>JBBMOI010000001.1:15740000-16387500 GCA_038088405.1 Porites divaricata
GAATAAAAGGATTAACAAACCTCCGTTAAGTGACTGCTGATCACATCCCGTGAGTTGAAAACCATAGTTTGCTAAAAACGCAAACGAACACATTCCCACTACCATTAGAAGTGCCAAAAGAACGCCATGACAAACAAAAGATCTAGACTTGTAATGCTTATGACTTTGTCGTTCTAAAGTCACCAGAGCTTCGTCCTCCTCTTTAATTAGCTTATCAATGTCATCAATACGCTTGGCTTTATCCTTGTAAAAATCCATCACTAATGCCTAATTTTCGCACACCTATTTCAACTCGTAAAACTACGCTCCTTGGCAGAGACCAGGAAGAAGGCGTCCACGAAAACGTTGTTTGAAAGTCACGAGACTCTCACAATTGCAAAATGCAAAATAGTTTTTCATTGGGTTGTATCTCACCTGGCTCTAACCAATCAAAAATAAGCTTTTTTCATGTACCGAAGGGCGTTATGGGTATTGGTTACCAAAAACATGGCGGGTTACCCAAAACAATTTTGGAATGTTATTTTGCTGATAAGCTTTAAAAGTGGTTTCTTGCGCTAATCTACAGCAAATGTTTGGATATTTGGTTATTGGAGTTCTGGAGATTTATCAGTATCATTTCGGCGATGCAATATAAAGTGCGAAAGGCCTGCTCGAACCATTGTGTCCACTTGGCAACATATCAAGCTTAATTTTAATTTTCACGAACGTCTCATATTTCGGTATCGATTGCTGGCCGTACAAACAATTCTATAGAATGGCGGACGATCTAGCAAGTTTTATTGAGTCACAGAAAAGAAAGTTGGAAAAAGAAAGAGCAGAAATCTTGCGTGCACAAGAAAGTGAGGTGGGATTACTTTGCATGTGATTATTTTAGCTCAGCTGCCTTCTCGTTTTGGAGGCGGGAAAACTTTTTCCTTGTTTCTTTTAGTTGTCCCCTCTAAGATCGCCTCGGTGTAAGAACCTGTAAAACTCGCGAGTGACGTAAAACAAATGAAACAAAGAAGTCTACACAATAGAATCTAGGAAAACAAAAGGTGCGAAACAAAGAAAAAGTTAACAGTTTCTTACCCCGAAGATCATGTGATGTTACTTTACAGTCTTGGTTCTAAGCAGAAGGAATGAATTTTAAAAGGACAATCAAAACAATTCTCTTGAGGGGTATCACACTATCTGGGAAGACAAGCAAATTTCATATACATGTTTAGTATAGTTACATCGATGACTATCGAAAATAGAGCGCTGTGATTGGCTAGGAGCTTCGCACTATCCCGCTATAATCACCGCACGGTGATTATAGCATTGAAGGCTAGCAGTTTTCAAAATGGCAGCCAGATTTTGTGATGTTTCGGGGTCGGAAATTGATCAATAATTTTATTTTCTCGAATAATCATCAATGTAGTTATACTAAAACAATTAGTCACCTCAGGCGACATGAATATTGGCGAATAGTCACCTCGACTTCGTCTCGGTGGCTATTCACCGATATTCACGTCGCCTTCGGCGACTAATTGTTAAATATTCAGACTAGAAATTAAAGTGAGTGGAGAAAATTCAGAAAGTTATTTGGTGAGGAATTCCATTATCAGTTGCACTGCATGAGAATAATTTGAAAATTCTAAGTACGACTTCCACTTAGAACATAAACAAGGTTTCATATATAGTCAGAGAGGCCGTCAAAATCATTGAACTGGGATGAACCATGATGCTGGTTACGAGCTCCCTGTGGTCTACCAGGATTTTTTGTGATGTGAGCCATAGTACAAATCATGTGACAAAATTTCAAGCTCTATCACATGGAAAAGATTCTGAGATGAAATCAAACGCTTGTATGCTATAAAAATAGTTTTTGATCCGAGAGTTTGAAACCTTGTTTATGTTCAAATACACTGAAAAAGTAGCTTTGTAAATTTTATTTGGTAATCATTTCCTTTTTAAAGTGCTACTGAAGCGAAAAATCAAATTGTCTATTTTGCACTGAAAACGTTTTATCAATCTTAGATTAACTCTGATTGTCAATAAAAATGCTTATTTTCCACCAAAAGTTGTTGTTATCGGGGCGAAAAGTAAGGTAGGTAAGTGCGTCCAAAAAAGAAATATTGAGCCTGCGAAATTTTCAGCGGAGGACCACGCGAGTGACGTCACATGGTTGACATCAAAGTAGCGAAGGTCCCTTTCGAGTTTACAGTAAACATCAATTGCAAATGTTTATATCATTCTTCACGGAAAAATGTCTAGTTCAGACGATCCAGATACTAACACAAGCGATAAGTGTGTTTCCGGAGAAAGGAACAGAGAACGCGAGAGAGATTCTGGCGTAGTTTGTGTCCTTGTCATGAGGAGCCGTATCGGTCCGAGCCCGTTGCGAGGAAGGCTTTTATTTTGACTGAACCAGACGAACAAGACAGGCTACTATACAAGCTCTTGTCGTTTTAAAGGCAAGATCTGACAATCAGATATCTCTTGATACAAGGTAAGTAAGATTTTTAACAGCATATCTTCAGGTCCTGCTTGTTTACAGTTCGCCTTCCACTCGTATAAAGCTTAATTTAACTTACACCTTTGTTCTCAATTTATTCTTGTAAATAAAGGTGTTAATGAAGAAACTGCTAGACGGAGCTTAGCTGCCTTCCAATGCCATTGTCGTTGCTGCAAGGAAGTCACGGCGGCCGTGTGAAAACTTCATGCCACTCGATGGAATCGAAGTGAATTGTATTCTGCTCATGTGTTTTAAAACAATAGCGGCTGTGCTGGAACAATTTCGCCTTGTTAAAGGGCAAAAAGCTATGAACTCGAAATCTTCTTTATTTGAGGGCTGTTTACTTGGAGGGGGGAAATAAAAAATATCATAGTACTAAGAAAGTCCTAGTTTACATGCAGAAATTTCGGTCTCTGTGGTTAATAGTACAGAAGGAATTAAAAATTAAAGCTTGCTGCATTATTATTCTGTTTGTCCCTGCTGGTTCTAGGATATTCCTAGCAAAGGAAGTTTACATGGTGCTGGGATCTGCCTAGTTCTAGGATCTTCCTGCCACTAAGCTCAGAAGATGCTAGTACTAGGGACAAGTACATGTACAACTTTTTGCTTGTTAATAGAATATAGAAAACATATGGTGCAAGGATGATCTCCCTCCCTCCATGTAAACAGCCCCTTGGACTGACTGATTGATCAAAAGTCTGGATCAACTCAATATAAGTATCACTATTAAAATCCTTTATAGGAAATGTGATGAGTTTTTATTCCTCTTGAGCAGTAATTAATAATAAATAACAATTTTGAAAGCCTGAACTTTTTTCATAGGAATTTAGCCAAATACACCAGACATGCCAGTGTACTATGTATTTATTATAATTCGGTATCATATGATATTGTTTTTTCCTGGACCCCAAAATTTTGTTTTATCCTTTATGGATAAACCACCACTACCTATTTTAATGAGGTGGATATTTGGACCGCTGGGACAGGGTAACAGTAGACCACTTTAAGGCTTTGTTTACCACAAATTTGAACAAAATTTCTGACTGGGACCACCAGAGGCTGCAATTCAGCCGAGTAAAGGAAGGGCAGAGCCGACAAAAGATAGCTCCACGAGCAAATAAACAACCAAACCGCTCTTTTTGGAGCCAACAGCTTTATGAAAACTGTGACCTCAATGACGAACAGTTCCTTTCCACAATTGCAATATTTAGTAATATATTTTTCTTATCTCTGTGCTATTATTTTGAACACAGACCTTGGATTGTTTGGCAATTTTTTACTACCTATACAAACTGTACTTTTCTCTTATTATACTTTGTCAACTGCACAAATTCAGGAAAAGTACTATGGCAATGGCTTGGGTAAAAAAGACAAGACTTCATTGGGTGTCCAATAAGGAGGTTCAATGTAGTCATTCGAACATTAAGCCTTAACAACAGTTCCTGCATTTTAAAGGAAAGACTTATTTTGTTTGGCTATAGCTCCACATTACATCACCCTGTAAGTGCTACCATTAAATATCAATTTCTGAGGGGCTTATAATTATTGCTTATAATTTCCTGCATTTTAAGAGTGTATCTTTGTCTTAGATTCATGCATTTACATTTTACACCATGACCAAAAAAAGAAGTAAAACTATTAAGCTATATTGGTGGAGATCTATTTCTGAAATGCATGTGATAATTTTCTGAGATTTATTGTCAAAAGTTTCAATCCTTTTGACATGCAATTTTCTGTACACCCAAGCTGCATTTGGGTGTTTCTGCAATCAGCACATCTGTCTCTGCTGTGGTTTTCTTGCTTGTTGGCATTGCTGAATGATACAACTTGAACATCAACTGCAACCAAAACATTCATTACACTAATAAACTAAGCTACTTGCATTTCTTGGGGAGTTGCCTGGGCACAGGAGGTACATTTTTTACCTAGTTACCTAGTTTTACAAACCTTATTTAAAAAAACAAACCTGAGTCAATGACCATAGTTTAAGGGGGTGACTGCAGACATGTCATTACTTGCCAGGCTGGCCTTTCTTGTAACCTCACCTGAAGGGTACACAGTTGTTTCTTATGTCATTTTTTCTTTTTTTTACCAGAGGAAATGGTTGCTATGTTTTTTAGGAATATTTCATACTCCCTTTATACGAAATTGTCTAGAGTTTGACTCGGATCCTTTGACGGGTAGGGTAAGGGAGTATCTTCAAACCATTTTTAAGTTGGGGATGTATAGATATTACCTGGAAAACTACATTCCAGACCATGTCCTCCAGATTTGTATGGGGGGCGGGAATTGCTGTTATTTCTCTCTTTAATGAAGGAAGTAAAGTTCAGTGTATTTCGTCAAGGTACAGCAGCCTTCAACGCGTGATAATCGGCATAAAAGTTAGAGGAATTTAATATTTAAAAAACCTCTACAGGGTTGTACAATGAGAATTTCGGAAAATTAGAGGAAATTGCTGAAATCTGGATATTAATACACTTCAACATGTCCAATAATTTCGATGATTGTCTCTTATAATAACGATGAAGAAGTATTAAACGACAAGAGCATGCAGTGAAGACAACAAATAATAAGACATGATTTGACACTCGCCACTTCGGATCGATCTGTGTCCTTTGATCTCGAGCATTTGGGTCCATTTGCAAAGTGAACAGTCGGAACTGATCCTCATACTAACATTCGCTCCTTTAACTCCCTGCTGCTTGATTCTTTGGAGTTAAAGCCCCTTTCTACCCTTTCATCGATAGGCATTTAAGTCCTTAACCTCAGTCGATCTGAAGCAAGCTTCGGAGCACAGATAGGTGTACTCGGTGAGCTGAAAATCCAGTCTCTGAGTCCGCATCAATTTCACTCATTGAGTTTTTTTGGTTTATATATATGCATAGAAATCTTAGGTGAATATAAGTGTTGTTGGTACAGGGTATTTTTCCTGGCTACCGCCCGCACATGTCTTTCCTCTGTGCTTCGCCATTGCAGTCGTTTGTGTGAAGAGAAATTTCCTGGCGAACGATGTGTCAACCATGTGACGTCATATGCATATTTAATTAAGGAGCCGTTGGACGCACTTTCTGCGGCAATTTGGCCATGTTCGCGTCGGAAAAAAATACCGATAAGATCATTTTTATGCCGTCAAAACCATTTTTCCCGGTTAATTAGACATCAAACTAATAATTATTGCTATTTTTTGCTAGACTGATTTTTCGTTTCAGTAGCACTTTAATTGTTTATTCAGTTTTACAGATTGCCATTTGGATATGCAGTAGCTAGCATGTACTAGCGCAAAATTTTTTTTGATGAGCAGGACTGAGTATAGTGCTTCTGTAATTTGAATTCCCCAAAAGACTTCACTTGCCTGGTGGGCAAGTTGAGAATAGAATTCACCAGCTTGATAACAAAATCCACGATCACCAGGCTATCGGACACTACTTGCTTTTCAGGCTGAAAAAGGTCCCTAAAGTCAAAATATTTCCAGTAATACAAAGTTTGTCATTATCCATGAAAGATAAAGTAAATATGTGTAATATACTTGGATATCCATGATTTTAAACTTTTGATTATTGCCATCAGGACCGCAGCAGGACAAGCCCAAGAGGGTATAAACCTGACAACCGGTAATATTACCTTTAGTGTGAAATATAGTACATATTAGAATTTTTCATGGATAAGTGATGGAAAGTTACCTTTCTGAAAGAGAGTATGAATAACAAGTTCTTTTACCAGGGCTCTTGCTAAGATCTGGGTATTTAACAATTATTCCTCGAGCCCGAATGGGCTCTTAGTCAATAGCCCATGAGGCCGAAGGCCAAATGGGCTATTGACTCAGAGGCCGTGAGGGCGAGAGGAATAATTGTTTTAGTAAAATCCAACTAGTTGGTCAAAAATATCGAGAATAAAAAAGTTTCAGCTTGTTAAAGCTAGACTTTAATCCTTTTTGCCGCCAAAAAGCCCGCGCTTTTCGCTACTAATGGGCTATAACATATAGCCTAGTAGTAGCTCAACCAATCAGAATGCAGCATTGATAATAGACCACTAGTTGGATTTTAATATTATTATGAATCAGTAAGCAGGGAATTGAAGAGCTAGGAAGTCCCTTTGGCTGTACTTCCCTTTTGTTTCCTCTGAAAGTAGCCAGGGATTTTGCTTTTAGTAGCACAGCGAAATCCCTGGTCTCCGCCCCTAAGTAACGGCCTTGTTTTAAAGTCCTAAATTTGTTGATCAGGCCCCAGTTGTTCAAAATTTGGATAGCACTATCCACCGGATAAATCACTATCCAACAGATATTAAAGTGTTGGGGAAACCAGTTGCACTATCCAGTGAATAGTGATTTATCCAGTGGATAGCGTTATCCACCTTGTGAACAACTGGGGCCAGTTCTGAAGTTAGTATTTAAACAATTCAAAAATTTTCTTTGTATGTTTAAAGCAATTTTACTGTCATGCCAGTAAAATGTAGTTAATGAAACGTGATGCCAGTTACCAGTAACCCATTCATGGCGGTTCTTTTTCAACAAAGCAATTGTGTAGTCAGGTTGTCAAGGTCAGTGAGCTCTAAGATGCATTGTATTCTAGCGTAGAACTTTACGGCCTTGTTGTCTTAAGCAGGCTAGTACGAGCCACAGCATTGGCCAGTATTTTCAAAGCACTATTAATGGCTAAGAGTTTGCACATGCAACGCTGAGCTGTCTTGTAGTACAGCCTTTTCTACTGGCTATGCCAGCAGACATTTGTCTAGCTATAAAGCCTAGAACAACTGTTCAGAGTTCACTTGGGTTCCAGTGTTCAGCAAGGTTTAAGCACTCAGTATATTATTCTTGTAAAATTTTTCCCTCCCTCCCTCCCTTTGGAGATGAGGTTTGGGTTTTGTTTTTGTGCTATGCCATCAAATAAACTAGGGACACTCCTCGCAGTGCGGTTAAGTCTGCGCAGTGACTTCCCCCAAGCTTGTTGGCCGCATTGCCGTTTAATATCGCCTGCAAACCGATACTCTTGTCCGATCCAGCACGTGCTGTATTGCATTCAGCTCGTAGTGCTGGGGAGATAAGTGAAGTTCTTTGCTCACGCCATCACCAGAAGTTGCACAGGCTAACCTAGTGCAAGGCAGTGCTCCCCATTATCGCCAACTTGTCATTATTTGTTTTATATTTAAGTCACTTCGCGTTTAACATGTACCATAAAGGAACAGAGACATTAATTGCTAGTTTAAGTGACATATAAGAGATACAAGCAATCATTTAACTTTGTAATGTTCTGTTTGTATTTGTCTAGGCATATTCATGAAGGATCTCCTCCAGGACCCGAGACCAGGATCAAAGCTAGAGGTACTGTAATGTCAGATGACTTACTTTTGTTTTCTGTGGTGTAATCCATACATTCAAATGAACAGATCAGTCTTATACAGTTCTTCTCACAGTTGTTATTCTTGCACTCCTTGTCCAGTTGGTGAGTGCTTAGACAGCTGTTTTTTTTTATTATAAAATCTTGGTGGCTAAATGTGTGAATGTGTGGAACAGCAGAAAACTAATTCAGAGCTTCAAAGAACATGGTATTTATTAAACTAAACAATTAAGCTGTTTAGTACAAAAGAGTTAATGAGGTGTTTTGCTGCAATACTGTACCTTAGTGTACTGTACTTTTAATTCCTCACAAAGCAATATCCTGTCTCCTAGCCATAATAATAATACTACTGTTATTCATTGAACTAGGGCTAGGGGACAAAGAAAATTGAGAATCAATTTAGGTTAAAAAATTTTTACCTGAATTTAATTTTGACCTGCACAGCATGTGTGTGTTCATTTGTTTGTCTGAGTCTTGTAGGGAGAGGGGAGTTTAAATTTGATGATGGCAAAACTACATTCACTATTGCAGATTACTTAAATAATAATCTATACTTTATAAAAATTAATTTGGTTTTAATATTCAGAAACTAAATTAGAGTTTATCCTTCATTTATATTATTGGTCATTGGTTAGTTTTTTCCTAGATAGGATTTCTAGTATGTATTATAATCTGATGTGCTTGTGGGTTTGTTTTTATGCAGCTCCCGTTGAAGATGACAGTAATCTTGGTGGACTTAATTTAGGTGGTTATGAAAAGCATCAGCAAAAGTTACGACAAGAGAGAAAAGAGGAGTACAGAAAGTATCTGGCAGAGGTATTGCATCATGATTATCCCTTTCACTTCTATAGGCTAATGACCCCCAAACCCCCCAGCTTCCTGAACAATTATCGAGGATCAAAGATGGCTGTGATACTCAATCAAAACATGCATGCTCAGTAGATTTCAGAGCCTTGTTTCACACAATAAACTACACAATCGTGAAGCCAAGGAGTCAATTTATTTGTCTGAAGAATAAATAAAGACGACTCTCCCTGCATTCACAAGATATCTAAGATAAAATAGCAAGTAATGAAAAAAATTCAAATTTGCCGCCATTTCCAGCGCCTATTGTCAAATGTTGAATGAGAATTTATTTCTAAATCTATCACAATATAGCTTACTTTTTTACAGAAAAACAAGAGAAACTGTCAGAATAATTATATAAAAAATATAATAAAACGGCTCATCCCGCCAGATTTGTGTTCATAAATAAGAAAGTTTTATGACCTTGAGTGGAAGTCATTGTGACAGCTGGTTCGGCACAGTGCCACTTTGCAAATGCTACACTCATATCTTGTTTCCACTTTGTGGCCCTTGGGTGTTCCTCACCCACTCTCTATGCATTGGACACAGTTTCTTTTTCTGCCCTCTATAATATATAGATTTATCTTGAAACCTGTTTACTTTGACAGCTGAAGCTGACAGAGTTTTGTGTCAACTTGTGTTGTTTTTAACTGTCTTTTTCCACTGAATGAACAAAATGAAATTCAGCTGCTATCAAGAGTCTTCTGGTATTCATGGCTAGTTTGCTTATTGGGTTTTTGGTTGAGAAATACGTCGCTTGTTAAAGTCGGAAATCCGATTTCGGATGACATCATTTTCCTTTTTCACCTTGCTTGATGCGTGAGAGGGTTGAAAAGTCTGAAGCGAGTCTGGCCTTACTTGATAGTTTTCAGTGCATCTCGAATGGTAAGCCTGAGTAATTATTTATTTGACGTTTGTTCTTTATATCTAATTTGATGAAGTCGAGCGTAGTTCATGCGGCTATTTAGTTTGTGCACGTTTTTAATTGTAAGATTTGAGACAATGATCTGACCGAGTATCAGGTTTGATTATAAGCTTATAAAACTTTAAAAAGCCTTTAGTCATTTTCTTACCGCGAATAAAAAGAAAACGTTCCAAATAATATTTCGTTATAATTCTGGCTGTAAAAGAAAGCTTTGAGCAATTTTCTTGCCTCGAGTTCATCTTTGAAAAAGCAAACACCGGGAAGCCGGCTTACAAAATGAAAAACATAAACAAGGATTTTCTGAGACACTTTAATACTTGTCTTGAGTTCGTGAATGAAAATTGTTGTCTCTGTATATGTTTCACCGAATTATTTTCCTTTTATTATTGATTGTTAGTAGTCTCTTTGCAATTTTAATCGCTGTGCCATTTGTTTTCAGCTGCTCATGAACATTGCTTGCGGGAGTAGTCAAAATGCCACGCGTATCAAACACTTTTGAAGATTACACATCTTTATAAAACCATTAGATAAAAAATAAACATAATAAATTCTTTATTATATTGAAGCGTATAAATCTATTAATGTTAATTTAAACAGTCCACTTTGGCGCTTGTCAAAAGTGAGACCCGGCTAGCCGTATAGGTGATTTTGGAAATTTTTTTCACGGTTTCGCTAAAAGCCCACGCGTGCTTCAATCGTCCTGAATACTGAATGAGTGCAATTTGTATTGCAAAATAATTGTGAAATACTGCATTCTGTCCGAGGTCTGTATGATAAAAACAGCGCCTCATGGTGCTGTTTCACCTCAGATGTGATGTATAAAAAGTATAAAAGGTTGGTTTACACATCCCCAGACTTGTTGGCAAGATTTTGTAAAGTAAACTTGTCGAAGGCAAAAACTTTGGCCTTATTTGTTTTCCAAGAATTTGTTTTTCCAGGCCTTATCTACTGTGATCAAGAGCCATTATGGCTATGCTTTTTTTTGGATGTACATATAAGGCTATCAACTAGATGTAAGAGTAAGTTCACTCTTAGCTTGGACTGTTTGCAAATTATTTTTCTCTAAAATCACTTAGCCTTTCCCTCAAAATCTCACATAAATGTGCTCTAAAGGGCCGCTCTAAAGTTAACTGATTTGTGGAAAACAAGTTTATTGTTTTATTTAAATTATAAATTCGAGTTAATAGGAGCTTCGCTTTTAGCCCTGGCTAAATCTGTATATTACCTTTTTTTATATACTATGCAGCTTTTTAAAGAGGCTTTCTTTTTTCCTTATTAATCGTGGTACTGTGTGTCTGTTTTTGTCATAGAAAAACTTCCGTTCCACTGGTAGATCTGACGCTGTTACATCAGAAAGCAGTAGATCACCATATCCTGGTCTCAAATCCACTCAGGTCTGTTCAGATTTGTTTAATGTATCATCCCCTATATTTTCTTTTCAATTATTGTTTGGCACTTAATTTCTGCTGGAGTTAATTTTGTTGATACACTGTTGGTGATGTTTGAATTTTTTTGTGACTGATATTTCCTGCTGGAAATAAATATTTGCATGTTGCAAGTTGCAAGTGCATTTCTTTATTATGTTTGCGTTACATGCTACTGAAAATTCCCATTTAGTACCAACTGGTATTTTTTAAAAAAGTAGGATTTGTCTGACTCGGGTATTTATAAGAAATTAGAGTGGTCATGGTCTTCCCTTTGTTTTAGTGTTTGCTGGGCTTTTGGACATTTGAGGAAATTTTTTGTGAGCTCTAAAACTTAAGTCACATCACAATAATTGGTATAAAGGCCATGGTTTAATTCACACTGGCAGGTTCAAACAGGGTTATAACCCGTGACCTTATCAATCTTACTATTTTAGCCAATGGTAATTGATAAACGTGATCAACGTGTAAAGCAGTTAAAGAAAGAGCTGTAAAAATCAAGGCTTATCCAAAATTTAAGCTTATGTGAGCTTAGACTGCATAACCCAGAGTCATTTATCCTGATTTGGTGCAATGCTAGATCTCTGCAGTTGAGGTTTATCATGATCATAGCTAAAGCGCAGGCCACTTTGTTGTGACAGGCACACATAATTAATGATTTTATATTTGTTATTCAGAACTGTATGTGTCCCATTGTAACAAATTGATTCAGATGTTACGGTTTACAGTTATTAAACAACAAAGCTTGCTACATCAAGCTATAATATTTTACTTTATAGACCACTGAATTTAGAACAATTCAAAAGTTTTCATAAAGATATGCTCAAAAATAATTATTTTAAATACCCCTTAGATTCTTTCTGCAAGATTCTCAAACTATGACAGATTGATTCTTGAGACCATCCTATCAAATTATTCTTTGATTTTCTAATAACTTAGATGACTTGTATCAGAGATCATTTCTGCCCTTGTTCTTCCCCTCTGTTTAGAGCCTGTCAAGAAATGTTGAAAATGATGGTGATGATTTCACTTTTCAAAACAAAAGGCGAGGAAAGGAAAACAATAATGTGAGTTTCTGGGGTTTTCTATTGTTTTAAAAGGAAATATGATGATTGTTACATATGATTATACAATGATTGTCAAGCATATTACATGAAAACAGTGTAATCACCCTTCTATTATATTTTAATTTCTTATCAGTTGTTTAATAGGTATTACTTTTTAAACCATTGTCTTGTTTTACTATTCAGGATTCATCAAGAGGTTATGACAGCTATGAAAGACGTAAGTTATACATTTACAATACAAAAAATTGTAGACGCGTCTTGAAACAATAGCTATATTCCCAACGTAATTGAGAAGCCTTCTTTGCGGCAGTGGAGGGGTGGGGGCTACGTATGTTGCTAGTCTGAATTTCAAATGTGGTCGTTTTGTGTTTTTAGGAGTACATGTAGGAGATGTCCCTGCTGGTATTTAACCCTTTAAGTCCCAGTATCCACATACAAATTCTCCAAACTGATCTCCATACATTTCCTTAAAGAATTAGTTGAGAGAATTTGTTCAAAGATCAAAGTATTTTCTCTTGGGTGATCATTTTATTGATTCTCATAACTTATCTCTTTACAGTGTATGGATAATAAGGAGAAAATTGATCTTGGACACTATTGGGACTTTAAATCTTAATGTTCTTTATCACTACTTTTTCATCTACTAGTCTTATGTTGCTGTTTCCAGGCCATATTGCTTACAAGTTGGAATTTTACCCTGACAGGACCTTTTCCTCTTCTTCAGGTGGTTACAGAAAACCAGAAAACTTATTTGAGTCTTACGAAGATCTTCTGCAAAGAAAGCGTGCCCAAGAGAGAAAATACAGGTTGGTCCATATTACTTTGTACAGTTGAAGTGAAACAGTTACCGGTAGGAGGAGGAGTTTGTATCTGAAGTTAATTGTGCCGTTTTATAACGCATAAATAAACCCACTTGATTTATATTGAAGCTTCCAGTACGGTATATGACTGACTTTTTTTGTCAAATTTGTGCTCTAATTTGTAAGAGTTGACAGATACACAGAACAAAGGTGCCAGATCGCAGTGCGCCTAGTATACTAGATTAATGTGACTCGAATACTACCTGTTGATTGGTCATAATTTTGATAGTTAATTAATGAATTGTACAATAATAATAATTATTTTGGCCAATGTTATTTCTTTCTTTGGTTTGTAAGTAATTATTGCATTCCTTATGTTCATGTTTGTTTTGTTTTTTGCAGAGGTATTGATGACCTAGAGTCAAGTCCAAACAGGTACTGAATTCTAAATTTTTGTAGTTGGGAAGATGTCACCATAATAACATTTTGCACAAAAAGAGTTGTTCTACCACTGGCCAGGCCCATCACTGAAAACATGATTATAATTTTTTTCATAATAGTGATGTTGTTTGTGTTACTTTCAGGAGAGGGTTGATAGTCTTTACAGATTATAATAATTTTTGTAGATATCGATTGAAGTTGTACTTCAGTCAAAGCAAAATGAACACTTCAGGAATGTATAAAAGTGGTTGCACCAAAGCTTGTCTTAGAGAATTGGTCATCATAGGCAGCTGAAGTCACAGTTCAAATCAGGGGTTTCAGGACACGGCAATACTTGTCAAATTCCATTGACACACTAGACTGAAACTGAGAATTTTTCATGTCACGTCTTCTTAACCAACTTATTTAACACTTTGCTGAGTGTACTTTTTCTGTCCTTCCCCAATGTTCAGATTCAAGTTTATTTGCAAGTGGATGATATGCGAATTAACATTGGGGAGGATGTAACGTGACAGTTGTTTTTAATGTGATGAGTATTGTGGCTCTTATTAGAGATAGTCATATTCAAGGATGGTTGCAAGGAGAGCATTAACTACTTTATCTTCTAAATAAATGTTTAATTGCATTTTAATCATTCTCCTGCAGGTCCAGATGGGAAACTTCACAGTATAAGCAGAATTCTAAAAGTGATGGGTATCTCAATCGAAGATATGATGATGAGGATGATGATGTAAGATGATCTAACTTATTGCTTACCATGTCAAAAAAGGAAGAATGCAGCGGTTTTGATTATAATTATGTTCTGGTTAAATCTGTACCAGTGAGAGTAACATGTTTGTATTCTTAAATTAATCAGTGTGTCATGTGATGATTATTTTGCAGTACAATATTGATTTGTGCTAACATTAATTTGCAGTGGATCCAGAGTTACAGCAGAAATCGCCCCAGAGCTCTGAGAGAAAAGAGCTTTGAAGCAAAGTAAGATGAGCACAAGAATTATCATTAATTGTTGTATTAAGAGAATAACCAACAGCCGAGTCTAAAACTAGAGATTTATCTCAGTGCAGAATGTTTCTGGGGTTTTTGTTTGTCAAATCATAAGGCCAATGTTGATATATCTCACCAGAAATTAACAAATAGAGGATAATTATTATATGGCTGCTTGGAGATTGAAATTTCTCTTCTTGTGTTCATAATCTATTATGAAGTCATAGCTGAGCTTTTTGAGCACTGGACTGGCCCTGAGTTCAAGTCCCTCCCTGACCACTAGCTAGATTTGTTCTCGGTAGTCCCAAGTTCAAATCCTTGGCCACGTTTGTCAAATAGCCAACTGGTTTGCCTCCTACCAGCTGGGAACCTTAACCATATTATGTTTCATTTGAATTACTGGTTCATTATCCCTGAAGAGCTCCGTGAGGGAAGAGGATAATTAAGTATTACTATTATTATTGTTAATGGGAATCTTTTCAAATGTGAAGATAACAAGTTTTTGCACAAAAGCTCACCTGCTATTTCATTGGTAGTTAGATAATGTTGTTTTTGATTGCAGGCGTGTTCACTTCCGTGGTGATGATGATGCTGATGATGAGTACGACCTTTTTACTTGTTTTTAATCATTTCTTTAATAGTAATTTGGTTCAATAAAGTTATATTTTATTCTTGCCATTTTTGTTTCATGAGAATAAATTTATTCATCATAGGCCAGCCCTCAAACACTTTTTAAGACACAAGTGGGGGATAGAGGGGCTCAATGAACTGGTAACTGTGGTAATGTGACTTTGACATTAGTGAGGAAGGAAGATGACAAACCTTGTGTGACAAGTGTGACAATACATGTAATAAACTATTTTATTTGAAAAATCTTTTCACCAAATTTTATCTTCCTTTAGACAGATCTTTTCGTAAAAGACCAGAATGCAGTTGTGTTGAGTAAAGATTGCAACATAATCAAGGCTGCTGTCTAACGGGCGCCCCGTCGCCAGAGGCTTTTATGATTTGCTCATGGGCGACTATAATTTTCAACGGAGCCTGCATGGGCACCTAAAACTTATGATTTATATGGCAACAGCCTCTATGCCTACTTCCAATGAAGGAACGACAGAATTCCCTGCTCATTTTATGCTTTAAATTTGTAACAAAAACGTAAAACGCGTGTTCGTCAACTGTAGGCAAAAAATTTCCGCTGATAAAAGTAAAATAGACAGCACTTTTCTGGAAATTTGAGACTCGAGTGAATCAAGTCTCAAGATGCATGAAACAAGTTTCAAGCATCTGCTTACTTATTTAAGATCATCGAACAATGGGCTCCTAAAAATGTCGCTTGGGCTCCTAACTTTTTATTTTAGGAGCCCCAAGGCAGCAGCCTTGAATAATTATTGATAATATGCAAGTGATAGCCCTGTCATGTTTGACACACATAAACATTTTGACATACTTTTGCTTGTGCTGTCCTGTTCTGCAAGCTCACTAAATGTTGATGGTGGCAGCAATGACCACAATAATGATTCTTGAATGTGATATTGCAGGCAATAATGCAATCTGTTACTAGCTCAAAATGTTTGAAGTAGATGGTCTTTTTTCTAACCCTTGATTGTGTCCTATTGTTCCTTCCATTCTAAACATCACTCGTTTTGTGCAGGTCATGGGTGAAACCCAGAAGAAGACTTGATTATTATGATGATGATGAGGACGAGGAAGAACTCCTTGAATGGGTATGTCGTCATTACAGTAGAACTCGTGTCAAGGGCTGAGATAAGTATTATCTGTCATTCTGTCCCCATAAAACCATTTTGTTTAGAATTTGGTAAATTATTGATAGTGTCATAACAACCTCATCAATAATGTTGATTCCATGTGACATGAATTGCATGCCTAGTTCAACATAGAATTAGCACACTAATGGAAGACTGATTTCTAAGCTGGTTTGAACAGGCCATATTTTTCCTGGCTGTCAGGTACTTGTCAAATTCTAAGTGCCAACATTTTTTTTATCGGATGATTCTTTCTTGTAACCTTCAAAAATGCACAATGATCTTAACAGAATGGTGTGCAAAAGAGATGAAAACAAAATAAGTTTAAAACAAAACTGAACAAAACCAAAAAAAAAAACTGCAGAAAAATGCTGAAATTGGTGGTTACACTAAGTTGATTACAGAGTTGATGATGAATTATTTCTTATGTAATTTTTTAAAGTTGGGTGAAAGTGTTAGCTGTTGCTGCCAACCATCTGCTAATTTGAATCCTGGATTAATTATGAAGAAAAAACTTAAATCAACCTTTTGTTGTTAGGTTCGAAAAAGAGGAAGAAAACCTCAGCGACGAAACAGTGCTCACCTACCAGAAAGGTGATTCCACTTGCATTTCCTTTGTTTATTACAAACAGTGGATCAATCCAGCAATAGTCACAGGGCACTCACTCAACCACAACTAATCTCTGTGTCTTTAGTTAATTAAATACACCTAGTAGTGTTTACTCAGTAGCTCACTTCAACATGTGCCTTTGCCTAAGTTACTCTGTAAACTCGTCCACCATCACCTACCATATTGGTATTTAATTTCACTGGTCTTTAATTTAGTGTTTTTTGCAATTATTGTAAAAAAAGAAGTAGTGTAAAAACCATGCAGAAAATTCAAATCACAGAAAAAAATAATCAACATGTAATAACAACCATTCATGTACAGGATATGTATCAACAAATACTGTGCCCAAAAAATTAAATGATTTTACTGGAAAGTTTCATTTTGTATCTTTTGTCATGAAAAAATGAGAATTTGCAAAGATTTCATGTATGGAGTAGAGAATCTACCTATCATCTTTATCTGAATCGCTAGATTTGTACAAGTCCCTTATCTAGAAATTTTAGGGAGTTCAGACTTTTTGAAAAGTAAAATGAAGTCCGAAACTCTTGAATCGTGAAATTTAATGCCCTTTTTACATATTTGCCAGCTGAAATCGCGAAAATAAAACTCCGTAAAATACTGTCTTGCTAGTGATCATGAAATTAAGTACATTAATAATTACATTAGGTACCAACGCAGTATAATCTCTTTACTGCCTTCTATACCTTTGATTAAGTCAGTCAGAAGGTAGTAGGGTAAAAGGGGTCAAGTTTAATATACCATTCATTAGAAAAAACAGTGAGTTTCACTACCTTCACAGAGATGGTCCCAAAGAAGACTCATTTCAGAGGAGCAAAACAGACAGCAATATCAGATCACAGTCTGCCCCAGTGGAGGGAGCTGGCATCATAGGAGGTTGGTATCACCTTTTACAGGTTGATATAATTATAGGTGCTACAGATGGTGCCTTTCCTGGAATGATATTATATAGTATTAGATCAGTTGATAGGTTAGTCCTCTGTTGAAATAGAACAGCATCAGCTGTATCACTTAAAGATTTCAAGATTGCAGTTAGATCTATGTAAATTTTACCAAGGTAAACTAGACTTAGCTAATTTATATATATTTTGTAATGTTTTTAATTTCAAATTTTCTTATTGTTTAATATTATTTATTTATTTTTTTTTCTCGGCAAATTAGCATAATCTTGCTAGAGGCCTAATCAGCCTCATCAACCCGAGGTGAAATAAAGTTATCTATCTATCTGTCTGTCTGTCTGTCTGTCTATCTGTCTATCACATCTTACTAGTCTTCACATTTAATTTTCTTTCCTTGTTAATTGATGTGGGATAGGGGTAGATACGTGTAGGGAGGGAAAGTGCTTTTGAATGATTTAATTCAGTTTTGTCTTTTCTCTCTTAGGTTCGGAGGAATCCAGGAGTGCCAAAGTTCAAAAGCAAGAACAGTACAAGAGAGAGCTTCAGCAGCAAATGCAAGAACAAGCAGATATCAGGAAGAGGTATTCTTTACCCTTTCATTCTCAAAAGAGGGCCTGCTAGTACAAATTCATCGAAATATCCAATTTTGTCTTGTTAAATGCTGAAAAATAAAATAGTACCGTGCAAAAGTACTGCCAGAGAGATTTCATGTGAAGAGGGTCTCACTCTGCAGGATTTTGTTCACAGGCTGAAAAGTTAGAACCTGGCCACCTTTTAGGTACAAGATACCACCATTCACCGTGGGAATGAAAGAATACTCTCTATAATTGTGGTTTAGGGAAACAGCTAATTTTTATGGTTGCAATCTGTTATTTTTGTGATTTCTCTTACTTATTGAGCACAGTAATTTTGCTACAAATAGTTATGGTGAGGCCTGAGACTCATCTTGTGAAAAATAATAATTCCCAGTTCAAAAACTATTAGCCCTTAATTGAAAATGCTTGGGTCTTTATATATCCAGACAGTTAATCTGAAGACAAACTCCAAAACTATGTATTACAGTATACTGAAATTAATTTGGAGTCCTTCTATTTTTAAGCACAACAAAGGCTAAAAGAAATATGCCTAGTTTAACAACAGCCATTTATAAATTGCTAGAGAAATGACACAAACTGGATATTCTACAAAGACACATCTTCAGATCCAACTAGGGGATGAATGCCTTGATTTATTTTGCGTCTTTGAGGATTTTTATGTGTTAGGGATGCAGGACGTAGAGATAAACGGAACCACTGGAGCATGGATGTCTTCAATAAATACAAGGAGGATTTTACTAATCATGTTTGTTGGTACTTTGGCAGAGAGAAAATGCTTCATTTAGGAAATGATCCACCTGGTGGCAGGCCACTGAACTCCCAGGTAAAAGCTTAAAGCTAATGTAAGACCCTACAGTAAATAAACCTTACCATATTTTTCAGTTGCAAGAAGGTGCAGAGTGTTTTGCTTGATCACCCTTGATCTTTTTCAGTTTCAGGGTGGGTCTTATGGTCAAGTATTTTCGTGCAACGAAATGCAAGAATGACATATTTTCTAACTTTAAACTGGTATAAAACAAAAGAGAAACAAAAAAATCATCAGGCTTGTACGGGATTCGAACCCTTGACCTCTGCGATATCGGTGCAGGCTGTACCAATTAAGGGGGTGTTTACATGACACCGGGGCAACTTTCGCTCCGCGGCGAGCTCACTCCGGTTCCCTCTCATGGCTTTACATTTGTTTACATGATACCACCACAAAAGGTCATGCCGGTGCGAGTCGCCCCGGCGTGAGTTCACTCCAGTTGTGGCACCGGGGCGAGAATTTCACTCTGGTACGAAATCTCGTAACGGTATCATGTAAACATGAAACGACCACCCGTTTCAGTGTGAAATCAGTCTGCCGGTAGACTGGAACGGGTAGCGCATGCGTAATGTTCGCGATTTTGAATCATACGTGCATTTTATCAACATGAAGTGTACCTTCAAATAACGAGATGTGAAATAACCCAGTCATCATGTAAACGCGATACGAAATCAAAAAGTCATGTCGGTATGAAACTCGCGCCTGTGCGAGTTTTCTCATGTAAACACCCCCTAAGCTAAAAAGCCAACTGGGAGCAGGTCATTGAATTGGTTCAGTATAAACCCGTGAAAGGATGATGATGAAATTACGAATTTATGAAAATCATATATAAAAAAATCATATAAATATATAAAAAAATTTCAGGCTTGTACAGGCTTTCTTTTCGCAACTGCATAAGTTGCATATTTAACTGCAAATATGATCTTCCTTCAAATAATTCTTCACTCCACAGTTCACATATATGATTTTCATATGTTCATAATTTCACCTTCATCCTTTCATGGGTTTATAATGAGCCAATTCAACGACCTGCTCCCGGTTGGCTTGTTAACTTAATTGGCAGAGTGCTGCACCGGTATCATAGAGGTCAAGGGTTTGAATCCCGTACAAACCTGAATTTTTTCAGGCTTTCTTTTCGCAACTACGTAAGTTGCGTATATAACTGTGATGATCTTCCTTCAAATAATCCTGCACTCCGCAGTTCACATATATGGTTTTCATATATCCATAATTTCAAAAAAAGGTTTAGCGTAAAAATCGGTTTGGTGTAACATCACCTTAAGGGTCTGTACAAGGTAACTTGAAAAATGATTATAAGCAAAACACTGCGGAACTGTGCCAAATTTACTCAAAATTTGACCTAACTCGACTTGGTGGCTCTAAAAAGAACCAGGGTAGTAATATTTTGTAATAGCCATCTGTAAAGGCCATGTTACACGGGATGATTCGCAACGACAATTTTTAGCGTAACAGAGCGTTGCAATGTTAAGACAATTTGTTGAAACCATTCCAGACAATGTTGAAACAATGTTGAAACAATGTTGCAACACTGTGTTGCGCTAAAAATTGTCGTTGGAAATCATCTTGTGTAACATCACGTTAAGGGTCAGTACAAGGTGGCTTGGGTAATAATCATAAAAAAAAAACTGTGGAACTTTGCAAAATTCACTCAAAGTTTAGTGGATTATTTATATCCAGTGCAATTCATTTTAGCTGGACAGAACACCACCAGATGAAAGCAGGGGATCATATCAACCTCCTCAGTCGCAAGGGTATGATGTCTCATTGGCCAATCATGGACCTAGCTCCAGGCCTCCTCCTCATCCTGCCATTCACTCCAATCCATATGATGACCCATATTACTACTATGGTGCACTGGAGATGGGTGCTACCCAGGGGCATTCTATGAGTTCCCCTAGGGGGACTGGCCATGCAAACATGGTGCCAAGGTTGAGATTGGATGGTGATGTTTCTGGAGGTATGGCTGACACTGTATTTTCAGAAAAGAGTAATTAGTAATAGTTACTATTACAGTTACCATATTGATCCAGCTGGTGGTGGAATTAAGGCCGACCCAAATTATTTAGACCCGCTAAATTGATTCAGATGCCGATCTTAATTCCAACCGACTAAATTCAAAACGAGGAAAATGCCTCATTTTGGTCAAACCGCTTGCAAAATACGTTATTATAATCTATGCATTTAAATTGGCACATGAAAAGTTCGGCTTCCGAATCAAAGTTGTTCCAAAGTTGCTCCAAAGTCTAAGTTTCTAGCTGGGCTGGGCAGGAAGAACAGCTGAGCCATTCCAAATTGAAATAGCAATTCCAAACTTTTCATGTACTTAATGCTACTTATTAGGTTCAGCACATGAAAAGTTCAGCGTTTGAACTGGACCTGATTCAGAGTGCAGTTAAAAGTTAAACCTTGACAAAAAATGTGGACATAATTTTACTGTGTATGAAGGGCTGGAATTTAATTTGCGAAACGTAATAAACTTGGCTTACAGATTAAAAATGAAATGTAATTTAAGTATGTGAATTTGGGATCAAACATCAGCATTTCATGTTAAATAGTTATTGCTCATTGAAAGGTTACAAGAAAATGGTAAAAAGAAACTATTTAAAATTGAGTAATTCAAATAACAAATTACTATTACTTGTGATGATTCACAATGTAAACTGTGATCAAATAAAATGTCATGGATTGAATTTTGCAGGTCATCAGTCACAAAGAGATTCACAGTCAAGAACCCAAGGTAATGGACATAATAGAGCATCAGACAGTAAGTCTCCAGATGGTGTTGTCAAAACTCTTTATTGATAAATCCTGATAAGACTAAAGTTTTAATGATCGGTACGCCTCAACTCCTTAATAAGCTACCCACAGCATCTGTCCGGATGCTTGGAAAAGAAATTACACCCTCTACTGTTGCTAAAGATCTTGGCATTTTTATTGACCGATCACTCACTTATAACGAACACATTGCTAAAACAGTCTCTATTTGCCTACATAAACTTGTACAAATCAATAGAATAAAACACTTGCTAGATAAGAAAACAATACTTCTCCTTATGAACTCTTTCGTTTTTAGTAAATTATATTATTGCTCAACTGTTTGGTCAATACTAGTAAACATAACATCAACAAACTTCAGTTAGTGCAGAATTTTGCCGCCCGCGTTGTTCTTGGCCTCAAAAAGTTTGATCACATCTCACAAGCTATCAAATCACTAAATTGGCTGCCTGTTAATGACAGAATTTACTTGAACGATGCAGTGATGATGTACAAATGTATTAATAAACTTGTACCTGACTACCTAATCAAGAAATTTACTCTGCATTCACAAACTCACTCTAGAAATACTAGACAATGTGATCAACTGAACATTCCAAGGTGCCGCCTAACCACTGGTCAGCAGTCCTTCACCTACCGCGGCGCTAAGCTCTGGAATAACCTAAGAGACAATGTTAAATCTTCAGATTCTGTCAGAGTTTTTAGGAAAAAAATTGTTAACCTACTTTTTTCTGATCAATCTATGAATTTGTAAATAGTGAATGATCTATTGTATCTCACTTTTTTTTAACGTATGTTTATTATCTTATGTGCTTGGTAATTTATTTAGCTATTTTAGTTGATTAGTTGATTAGTAACCTTGTAACTGAAAAACCCTCTTTAGGGAGTTGCAATAAAGTATGTATGTATGTATGTATGTCTAATAATAAATAATAAAATAATGAAAAATAATCACACAACAGTGTTAATAAGAGCAACTTTGAACTAACTATAAACCTTTAATGATATTGTTACAGCATCAAATCTAGACTTGCCAGTAGTCTGTCAAATTTCTCCTACAGTGACAGTAAATTAATAAAATATAATCTGACTTACCGTAAATAATGTGAACTGGACATTTTTCATTAGAATTGTGGAACCGTTCATGACAGTCGTCCGACACAGAAGGATGCTTTCACAGCCATCTAGTTCATTTTGTTTAGTTCTGCTAATAAGTATCATGAAACTTAATATTAGGAAAATAATTAATTTTCTTCTAGCTAGTTGTAATTAACAAACCCGCCACTTTGTGATAAACAAGTATGTCTCCTGAGTGTTATAAAGTATTTCAAAGATACAAACAACAATGAAAATTGTAATTACAGCCTATTTCAACCCTCTTCATTTTTGTTCATTTGTACTTTCTTTATTGTATTTCAGTCCTGTGCTATTAAGTATGTTCCCACACTTTTTTAAACAGTTATTTTTTATTGCCAGCAGGGTATACCACACCAACTCCAGCACCCTACCCTCAGCAGGGAGGGGGCTCACTCAGCCCAACGTCTGGCCTCCAGCCTCCTGGAGGGTTCAGCAGTCTTGGAGCAGCAGGCACAGACCCTGCCTCATCTGACAAGAAGAAAGCAACACAACAAGCTTATCAGGAAGAACTGAAAAGACAGGTAAAAACTTTAACCTGCATTGGCTTGCCAATCAGTTTCCTAAAGTGACTGTGAAGGTACAGGAGGGTAAATCCCCCTCCTCCCAACATTTTCAGCCAATTTCTTCTTCCTCTTTACTTTTTGAAGCAATTTCTCCCTCCTGTAAGGACAACAAAAATTACGCCGGTTTGAGATATCGAGTGTTCTAGTTAATGTGGGTAAAATTACAGTAAATGCATGAAGGAAATACAGGGGAAATTGAATTTTGGCTCAAGCTATGCAGAGGTTCGAGATAGCGAGGAGCTTCAGTCTTTACAGTTAAAATCTTAAAGTGTACCCTGTAAAAGTGAAGTTGTAGAAATATTTTCATCGTACCCAATGTCTCCAGTGGGCCGTGGGGAAGAGAGAATCGAAGTAGGCATCCTTGGATGAAATGTAGTCATCGTACATTTGCAGGCAAACTCTCCACCGTGCTGCAAACCTTTTTTCCAGTCACATATACTGATTTATTAGACGTTCCAAATAAAACCTGCAATGTATTAATTTTGGCCTTCGTCTTTCATTGTGGCCAATGATTACTAGAGTGACATGGTGGCCGTGGTGGCAGTGATGTGCACTTCATGCTCCTCTTTCAATGCCTTCTTTTCTCCTTGTAACAGAAAGAGGAAACGGATATCCCTATCCCCCACTATCACTATCCCTCCAGGTGGGGTACACCTAGCACTAGGGCTATGTGTTTCCCAGGTGGGGGAACACATATCACTAGGGATATGTGTTTCCCAGGTGGGGAAAAACATATCACTAGGGATATGTGTTTCCCAGGTGGGGGAACACATATCACAAGGGCTATGTGTTTCCCAGGCAGGGGAACACATATTTCTAGAGATATTTGTTTCCCAGGTGGGGGAACACATATCACTAGGGATATGTGTTTCCCAGGTGGGGGAACACATATTACTAGGGATATGTGTTTCCCAGGTGGGGGAACACATATCAGAAGGGCTATGTGTTTTCCAGGTGGGGGAACACATAATAAGGGATATGTGTTTCCCAGGTGGGGGAACACATATCACTAGGGCTATGTGTTTCCCAGGTGGGGGAACACATATCACTAGGGATATGTGTTTCCCAGGTGGAGGAACACATCTTACTAGGGATATGTGTTTCCAAGGTGGGGAAACACATAGCCCTTGTGATATGTGTTCCCCCACCTGTGAAACACATATCCCTAGTCATATGTGTTCCCCCACCTTGGAAACACATATCCCTAGTAAGATGTGTTCCTCCACCTGGGAAACACATATCCCTAGTGATATGTGTTCCCCCACCTGGGAAACACATAGCCCTAGTGATATGTGTTCCCCCACCTGGGAAACACATATCCCTAGTAATATGTGTTCCCCCACCTGGAAAACACATAGCCCTTCTGATATGTGTTCCCCCACCTGGGAAACACATATCCCTAGTAATATGTGTTCCCCCACCTGGGAAACACATATCCCTAGTGATATGTGTTCCCCCACCTGGGAAACAAATATCTCTAGAAATATGTGTTCCCCCGCCTGGGAAACACATAGCCCTTGTGATATGTGTTCCCCCACCTGGGAAACACATATCACTAGGGATATTTTTTTCCCAGATGGGGGAACACATATCACTAGGGCTATGTGTTTCCCAGGTGGGGGAACACATATCACTAGGGATATGTGTTTCCCAAGTGGGGGAACACATATCACTAGGGCTATGTGTTTTCCAGGTAGGGGAACACATATCACTGGGGATATGTGTTTCCCACGTGAGGGAACACATATCACAAGGGCTATGTGTTTCCCAGGTGGGGGAACACATATCACTAGGGATATTTTTTTCCCAGATGGGGGAACACATATCACTAGGGCTATGTGTTTCCCAGGTGGGGGAACACATATCACTAGGGATATGTGTTTCCCAGGTGGGGGAACACATATCACTAGGGCTATGTGTTTTCCAGGTGGGGGAACACATATCACTAGGGCTATGTGTTTCCCAGGTGGGGGAACACATATCACTAGGGATATGTGTTTCCCAGGTGGGGGAACACATATCACTAGGGCTATGTGTTTCCCAGGTGGGGGAACACATATCACTAGGGCTATGTGTTCCCCAGGTGGGGGAACACATATCACTAGGGATATGTGTTTCCCAGGTGGGGAACACATATCAGTAGGGATATGTGTTTCCCAGGTGGGGGAACACATATCACTAGGGATATGTGTTTCCCAGGTGGGGAACACATATCAGTAGGGATATGTGTTTCCCAGGTGGGGGAGTACATATCACTAGGGATATGTGTTTCCCAGGTGGGGGAACACATATCACTAGGGCTATGTGTTTCCCAGGTGGGGAACACATATCAGAAGGGCTATGTGTTTCCCAGGTAGGGGAACACATATCACTAGGGATATGTGTTTCCCAGGTGGGGGAACACATATCACTAGGGATATGTGTTTCCCAGGTGGGGGAACACATATCAGAAGGGCTATGTGTTTTCCAGGTGGGGGAACACATATCACTAGGGCTATGTGTTTCCCAGGTGGGGGAACACATATCACTAGGGATATGTGTTTCCCAGGTGGAGGAACACATCTTACTAGGGATATGTGTTTCCAAGGTGGGGGAACACATATGACTAGGGATATGTGTTTCCCAGGTGGGGGAACACATATCACAAGGGCTATGTGTTTCCCAGGTGGGGGAACACATATCACTAGGGATATGTGTTTCCCAGGTGGGGGAACACATATTACTAGGGATATGTGTTTCCCAGATGGGGGAACACATATCACTAGGGATATGTGTTTCCCAGGTGGGGGAACACATATTACTAGGGATATGTGTTTCCCAGGTGGGGGAACACATATCACTAAGGCTGTGTGTTTCCCAGGTGGGGGAACACATATCACTAGGGATATGTGTTTCCCAGGTGGAGGAACACATCTTACTAGGGATATGTGTTTCCAAGGTGGGGGAACACATATGACTAGGGATATGTGTTTCCCAGGTGGGGGAACACATATCACAAGGGCTATGTGTTTCCCAGGTGGGGGAACACATATTTCTAGAGATATTTGTTTCCGAGGTGGGGGAACACATATCACTAGGGATATGTGTTTCCCAGGTGGGGGAACACATATTACTAGGGATATGTGTTTCCCAGGTGGGGGAACACATATCACTAGGGCTGTGTGTTTCCCAGGTGGGGGAACACATATCACTAGGGATATGTGTTTCCCAGGTGGAGGAACACATCTTACTAGGGATATGTGTTTCCAAGGTGGGGGAACACATATGACTAGGGATATGTGTTTCCCAGGTGGGGGAACACATATCACAAGGGCTATGTGTTTCCCAGGTGGGGGAACACATATTTCTAGAGATATTTGTTTCCGAGGTGGGGGAACACATATCACTAGGGATATGTGTTTCCCAGGTGGGGGAACACATATCACTAGGGCTATGTGTTTCCCAGGTGTGGGAACACATATCACTAGGGCTGTGTGTTTCCCAGGTGGGGGAACACATATCACTAGGGCTATGTGTTCCCCAGGTGGGGAACACATATCACTAGGGATATGTGTTTCCCAGGCGGGGGAACACATATTTCTAGAGATATTTGTTTCCCAGGTGGGGGAACACATATCACTAGGGATATTTTTTTCCCAGATGGGGGAACACATATCACTAGGGCTATGTGTTTCCCAGGTGGGGGAACACATATCACTAGGGATATGTGTTTCCCAAGTGGGGGAACACATATCACTAGGGCTATATGTTTTCCAGGTAGGGGAACACATATCACTAGGGATATGTGTTTCCCAGGTGGGGGAACACATATCAGAAGGGCTATGTGTTTTCCAGGTGGGGGAACACATATCACTAGGGCTATGTGTTTCCCAGGTGGGGGAACACATATCACTAGGGATATGTGTTTCCCAGGTGGAGGAACACATCTTACTAGGGATATGTGTTTCCAAGGTGGGGGAACACATATGACTAGGGATATGTGTTTCCCAGGTGGGGGAACACATATCACAAGGGCTATGTGTTTCCCAGGTGGGGGAACACATATCACTAGGGATATGTGTTTCCCAGGTGGGGGAACACATATTACTAGGGATATGTGTTTCCCAGGTGGGGGAACACATATTACTAGGGATATGTGTTTCCCAGGTGGGGGAACACATATCACTAGGGCTGTGTGTTTCCCAGGTGGGGGAACACATATCACTAGGGATATGTGTTTCCCAGGTGGAGGAACACATCTTACTAGGGATATGTGTTTCCAAGGTGGGGGAACACATATGACTAGGGATATGTGTTTCCCAGGTGGGGGAACACATATCACAAGGGCTATGTGTTTCCCAGGTGGGGGAACACATATTTCTAGAGATATTTGTTTCCGAGGTGGGGGAACACATATCACTAGGGATATGTGTTTCCCAGGTGGGGGAACACATATTACTAGGGATATGTGTTTCCCAGGTGGGGGAACACATATCACTAGGGCTGTGTGTTTCCCAGGTGGGGGAACACATATCACTAGGGCTATGTGTTCCCCAGGTGGGGAACACATATCACTAGGGATATGTGTTTCCCAGGCGGGGGAACACATATTTCTAGAGATATTTGTTTCCCAGGTGGGGGAACACATATCACTAGGGATATTTTTTTCCCAGATGGGGGAACACATATCACTAGGGCTATGTGTTTCCCAGGTGGGGGAACACATATCACTAGGGCTATGTGTTTTCCAGGTAGGGGAACACATATCACTGGGGATATGTGTTTCCCACGTGAGGGAACACATATCACAAGGGCTATGTGTTTCCCAGGTGGGGGAACACATATCACCAGGGATATGTGTTTCCCAGGTGGGGGAACACATATCACTAGGGCTATGTGTTTCCCAGGTGGGGGAACACATATCACTAGGGATATGTGTTTCCCAGGTGGGGGAACACATATCACTAGGGATATGTGTTTCCCAGGTGGGGGAACACATATCACTAGGGCTATGTGTTTCCCAGGTGTGGGAACACATGTCACTAGGGCTGTGTGTTTCCCAGGTGGGGGAACACATATCACTAGGGCTATGTGTTCCCCAGGTGGGGGAACACATATCACTAGGGATATGTGTTTCCCAGGTGGGGGAACACATATCACTAGGGCTATGTGTTTCCCAGGTGTGGGAACACATGTCACTAGGGCTGTGTGTTTCCCAGGTGGGGGAACACATATCACTAGGGCTATGTGTTCCCCAGGTGGGGGAACACATATCACTAGGGATATGTGTTTCCCAGGTGGGGAACACATATCAGTAGGGATATGTGTTTCCCAGGTGGGGGAACACATATCACTAGGGATATGTGTTTCCCAGGTGGGGAACACATATCACTAGGGCTGTGTGTTTCCCAGGTGGGGGAACACATATCACTAGGGCTATGTGTTCCCCAGGTGGGGAACACATATCACTAGGGATATGTGTTTCCCAGGCGGGGGAACACATATTTCTAGAGATATTTGTTTCCCAGGTGGGGGAACACATATCACTAGGGATATTTTTTTCCCAGATGGGGGAACACATATCACTAGGGCTATGTGTTTCCCAGGTGGGGGAACACATATCACTAGGGCTATGTGTTTTCCAGGTAGGGGAACACATATCACTGGGGATATGTGTTTCCCACGTGAGGGAACACATATCACAAGGGCTATGTGTTTCCCAGGTGGGGGAACACATATCACCAGGGATATGTGTTTCCCAGGTGGGGGAACACATATCACTAGGGCTATGTGTTTCCCAGGTGGGGGAACACATATCACTAGGGATATGTGTTTCCCAGGTGGGGGAACACATATCACTAGGGATATGTGTTTCCCAGGTGGGGGAACACATATCACTAGGGCTATGTGTTTCCCAGGTGTGGGAACACATGTCACTAGGGCTGTGTGTTTCCCAGGTGGGGGAACACATATCACTAGGGCTATGTGTTCCCCAGGTGGGGGAACACATATCACTAGGGATATGTGTTTCCCAGGTGGGGGAACACATATCACTAGGGCTATGTGTTTCCCAGGTGTGGGAACACATGTCACTAGGGCTGTGTGTTTCCCAGGTGGGGGAACACATATCAGTAGGGCTATGTGTTCCCCAGGTGGGGGAACACATATCACTAGGGATATGTGTTTCCCAGGTGGGGAACACATATCAGTAGGGATATGTGTTTCCCAGGTGGGGGAACACATATCACTAGGGATATGTGTTTCCCAGGTGGGGAACACATATCAGTAGGGATATGTGTTTCCCAGGTGGGGGAGTACATATCACTAGGGATATGTTTTTCCCAAGTGGGGGAGTACATATCACTAGGGATATGTTTTTCCCAGGTGGGGGAACACATATCACTAGGGATATGTGTTTCCCAGGTGGGGGAGTACATATCACTAGGGATATTTGTTTCCCAGGTGGGGGAACACATATCACTAGGGCTATGTGTTTCCCAGGTGGGGAACACATATCAGAAGGGCTATGTGTTTCCCAGGTAGGGGAACACATATCACTAGGGATATGTGTTTCCCAGGTGGGGGAACACATATCACTAGGGATATGTGTTTCCCAGGTGGGGGAACACATATCAGAAGGGCTATGTGTTTTCCAGGTGGGGGAACACATATCACTAGGGCTATGTGTTTCCCAGGTGGGGGAACACATATCACTAGGGATATGTGTTTCCCAGGTGGGGGAACACATATTACTAGGGATATGTGTTTCCAAGGTGGGGGAACACATATCACTAGGGATATGTGTTTCCCAGGTGGGGGAACACATATGACTAGGGATATGTGTTTTCCAGGTGGGGGAACACATATCACTAGGGATATGTGTTTCCCAGGTGGGGGAACACATATCACTAGGGCTATGTGTTTCCCAGGTGGGGGAACGCATATCACTAGGGCTATGTGTTTCCCAGGTGGGGGAACACATATCACTAGGGCTATGTGTTTCCCAGGTGGGGAACACATATGACTAGGGATATGTGTTTCCCAGGTGGGGGAACACATATCACTAGGGATATGTGTTTCCCAGATGCGGGAACACATATGACTAGGGATATGTGTTTCCCAGGTGGGGGAACACATATCACTAGGGATATGTGTTTCCCAGGTGCGGGAACACATATGACTAGGGATATGTGTTTCCCAGGTGGGGGAACACATATCACTAGGGATATGTGTTTCCCAGGTGGGGGAACACATATCACTAGGGATATGTGTTTCCAAGGTGGAGAACACATATCATTAGGTATACATGTTTCCCAGGTAAGGGAACACATATTATTAGGTATATGTGTTTTTGAGGTGGGAGAACACATATTACTAGGGATATGTGTTTCGCAGGTGGGGGAACACAAATCACTACGGATATGTACACATATCATTAGGTATATGTGTTTCCAGGGTGAGGAAACACATATGATTAGGTATGCGCGCTTCCCAGGTAAGGGAACACATATTATTAGGTATATGTGTTTCCAAGGTGGGGAACACATATCACTAGAGATATGTGTTTCCCATTTGGGGGAACACACATCGGTCACTAGGGATATGTGTTTCCAAGGTGGGGGAACACATATCATTCATCACAAGGATACCAGTATTTGTTTTCCAGGTAGGGGAACACATATCCCTAGTGATATGTGTTTCCCAGGTGAGGGAACAGATATCGCTAGGGATATGTGTTTCCAATTGGGGGAACACATAACTAGGATTATGTGTTTGCTAGGTTGGGGAACACATATCACTAGCGATAGGTGGCTCAGATGTGGTCAATGACTCTTGTAGGCAATCCAGAGTATTTAAAGTAAGTCATTACAAAAGGGAATTATCCGTCTCTGATATTAAAAGGAAAACAAGTTAAAAAGAATAAAATCTCGTATTCCTAAATTTCTAATTCTTTAAAAAAGGAAAAAGGAGAAAAGAAGACTTTGAAAGAGGAGCGTGAAGTGCACAGGACATCCACCAAGGTGAGTCAGTTGCAGCGGAAATTGATGGATGGAAAACTTTTTTTCCATTCCATAAATGTCCACTGTAAATGGCTCACTCTAGTAATCAGAGTAACTAAGAGAGAAATTTTATTGGCCACAATGAAAGAGAAACAAGAACTCTAAAGACTTTATAACTTGATTAAGGCCAAAATTAATACATTGCAGTTTCATTTGGAACGTCTAATAAATCAGTATATGTCGATTCTCTCTTCCTGAGGAATTAACCTCCTGGTCTACTAAGGACATCGCGGACGATGAAAATATTTGTACAACTGCACTTAGGGCTTTCCACAAGTTACTCGAGATTTTCCAAAAAGTTTCCCGTAATTTCTCAAAAAGTTGGTCAAAATTTGCTCAAAAACAATGAAAACGTTTTTAGCCTGATGCTAAAATATGCAAATTTTAGAACAAAAGTAATTTTTAAGTATTTTTGTGGAATTTTTTGGCTCAGCCACCAAAAATGTAATGAGCCGAAAAAATTGTTTAATGGCCTTCTATATCTGCCATGAGACACTAAAGTCAGTCGAGTCATGAGCCCATAACCTGGAGCGAGCAACTTCCATGCACTCTTGTCACGGCGTTTTTACGGACCAGTTTATTTTAAGAACGGCTTTGGCGCGAATTTAGGATATCTTTAATGTCCCAGAAACCAGTGAGACCTTAAAATGATAATTTGTGCCCATTAATGACGTTACGTTTTCCTTTATGATATCTTGTATTCGAATGAGTTTATAGAAGTGGCGGAGATTCCATTTTCGCGGGAAAAATCTCCTCCGTCGCGCGTAGTCTCGGGCCTTAATTCCCTTCCCCTTCCCTTTCGAACGCCTGCCACGCAGGCTATACTTGAAGAAAATACTATGGGAAAATGGCACCTTGTACAAAACTAACAATGGCTAAGAGAAATCTTTAAGGAGCCTCTCCCCAAGTTTTAAACCTGGTAACCCGAGATGCGTCAAAATTTGATTCCATGCTTTCTCGGTTAAGTCCGACCGAGGAAGTCCCAGGAGAGCTAAGGGGATTGCAGTTTAAGTCATTTTGCATTTCCCCCCTATCCGTTGTTAAAGAAAAGCTATAAAGTTGCCTTCTCATCGATATCTCCCTCCTCCCAAAATTTCATTTTCTCCCTCGCACCTACATTTTTGTCCCGATTTCTCCCTCCTCCCTACGTTTTGAGGCCATTTCCTCCCTGCTCCTTATTATGGACCTTCCCCCGCTGAGGTAGTTGATATCCGAGAGGAAGTAACTAAAAAGCACTGCAGCGTATGGTTCCGACAGGTAACCATAAAGCTATCATATTGGCATTCTTGATACAGCTTTATGTTTTATTCTTACCCCCACAAAACTAAGAGGGAACTATTGCGCCAAAAAATAATTGTTTGTTGATTCAAAAAACGACCACAAGCGGAAATTAGGCCATTTTCGAACAACTCATTGTTTTCATCGAAGTCGTCACTTTTCATAGTTTTATTCCCAGCCCATGAGGAGATTCCTTAACTTATGCTACTGTTTTGCGTGAAAGTTCTTCATCCTTTTCTCTCTTAACAGTGGCCAAAAAAAACAATTCACCTTAAAATTTTAATTTCTTTGTGCAAAATCCCAAGAAGTAGATAGCACCATGCAATAGTTTCATTTGAATGGTAGCACCATTTGATTTTGTCCACAGATGTAAATGTTAGAATGACAAATAATCTTCTCATAACATGGTATAAAAGGCTTATTCCTAATTAAGAACTTCATGTAGTATTTAAGAGTCTTTGGGAGTTATATTCAGCCATTGCTTCTATAATCAACTTATACGCAAATCTAGTTATTTGGCAAGCATAGCTAACAGTGAGTTCCTCCATAGAAAACTTCAGTTATAACAAATTTGTCTGACCTTTAGATGGAAGAAAGAAACGAAAAGAAACGAAAAGAAAAGGAGGAGAAAGAAAGGTAAATTGAGAGAAATAATGATACTGCATGTCTGTCCGACAGCGTTTAAAGCTAGAGAAACTTAGAGTCAAGGTTGCGGCGAACGGCAAACGTCAGATTCAAGTTAAGAATTCCTCCAAAAAGAAAATAACAGATAAAAACTGCCTAAAACAATTCTTTTGGACAAAACTGGCGTGAAACTAGTAATATTTGTGCAGAAGTAATGAACAGGAAATGACAGGAAAAGGTGAAACTTGGTCACGTGGTACAAATTACCGCAAACGTGATCTAAATCTCTCCATTATTATGTATTTTAGTCTTCTACCCTTTTAACTTTCCCTAAGACATCAACCATGGGAGGCAGACACATTCTTTTAAAAGCCAAGGCAACCTTTGGTTGGAAGGCCCTGAATAAATTGGTGCCCAAGAATTTTTGCTCCCAGTCTGTACTTTTGTCATTAGCCTGCGTGGGAAGGGGAAGGGAATTTAGGCGAGAGACCGCGCGCGAGGGAGAAAGGAGCGCGCTTCTCGCGCGCCCGGAATCCTTTTCCCCTTTCCTTTCAAATTTCTGTTACGCAGGCTATTTTGCCCTTAAATCTAGTGTTGTTGAAATGTTTTGTAGATATGACAGGAAGATTGAACAGGAAGCAGCCAGTTATAACCCCTGGGGTAAAGGCGGAGGTGGTGCACCTCTGAGAGATTCAACAGGGCACCTTGTTGGTAAGGACACTTAGAACTTGTTTAGTTTCTTTATCCTGATAAATATCATGCAAGGGACAGTGCCCGAGCCCCAAGGCTGCAGAAAGTATCAAGAAGGACTGAGGAGCGACGGTATTTAATGCACCTTTTCACTGTTCTACGGCAACAAATCTAGGTTGGTCAGTAGAGCGCTTGACTGCAGAGCGGGAGGTCATGTGGTTCGATCCCAGGGGCCGTGTAGCGGCATCAGCTCCGTTGTCGGAGAGATCCGTGAAACTAAGAAAAACTAAGCGACTCACAGGTTCCACAAGGCTGGGTTTTATTGTGTCAACTTTTACAGCGATCCCGTTGTAGGACGTGTTGGGGCGAACGCTCTTGTAGGTTCTGAGTTCAACAGCAATAAAGCTTGAAATGGTTACCCGACGTCGAATTTCTGTGAGCCTTAGAGAAAACTACGCACGTGTAGCGGTATTTAAGCTGAGGTCACGTGACGGCTGACGGAAAATCGTTGTGACGTAAAATGCGGTTACAATAAAGAAAATAGGTAACAATACAACAAAACTAAACTAAGGCACACGAGTGCCGTTACAGGCCGTATCAACACCAATACCATTACCGGTGCTCAGGGACTTAATTAACTGAGAAATGAAGGTACTGCCTTTTGAACGGCTAGACCTTCGCGTGGCTCGGGTGACCATGTAGGATAGCGGTCTCGTATCGTCTCCACTAGAAGATGTACAAATGGTATCCTCAGTTGGTACTTTCGTGCTAAATACATCGAGGGTAATCAAAGCATTTTTGTTCCTTATATTTGGTAGGTAAGTAAGACAGTTCGGAAAACTGATTTTCAAGGTCATGGAAAATCAGTGAAAATTAAGCATATTTTTCTACATCTCTTTTCGAAGCTAACTTAAGAACCTTAAGGCAGTACAATGAACAAGGGGTTAAAGTGAGTCCAAGAGATGAGCCTCCATCCGTAGACACAAGATTCCAGGCTGCTGCACCCAGTGAACCTTACCTATCTCCCAGACAAGGAAACATTAGTCATGCAAGCCCAATGATGCAGGCTGCCGCAGGTAAGATTTGTAACTTTTTTATTTCATTTGTTGTCCAGAACCAAAGTTACAGAAAAATACCAACTATTATGTTATAAACTGATGAAAAAAAAAAAAATATAGAATGTGAAAGAAATATTAGAGGTGTTTTCACTGAATGGTCACGCCATCGGATTTCACTAGTTTGTCTGTTCTCTTTCGCTCTGTAAAACCGTGAATAAAATTCAATATGTAGATCTTAATTGTGACGCAGCCCATATGAAGGAAAGCGAAATTTTTCTTAACTTTTTCACTGCAAGAGCGCCTTTAGCTAATGGTAAAGACAGAAACTATTCTTACACCAATTTTATTTAGCAGCTGAACCTAAAACTCATGACAAGTTTATTGATAAGTTGTGAATTTTTGTTTAGAATTATCTGGAAATGTAGGCAGGTCGACATTCGGACGATCAGATCCACTTAAAGAAGCTCAACCACAGGTAACAGAATACAGCTGATTATTAACCCTTTACACCCTAAGATCAAAATTAAAATTCTCCTTTGTCGTCCCTATTCATTTACTATAGAAGTAGTGGGGAGAAGTTGATACAATATCAAGCACATTCATCTTGTGTGATTGTGTCCATAATTCCTCATGACCACTCTGTTGTACAAAGCACTGATTTTACGAGGAGAAATTTGATGCTGATCACTCTTAGGGCTTAAAGGGTTCATCAATTTTATTGTAATTGTTATTAACCGAATTAGAAGGAGAACTCAGCACTGATGTCTTCAAATGGTGGAAGATCATAATCTGCCAAAGCCGTTAGAAATCGGATGTGAGCCTTATAATGATTGTTTTGTTAAAAGACCAATAGTTAGTTTCTTTCCTGCCGCAAATGTAAGGGCACTTTCTAGTGTTTTATTAACAGGTAATTATTCTCTCTTTTTTTGACCATATATGGGTTGACAGATAGCAATTACGCCAGCCAGTAAATAAAAGATTTGCCATAAAATTCTAGACGAGTTTTGCTAATAACATTAAGAACCAATTTTAAGAAAATTATTTCGGTTTAATTTTTTTAAGCAAACGAAGTTATTGTTGTTGAATGAAAAGAAATCAAGAAGTTAAACGTGGTGTCTAGAGATAAATGTTGGATTGATAGTTCCTTTTTCTGTTTTGAATTCAAAGGATGATCTTAAAAAAGCAGCCAAGCTGGAGTATCAAGAGTTCCTTCGAAAACAGGTGCAGTTTAAACTCTCTATTGACCACTCCAGAAATACTATTACATACCATAACGCTCTTTGTTTGTCACCCCAAAATTTTGCATAAGCATTGTCTTCAGTTTCTCTTGGGAGTTAAAATGACCCCAAGAGAAACTGAAGACAATGCTTATGCAAAATTTTGGGGTGACAAACAAAGGGCATTATGGTATGTTATGGTATTTTCTGGAGTGGTCAATTGTAGCTTGGTAAAGCAAATATTTATGCTTACGTCATATGTCTCTCCTTAACTATGGGACGCGTCATGTACCATACGTATAGCATTGACTGTACCTGGGCTTAAAGTCCCAGTGGCTGTAAACTTTGAATGTCGTAAATTGTTTCCTACATTCAGTCATATTAAAGCCTACAAAATTTACATAATTGTGCCGAAGTTGGTTTGCACATCATTTTTATGATTTGGAAGGAGGAGAAATCAAACACCAGATAGCTCCGAAAGAATTCCAAACTCCAGGTGAGAATCAAACTCACGAGTAGGGCCGAAATTTAACTATAATTACACCAGCCATAGAGGACTGTATCGGCGAATAACTCGAAACCAGCCGTCCACCGGCAGTTATAGTTCAGTTGTTAATACGTGATTTTTGCAACGGTATGTCTTGTCGGGGACCTTCCTTTGGACGTGAATGAGTCAACAATTAAACTTCAAGAACGTTTCGAATCTCATCCATAGCTGTGAACGAACAGCAGAACTGATAGATGTGAAATAATATTAAATAATAAATAATCTTGACGGATTTATTTGCTTAAGCACCTTAAGCACGCTGGCATAGACCGTATAAGTCCTTAATTCAATTTTATTGCGCTAGCATTCGTTCCGTCCTAGAATATGCATGCCAGGCTTTCCATTCTAGCTTGCCAGCCTATTTGTCCGACCAAATAGAGAGGGTTCAGAAAAGAGTCTTAAGGATTCTATTCCCAGAGGTCTCGTATAGCAAGGCCCTGGAAGATGCGGGTTTAAAAACACTCTTTCATAGACGCGAGGAATTATGTTGCACTCTTTTTAATCAAATTGTAGAGAGCGATGGCCAGCATAAACTAGCTGGCCTGCTGCCCGCGCGAAACGACAATGAAAGATATCACCTTAGGGATAGGCGTATGTTTTCAATCCCACGAGTAAAAACAAAGAGGTTTAGAAATTCTTTTATCATGCACTATGCAGATAAGCAACTATTGTAAATAGAACTTTTATACTAGATTTGATGTAATTTTAGCATTGTATGATTGTTTTTTTTTTATTATCAACATGTATATAACACAAGTAATTCAGCTTATGGCTGCTAGTTGTGATTTTCAATAAACGAGTCTAGACTCTATCTATCTAGAGTAGACTAGTCTAGACTCTATCTATCTAGAGTCTTTTAAAAGAAATCAGATATGAACTAGTACTCAAAATCGTATAGTACACTCTTACCTTTTAGGTTGAAGAAAAAGAGAAGAAGAAAAGAGAAGAACTTGAAAGAGTAAAAAGAGAAGAGGAAGAATTGGTGAGAGATAGTCCTACCTTTTTGGGCTTGAGGTTTTTTGTCGTTTATGAAAATGTTTGCTTACTCGTAACGTCTTCCACTTTTGATTTTTTCCCAGGAAAGAAGAGTTAAAGAGGATAGATTGAAGATGCAGAAGGATTTCGAAGAAGAACAGGAGAAAAACAGAAAGAAGGAAGAAGAGGTAATGGGTATTTTCAGTTGTTTGAAATGAAATTTGTCAGACTGTGAAGTTTTAATTCATGGCAAGTAAATATATGGACACTGTGTGCCACAGGACACCCATGCTGCATGGAGCTTAGTCCAGCGTCTTTAAAGTACAAACTTGAAGACTATAATATGTAGTTTCTGAAAACTTGTTAGCCTGAGACTTTTTCGAAGTTTATTTTTGTTGTTTGTAAAGTTTGATATAATGCTTTGGAAACATATTTTTGTTTGACACAAAACTGTGATTTTGTCATTTACAAGTAGTTTTTCAAGTTCCATAGCAAATAAGGACGCATAATTGGCATTATTAGCAAAATACAAAAACTTGCTGTACGTCTACCTGTTCACTAGGCAAGGTTGAAGAATGAAGAAATCAAAGAAGCTCAGGAAGCCAAGAAAAGAGAAGCCGAAAAGAAAAAGAAGGAGATGGAAGAACAGAGGCAAGCTGAACTCAAGAGGAAACTGGACGCTGAATTAGCCGCCCAGAAAGCTGCTGGTGAAGTAAGAAGAAAGTTTTGCCTTCTTAGAACGCTAAAGCAACAAATAAGGGCTCTAAATTTAAATATTCCATGTTTACCTTCAAGCTTTCATTTGGTCATACCTCAGCATTTCATCCGCAAGGCGATAAGTCGGAAATATGCTCCGGAGAATTTAAATTGTCGCTATTTGTGGAGAAACCGCTACTGCGGGTTAATTTTTCCCTGGAGATGTAAGACACGAAAGAAGGCAGAAAATTTCACAACCATAAAGAGTGAGAATAAACGATTTTCAGAAGTCTGAAATGAGTATCGTCTCTCTTATTTTAGGGTCCTTCTACTCAAGCAAGAACTAATTCGCCTCCCATTCCCACTGTGCGCAAAAAAATGGAGGTAGGCGTGCTGTCTGTGTTTCATGCAGCCCTTGTGTATTTTCCCATGAGATTTTAAACTACTTTTAATGCTTTTTCAGGAGGCTGGTCAAGATATGACTGACTTCAGATCGTCTTCACCTCCTATTCCTACAATAGCAAACAAACAAACTACTCAAGGTGAGAACAAAGTCTATGACACTATTTACGCCGGTGTTTTTCCTTGTTGTGGGTACAAAGCATGGCCATGCTGTGCCAGAGCTTGTTGACCCCTTGTGTCAGCAAAATAACCTAAGGCAGAACAGTCTAAACTGTGGTAAGACATGTCGGGACATAGTTAAGACAGAAAAATATCATTTGGCAGATAAATAAAATCTACCTTGAGCTCATGTGAATTGCCTTACCAACAAAAGAACAATTTGCAGTGAATATAAGGAAGCTATTATTCTAACTGCGAATCCCGAGTCGAACTATGTACAGTTTTCGTTGTAGATGCGTAATGCGTTCCTGATTGAGTCCGATGACATTTTTGTTTTGTCCGATCAAAATGGTGAATAAGCCGGACATATGTCCTTTCAAGAAAGACAGAATATTAGTAGCTCTGTAATGGGTCGCTTGAATGTTAGTCCTGGTACTCCGATTTTCTTACTGACGCTAAGTTTTTGAACTCTTCCGTTGTGCTTTAGGTCCTGTTGCCCCGTCTCCACCTCAGCCCTCTGTCCGGCCTGCACGCGAACCTGGTAGGGAATTTTTACATGATTTTTAACTCGTCCAGGTTTTCTTTGCTAACAAAAAGTCATACAGTGTATGTGCGACGACTGCTTCGACTAAAAACTTCTGTTTGTCTGCAAAAGCCCAATTTAAATTTTATTTGTTTGTTGTGTTTAAGAGTCCACAAGAAACGCTGCAGCTGATCAAGACGTGCTGAGTCAACTGACGGCGCTCAGACAGCAACTCAAAAATGAAGAAAAACGAGTCCAACAGCAAATGAATCATACAACTGCTGCGGTTGGTATTGTGATTATTGATAACAGTTTTCCGTAAATTTCTGGAAGGTTCGCCCTGCTTAAATTTCATTTTCGGCCTCGCTATAAAAACAGAAGGAGAGAAAGAGTACTCGATGGCTTCTATGAAGTCTTAGCCTACGTGGCAGGCGCAAAAACCAGGGGAGGGAGAGAAGGAGAACAGCGCGAAAGGGAAAAGCCACTCTTTCTCTTCCCAACTCCCTTTCTCTTTCTTCCTAATCTCCTGCCCCCTTTGACGCCTACTACGCAGGCTAATTACGGCGCTGTTGATTAGAAATTGTAATGGTCTTCAAATGAATTGGTTTTACTTGGACAAGTGCGATTAACCGGCTAAACATCGGTCATTCCGCTTCACTTATTTAATCAATCAGGAATAAAACAAGCAACGCGCATGACTTGGCACGCTTTTTCCTGCGCTTCACTGATCTGTTTCGAGTTCTGATTGGTCCCTTACATCGTCTGCGTCTCTTGGGATTAGTCAGAGTGAATCATAATCTGATTTTGTTTTTTGCGAATCCCGACAATAGATGGTTATAAGAGTGTTTGATGGAAACTAATGTGGACTTTACATCTCTTTTTTCCTCTAGACGAGATATTCTGATATGCAGCGTGCTCCTGAGGACCTTGGAAGTAGAAGGTAGAGTTCCTCGTGCACTGTTTTTTTTGTCATCAGCAACGTCTGTCGTAGCATATCACGATTCAACTGAAAGATTTTTTTTATTGAAACGTACCTTACATCATGGCACAATTAAATTTCAGGCATATTCAAAAATTAATAAATAAAAATAAATCGCGAAACGAAGGGGAAAAGAGAGACTGATCGTAGTCTATAGTCAGGAGCTCACATTGGTTCTCTGACTTCATTTTTCCATCTCTATAAACACTATATTTAGTATTTGTTTCTTAATCTTTTGAAAGAAAATAAGACAACCAAATTCTCTCCACGTAGTTTCTGTAGAGATAATCTAATGTCCTGGCCTTTTATTTTATTTTATTTTATTCCAGAAGTAGGAGAGATGTGCAAGTGTTTGAAAGAGCACTGGCCAATAAAACAGCTGTGGTAAAGAAAGAGGGAGAGGTAAAATCATAAGTTTTTTTTCTTTAAATTTTGAGAAATTAATTCTGCCGGTGTTCATTCTTACTCTCTGTTTACTTGGTTATCATTTTCTTTTATTTCAGGAATTTTCAGCAGCCGACGAATTTAACAGGATAAAGTATGAAGGTAACCGGATATTAAGAGGAAGCTGACATAAAAGACTTCGGCGACCCTGGCAATAAAAAGACATAAAACTGCTTCTTTAAGAAGTACACTTTTTTGGTTTTCCCAATACAGGTCATCTGATAATACTCTGACTAGAGAACTGTTTCTTTCAAATTTCGTTTTATTCACGTGAATATGTGTGCATAATTTATGAAAAGACAATGGGTTAAGTTCCACTGGGACCTCCATTGGGAAAACAAAACATACAAGCTAAAGAGGTTTATTTATTATCTTCGTATACTTTCCTCAGATACTTCGTCTCTGGCGGGGGAGTTCCGAAGCAAGTTTCCAGACCCAGTATCCACCAGCAGTGTCTTGGATCTGCAGCAGCAGGCCTACCTCATGTGAGAACTCTTGCAATATTTTGAAAGATTTTTTCTATCTTTTACAATCCCGGTCATAATTTTTTGAAACACTTCCGGAAAACACAACATAAACTTAGTCGTTCATAAATACACTTATTGCGTCCCTCCCCTTCCCTCAATGTTGGTTTCACGCGTTTGCTTTGGACATAAACGTCTTCCACATCAACATTGAAAGGAAAGGGAAGGAAAAGCTCGCAAGCGTTTCAACAGCTATGACCGGGATTGTAGGTCAGGTCAAAGGTGTTTCACAGTATAGGTAATAACATTATTTGTAGAGATATTTGGCATAAATACCACTAGTGGTATTTCAAAATTGTTATACGTAATTTCACGAGCCGTTAGGCGAAAATTTGAGACAATTTTATGCCAAAAGGTTTGTATTTTTCACATTTAGGTATTTCAAATTTGAAATACCACTGCTCTAAGCCAATCAAATTGCAGAAATTTCTCATGTGGTAGTATAAGTTACGAAATTATATTTTTCTTAACGTTAATTGATTTGGGATTCTGTAAATTGTTATTTTGTAAATTTAAGATTCTCTAAATTCAATTTTAAAAAAACTGATTATTCCTCACACTTGTCTGGTTGAAGAATCAGGGTTTACTTTGAAAACTGGCCAGTTTGCCCCACTTCAGGAACGCGGGTTTATGAGGACCTTTTTGAGTGCCCAGGTGCCCAAGATGATAGAACAAATTTGACTGCCAACGTGTAAGCTAGTAAAAGAAATAGTTCACTTGACTAAAACTTGTAAGAACTGCGAAGGTTTTGCAATGCCGCAAGTTTCGCATGGGTTTAATGATCGCGAAATCTGTGTAAGTTGAAAATGGATCCTATGGGTGGGAAGTCGATTTTATTTAGGTTTAAGCTAACATTAAGCTGTTGATTGTTCATGTTATAGGGAACAAGAAGACAAATTGGCAGCTTTAAGTGAGTGGATGTTATAGCTATTTAATTTATCTTTTATTTACGGCTAGAGCAAAGTCGACGAGAGTTTAAGCGCCCCGCCTTAATAATTCATTTCGTTCTGTTACAGAATCTAACAGAGGCACAAAACAGCTTCAAGGCGGCGGGCAACCTTTCCAGGTATTTAAGATTAATAATTGTGTCGCAAGTGTTATTCTCCATAAGGTGAATTCTGTCTTTTTGTGACTTAGCTAGTGGATTTACTTCCACATGCATTCGGTCATTCTTAAATGAATCGCATGATTAGGGTTCGGGTTGTGATACTACGGTGAACAGTCAGAGAGCTTCGTTTTATGATTAGGAGACGAACCCAACGGTTGGTTTACTGGGACTGATGCATGTACTGAGACAAATGCATGTACTTTCCTCAGTCAACCCATGCACTTATTTATTTTTTGAAATGTCGCAAATTCCCAGCTCAGCTCACTGTTTGTTAAGTTCGTTTGAGACTGAACTCTCCCCCTTTTCCAAGGTTTCAAGACGTCCGGTAAGCCGTGACTCGCTTTTAGAATCAGAAAGTCAGTTCCTGGCTGTTAATGACCCCACGCAGATGTTGCCAATAGAGCAAATGTCACTGAGACCAAAGCAGTCCTCAGCTAGAGAAAGAAGGCGATGGAAACAACTTGAAGAAATGGCGAGAAATCCGAAGGTAAAACTCTTTAGTTTTCCTAGTGTGAGTAGCAAACTACTTGAATAGTGTTGTGATAAAATTGTTAAAAAGGGCTGTTCGAACGGGTGTGCGAAGCGACAATAAAGTTGAACAATAAATCTCGCACAGACAATAAAACTGATCAGTCTTAATATCTGGCTTTGGTGCTGAAAGTTTACGGGACTCTTCATTGTTACGAAGAATTGCGATCGTGGTACGGGTTGAAAAATGTCCCTGTGGACACTTTAGCATCGTAACGTGACCACGTCGCAGATTCATTATTTTCCCTGAAGGGTTAGGCTTCATCACCAAGTGTTTTTTGGAAAGTTAAGTCCCAAATCCGGTAATGGAAGGAATAAATTGAGAAACTGGTGTTTAATGGTTTTTGTCTAAAACTTTGTTTTCTAGTCTAACGACACGTACAAACCTCCAACTCCTGGCGGTTTTTCGCTAAATTCAGTCACAAGTTTCAATGTGGATGAAGTGGCAACCAAGAATGAAGAAAGGCTGAAAAGACTCGAGATGATACAGCAGCGAGGGGCGGGTCAAGGTAGCCGTGGGAGTTTATCAGGCGATCCGGATCAAGTGTTACAGAGATTCATTGACGAGAGAAGGTAATATTTACATCTTATTTCATGCTAATTTGCGCAGTAAAAGTACTGTAGTTACGTTCGGTAGGTTGGACGTGGAAAAGCGCACTCGTAATACAGATTTGAGAGACCGTGTGAGACCACAGTCGTTGAATGATAGGCCTTTGGACACTTATCTGGAATCCCAAGCAACTTGCCAAAGGAGAGAGAGAGAGAAAGCGAGCCTGGGCTGTAGGGAGGTTCTGTATTTTTTGTTATTATTATTTCCTGTAAATATTACGAAGTGGACCTGTGAGTCAAAGCGAATTTGCGTAACTATTGCACGCATGTGTACTTAAACGTCTCTTACGTGATCTCCTATGAGAGCCGGTACTCGCTTACGAGATGCCAAAGCACAGTGGGCGAATTAATTAGTTGATTTTGGAAGTACCTATACCCCTAAAATTAAGTGCAGTCGTAGTGAACAATCGACATCCTCGACTTAAGCAGACAAAGGGTCTAGTATGTCGCCTACGTGGCCAATTTTCTTTGGGGCTATTTTGCACGGAGGGAGGAAGATCCTAGCACCGGAAAGATCCCCGAAGACGGAACATCCTAGCGCCATATGCTTTCTATATTCAGTTACATGCAAAAATTTCTACTTGTCCCTAGCGCTTGGATCTTCCCAGCTAAGAGGTTGGAAGATCCTGATAGAGCGATTTTCGTATGACCTTGAAATGAAAGCGCTCGAACAAAACAGAAACGACAAACAAACGGAAATAGAGCGATTTGATTGGTTTATCGAATGGACAGACAAACGCGTCTGGCTTTTCATTGGTTAAGCGAACGCTCAGGTGAAAAAACTTCATGCCCGAGAACTTTCTAGAAATCAACCGATACTTCGCTTTGACGTCATACTACAACACGATTGGCCAATCGAACAATGCCTTCTCCATATTAGGGTTTGTTTGGCGGGAAAACAAAGAGGCCATGTTTTGATCTTTTCATCCATTGGCTGATGAAACAAAGAACGAACACTTACCGAAACCTTTTTTCAAGGTCATACGAAAATCGCTCTAATAGGAAGATTCTAGCACCACGTAAACTGCCTTTGCGAGGGAAAAACAGAACAAAAATTGCGGCGGTTCGTTCAATGGGTACTCTTTAATCTTTATTCCCTTTTCTACTGTTAACCACGCGGACCGAAGTTACGCATGTAGATCGAACGAAAAGTCGTTCCGCCTTCTAGGATCTTCCCTCCTCCATTTCAACAGTCCCTTTGGGATTTCTTCGTGCCGTTATGTTGTAGGGAAGTGGATCTATAAAATTAATAACAGTTGCATGTCTTTGTCAGTGCACTGAAGTTTGTTTCTCGTTTTTTTTTCTTTACAGTCGCCCTGTACCTCTCGCCAGTAGACTGTCCGAAACGTCGCTTGAAGCAGAAACGTCTTTCGAACCAATATAGATATTCAATTAATACCGAGCGTAAACTCATCCTCTGAGAACACTTTCGTGGGTCGTCTTACGATTGTGCTCATAATTTGGAGCCTTTTAGGTGGTTTGGACTTGGTTCTATATCATTTTTATTTTCAACTTAAAGGTGTTAACGTAATTTATTGTTAACCGTAGTTCATCAAGTGGTGTTGTTTAAGTTATGTATGCTGGCTAACACTCTTGGTTAGCGAAAATTATATATGGGATTGTAAGAAAATAAGGTACAATCCGCACAAAGCCGACTTTCCCTGGAGTAACATTCTACCACTAAAATCAGACTATAAGAGCCAGGGGGAGAGGTAAGCTTTTTTAATCCAATCAGGTCATTCAGTCATGGTCGCCATCATGTCCCCAAATCATACAGTCACTGTTCTTAATGTCAACATAAAACTTTCTAGTAAATAATAGATCAAACACGAGGCAGAATGTTTCACCACTATAATAACACGGAGGAATTTGATGAAACATCGTGTTCCGTGTGAGATATAGCTGCGCTCAAACAAAGTGATTTTGAGAAGCTATTTTTGTGCAAGACATACCAAGTCATAGCATACGTGTTTGCTGATACACATCTTGTCACATAAAATCGCGTACTAGACAAAATGCTAGAGCGTACAAGCCCCGGTAAGCGCTTTTCTGTCTGACAGACAGGCTCGATTTACGGCCGCTCTCTCGGGTCCAGTCTGCGCGTGCTCATTTCCCGGACAGCGGCTTGTTATAACTTATTACCTCAAAAATAAATTAGCCGCTTAGAGGGTTGAAAATGACGTCAAGGTATTTGAACGATTGTGTCATTTGACTGCACCACCACAATCCTTCAGTTTATTGTTTTCTTGTGAAAGTGACCGATCGAACCGAGCGTCGTCTTCATACTCCCGAACTGAGAGAGACAGCTCCGCATCCAGTCTTTAAGATAAGGGTGGAGCTCGGTCATCCAGACCCTTAGAAAAGGGAGGGGGTGGTCTCCAAAAACATTTTTTTGGCCCTTCGAGCTTCTTCGAGCCTCAGTGTGGTCTAAAAATAAGGGGGACGGGCCCCCCGGGCCCTTCCCTGGATTCGCACTGCATGGTCACTTCACAGTTCCATTCTCGCCTTCAACGTTAGCCTTTGCTTACAAATAGGAGGAGCATAGGTTGTATTATTTATAATCTATTAGAAGCTTAGCCAACATCCAACTACGATCCAGAAAATTAAGTTATCAAGGGTCCTATCGTACATTTATAATATATATGGCGCGTTTTGAATGCCTTTTGAAGAATTCTAGAATACTTTCTAGGTCAAACCAGTGTAAATACTATCGAGTAAGTCGAGCCAAAGATACTGTGAAGCGTGTCACGACGTCCATGCTCTATTTATTACAGGGTCAAATGATATTTGGAGTTATAGTAATAAAAGGTTAAAAGAAAATAAGACAAGACCTTCATGATTTGAGTTGTTCCGCTTCAATTTACTCACCGTAAATGATTCAAAGAGGTAACCTCAGCGAAAGTCCTCTTGTCATTGTTAGATGTAGGCAGGTTTCCTCAGGGTGGATTTCAATTAAGAAATCCAAATCCGGATTTTTTGGATTTCCCTTTTTGTCGTTCGATTGGGAAAACCGAAAAAGGATTTGCAAAACTGTTCTCTTGAACAGCGGTCTTCTTTTTACTAATTATGCGCGTGCAAGCAAGACCCCTGTTCCTAAGGACAGTTTTTCAAATCCTTTTTCGGATTTCCCAATCGAACGGTAAAAAGGAAAATCCAAAAACAAATATTGCAGCGTTGAAATCTGTATTCGGATTTTGCGTTCGATTGCAAATCCGAAATCCGGATTTTAAAATCTAAATCCAGATTTCCCAATCGAACGCACCCTAAAATTCTAAAACCATTGTATTTCTTGGCAATAATTAATTCCATCATTCTTAACAGTTGTAGAATGAACTAAGACCCTTAATTACAGCAGACTTGTGAACTATTCTGTCAGGCGCCTGCCTTCAGTAAGATCTAAACTGGTTCTGCTTTTTTTCGGACGATATATCTTGAGTTGCTTCTAAAGACAAAATGTCCTGCCCCAAAGGAAAATCTTTCGACTTAACTGATATATTTCCACAAAACTTCTAGCCTGGACTAGCAAGCAAAATCCACAATCAAGTCTGGACAAAAAAAGTAAAAATAACTCAGCCAGAAAAGTCCTCTTTTTAAACATCCATTAGGGACATAATCCTGGTGATTCCAAGGAAAATTGCATGGTTGTATAATTCAGTCAGCAAACTTCAACCAATGGACTTCTTGGTTTGGATGCCGTTCTCTGTAATCCAGTACTTGAACGACGTTTCCTGTTTGTTGGCTTCAATAAGTGAGGTCCAAACTGAAAACAAAAACACATTAAAATAGAAATATAACTGCTGGTTCGTGTTAGAATTCGTTGCTGGAGAAGGAATTATCAGTTATTTCACAGGCTTCTTTAAACTGGGTGCCGGCGGGTTTTTTCCCTTTGGGGGCGCACGGCTGGTAAGGGAGAAGACCTGTGGCATCCAGTGTAGAGCTTTCACCCTATTTTTCAACATTAACAACATTGGTAGTTTCCCTAAGCGTTGCTCCTTAACATGGTGGGTCAGGTTTGAGTGCTTTGGTGATCCTGGAAGCTACACCAGTTGGGACCTATATCCCCGGTGGATTCAACCATATTGGGCGGGTTTTGGGATAAAAGCCGGACGCATCATTCAACGCCTGGCCCTCCAGGTTGGGGGTTCGGCGATGGGGTTAGTCCCTTCCCTGAAAAATGCGTCATCAACTTTAGGGTCCTAAACAAGTACAACAGACACACATTACTTACCGGTGCTGGCTTGACAGGGCTAGATGGTGGGGTACCAAATGGTGACCCGAACGGACTGCTGTTCTCCTTGTTGATTTCTAATAAATAAAATATGATTCAATATATAAGCTTGAAATTGCTTTACGTTTTGGTCCCCTTAAAAGCATCCTGCCAAATTTTCAAATTTCCCTTGAATTTCCAAAAAGGATCCACAAAGAAAATCAGAACAAATATCGTTATCGTTTTAAGCGCGCCCCCCCCCCCCCCGTCCACTTGTATTCCATCAGTTGTTGGCCCACCTACCTGTAAACAAAAAATACATCCGATTATAAGCTCCTCCCCCCCCGGATTTCAGGCATTGAATGTTCATTAAATCTGATTTTGTGGCAGGCGATCAGGATAGCAAATTTTCAGCCTTTTCGAACACTTTTAGTGACATTTTCCGCCCCTTTCCCGGCACATTAGTGCTATTCCCACTGGATCTTGCCCGCCACTGTTCAGAAAAATGGGCCCAAAGTTCCCGCTGTCCAGCAACATCTTTGAAGGTGTAGTTTACCTGGCGAGCTCGTGTCATGACGTCTTCGATGTGCAAACTTTTTCTTTAGAGCCTGGGCTATGATTGAGGCGGGATCAGTAGCATCTGCAGTGATAGGAGGTTTCCTTACGGGTGTCCCGCCTGGTGATCTGAAATTAATACTAGTAAGCTTACTAGCTTCAGCTTTTTACTGCAGTCCTTAAATACTGTCAAGGTTTCTGCAGTTTTCTTTTGAAATGTTCTTTAGCTGCTTCGACTTGATGTATAGTTTTGTGTTTGTCTTTTTCTTCATTTAAATTAGACTTCAATTTGAGAACTGTTTTGGCTTCTATTTGATTAATGATCAAGTTGGACCTTCCCTCGTTTCTAAAACAACTTTGCTTGTTTCTTGTTACCCTAGAAATAAAAAGGCGTTGTTTTTACAACAGTTTGTGGATAAATTTAATTAGTTACCAGAGAAGACTAAAGTTAAGTTGACTTCTGACCTTGACTAATGATTTTAAAAGCAGACCCTAAGTATACAAAACGTTTCAAGCCTTCTCCCTCTGATAGTACTTTCTTGCACATACCTCTCAACAGACCGAAGTTTCACCTTTCCCAGTCCCTTGAGAACATCTGCCATATTTGGTAAACTGGGTCCAGTAGACTGTTCTGGTCCTATTAAAGATTCTGGTGCAAGTGACAGTCGTCTTGCTCTGTTCTGTTGTTAGGAAATAAGTAAATAAATGATTAAATAAATAAATAAATTTTTAAGCGCTTTTTCGGCATGTAAACTGTCGGCGATTTCACAAGTATTTTTGCGCGAGGGTAGAGGTCGTGAAGCGAGGACGAAAAAGAAAGCGATGTGGGAGGGAGCGACTGCTTTCTCTCCTCACCCCTTCCCCCATCTTTTTCTGTTTCGACCTCGGTTAAGCCTTCTAAGTGAAACTTTCGCGCGGCTAAAAAAACACCCCCCCCCCCCCTTCCAAAAAAAATAAAAGCAACCGAGAGTAGTAGCAAGTCTAAGGAAACTGTAAGCTAGAGTGTAGTGAAGTCTGTTTCGTGATACGGGGTCTAGTATGTACTTCGCTTCTTTTAATTACCCACGCAGCTAACACGGGTTCGTATTTGTAACTAAAATTGTAACTACAATTTCTACCGAAAACGTTGTTACATACAGCCATTAGAGATCTCTGAATTCACTGGCTTTTTTAAAAATCGCAGTTTGCTCATTGTGTACACAAACCTCTTTAATGATCTGTGATACTGGCTTCAGGGGTGTCGACATAGGCGTTGGTGGAGGGGGTGGCGGTGGGGGAGGAGCAGGAGGCGCTCCTGCCCCCATTGGAGTCGACGGAGTAGACACTTGATTTGTGGGAACAGCAACAACCATCATTGCAATTTGAGCTCGAAGTTTCTGTAACTCATCCTCCAAAGCCGAAATCTTTTGCATGGCCTCCTCTGGTATATTTTCCTTTTTCACGTCACCTGATTCATCGGGTAGTGGCAGTTGTTGCGCTTCCTTTTCTGGGCTCGTGATTTCGTAATATTCCTCCTCGTCTATGACCATTTCAGACGATAAGTCGTCATCTTCCGTTATCCAACCAACATCTGCTAAAGATGCCATAAACATCTGAGAAAGTGGCTTTCCATCATATTCCTGTTCATTCCGTGGTATATTTAACTAAAAAACAGAAATAAATTATCCATAGAAATGTATCATCATTATGTTGCGCACGGGAGAAGAAACAATCGCGGGGAGAAAAATAACTTTGCAAGCATCGCAGGAAGACCAGGCTCACAATAGACTCCTCGAAGCCCAGTTATATTAAAGGGTTTTCATAGGAATTAATTGTAATGATTATCGTGAGCCACCACCAAGTTACTGTTCTGGCTAATTATTTGAGCCGAACTGACTCTATAGGAGGTCCACACTTGGAGTTCGAGAACTAGTTCCCGGGCAATATTGTGTTCACACACCTTGAGTACCCGTTACTGTGTAGTCGCTTTCGCCCTGTCAGACGCCATTTTGAAAGAAACGTGAGCTTAGCACTAACAAAAACAGTGTGCACACCAGGACTCTGTACTCACTTTAGTGGTCTCAAACGAATTCGGGTGTGGCTACTTGATGTAAGGGTGTGTTTACATGTCCGTGGTCGGGCACCAAATTTGAACTCTTACTGACTACGTTTTTGAAGAAATGACTTTCAGCACGGAGCGGAAAGAGAGGCTATAAAATTTCGCTGCTTGACACGATCGAACGCTTCTGAACAGAGGCATCGCCTTGAATCCTTCTCTAGCGTCTACACATTTAATGAGAAAAGAGTAGAAGATTCCTTCGAGGGAAAGGATACCTTAGGATATTGAAAGAAACTAATTATAGGCGTAAATCGTGACCTCTTTAATAAATTATGTTCTGTCTCTTAACAGTGTTAAAGGTTTTAAGCTTATACCAGTTTTCAAAAAACTGTGTTAGATTAAAACGCAAAAATTTGTTTCATTAGTCATCGCTTTCGTGATTTTGGTGGCTCTTAAAAGAGCCGTTTTGTTTGAACTTTTTAACTTGTTTTACTGTTTGCTTTTCTTCTCCGATTTCTTTGGCAGGAGAACAGCTTGGATGTTGGGAAGAACGCCACCCTGCGCGATGGTAACACCGGCGAGCAACTTGTTCAGCTCTTCATCGTTTCTCACAGCAAGTTGAAGATGACGTGGGATAATTCTGGTCTTCTTGTTGTCCCGAGCAGCGTTACCAGCGAGCTCAAGGATTTCAGCGGACAAGTACTCAAGAACTGCGGCCAGATAAACCGGAGCTCCCGAACCAATGCGCGGAGCGTAATTCCCCTTGCGAAGAAGACGATGAACTCGGCCAACTGGAAACTGAAGACCAGCTCGAGAAGAGCGACTTTTTGCTTTGCTACGGCTTTTACCGGATTTACCACGGCCCGTCATTATTGTGAAAAACTTCAGAAAACTTCGAAACTCTCAACTACAAAGCTTGTAAAACTTACAGGTACAATAGTGCGGTTCTCAAGCTGTTTTATTGACAGCGATGGATCGAAAAGAACCAATGGGAGAGCTGTCATCGCTTTCACAATCTTGTCAATCACAGAATATTTTAGCCAATCAACTTGACAGAAAATCACTCCCGCTTCCTCAGGCGGCAAGCTAAAAGTGTGCTAGCAAATCAGAGAGCGTCATTTTCGATCCTAATATTTTTCGATCCATACATTATTTTTCTATAAATTATTGCACATCGAATATTCAGCCTCACAAATCGTGTAGATTTTGAAAGTTTGATTGCCTTCAAGAAGTTTTAGCGAAGAGAAAAGAGAATGCCTCCAAAATCAGGTGCGAAGAAAGCTAGTAAAGCTGGAAAGAGAGCTTCGGGTGACAAGAAGAAGAGGTCCAAAAGACGAAAGGAGAGCTACTCAATTTACATCTACAAAGTACTCCGACAGGTTCATCCTGATACCGGCATCTCAAGCAAGGCCATGGGCATCATGAACTCGTTTGTAAATGATGTTTTCGAGCGAGTTGCCGGGGAAGCCTCTCGTCTAGCCCACTACAATAAGAGAAATACCATCAGCTCTCGTGAAATCCAGACAGCTGTACGACTTCTTTTGCCAGGTGAACTTTCCAAGCATGCTGTGAGCGAGGGAACTAAGGCCGTGACCAAGTACACCAGTAGCAAGTAGAGTGAAGAGAAGAAGACAAAATAACGGCTCTTTTAAGAGCCACCTAATTTTAATAAAGGCTATGACCAATTCACTTGCCTATTAATTGTTCCGCAGTAATCGTACCTTGCAAAAAATTTTTTTATTGATACAAAAAAAATTGCTCGTGTAGTATCATTTGTCAGCTTAGTACTTACAATAATTGACACAATGGCAAAGGTTTTACTTTTACGTTCTAGTCCTCCATAGAAAAATCTACAGCTCTCCCGGGCGCTTTGGCAACGGGGCAAACATGGACGGATGTAAACAGGCTATCCACGGTAAAGGCCGGGAAGCAGAGAACTAGACTGCTCTTCCTTCCTGCGGTCATGCCCACCTTTTCCGGCGGGGGAAGAATTTCTCGGGAAACGGGTGGGGGAGGGGGATCTCGGGGAGTGCAAAAGATGTTATCGTATGCCAGGAATTATGCAATAAAATAAATGTGAGTAAAAAGAAAAAGTGAATTAGCCAAAAAACATTCTATATTTAAGCATTGCCGGCTAATTTTGATGTTAATTGTCATTTTAATAGGACTGCGCAAAGAAAACAAAAGAACTTTGTTATACATAGGCTAACATTTTATACAATCAGTTTAAAATATATGGTGTATAAAAACGAAGGTATGAAAACCAAGCATCATTAATCAAGGGATTTTCTTCCCAGTTACACACAAAACTAACTTTCTTATTGCGTATTAAAGATTTACCTCAAAATACGGTCTTTCACACGGTTTCAGCGGCAGACGACTGCCAATTTCGCGAATTAGGCTTCGTTTGGTGAACAAGGAGAAGCGATAATTCGACAGAAATCGAGGGATTTGTCGGACGATGTTTCTTCTGCGTACTCTCATTGTTTCACCTCTGAGAAGTAAATTCTAAAATAAAAAACAAAACGGTTTCGTTGCATTAAAGTACTAGCTAGTAACTCAAACGTGCGACGGCATTGCAAGATAACAGTTTACAAATAAGCTTACTTCGATTAATGCGTCTCTTTCCCAACCAAAATACTCCAGGATTAACCTCACGACTTCCAAAGCAGTGTCCATTACCTTGGTTATACCTCAGTCGCGAAAAATCGAAATAAAAAAGCTTCGATAAGAAGAGAACGACTTCAAACGCAAGTCAACCAGACCAAGTGAGATTTTTAAAAATTTTGTTGTCAATTACGTGCATCTGAGATTGACCAATCGAAATACCGAATTTTTTAAACTCAGCCAATCAGATTGAAGAGCGGTGGGTTTGAATGTACGCTTGTGCATTGAACTGAACGTTTTCACTTTCATCAAGATACTTTTCTTATAAAATCGCATTTGAACAGCGTAATGTCTGCTTTAGGGGTAGTAGAACACCTCAGGAATTTAGCTGCGGATCCACAAAACAGGGCAACGATTGTCAAAGTACGAAAATCAATTTTTAAACACACCAATGTTCAATGCTCTATGATCCGCCATGTTTTTTAACAGGGTATCCCTTTTTTCATTATTTTCAGGATCAAGGATGCTTGGCTGGACTAGTTTTATTTCTTGATAACGAAGATATGAACGTTATAGTAACTGCACTAGAGGTATGCGTTACATTTATCTTTCTCATGTCAGCGAAGAAGAACTTCATGATCATAAAATAAGATTTGATGATATTTTCAGGCTTTAAAGTTCCTGTCAGAATTTCACCCAAATCGTTCCAAAATGAGGGATGAAATAGGAATGGTTATCAGCTTAAAAAGCATCGTGAATAAAGAAGGCTACAATGCTAAAGCAAGACAATTAGCCAAAGAAGTTTATAAGAATATTCACGCCCATGTGCCGACAGCCCCAAGTCAAAGGACCAGGTGAGTGAAGCTGTTATTTTTTCGATTGCTTGATTTAAGTAAAAAAAGGTTTTTGATATCGGTGGTGATTGCAAAAGATACTAGTAATAATAATTGGTAAAGAAACACTGTCGTGGATTATATTTCAAGAAATATTGAGACATTATGATCTTTTCTTTCTAACAGATATTAAGATACAAATTTCGTTTTAATTCCTTTTAAGTGAAGCACTGTACATAGTTCTTTTTTACGAGTATTGAATAAAGATTTTGTTATTATTATTTTTAAGTACAGTAGACAACTTGCATCAAATAATCTCATCTCTGTAGAGGTAGTCATTGTTGCTGTGAATGCTTGTGTGGAAGATGTCACTGACTAGTGTTATTATAATATTATTATTATTATTTTATTATTATTATTATTACTATTCTTCTTATTACTATCATTACTATTATCATTTTACTCAGCTTATTAACATTGTCAACTTCCACTTTTTCCAGTGGTACAACACAAGCTTTCTTTCTTGGCAACTTGAACAAGAGGGCTAAAGTAATAGTTCTTCAAATCAAGGGCTTAGCAAATCAGGTTAGTAGAATTTAACATGTTCAAAAGTCAACGTACAGCTGAAAAAAAAATCAGATATGAAGATTTTCAACAAATTTTCCGGCACTCTGCATTTGACAGGTCACTAGAAAACTATGCGAAGAAGAGCTGCTGAAAGTAAAGGGAGTCATTAGTTTCACATTTGTCATGAACAAGTCAAGATGTGTGGTCAGATGTAAGCTAGAGTTGTCACCAGAAGCACTTTGTGATGCAATCAACAAAACAAAAGTTCTGTCTGCCCAGCAAGTGGTAAAAAATGAACAAGGAGAAGAGGTATAACTTGCATCCATTTTTATTGACGGCAAAAATAAAGCTTGGCCCAGACCTACAAAGCCCAACACACCTCTTTGCAATGAATGTGCAGAGGTCTATCAGTGTGGGTTCTCATTAAATAACCAGCTACTTCTGAGTTTGCACTGCCACCTAGTTTTTGCCAAGCCTAGTTTTACACCCTAGCTCTTTACTTCAAAACTTAATGAGAACCCTAGCTGTCTAGCTATTTAGTTTGAATCTTTCCAAGCACCACTAAGATTAAGATAATGCCCAATATCTATCTATGTTATAATATGGCTAGCTCTTGGAACAGTTAAGATAAAGCAAGTACATAATTATGGTGGTCCTATTGGCTACCCAAACAGATAAAAATTAATAAGCACATCTCGCCCGCTTGGAATGGCCAACTTTGTTCCCAAGTATTCTGGGATAATCTTTTGGTCAGTCATCAACTGAAGATGTCTTGATATGGCCATATTTTAAACTTGGCTAACATACAGCCATGTTAACCTCATGCTTGCTGAACTTACATGACCCAGGGCACTACTGTTTATTAACTTGCTTTTTATCTGGCTACAGTATATTTAACGTGTACTCTGATTGGCTGTTTTCTTGTAATTACCAGGCATTGCTAGCTAGGTGTCTAAGGCATATACAATCTGTGTTTAACTTGATAATGGACATTCATGTTATGGTCAATGGACACCTGTCAAAATAAAGGGTATCTGCTGACCAATTCAATGTCACCTGGCTGTAACATGGGCTCAAGTGTACAACTAATTGAGGTGACGTGTTTTTTAACGTTATCTGTTGACCAGTTGTTGTTTTAATTGATCGCAGGCTCAGGTCTGTAATGAAAAGGCCATTACGGGGAAATCTCAGCCATCAAGGCCAAGGTCTGAGATTTCCCTGTAATGACTTCATGCTCAGTTAATAAGAGTAGTATGTAATATGGACGCCTTAATGTTCTCATTACATTAGGTAATGCTGTCATTTGGGTCTGCTCCTGTCAGTAACTGTGCCAGAGGTAACAGCAGCAAATTACCAGATTATCTGCCTGAAGAGGATGATGATATTCCAGTAACTGTTATATCTGATAAGGTGAGTCAGTTCTTTTCAAATGCACCAATCACTACTGAACAGAAACTGTAGCAACAAGGTCCCACCCCATCAGTAAACATCAGTAACAAAATGGCTATTGCAAAACATAAGAAAATGATGAATGCCCCATTTCAACATTTTACATTATTAGTTGATATGTACCACACAGTGAACATTATTTTGTGGCTCAGCAACTAAATAAAAAAATTGTGAGGGCCGGTTGTTTATGGGGTGACCCAGCTCCCTGGCTAATCATTTGGGCTGGCTCGCTTACTTCTTCATAGAATTTTTGTTATGTCGAGTAGATGCAGCCAGCTTACCAAGGTCTTGGTTACTTGAACTGAAATCTCGGAAAGAGGACAGCCCACCTTCCCACATAAATAGTATGAAGGAAACAGTGCATGGCTCAGTCAGCCTAATAACACCACATATAAACAGACACTCAGGTTTTTATCTAAGAAATAACACACCCTAATTGTCTCCTTTTCAGGCATGGCATTGAAGAAATTATGTAGAGATTGTCATCTTGTTTAGTATCTGTAATGAACAGGCAAAGGGAGGTTTCTTCATTTATAAACACACTTATTACTGTGGGAACTTATTATTGTGGGAATTTATTTGCTGCATTGTGTAGTGTTAGCAGTTTTTCCACCACCTAATTCCTATCACTTCCATAATTCTTTGCAGGCAATAACCAAGGTTGGAGGAGAAGATAAAGAAAATGGCTGGTTTTCCAGTGTAACTAGCTTCTTTAGCAAGACACTGTACTGGTGAAATGAGAGGACTGTGAAGCACCATTTGTACAGATTCGTTTAAGATTTCAGTGAGAGTGTTGATCAGTAATATAGTACACTCATTTACAGCTTGCTGAAAAATTTTATTGATATAGTTTTTTAACCTAATGTTAGGAACCCCCTTCACAGAAACAACCTTTGTTATGTAAATATTAACTAGCCAAGTAGTTACTTTCTAAAGGTTGTAATAAATTATAATATTCTTTTTCACAAATTGGAAAAAATATTAATAAAAGTTTAGAATGGCACTATTGTAATCTGTTTTATTTGCCATTATGAATCAAAAGCCTATAGAATGATTTCTCTGTTTTGCTTTTTTACTTAACATAAGGGATGCAGTTCCCTGGTATTTGGGAGGCTGGTATTTCCGCCTGCCGAATACCAAGGAAAAAGAGGCCTCTGCTGGCAGGGAAGGGATGTAGGGGAAAAATCCGGTTATCTGTCTTTCAAGGAATCAAGGTTTATATACTGAGAACAATATCAAAATTAAATAATCTGTATTAGCCTGGTCCAGTTATAGCAAATTTGGGGGTGCTTTTGATTGATTTCTTTTTCCCTAGTAACCAAACTGAAAAACTTGCTGTTCCCAATCCCCTTGTTAATAGATGATCTAAACCTGTTGGATCTTGAATACCAATTTAAACCAATTCATTAATGCAGGAATCTGGAAAGCGATTTCATAATTACTGCTTTTCCCTTCTTCACTCAGCAAAGTGACCACTTAAAATTTAATGTACAGCACATCTGTACTTTGCACCTTTTGTCAAACATTGTAAATATGTGAACAGTGTCAAATAAATTACAACTATTTGGAAATACTGATTGAAAAATGGTCCATCTCTTAAAGTACTACAGGTCAAGTTGCAAAAAATCCACTGCTTACAGGCTGTTCCAGAAACAAAATTAATGTTGGATAGCACTATCCACCAAAAAAAAACTACCCAGTGGATGAGTTTAGGAAAATCCACTGGATGGAGTTTTCTTTTAAACAACTGGGGCCTGAAGGCTATAAAAATCGCAAAACTTTTTTTAAAATGGAATAACCTTTCTAACCCCTGAAGTCCTAACAGTGACCAGCATCAATTTTCGCCAAACATAATTAATTACATAATTATGAAGAAAAAAGATTTAGACAATCCATCACTGAACACTAATTAAAAGGGAAAATGCTTTGATCTTTCATCCATTTCTTTTAACTAATACTTAAAAGAAATGATGGGGATCAGTCTGGAGAATTCATAATTGGACCTTGGGAAACACCACTGCATGCTGTAACCTTATTCCCAAGGTCTCTCTTTTTCTTCCATTGCAGCTAGCTTGGGGAGAGGGAAATGTAGCATAGACAGAGGAGTGATTTCCATAGAATTCCCTACTTTATCACTCCAGATCGGCTGGTTCTCAGATGTTCTCAATGTCACTCACTTTCACACACCAACTGAGAATCAGGGCTGGGTTGTTCACAGCAGGATTAAGATAACCCAGAATTGACACAAAAATTGCATTTAAATATGAGAGCTTATGAAGCAAATTCCTACACGTTCTTTTTGCTTACATGCTTGGACATTCTAAGGGTGTGTTCCTTTGGGATGATCCGGATCAAGATCACTGACCCAAGATCACTCAGATCATGGTAGATCAAATGAACCGAAGAATCCTTGTCCAGAGAGGATTCATCGGTTCATGTGATGTACCATGATCCGAGGGATCTCGGATCACTGATCCTGATCTGGATCATCTCAAAGGAACATACCCTAAAATGACTGGTTAAAATTGACAAAGAAAAAATGCTTTTGAACAAAAGAATCAGGAACCCGGATAAAAATTTAACCCCTATTGGCAAATGGGCCCTAGATAACGATAAACAAACTCTTTCCACTGTTATCCCACAATTTATAAGGGAAATATGAAAAAACCTTAGAACCCTTTGAGTCCTAATATACCTATAATACAGTGCATGTTCTCCACACTGTTCTCCATAAAAGCAAGACATAAATCTTCCATTAGCATTCCTTTATTTAAGGGAGAAATCAGATTTTAGTCACTAGGTCCCAAAGCCATGCCAAAAATACATTTTGTGATGTTTTATAAAAGAAGGACCTATATATGAAAACCCAAGTTTCTCATACCATCCTTGAACATTTTTAAATCTAAATACTATTAATCAAAATACAAATTAATTTTCTTATTGCAGCAATATTTAAATAAATGAATTCAAAGTAATTCTATGTAAGTATTATTTTTATAAGTGAAAAGCAGAGGACCCCAACAAAAGAAGAAATTTTGTCTTTGTACATTCCCTCATGACAAATTCTCAAACTTCGTCCCATCTTTAGAGGCACTGGATGGGAGAATATTAAACAGTGTTTTTTTAATACAAAAAAAATACAAATATGAATCTGAAAATTCCACACCTCAAGTGATTCAAATCAGTAAATCAAAACATAATCCACTGGAATTAAGTGATGAATTTCATGACTAGGCAAGCAGTTTTCTGGTGAAATCAGGAGGCCAGGTACATTCTTGTTTAACCAAATTATTGCATACAAATGAATTTCGTGCTACAGCAATAGTATGTCAATTAAGCTTATCACACTTTAACATCTTTGTATAATCATATGCATCAACTAACCTTTATCAAATTCCTGTCTTGTTCTTATACAGCATTTCACAGAAAGCTTACAAAAGCAATACAGTGAAATAATATTATGATAAACAGACCACATGGAAGTAGAGGCTTTGTTGTTTTGGGAACTCTTGAAGTCACTATGCACACGTACAGATCATGGAAAAAAATAGCACCTAACTTTGGTCTGATTTCTTGTCCAACAAAAGCAAAATTACATGTTCTTGCCACCCAGATTAACTACTTAATTTATGATTTTATACCTTCTTCTACAGATTTATGACTAACCTAACAGATTAGCGACCACCATCGAAATGGCCATTGAATGACTTCATTTTCAGAGAAAATGACAGAGAGGGACGGGTAGTCGGGTACAACCCTGGGAACGAGGTTGGCCTGTTGCAGAGTATACTGTGATGCTCTTGGCAATAAATATGAAGGAATTTTTAATAATTAATGATTATTTGATTGGATTCATGACCAGTCATTTATGATTAATCAGCTTTCTTTTCCCCTTTTCCTCCAACTGTTGCCATTTTTGAGTTTGCATCATTACTCTTCCAGTCCTCGTTACTCCAGCCACTAGATTCACCCCAGTCATCATTGTCCCAGCTTATCAAATCTCCCCATCCATCACTACTTTGCCTTGTAACTGCCTCAGGCTTTGAGTTGCCACTACTTATTGTCTCGGATATTTGCTTTGTACTGCGTGATACGTTATTCTTGGTTGTGGGTTGGGATTTATGTTTTGGGCTTTCAGGGTCACTGCCCCATGCCCAAGACTCCATTTCACCATTGTCCTCCTGATCATCATCTTTTGTTTTAGCTGTAATATTAATACCTTCATCATCTTCTTCTCCATTTAATTCCGCATAGTTATCCCAGTCCCAGTTGTCTGTATTATTTGAAGCAGCATTGTTAAATGCTGAAGTCCCACTTACAGATCCATATCCACCCCCTGAGCTAGCGCCACTTGTTAGAGACTTTGATCCATAATCACCACCTTGATTGACAAGGGTTTGAATATTTGCCCATCCTTTCATACTAGCACTTTGAAGATTTGTCCAGCCCTTGGTACTTGCATCTTTGACCTATCCAAAAAAGTGTTTTAGAATTCTATCTGCTGTATCTAGAACAATTCAGGATAGCTTGAACAAGTTGACAGTATAACAGTGATAAAAATAAAGGATGTTCCCTGCTAAACCATAAATGTAAACTTTTGACAATGTACCTTGCTTGACAAGTTGGACATTGATGTTGTCATGTCATCAAGAAGCTTGCCCTCATTGACCTTAACATAAAAAATACAGTTAGTCATACCAGCTTTCTGAAATCCCTGTACAACAGAAGGAAAAAAAAAAGATTGTATCGCAGAGTTATTCAAGGAGCTAGGCTGAACAAGCAAAACAATTCCATTTTTTAGTCAATTATAATGACTCCCAACACTTTAACAATAAATTGGACTACATGTAAGCATCAATAAAATCTGAAAAATTAAAACATACCCTATTTGAGACCTTCTTTACACCTTCATTCATGGTCGCTCCCAGTTCGACTGCCTGATAAATTAAATAAGGTTTTACCAATATTAAAAAAAAACTTACTACGGTATTGAACAAATCTGTTATCTTTGTGAAATGTTTTGTGCCATACAGTATATACCTTATTTGCAGTTGGTTTGATGACCGACTCATTGACTGTTGATCCAAGCTTGACAGCCTACAAAGCAATGATTTTAAGTTAACTATCACATAATTATTAAAAAAAATTAACAGACAGGTACTTAATACAAGCACTGTTATACAAACTGTTCACTGAAGCACTGCATTGTGAAAACTATTGCGGTAATAAAGCAATAGAAAACGTTTTCCGTGTTTGCATAGCCTGATATAAACACGAGAGGGGTTGGGTGAATTCGAGACAGTTATGCAACCCAAGACAAAGACGAGGGTTTGCATAAATCTCGAGAATTCTCCCAACCCCTTGAGTGTTTATATCATGCTATGCAAACACAGTAAAAAAGTTTTCTACTGCTGTTATAAAAATTAATAACCTTTCCAAGAAAAAAGCACAAAACTGTTTGTTATGGCACTGATTAAAAGAGAAATTCTTACCAGTCACAAAGTCATGTACACGAAGGCTTACTTGCGTAATCAGTTCTTGTTTTGCAAAAAAGATGCTTTACAAAAATAATACGGATTTTTCTCACTTAAAATGTCAGCTTAAGCAAAAAAAGATTGACACGCTAGGTTTGTAAAGGTTTTCAAAGTTTCAGCTGGTGAGGGAATGGATAAAAAAAGGAAAAATTGTCGAGTTTTCAACTACAAAACTTTTTCAAATTCGTGCTTGCATGATTGGTGCACAATAAGCAAAACATCTTGATGTCACAACCATGTTTACATACACTCATACAAACAGGCCTCTCGGCCAATCAGAGCGCGCGTACTATCTTAGTTACTTTACATGTATAAAGTACTATAACTTTCTGTGGTGCTGCTTCAAAGCTCTATTTTTCGATTTTAATCTTTTTGTCACCTGTGAAAGGGTTAAACCTTACTTGTTGTGAGGCCACTGTAGCAAACTGGGCAGCACTTGAGGCAAATGAACTCCAACCCTATAAACAACAACAGTAAAGTTTGGGAGGATTAAATAAATTATGTTAAACATAAATATTATGAGAGTAACAAGTAAGGCTTGGATAAAATAAACTGGCGAAAGTAAAATGGCTTATTCTACCCACCGAAAATGCTAGTAAAAATCCCTAAATTTTGCTTGAGCAGCTTCAATCAATCTGCTTATCCTTCGGTCTGGCCTTGGCTGTGTTTTGAAAATTAACATGAATCGGGAGCCTTTGCCTTTCTGTTAATTTTATTACTAGGCACCTTTATTTAATGCCACTGACTTGTAAAGTAAGTGATGGAATCATATATGATTATACGAGTGCATTTTAGCTAATAATCACTTAAACAGAAGGAATTTTTTCATTTGCTTTGTTTTCAGTCTTCAGATTTTCTTACCGTTATGCATAAATAATTATCATTAGTGAGTGGTACTGATCTCAGGATGTTCCATTGTTGTTGTCAAATCATGCATGCTTTAAAATGCCTGCTGTCAGAGTTCTTGCCTTAAAAATTGCAAATTCTTCCCAAAATAAGCCCCCAGCTTCTACATGTATGTACTCCGTTTCCTTGCTATTACTATTTTGAACATTTTTAACATAAATTATTTGGAGTAGTTTCTAACATCTTTAATATAATAAAAAAATTATATATTGTGTAATGTATATGTATTTTTGGGGTTAATGGCAAAATGAATGAATGAATAAGCCTTCAACAAGTTCTGAAAAGTACTTACATTTAAGCTTTGTGCTTACACTGTCAACTGTCTTACAAAAAGTTAGTGCCAAGTGTAAAGTAATAATTTATTACATGGCCACATGGAGATACAAAATTTCTCTTTGATGCCTGTGTAAGCAGCAAAGGTAATAACAGTTTTGTGGTTGCCCAGGTATAAATTGACCTTCAACTACATGTATGTGATTAACTACAGTGAAACCTCTATTAAGCGGACCCCCAATTAAGCAAACACCCTCTATTAAGCAGACACTAAGCTGGGTCCCGAAATTAAGGTGTTATATTTCTCTATACAACAAACCCCTATTCAGCGGACACCTCTATTAAGCAGATGTGGACACTAAAATAAGGTGTATTTGGCTAATTTCTATTGTTAAAAACCTCTATAAAGTGAACACCGGACTGAATTAACAATATTGTTATTGGATTACTTGACAGAAATACAGACTGACGAGAGTTAATGTTTTTGCATTTACAAACAAATTAATGCAGGTAATGAAAGGTAATGAACTTGAACTCTGGACGGTTTCTTTAACAACATGCAAGTTTATCACAGTGCAGAGTAACCGTTGAATGTTAGATTGTTAACAAACATTGCACAATTTTTACAAACTCTATCAAGCAGACACCCTCTATTAGGCGGACACTTGGGAAGGTCCCGAAAGTGACCGCTTAATAGAGGTTTCACTGTATAATACGATCAACATATTTGAAATATTTGAGATCAAACGATCTGTGTGAGGCTGGAATTTTAATCATGACTTACAGATGATAAAGATGAAAATGCTGCATCCCAACCTGTTAAAAGATTGCATTTCATTAGTACACAGTTAGTAATTTAAAAAATGAAATGCACTAACCTCTTTGAGGCACCCTATGCCTTGAGATCGCATTTTTATTTACGCCTTTTAACTTGTGAAGCTAGCAGGAACCTGAGCAAATAATATTACTTAATAAATTGAAAACCAGTGGTGTGGTCTGTCAGGAACCCTTGTTCCCTCAATGTGACAGTTCTATTTATCTTTGTAAAAAAAAAAAGAAGAATTTTTCAGGTGTAATTGGGATAGGTGTTCCTTTAAGCTTATATTGACAGTCCACTTAAGGCCCAATGTGTTTTTCTCACTGAAAAAATAGAATGCAGCGCAACTTTAATTTGCTGCCCAATCGAACAAAATTATGATATTTGCTCAAAACTTGAATTGTCTCATCTGTAAAACTTCTAGTCCCCAGCTTGGTGACGCTGGCAAAATTCATGATTTCATACCTGAGTTGTTTGTTGTGGCAACTGGTGCTGAGCCAAAACCTGTGTACTTCCCACCCTGGCTTGGAGGAAGATTGCTATAAAGAGTAAACAAATTTTAAAAGTATTAGTTTATTTTTGCATGTGTACACAGGATCCATCTGTTAGCAAGCAAGCCTCATTAACCCATTCGCTCCTGGAGATTTTGCCGAAAAACGCATTTTGAAGCTAGTCGAGTGGTTTTCTGGTCACTGTCATGCAATAAAGAGCTAAAACTTACCACAAACTCATTTACCAGTCGTACACTTCAAGGCCTTCTGATCCAGATGCAAAATATCAGCTTGCGAAGTTCGGGCATGCGCAGAAAGTGCTTTTCTTGCTCATTTTTTTTTCTCTTGCTGGGCATTTAGTAGGCTTCATTTAGATGGGAAGAATTTTTAGGAAAGCTTTTAGGATCTTAGGATTAGGTGAAAGGAAAGGTAGGTGGGCAATAGAACAAGATTTTCATGGAGATTTACAGGTCAATCTTGCATGGTTTTTGCCTTTTTCTCCGGTGTCCTTGACTGAATTGTGCTCATTCTGGTATGGTTTGAAAGATCTCTTAACTCTGCACAAGTTTGCGGACAAAGTTGGCCTTAACCGTTAAAACTGATGACATCACAAGAGGTGGAAAGGACGTGGATCCGCACGGGCGGTTACGGGCGGTTCAGGGGCGAATGGGTTAATCAAAAAACCTAAAAATCGCCTTTTACCAACTTTTTCACCTGATTTCACATTAAATAGACAGATTTGATTGTTTTATGCTGAAAAGTGGATTTTTCTCAAAAGCTTTGGTACCTTGCTTAATAAGAAATAATAATAATAATAATAATAAATTTTAAAAAGTTTATCTATTTTGGGCCAAGTTTGGATTCTGATTTTCTCTTTTCTAGTATTTTATTGCATTGAGCTCAGTTTACTTTTTTTTAGAGCATATAAAGAGTTCCAGTGGGGCCCTGTAAAATGTTACAGGCCCTCTAAAATGGTCAAGCCTGTTGTGAACTTACTCAGGTCTTGCAGCATTTTCCATCTGTCTTCTGTTAAAGAAATCTTCTTTTTGTGCATTGAACTCTTGCCTAAAAAATAAACACCATGATAGTAGGTATAAATGTTCAGGGCTGAAACCTTGAAAAGAAAAATTACCCATCCTGTGGCTGAAAATCAACCAGTACCAATCATTAATTCATTAATCATAATATAATAAACCTTAATTTATAGTGCACATTAATTTTAAAGAAGCTAGACTGTAGTCAACCTAGGAAATTAAATAAATCAGTGCCATAGCACATAGCCCTTTCTTCTACTGAACAAGCACAGAGGTGTACACAAGGTAAGGTTAGTTTTTCTGCATTGATTGACCATGTATTCGTCAATGCAACTCCATAGTAACAAGAAAACTGATTGGTTGCATGGTTAAGAAATGTTTCCTTCAGAATAGTAAGATTGATTTTTTTGTTTCTCACAAATTTGTGTACATGTCATTCATACATTCATTGTAATGCCTATCTTCTCTTTGTTGTGCAAAGTATTTTCCTTGTTTACTATTTTTTTGGTGACACTAATGTTAATGAGGAGATCAAACTCTTTGATTCATACTTAGACATTCCTAACATAAGCTCTGGTGATGAGCTGCTAGATGACATAGAACTCATGGAGCGTGAACCATTTGACATGCGCCCAACAGAAGCACTGCTTGAGCTTCTAGCTAATGGTGGTTCATAGCTCCTCGCTGGAGATGTCTCTTCAGACCATGTTCTCCCTTCAGCTTCTGTTAAAATCTGCAATAAAAAGGTACAATTTAATCAACCCATCAACCCATTCGCCCCTGAACCGCCTGTAACTGCCCGTGCAGATCCACGTCCTTTCTAACCCTTGTGATGTCATCAGTTTTAACGGTCAGGGCCAACTTTGTCTGCTAACTTGTGCAGAGTGAGGAGATCTTTCAAACCATACCAGAATGAGCACAATTCAGTCAAGGACACCGGAGAAAATGGCAAAAAACCATGCAAGATTGACCTGTAAATCTCCATGAAAATCTTGTTCCATTACCCACCTAACTTTCCTTTCACCTAATCCTAAGATCCTAAAAGCTTTCCTAAAAACTCTTCCCATCAAAATGAAGCCTACTAAAGGCCCAGCAAGAGAAAAAAAAATATGAGAAACAAAAGTGAAAAAAGAGGGGAGGAGAGAAAGGGAAAAGTAAAAGTCAAGACTGCTGTGTCGAAATTTTGCTTTCTGCGCATGCCCAAACTTCGCAAGCTGATATTTTGCATCTGGATCAGAAGTCCGTGAAGTGTACGACTGGCAAACGGGTTTGTGGTAAGTTTTAGCTCTATATAGCATAACAGTGACCAGAAAACCACTCGACTAGCTTCAAAACGCTGATCTCCATTATACATACTTTCATTAAAAAGTAAGTTGGAACAATATGATAAAAGATCAAAGCTTTCTCTTGATTATGTTTTAACATTTTTAGGACAAAATTGATGCAAGTCACTCACAAGACTTAAAGAAACTGAGTCAAGAAATTCAGCAACCACTAGGATCTGGCCAACAACCAATAGTACTAGTTTATGGAGACAATGGTTTGTCCTAAACAGATTTTGAGTAATGAGTTACATGTAAAAGAACAAAACTGTGGAACTATACTAATACATGTACTTTTTGGTTAAATTTCACAGAATGCTACATTAATAACATTATAAATCATTAAAATTTCATCTTTGGTTGAGAAATCTTACCTTATCCCTGTATAGTGCTGCAGCTTTGCTGTTATACTTTTCATTTATGCTCATGTCTGCTCGGAAATCTGGCCGGGACTTGAAAAATGCTTTGGCCTTGTTATTTCCACCAACCTTTCAAAGAAGTAATAAATTAGAGACAGTTGAGATTTTTCACTTAAATACATGTACCAGCCATGGGAGAAGATAAGCATAATTTTTTCAGGATTGAATAATAACAAATGTACAGTGTAACATGAAGTTGAAAATACACAAGACATTCGTAACATAAGAAGACTCTAAGCTATTGTTTTGGAACAACAACCTATTGAGTTGAAACAATACTTATGAGTCCCCAGAATATTAGGATGTCTTATGCAACCTAGCTCTGGTGCTTGAATTCAGTCAACTGCATGGTCACTTCAACAGTCATGTGCTGCAGCTTGCTATCGATCTGCACACCATTGTCCCGCCTTTTCTTTAAGTATAACCGATTTAATCAATCACATCCCTTCCCTAGAAACCAACATTCAATTGTGGGGAAAAAGTGCGTTACTTTAGAAAGACAAGCAGAGTTAATTGAATTGAGACAAACTTTGCTTTTTAAAATACTTGACTTCTATAATAATTATTTAAATTCTTTTTTATTAATTTATATACCTTCTTGTTTTATTTTGTTTTATTTTTAGCTTTTTTTTAACCAGAAATAATGACGAGTAGGAATTTTTGGGCAAGAAGACAACATTTTAGACTCATAGAAAAAGTGTAGCAAGTTCAAAATGATGGAAAAATAATTATTGAATTCCCACCAATGACAAAATAAATGGTAGATTTACAACAGATTCATATGACTACTAATCAATTTACTTGCAGCATGTTATGATCAAGAAGGCCCCAACATAGCATTTTTCACTAACAAAGACAGCATCTAGAGTATGCAAATTCATTGAAACAAAGAAAGCAGTTATATAAGAAGAGTCCAATTCCCACAACATGGCCACCATTTCATAGTTTTAGAACACCTAGAGGGCGCCCGCTGTGATGTCATGTAAAAAGTCTCTATGGCGTTCATCAATCCCATCATCCCAAACAGAGTTTTCTCTCAGTCCAGTAATTCTCACTAAGATTTCTCCTTGCTGGGTGTATGCAATCAGTAGACAGGAAATTAAATGCCTGTAAGGTATTTTTGGGATCTATTTTCTGGGAATCTTGCTCATAGTATCCAGAGGAAATTCCCGGCCCCTGGCCTTTAGTGACATCCCTGATACCATCACTGAGGTTACATTGTGACAATGATTTTATATGGCTAACCATAAACAACTTTTTCATACCTTCATTTTCTCTAGCTCAAGGTCCTTCCATTTGTCCATTGTTACAGATCTGACAAAACTGCAATAAGAATATTTCACCCAATTTACTTGACATAACTTGTTTCTGTTCTTGTAGGCTAGGCGAGTCTATAGAGCTGATAAGAAACCAGTCTTACATTCTATTTGTTGCCAAAAGTGCTCAATCCTGAATAGGAATGGACAGTTGTCATTAGAGGCTACTTCTTATAATCAGAACAACTCACCAGGATTTGTGCTTTCTGCTCACTGGCAATGAATACTCCATATTTTTGTTTGTAAGTTAGTTCTTTTGTGACAAGAATAATAATCAGTATTGTGCATGCATGCACACCTAATAGACAACAGGATAATGCCTACTATTTTCCTTGAAAATTTCAGAAACTGTTGTTACTTCTTAGTGTTCAATCTTGACATCTCATGAAGTTTTTCAATACATTTTTTAACACAAAAAAACACAAACAAGGTTATGAAATGTCCTTGGAAAAAAAAACACCACCGGTTATCAAAAGAGGATCTCAAACACAATGTAACTTAATAACTTCTTACAAATTTATTTTGTGAGATCTACAGGGAATTATCTTCCCACACCTTTGCTTAACGTGTTATAAATGCCAAGGGCAATACAGTCAGACTTAGCGCCTTAACCAGACACTGACAAATGCGTACTGGCCATAAGCCAATAAGCATAAAAACTTAGAAAAAAGTAGAAAGTAAAAAAATAATGATAAATAAAAAAGGAGCCTTTCCCTACAGGGTACGTCAATATCTATGGATTCATTAAAGAAAATGGCCAAACAAAGTGTTCTTTTGCTGGAACAGTGGGAAATTGTAAGGTTCATCTTGTCTGCACGAGTAGCCCATCAGAACACAGAATGCACTTCATCTTGTCCACTTGTTGAAACAGTCATAAAAGAAAATTAGACGGTCTGTAGGAATACATAAGCTTAACTTCTTGAAATGTTAGCTTATTTAAGCTTTCATACCAAGCATTCTTTGGTATGTTTCTGCTCATCAACGATCAAACAATCATAAGCAATTTAGACCTTACGACGAAATAACCAAATTCTTGCTCAATCACTACCGTCAGCAAGTAAGTATAAATAGAGTGATTGCAAGTAAGCTTATAGCAGTTAATACCGGCTTACCGCAAAAAAATAATTTTCCCTTTCGTTACAGGGAATGAAAATAGCGCTTATAGAGTGGCAGAATACTAGAATATTGATTAATCTTACATCTTACCTTATATGAACGCCTAAACCACGATGTTTCCCGGAACACTCGAGACAAATCCATATTCCATAGGTCACACTAACCCACTGCGGGTTATGAGCCCCGCATTCGAAACAACTCTGAAAGAACAAGAAACCAAGGAATTGTCACATTTTCCCATAAAAATATAACAAGAATTTCTTTATTTAAATGTTATCTCCTTGTTTTACTTACACTGTTGCCGTCTTTCGGTTTTATTTCTTTCAAAACTCGCCGTGTTCTCGGGCTGGCCATGTCGTATCGTTTGCATTCAGTTCATCCCCCGCTTCACTTTACGTGTACTGAGGCACGGGTGGTTGATGGGAATGCTACTACACTTCCGGAATCTCCAGACTTCCGGCCTCGATTCCTCAGCTAACTGATAATTTCAAAATTATTGAAACTTTGAAATTGAATGCAAACGCCAACAGCTTTCCGGTCCCGAAAAGTTACCGGGACTTTTCAGAAACAGGCCCCACGACCACCAGACCAACTGAGAAATGTATTTCTTATGACTTTTTGCAGGATGGCAGGAGCCTACAAGACCCTACAACCGAGCCTGCTTTTTGTGAAAAGGGGATTTTAACAATAGCATGTTTTTCTTCCGAAAAAAAAATTAATTGAAAGGATTCTTTTCTGGTAAACACATAGAGGAGATCTGCAAAGCTGATCATACTACGTAAAAATCAAGGCCTGTTAAATATGACACCTAATAGGTCAAACTGATTAAACAATTGTTTACATGATATATAAAAGGGCATTTCAAATTGACCCAAGCAAAAATGAAATGTTATTTGCCGCTTTCAGACAAATCAGGTTCCAAGCAAAAGGCTAAGCCCTCCTTTTCCAACCCGAAGACAGTTTTTTTTTTATCTAGGGATCCGTTGCATTCCTGAAATAAGGTGGTTTAATGATACGAAGACAAGAAAAATACACAGAACTAACCAATTTAAACCAAGGAAAAGCCAATCAGGCATAAATACACTCTACAACACAATTTGAAAGCTCTTACTTGATTCCAGTAATGACTCAACCAGTTCTGTTTCAGGTAATCACGGGTTTTCTTTAATAGTTTGACACTAAGTATTGTATTCATGATCACATTTCTTGTCATGAACTATAGAAGCGTTTTGGTGCAAAGATTTTTAAAAACTAATAAAAGGTACTAGTCAGCCACCCCTCCCACTACTACTTGTTTACAGTCGTGAGACCCCCCTTTCTCCTAAGTGACCACTTCCCATAAGCGACCACCTGTCCAAAACAACAAAACAAAAAGCTCTTCGTTTGTTGTTTGTACACCTCTTAGAGAATGCAATGTACTATTAGTCCGGCAACATGAAAACTTAGATGAAGAATCTGGACTAGTGAGTTCTCCCTAAAACTGGTAGATGTGTCTAGATCTGGTCTCGCGTCTTCTAAAAGGGACCTCTGTGGGTTGATTCTTTCCGAACCCCCCCCCCCCCCCCCCAAATTGTGACTTCTTATTTCTGAATCTTTGCGTTTTTGTGCGATTTTTGACAATATCAAACAGCACCTTGCAAGTTATGCGTGTCTTTCATCAGCTGTACCGAGTTTGACCAAAGTTTGACCAGCACGACAGGCACTGGAACGAGACTAGTGGCCAATCCCCTCTCTTGTCTACTCGCAGTACGCATGTGATAATCAGTGAAGTAGGCGGAAAGCAATGGCGAAGAAAAGTTATGACTACCTTTTCAAGTTACTCCTTATAGGGGATTCAGGTGTCGGAAAGACCTGTATTTTATTCCGCTTCTCCGACGATGCTTTTAACACGACGTTTATCTCGACGATAGGTGAGACAAAGCGATTGTGCTGTGCTATTTACCTGGTAAATGTTAGAATATGTGAGCTCTGATCGAGTTTGGAATTTCGCTCTGCAAATGCAAGCATTTTAAAGTCAACCGTTGACTTTTCCCTGTTTGCTGTGGTAATGCAGGCTATCCACATAACCGCCGTACCATAAAGAAATTTAAATTTGTCGGAAACGAACCATGGCAGTTTCGTTTAAATATTTAGAGAATGAAGTTTGCCATAAATTCATCCCGCTGTGTTATGCATGTCGTGTCCAATCGTAGATAGATAGACGTCATTTTACTTGAGCCTTACACACAGAGTATGATGAAACCCATATATTGCCACTGAAGTTCACAATTTTGCATTACTATACAACGTCAATTCGAGGATGTAATTAACGCACTTACCCAACCTTTCACAAAATGATGATTGGAGCATTTTTCGAGTCCAAAAGATCATTACTATTTTGAGACTCGTTTGCAAATTCCTAAAATTTGCACTTCGATTTCCAAAGGTGGGCCTTGTTTACTCAATAGTAGCATAAATTTCGAAATTCGTTAGTTTTTGTTCCTAGTCTTGTCTATATCTTTTCCGGATTTATCAGCTGTTTGTGACTAAGTACTAGGGTTTTGACCAAATTATACTAATTATTTTTTATGCTTTTTTTGAAAAATAGAAATTTTAGATGTTCATTCATTTTAACTTGAACATTCTTTGTGTAAACTTGTCTGTAAAAGGCTTGTGTTTTTATTTTATTTTTAACTACTACTTAAAATTTTATTCAATTTCAATACATCTAAGCTGTTATCTAAGTCATGTCAGTTGAATGAATTTCCCCCTGCTTGTAAATACTTATAAGAATTTTGGTTAAATTTGGTCAGTGATTGCACTGACTAACTGTTTAACTAGCTAGGAAGTCATATAAGAAGCTTTTGAAAACATTTTGACCAAATATAAGTCATGGGTTGCTTGTTTTGTAAGTGAGCCAACGTTCAAAAATAATATTCCAGACGTAGATGCCGGTAATAGTTAGAAATCGATATCGCAAATCAATCGATATCATCGATATTAATCAACTGATATCAGAAATCTATAGAAGTCGAAGTCATAGAAAAAATAATTATTGATAACAATCAATAACAATCGATAAAAAAATCATTATCAATTTCTATCAGAACTTAATATTTCAGTGGAAGTCACAACTTTTTTCTTTATCGATTTCTATCGATTGATATCAGAAATTGATATTCACGATGATTGATATCGATTATTATCAATTATTGGTTTATCAATTAACTATGTCTGGAATATTGAAAGGAGATAGCCTTTGAATGTCACTTTGATATAAATTTGTTTGTAAGTCATGCTTTCAATTTCATTTTGGATATGCAAGTTTCTGATCAAATGCCCAGCTTTAACCTTTTACTGACACATTTTTTGGGGAAATTTTATTGCTGCTGCTTTTTTTTAAATTTATTTTTTAAAATATGAAACAGGATTTATTGAACTCTCCAAGGGCACTTGACTTTCAAAGTTGCTTCATCCTAGATTGTATTTAGTCGATCTCCATCATGAGTTATAAGAAGTTACTTTCCTTTGCTTGAAGATTTATTAAAAACAACAACAACACACCAACAGGTAGTTACAATTTGAATAGTACCTACCCACAATTAGTTAAAAGACTAGTCAAGGACAGGTAAGTATGATCCATGTTGAAGGTTGGTTGAAGAAAATCCCACCCAGGGTAATTCCTCAAAGCTTCAAAGAGGACAAATACTGTAATTCTATAGCTAAAAATTTAGTAGATTTGATGAAAGTTAAAACTCACTCAACAACTGCTTCATGTAAAAAACATTGCAACAATCTAGGGGCCAAATCACTGAACTGAAGAAAGCATTCATTCCATGAGGGTCTTTGTGAACAAATTTGTATATTTGCCATTTAAAGGGCCAATTAACACTCCTTTGAATTTGTATCCCCTTTAGGTTAAAATGTTAATTAAGCACCCTTTCCCCGGCTCCTTACTGAAGACATGGTATACACTTTGTACAATTTCAATGTATATGTAGCCTCACTGACAATAGTACTTGGGGACAGTGATACAGAATTTAAAGCAGATTGTTAAGGCTGATTTAGATGATATGATTTTTGGTTACAACTATTGTGCACAACTAGCATACGTCATGGCTTTCGAACGTCCCCACACTCACAATTTTCACATTCAACATGCACATGTGTCGTACAAATGTCATGCGTTAATTTACACAAAACGATCTGTTGTGAAGTCATGACGTATGCTAGTTGTGCATGATAGTAGTAAGCAATCATGAGTAACTAATCGTGCAGTCTAAATCGGCCTTTAGGATTACCGGAACTTGGTGGCCAAGTGTGTAGCAACCCACACACAAATTTAAGTTTCTACAGGAAAATAAGTTCAAGATTTCCTTTTTAGTCTAATAGATTTTGTTCACTTGAAACAGACAATAGGGGCCATTTATATGAGAGCAAATAAGTCATGGCTTGCCCAAGATGTGAACACCCTGAATAAATGGCACAAAATCTGCATTCACGGCTTATTCAACCTATGGCTAACCCAAGCCACAGCGTATCCTGGTCTAAAAGCTTTAGGCTGTGCTTTTACTAGCTGCAGGTTATAATTATTGTTTATGGCTTGCTGAAGCCATGAACATCTGCTGGGCATGTGCTGTGCTGTTTTCAGTTTTGATATTGTAGCATCTTTGCTTTTGCTCCCATCTATTCTTTGAAAGAGAAAGTGACAAACATGTTAAAGGTTACTGTGCCGTTGAATCTTCCTTTGCCCTAAAGAAACCAGTGCCTGCTATGCAATTATTTTGGACTGTTTTTAGGTGCTCATTTTCTATTTTGGGAAATTCTCAACTTTTATTTGTTGTTTGCCATATATGTCAATCTAAATCTCTTTATTGGTTGTTTGTTAGCTAACACCAGTCTTGACAGAGATTTAAATGTGAAACCAATTTTTTTTTGGACAAAGCTAATCATTTTGACACCAAGCAAAAATTGGTCATCATTACAGGGTTCGTACATGTCATGAAAAACCTGGAAAGTCATGGAATTCAAGAATTTTATTTCCAAGGCCTTGAATTAAGTCATTGAATTTAGTTTTCAGTCCTTGAAAGTCATGGAAAATTAAAGTTTTGTTTGGTAGATTAGACAAAGCAAGGATGATGTAAGATAAAAGGGAATAATATTAATCAGCGTGAGCAGCACATGTTTTGGTGGATACCAGAGTTTGTTTCTGCTCAAACAAGGACTCCAATGATGTCTCTGAAATTTTGTTTCACGCGTGTATTATAGAAAAGCTTGGACTGAAAATGATTTTTTTTGATAAAGTGGGGTCCATTGAAGGTTTAGTTCTGCAAAAACAATATTAAACACCAGTTTAGTCAAATATTTCTTGTTATTACTGAAAGATAACTGCAGGTTTTCTCAAAGTAAAATTTTCCATATGTGCCTGTAATAACAATGGAGCCACCCTAAGACAGTAACAGGGATGTTAACATTTCTCGTTATACTGGTGTCTTTTGGACATAGAAATTTGTTAATTGGGGTATCACTCTCAATTAACTAATAATATGTTATAGAGCACAAAATTAATTTTTGTTTGGAACACCTCCTCCAGTGGAAAGGTTCCTAGATATTTGTGTCCCTACAGGTTTTGGGTTAAGTAACTCATTTCCCCTTGTTTTTTTTCTCTAGGTATCGACTTTAAGATTAAAACTATTGAGCTTCAAGGAAAGAAGATTAAGCTGCAGATATGGTAAGCTAATTTCACTTGAGTTGTGGATGTATCGAAAATTATTCAGTCTAAAAATGCTGTGAAATGTTCTCATTCTTCCTCAACACAACTGGACAAGAAACTTTTCTTTTTGATTCTGAGTCAACAAATTAACTGAAGTGACAAACAAAACTGAACTTTACTCCATGAAATTAACCTTGGCACATAAACTTTCTCAAGACAGTCAACCTTTGGACTGAGCACTAAGAGTCCATTTTAGAGAGGTTTTTACCTTGCTCAGAAGTCCTGAATTAAAACTAAAAAGAAGTTCTACTCCTCTTCCAATTTGATCAGTGCTTGTTGTCTTAATAGACCCTTGTATTGTAGTTTCAAGCATGTTTGTGTTTTAGAATTTTATATATTACTGATAAATGTGTCCATATAATATAAATAATTTGTATTTAGGTTTTGATGAAGATTAGGTTAGTTTAATTCTTAAACATGTGACCCCACAGGCTTAAATAGCTTAAAAAACTATCGTGTTGAAATGAAGATTATGTATGTACGTAATTATAATGATCAAAAGTAGAAATATTTCAATATGTATGTATGTATGTATGTAGAATGTGTTTGTGAACCTTACCTGCCCTATGTTAAAAAGACATCTACATCCACATCAGGAAGAGTTAAGAAATAAAAATAAAAATATAAATAATGAGACATTAAAATAAAATATATAACATTAAAGAATTGCTATACTTAAAACAAAACTGAAAATAATTTTGCTCTGCAAAATGCTGAATAATTAAGTGATCTGGTTTCAGGTAATAAACAGTGTTTTTGTTTTTCTAGGGATACAGCTGGCCAAGAACGCTTCCACACAATAACAACTTCATATTATAGAGGAGCGATGGTTAGTGGAAGTATTTACTTTGTGAGATATAAGTAAACATTTTAACCCTATCTTTTTAACATCATATTATAGAAGAGCAATGGCAAGTGGAAGCAACGTTGTGAGTTATTTTAACTTTATCTTTTCAACAGAAGCAAGAAGTTACCGTAAAATTCCGAAAATATGCCCTCCAAATATGAGCCTCCAAAACCTGTAATGCAAAAACTCCTCTGTTAAATCACCCCTCCGAATATAAGCCCCCACGGAGGCTTGTACTTGGAAATTGCCCTCAAGTACAAAGTACATGTAAAACAAAGCAAAAACGGTAAATTTCCTTCCAACTATAAGCTAGCCCAATCAATTTTGAAACACAAATTTCCCTCCGTACATTAGCCCCTCCAAAAATAAGCCCCTCAAAAAGGGCCTTTAAAAAATATAAGCCCTGGGGTTTATTTTTGGAATTTTACAGTATTCTAAAAACAATGGACAAGGACTGTTGAATTAGTTCATTTGAGTTGTCACACCTTAGAATTGATCTGATCGCACACTGCACCATTACTTATAATAGGAACTACATGTAGCTACAATACTCATCAAAAATCGTTGAAACAGAAGGCATTTGTCTTGAATTTTCTCCGAATTTCATACATTCACTCTTCACACCTTTGTTCTCAATCAAATGCACCCCTCTTCTTCCCCAATGTTGAGTCACACGTATTTTGGAGCACTGAGGTGACTGCAAATCCCAAATCAACATTGGTGAGGGGAAAATCGCACAAGTGTTTCAACATTTGTGACGAGTATTGTAGATGGACTAATGCTTAGTTATTACTGTAAAACCTCTATCAAGCCCCCTCTCTCAAATAAGCCCCCCTTTTTCAGGGGAAGAAAGTTAATTAGCCCCCCTCTCTATTAAGCCCTCCCCCCTCCCCTCCCCTCTCCTATCTATTCTTCACTAATAAATGATAGACTGTATTAATCAACCACGACTGTAAAACTTTGTTTAGACTGAAGACTGGTTTACTTACCAACTGGAAAATCGGATTTGATTCTGATCCTCGGCTGCATGACCTAAACTTCTTGCACTTGAGCTTTCCCACTTTGTATGCTAGTTCTTTATGGAGAACTGATACCATCGTTGTTTCTAAATTAAATAAGCCCCCGTCTCTATTAAGTTCCCCCTCAAATGAGCTTGAAATAAATAAGCCCTCCAGGGGGGCTTAATAGAGGATTTACAGTAAGCACATGATACTTAATGCAGTTTCAATGAAGCATCAGTCTGAGTTCTTTCAATATTTGCAGGGCATTATGCTTGTATACGATATAACCCAAGAGAAGACATTTGACAACATTTCAAAGTGGGTACGGAACATTGAAGAGGTACTTTCCGTTTTTGTTGTAAATGAAAATCACTTTTCCACATACAGCACTTAACTAAAATGGTTCACTGGAGTCTACTAAGATAATCACCAAGGGAAGATTGTATTGTTGCATGAAATTTATTTCATCCCCTTAGAATGTTTTGTATCTTTGAACACTCAGTATTGTGAGAAGTTCCAGTTAAACTTAACTTTCATAGCTAGCTGTTTCGTTAAAGCATCATGAAAGAAATTCCTCTTGAAGTCAAACAGGAGACTGAAGAGGAGGAAAAGAGAGAGTTTTGCTTCCTCTTGCATGTTTTCCGTTCATTCCTGCTTCTGAGGCTTGGGCTGTGTACCTCACTTGGAAAGTGTGCTTTAATACACATGTAACTTGTCATTGATGTAATTTTTTTCCCTTGATCATACATGAACTATTTTAGACCTAATTTAAACCGTTTTTTTTAACCGAATGGATTGACCTTCAATAATGTCATTGTCATTTTTTGCACTTTATTTCAGCATGCAAATGAAGATGTAGAAAAGATGATCCTCGGTAACAAATGCGATATGGATGATAGAAGAGTTGTCAGCAAGGAACGTGGTGATCAGGTAGGCTCAAACTGGAAAAGATTTCCATGGTTACTTCCCCAAATAAGATGCAAAACTTGTTCACAAATGGTTTTCCTCGCTTAAAGGGAACCATGGCTTTTTCTGTCAAAATGCATGGTTCTGTTATTAAAGTTTGCAAAGTGACAAACACAATAAGAATAAAGATTGTATGAAACATTATCCCGTATTTTTTCATTACAATGGTCATGATCATCCAGGGCTGTCATTAAGAAGAGGGGCGGGGGCGGGGATTTCCCGCAGCTACTATGAACGTGGTCTCCAGCTACTTTCATAGGAAAATAGAACCAATAGAAATCCCTTGCTGTTTGATTACCCACCTACTTGTTGTATTTACCCAGCAACTTGAAATCGTAGTGACAACCCTGTCGTCATTACATACAGTCATAGAGGATATTGCATGGCCGCGCAGAGATACAAAATTTTTCTTTGAGTGTTGAACAATATTTCAGGAGTGAGCCAACGATCAAGTGAAGGATTTTTCAACACAAGAAGAGAAATTTCGAATCTCCAAGCAACCATGTAATGTTCTATTTATTATAGAAAGACCAATGAAATACCAAACCACTTTACTTAAATATTTCTGTGCTGCAAAAGGTGCAATTTATTATGTGGCCATAGCAATGGTGATCTTTTCATGTGTGAAGATATCATGTTTCCATGCAAAAGCGCAGCTGGTATTTCAGTGGAAGAGCGCTGGTCTGTTGAGCAGCAGGACATCACAGGTTGAAACTCTGGCCGGACCAACACTCAGGGTCTTTTAAGTAGTTGAGAAGAAAGTGCTGCCTCTATAATGACTGCTGCAAACGGTTAAACTTTCTAGTCTTCTCAGATAAGGAAGAAAAACTGTAGGTCCCATCTCACAACACTTTCACTTATCTGGTTCTTGTGGGACATAAAAGAACCCACACCTTTGTTTGAAAAGAGTGTGGTGTGGCCAACCTTTCCTTGACTAGGTGGGTTATCTGTAAGGAGAGATCTTAATACAGGTATAGAGATGACCTCATGATCCTCCTTAAGGTGCCATAATGGCTACCTGTAAATAGTGTATTTACTTTGTATGTATGTATATTTGGTGGAGAAAAAAAGTCTTGATTGCTGGTTTCTTTGGTTCTTCTCCGCCGTAGATTGCCAGAGAGCATGGCATCCGGTTCTTGGAAACAAGTGCCAAAACCAACGTCAACATCGAGCATGCCTTTTACAACCTAGCTGAAGATATCCTTAAGAAACAATTGACCAAGGACAATGAGGAAACTTCTCAAAACATTCACGTTAGCAATACACAAGAAAAGAAAGGAGGTTGCTGTTAAGAAGAGTCAGGCAGCTTTTTTGCTTAATACTTTACTAGAATGTACAGTCAAGCCCATATAAGGGGTTAGATCCACCAAACAATATTGTTTATTGTTTGTGTTTTTTTGTAATGTGATAAACAAGGCCTGCATTACATGCACACACCCTTAGTGGATGATTTTAAATGATGGATGTAGTTTCTTGCTGTGTTTGTATTGAAATTAGTGGTTACAGAACTGCCACTGGGTTTCATATGTATAATGCTAGCCTGTCCACAGACCCTATAACTTTCTCTTTAGAGATCGACTAGCACACCTATGAAATAAAAACCGCTTATTTTTGTGCTCCATGCTTGCTGTTGCGCCAAACGCAGTAAGTGCAGTCACCAAATTGTAGAAAAAAGAAAAACGTCTGTGAACAGGCTAGCTTAAGCTAGCGTTCTGACCAAATAGTAATTGACTGAAATATTGAATGTGACCATTACTGATGGTCCCTTTTCTCATACTGTCCAAGAAGACAGTCAAATAAAACCCCTTAAGCCTTAATGTCAACACCTAAATTCTGCATACTGTTCTACATTACTCCCATGGGTAAGGAGGTGAATTTGGTTGAGTTGTTTCTCCTGACCTTCGAATTTACATGTATTAACAGAATGTTTATATTCAGGACCGCCTCAGGTGCTTAAAAGGGTGAAGATTTGCAAAATTTTTAGGTACAGCTTAATTAATCCGGTACCTTGACATACATCTGTAGCCAAATCACTAGGCTTGCACCTAAGATGCTTTATTCTTCTTAAAGTAATGTGAAGGACATCATAAGCCTTCGTGGCATACGTTTATAGAAGAAGGGGTAGAGGGAATTCGGGCGCGCGATAAGTGGGGGGGGGAGGGGTCGGAATCTGAGAGTGGAAAACGGAGAAAACAATACCGTCGTTGCAGACGTTCGCTAATTTCCCCTTCTCGCGCGCCCGATGTCGCCCCTCGCCTTTTCCTTATAACGCCCGCCACACAGGCTAGGACTTGGCTAGGACAGTATTCAAATTATGATTATAATCCTGTAACTTATCGGACATTTTGTTGTTCTTATTTCCCTGGTCTAAAATGAGGCCGTTAAAGCTGTCGCGCAACAATGTTGCGTTGCGAATTGACACATTTTTGTTAGAGTATAACCACGTTGCCCAACTGCAGATTTTGAGCGCGAGAGTGCTTGGAACAGCGAGGAGAATCGGCGGCACGCGAAAGAATCTCCTGCTTGCGACAACTCCCTCACGGGCAGCGCGCTAGATACCGAGAAAAATTTGTATCGCGGGTAGGTGGTTAAGAGAAATTAGTTCTCAAAAGTGTGTCAACTCGCCAATAAGGTGTTGCAAGGTAGAAAGTAGTTTCTAGGAAATACTTTGCTTTCTCATTTCGTCAGAAGGAATAGTTACATCGCCCTTCATTTATACCAGTTAACTTAAATAATGTAATACGCAGTAGTCAAATTTTAAAAAAAATCCAGCCATTAACTAGTACGTTACTGGGCCTCTTCATTGCCATTTTTGATCAATTTGTAGCCTGTTTCAGGCGTTGAGAGTGCGGCGCAAAGTCAGAGAGCGGGGAAAAGTAAGGGGGGGGGGGGAGAGAGAGAGAGAGTAGGGAATTCGCTCTCACCTCCTACCCCACCCCCCTTGCTGTCTTTCGTGCTCATCCCTCTTTGTCTCGTCCCCACAAACTAAATGCCTGAAACATGCTAGTCAACCTTGTCACATTGGAAGAAAAATAGAAACTAAAGAACTCCACCTTAAAACGGTGACTACAAGTTACAGAGCATTTTACTGTTGGTTGTTTTGTCAGAGCGAGGAAAATAGAATTTCTTTCAACAACCAGGACAGTAGTATTGTAATCACCCGTGTAAACGATTTTTATAATAAAGAGAGGTGATTTAGTCTTGAAAATGGTTAACTACAATTTTTCTTTTAAGTGCACATAACAAGCAAGTGGCTGTTTGTCAGTATTGAAAGTAATGGTACGCCTTGTGCTGTTCTTCACCAGAAATATAATCGTTAACACATATTTTACTTTAAAAAAAAACTCTTCTTGTTTCAAGTATAAAACAGACAACTGTCACGTAAAATAAATATACCCTTCTTGGTATTTAGCGTATGGTTTCTGATATAAAATATCTACCTTAGCGAGATTCACTTCACTTATACTTTACTGTAGGCTTTTTTTGTTGTTGTTATGGCAATCCTGGGCCTCCATAAATCTGAAACCGTTGAAACTATATTTTTAAAAATATCCCTACCTGTGTGGGTTTTCGATGTGCCTTTTTTAGCTCTATCTAGGGGCTGGAAAGGCTCCTTTGATGTTACCAGCTGAGCACGAATTTGAGAAACAATTAGCAATTATTGGATGAACGAGGTTGAGCAAAATATCGTGATTTGTCAGTGACGAGCAGATCAATTATTTGCCTCAGCCTTCGGCTTCGGCAAATAATTGATCTGCGAGACACTGACAAATCACGATATTTTGCGATAACCGAGTTCAATAATTGTTTTATCATTCGATTACTGAGTTTGTTTTTTAGTAAATAATATCTTCGGAAAGCGGTTAGCGCCCGCTGCCTTCCAGGAGTAATACTCTAGATCCAAAGGTATTACTCCGGATCCAAAGTTTCTTACTCTGGATCCAAAAGTATTACTCTGGATCCAATGCTTTTACTCTGGATCCAAAGTTCATTACTGTGGATCCAAAGTTATTTCTCTGGATCCAATGTTTTTACTCCGGATCCAAAGTTTTTACTCCGGATCTAAAGTTATTACTCCGGATCCAAAGTTTCTTACTGTGGATTCAAAGTTATTACTCCGGATCCAAAGTTACTATTCCGGATCCAAAGTTATAACTTCGGATCCAAAGCTATCACTCCGGATCTAAAGATTTTACTCTGGATCCAAAGTTGTTACCCCGGATCCAAAGTTTTTACTCTGGATCCAAAGTTATTACTCCGGAAACAAAGGTCCAATCTATTCCGATACTGGAGTGATAACACGTGACATCCAGTTCACCATTCAACATGGCGGCGTGGGTGGGTTGAAAACGAAGACCCCCCCTCAAAATCACTCATAAATAGCTAGAAACGGGTCTCTCGACCTTAGATATGAAAGAAACGACAAGATCTTCAATTATCAATGAAATTGACCCGGGTCTTCGTTTTCTACATAACCCTGCCAGATGTAGAACATTTGGAAACGGTTCAGAACTACTTACAACGACTTCTAGACACCAGAGAAGTGTAAGAAACAACACGATTATCAATTTCCAAGGTACAATTATCGTGGTACAGTCATACGGACTCTTAGGGGACCATAGAAAGTGTCCGTAGTAAGCGGGTTCAATGTGGAGAAGACGTAAGACCTTTCTTTCCCCTGGGACAAAGCATACTGTCTGTAATGTGAAATCGCGTTGTTTCTTACTCTCCTCTAGTGTCTAGAAGTCGCTATACGCAGTTTCGAGCCGTTTCCAAGGGATTTTGAGGGGGGAGGGGTCTTCGTTTTCTACATTTGGCGGGTTATGTAGAAAACGAAGACCCAGGTGAATTTCATTGATAATTGAAGATCTTGTTGCAGATCTGATCAGGACAACACGTTCCGAGTTTTCTCAGCGTGGAGGCTGGTCAGTTTCCATAGAAAATGGCTTCCAAATATTTACACCACTAGTGGTGTCTTTCAAATTAATTAAGGACCAAAAGGAAGGAAAACTCAAACGTTACTTCGCATCTACTCCTTCACCTTTAGCCGCCGCCATGGGTTGGTACAAAACGAAGACCTAAGACCTAAGACCCAAAAACGAAGACTCCCACTATATAAATGGCTAGGAAAAGGGTATCTCGACCTTAGATTTGTAAGAAACAACAAGATCTTCAATTATCAATGAAATTGACCTGGGTCTTCTTTTTCTACATAACCCGCCAAATGTAGAAAACGAAGACCCCTCGCCCCTCAAAACCACTTGGAAACGGCTCGAAGCTGCTTATAACGACTTTTAGACGCTAGAAGAGTGTAAGAAACAACATGATTCTTTATTACGGACAGTTTGCTTTGTCCCAGGGGAAAGAAAGGCCTTACATCTTCTCCACATTGAACCCGCTTACTACGGACACTTTCTATGGTCCCCTAAGTGTCCGTATGACTGTACCATGATAATTGTACCATGGAAATTAATAATGATGTTGTTTCTTCGTTTTGGGGTCCTAGGTCTTAGGTCTTCGTTTTCTACCCACCCCCGCCGCCATGTTGAATGGTGAACTGGATGTCACGTGTTCATACTCCGTATCGGAATATTAAATTGGATTGGATCTTTGTTTCCGAAGTAATAACCTTGGATCCAGAGTAAAAACTTTGGATCCAGAGTAAAAGCTTTGGATCCGGAGTAATAACTTTGGATCCAGAGTAAAATATTTAGAGCCGGAGTGACAGCTTTGGATCCAGAGTAAAAACTTTGGATCCGGAATAATAACTTTGGATCCGGAGTAAAAACTTTGGATCCGGAGTAATAACTTTGGATCCGGAGTAAAAACTTTGGATCCGGAGTTATAACTTTGGATCCAGAGTAATAACTTTCGATCCACAGTAAGAAACTTTGGATCCGGAGTAATAACTTTGGATCCACAAAAAGAAACTTTGGATCCGGAGTTTTAACTCTGGATCCAGAGTAATAGCTTTGGATCCACAGTAAGAAACTTTGGATCCGGATCAGTTATAACTTTGGATCCGGAGTAACAACTTTGGATCCGGAGCAATAACTCTGGATCCGGAATGATAACTTTGAATCCGGAGTAATAACTTTGGGGAAAACAGCTATGCCGAATAATGAAATTCATGTTAGCTGGATAAAAATTTTGGACCCAAAACAAAAATCTTTATTTTAATGCACTTTTTTTACTTCGCTTAGAATGTCACTTACGGACCACCGTAAGAAAGTGCTGTGCAAAAGGAGTTTTACAATAGTGGAAACGAGGAACCAGAGGGATGTACTAGCATAGGTAGACGAAAAAGCTTAGAACCGAGAAAGGAGTTCTTCCTTGTTCTTTGCAGACTGAGAAGGAGATTTGGAGAAAAACATCTAGCTCACTTGTTTGGTATTTCACAGTCGACGGTAAGCAGAACATTCCTTTCTTGGATAAATTACATGTATTTAAAATTTGGTCAAGTATCTATATGGCCTAATAGTGAGATTATAAGAGCTACAATGCCTGACAGCTTTAGGGAGAAATACTCTTCCACCCGTGTAATAATCAGTTGCACAGAGATTAGATGCCAATTGCCTTCCAGCCTTTCTGTTGAATTCCAAACTGTTCAGTTCCTATTAGCCTGCGCGTAGACGAAATCAAACTCTGGTTAAATCCCCCTGCAAAACAGCGCCGAAATCCTTGTTCGGGACTTCCAGCTGAGTACCCAGATTTGAGTACACGCCACGATTGGCCAGTTAAAAAAGGCCTTTGTTTTGTTTGTCGTGATCGCCAATCAGGTTGAAGGGAAGTTTGAAACGCACTTCCGGTAATTCGTTGAGTCCGTTGGGGGTCCAGAACAAGGATCTCTACGCTGCTTCGCAGACGGCACTAATCATTGTTTAGTTATCGTCTCCACGCAGGCTAGTTCCTATAAGAACCATTAACTCTAAAAGGCTTAGTTGGAATTGCTCCCAGTGGAGCTATAACTTTTATCAGTCAGCTATATATATCGTGGAAGCATTTCCGATCGCGAAATTGTTGAACGAAGTACAAGTTTCCTGAAGCTAGAGTTTGACAATGGTGACACCGTGATGGCCGATTAAAGGTTAACGTTTTACAATTGAAGACCTACTCTCACTGGGTGTATTCCTAAACATTCCCCCCTTTTTAGAATACACATTGAACGAGCCATCAACAAAATCAAGAATTTTCTCTTATGGGATAGTGTTGTACCCCTCAGTTTGTTTGGGGTAGTAAACCAAAATAATGTGGAGTGTCTGTGCCCTTTTATGTAACATTCAGGACCCTCTTATTTCCACTTTAAATCACTGAGTTAGGCAGAGTTCTGAAGCACACTACAGAATTTCAGTCAATTTAATACATGTAAACCTGATGACATATCTCAGGTCAACTGAACCTCGTCCACAGGGCATTTTTCCCTGGCTTTGGCCCCGCCCCCAAAGCCAGGGAAAAGCGCCCTGGGGACGAGGTTGAGGTCAACTATTTTCTAAACCAACTAAAACTAAGGAAGTGATTCGCTTGCTTTCAGTCCCAAACACTTAAAAGATGTAAGTTTTTACATCAAAGAATGAAGAGAGACTAAACTTACAAAAGCTTTATCCTGAAAGCTATCTTATCATACAGACCATGTTGGTTGATACTCTGTTTTAAACATATCAAGTTAGGTATGAGACACAAAATTTCTCTTAACTAATGCCAAGATTAGATTGGGGTAGTTAACCCTTCTAATGGTTACTGAAATCTACAGAACCTGTGCTATGAAATGTTCAAAATAGCTGTTCTTTGGGCCTTTATTCAATACGTCCCAGAATTTAGGATCAAATGTGACCCTCTCTATACTCATGCCTTTGTTACTACAGATAACAAAGTCACACCAACTTGCTCCTGTAATACCTAGTTGACCCTGTATCTGGAAGTAGTACTGATGCCCCCTTTTCAGCCTTGGCTTTCCATTTACAATTTCTGCACAGAAACTTTCATCTCCACATGCATGCCTCTAAGGGACTCACATGGAATTCAGTGTAGGGACATTTAACCTCTACCAGCCCAAAAGGCTTGCTACAGCCTTGGTCAATGACCTTGCCATCTGGTGATGCTGCTAAAAAGGGAGAGGCCATACTGACAACAAGGCCACTTTTGAACACTGAAACTGGGTTCCTTGTTGAAAACATATACTTTTCATGTTTTTTTAAGGCTACAGGCTCATAGGTTTTCCCATGTGCAGTTTGTTTGACAGTAAATGGTTTGGGATGAAACAGATTGTTTACTAGAGTGTCATGATTCCTTTGCCTTTTTACAATTGTGTAGAAATTAGATGCTGTATACCGAAATTTCCTTTCAGCCTGCCATTCTTGTGAGGCTGCTTGTTCACTTGTTTTCTTCTCTATGGTATTACACTTTGCCTCATCAACAATCAAATAATCCAGGAGTGCTTCCTGGTTGCTGCTTAAATCATCTGGCTTTTCATACTGCTCAGATTGTTACAAAAAGAAATGGAGGGTATACAGAAATAGCATTTTTTTTATCATTACAGTCCACTCTAGGCACTGAGTCAATATTACAGAAAACTTGAAAATTAGACTCTGTGAACTGTAACTGGCAACTTGCATATGAGCCACTTGGACATTTTCCAAATTTTGTTTCCTGTAAGTTGGTACCACCAGTAGACATAATTTGAGACAGGGCAAACTTAGGGTTGATCTTTTGAACTTTGTCTTTTAACAAAGCTTCCTCAGATGCCTGTGTACCCAAAATTTTTCCTAGCTTCATACAACAAGCACCTTACTCCACTATCAGGGTTATACTCTGTGTCTAAATTCGGCTTTTTTCCATGACAGGTTGGGGCTTGACTTTATCCCCTCAGGCTTACAGGCCTGTGCCATAGTTGTAAACTTGAAGTGCTCGCCTTAGCTTGTGTCATATCAGATTCATTTTCCAAGTCCTTAATATCTTGACAACAATACAAGCTAAACTTACAGAGTTTCATCATAACAGCAAGCACGTGATTGCAAAAACCACCAGATCCTGCTGCACATGTACACAAAGCATATTTAACAGCTCCACTTACTAAACAAAGTGCAACTTGTAATTTGTGGGGTGGCTCATGTTTTTTAAAACTATGGTAACGCAAGCATTTAAAATAGAAATATTGGTCATCACTTGCACAAGTTAAGTCCTCACATATTCATCATCGAGAAATGTTTTTGACCACGCAGTAATACGAGACTTACAACACATTACAACCCCCTTGTCACTCTTTGTCTGACTCTTCGGGGCCATGCCACTCGTGCTGGAGTCTCGCGTTGAACTGTTGTCTTTATTTCTGCGTGAATTTTGGAACCCCAAGCTGCCTGGAATCTCTTCTGAATAGGAGACACGACTTTAGGGAGGTAGCTATGGGTAAAAGCAAGTCAAGAGAGAAGCCCAGGTATAGATCAACTTTGAAAATCAGTTGGGATTAGCGCCATCAGACTGGGCCAATGTTTGTAACCAGGTCAGGCCTTTTTGTACCAACGTTTACCAACAGATATTAGTATCACCCAACTAGTGGACTAATGCAAATCCTGCATTTTAATTGGCTACGCTACTAGAGGACTATTAGTAATAGTCCTCGAGTAGCAAAATTAGCCGGTTTTGAAAACCTACCAAAACAATGGCGACCGCTTCGCGTTTTGTGGAATGCCACAGTCTTTTAGCTTTCATGGCTGCTCTGTTTCCATCGTAAACAACAACTACATGCGATGAAATAAAAATCGACAAACTGTTGAAAACTTAGCCTGCGCGCAGACGAAATTAAACCCATCTTTTAATAGTATTTTTATCGTCTGCACGCAGGCTATTGAAAACTTGGCCCAATTATCAATCGCCAACTTGATCTAGTTCACTTGAGCTTTCCTCGCAGTTCATAAAAGTATTGTGGGTCACTGCACTATTTTAAAGATGTTTTTTTTCTTCTCTGAACAGTTTTGGTTGGATTTTCACCAACTTCACAGCCGAACGTGAATCACGTGTTTCGAAAACGTGACAGTTATGTAAATTTATGCAAACTTGGCGCAGTTGAGCGCGACGCTTTCTTTCGTTTTATTCCCAAATAAATATATCTTCAACTTGCGTTTGCTAACTTTATTATTACCTTTTCTGTTCGACTAGTTGGGTGATACTAAAACAATTAGACCCTTCGCCCTCAAGGGCCACGGGTCTAATTGTTAAAAAGTCTATTGCAATGTAACTAATAGCATGTTTTGTTTATAATTTAATATTTCTGAACGACCTCTGCCATTAGGTAGTACCAGAAACCCATAAGGGCTTGAAACATGTAACTCTCATATGTTTGCCTTGTCCGATGCTCGTGAATATTCATTTTCGCAAGTACCATGTTTGGAACGAGAAGAAAAGATAACTGACCAATCAAACTTCGTAAACGACGTGACGTAATTTACCCCACGTTCCCGCGCCTGCTCAAAAAAATGGCCGAAGTTTTCTTCTGGGGATGGTAGCAGTTTTGGGGAAAATTGGCTTACCACCCGGGCTAAAACCAACATTATGAAACTTAATCTTCATAATTTACTGGCCATGTTGCCACATTTGGGCAACTTTAAACTATGCGAAAGTCACGCAACGAGGGTTTCCAAATATGGTCAAAATGAATATTTACGAGCATTGGGTTTCTGGTACTGGTAGTACTCATTGCAAAGGAATGCATTGTGTCTTGGTAGGCTGGAAAAACGGACGTGGCTCTTACAGAAAAACAATGAGTAATGAGAGAGGTGATAATTGTTTAAATAATGAAAATAAGATAAATATAGAAGACTGAATATTGAATATTGAGGTTTGAATATTAAATATTGAGGTTTGAATATCGAATATTGAATATTGACAGTTTGAATACTGAATACTAAAAACAAAATATTTCACTTCCACCCCCGAAACAACTCAGATAATGGTTATCTCCATGGTGAGTAGTAGTAGTAATAGTAGTAGTGAGCTTTATTAACGTGTCAAGAATGTTTAGCGCATAGCACTAATTGGTGACACAAAAATAAAAATAACATAAATAAAAAAATAAAAGTCAAATATTAAAATAGTGTTAAAATAATGTTAAGATAGAAAACCAAATAGTAAAAACTAGGGCGGTTAAAAATCTAATTAAAACCTATTTACACGTAAAAAGATGTATGTACATGACAACAGGATAAAAATTTTGCTTTGTAACAAAGGGTCTCACAGTTAATTATGACAAAGCATGCAATTTCTACAGCCATCCTTGATTAAGGCAGTCAGGTCTGTTCTCCTGATTTTAGTCTTAAATCTGCGCAGACTATCCTGGGCACGAAATTGCTTTGTAAGTTTCGACCCGGCAGAGGAAAGGAGCCATAGTATCTTAATGAATGCTTCCATATTTAATCATATTGAAACGAGGCAGATTGAAATCCGAATTTCTTAAAGAATATCTCCTGTCACTGTTTGTTTTCAGCATGAAAAGTGATTCAGTAAAAATCCTTTGTCTCAAACTTTCGTCCTAAAAGACTGTGTCAATTACTTCTATTATTCTCCTGAAATTAGATCACCCTGGTCAGTCTTATGGCTTAATAAGGCTTAAACTAGTCCTCGTGGACTTGAACTGTGCCTTTTAGTGACCCTGCCTTGCCCTGTAGCCAGGTTGCCCGAATGGCATCTGAGAAGTTTTATTCTAAAACAGTGATATACAGCACCCAAGCTCTCCTGCCTCTCCTTGGCTGTAGTAATCATTGTGATACGCCAGTTGATCTCTGACTTATTCTCTGTAATGAAAAGCTCTCATGATAACTACTAACGTTAATGACTCGTTAATTCCGAAAGTAATGAATAAAAAAAGTTTAACAAATAAAGAAACCTTGACTGTCTGTGCTCTGTTCTGTTAGTTGAAAAGCACGCAGGAAACGGCTAGAGCACGAAAGAATTCATGGTACTGGGAAACACGTAATGTAGTCGAGTGTTTCTGCCTACTTCTTGACTGCCCTAGCTGCTACCTATGTAATTATTAAGTAATTGTTGTAAATATTAATATCATTTTAGCCGAGTGTATTTGTCATAAACAGCATGCGCCACAAAAACTTTCAAGAGTTTTCAAAGGAAAGAGGAGATGCCTCAAGTGCAAGTAGTTTAAATCACGCATGCCGCCTTCCCAGCTGAATTTTTTCGCTCAAGCAGACTCTTTCGTTCAAACACTATCTTCAAAGTAGACAATATAAAAACAAAAAGAGTGCAACACTGATTTTTTTGTTTTCCTCTTTCTCTCTTCTCCTCCTTCTCTTCCCATCACGCGATTTTTCCTATCCTGTCAGGCTTTTCAGACTATAACAATCTCGTGATTTGGCCTCAGTTTGGTCACGGACTACTGACTCATTTTCAGAAACCGAATTTTAAGAATTCCAGTCTGACTTTTCCGCCAAGAAAGTGCGAATCATTATTGGCCAATTGTGGTGAAAACCGTCTCCAAAGTATAGGCAATGAAAAAAACAAAAAAAACAAACAAAGAAAGCAAACACAACACCACAAAAAAAAAACCAAAAAAACCAAAAGAGGGACTACGTTTTTCACCTTCATTTCTTTTTGCTTTCTTTCTATTCAGTCTTTTCCTTTTTTTCTGTGTAGTGTGATTTTGGAGCTTTTTCTGCTCTCAACCGGAAACCTGCATTTTGGCCTGCGCGCCTTTCTCTTTAACAAATGACTGCAATTTTCACTAACTATGTTTTTTTTAAAAAAATTGAGCCCACAATTGCATGAAAAAAGTTCTACAGTAATGAAACACTTTTAACTTTCCTTTCAGTTAAGTATTATTTCTAAACTAATTTATAAGGCCAATGTCAGTGGTTTGTTCAGAATTTGTAAAAAGGCGAGTCGTCGGACAACATAACTTGTAACACAACTTGTCCTTACACTTGTAACACAACTTGTCCTTACATTACTAACGGTCTTAACCACTATACATTTTCTTCCACAGGTGAAACCCGTAACATCACCTCACACATAACATGTAACACCAAAAATTTAATCTACATGGTACAATGTAACCGCTGTAATCTACAATACATAGGTGAAACTAAGCGACGTCTCAAAGACAGATTTAACGAACATAGACGCTCAGTTGACAAAACTGACATTAAATCCAAACCTACCACTGTTTCTGAACATTTTCTTTTTCAACCTAACCACTGCCACACTGACATGCAGCTAATCCCACTTGAACTCATCCACTCCTCGCGTGATTCAATCAGGAAAGCCAGAGAGTCGTCTCTTATAGATTTAGCAGGGACCTTAGAGCCCCACGGTTTAAATAGACGTGATGAATTGTAATTTTATTTTATTTTATTTTTATTCCTATTTTTACTTAGCATCTTTTTGAAATACCTTGTATGAGTCATTTCCGCCCCTCCTATGTATTGCGACATTCTCCATAATATAATATTGTAAAATCATTTACATAATTTAGTAACATCTAAACCTGAAGAAGGCTGGTTTGGCCAGCCGAAATATTGTTGTTCAAATATATTACGTTGTGTCAGCCTTGCAGTAGTCTTTGGACTTCTCGTCGTCTAACATAAGAGACCATCCTTGGAATGGTTGTACAGACACCTCATCACAGTTGGGTATCCTGTGAACAGTGAAACCCAGCATTCCTCCCACTAATGCCGCGGTATCCTGGACACCATCGAAATGTTGGATAGTGAAAGGAACGGCCACTAAGCCACTTGTAAAATCACCAGGCCCCCTCAGTCCTATTCCATTTCTTCCATTTGGTGGTTCCTCCAAGAAATCTGTAAACCATCCTTTGATGCCGTCTGTGGTAGTTCCTGAGAAACAAAACAAAATCAGTAAATTATTTTTGTTTCCATTATTTCGTGAATATGTACTCCCTATAGTCAGACGAAGTACAGCCAACTCCCTTATGTATTACGGACACTGCGGGGACTTAGAGTTAGTGTCCTCATAAGCGAGAGTCCGTAATAACAAGAGTTTATTTAAGCCAAAAGTCTGATAGCTGTTTTTGCCGGGGATTTAGCCACTGTCCCTATTATCTGGGTGTCCGTTGTAGCGGGGTGTATGCATGGCAAGCGTTGACTGTAAACTGGGACAGACTTCATTAAAGTGACTTACAATCTCAAAAAAAGGAGCTTTGGATAGCCTACTCGCGCTGACTGTGATTATACGAACTCTTCACAAAGAACGTTCTTCCAAAATAATGATGAATTTAGACTGCAAAACAGTCCGTATTTTTTCGGTATCCAAGTAAGCGCGAGCAGTCAAACGAAAGGTCTGGAACGAGGCTGAAAACGGAGAGTGAGACTGGGAGAGACGCTAAAAACCGACTGTTTTGCAGTCTATGATGAATTTCTATTAAAGAACTTTTTCTACGTTCTAGAAACTGCTGCTTGTGATCAGCTTACTGAGCTGTGATATGTTTTGCTAAACACCTGTTAACCCTTTAAGTCCCAAAAGTCACCAACAAGATCAATTTTCTCCTTACAATTATCCATACACTGTAAAGAGATAAGTTATGAGAATCAATAAAATGATCACCCAAGAGAAAATACAAAAAAAATCTTTGAACTAATTCTCTCAACTAATTCTTTAAGGAAATGTATGGAAATCAGTTTGGAGAATTTGTATGTGGATACTGGGGCTTAAAGGGTTAATCCCTAGTTGCACCTGTAGTATATATCGTTTATGGATAAAAAGACTACAATAAAATAAAAACAGTCAATGGCATTTTTTGTGTAAAACAAGCCGTTTATAAGTGCATCAGCATTTGGCAAGTCTACAGACAATTCATCTCTCACGACTTTTTTACCAGTTTCGTAGCTAGCATAAATTCTTGCTTCCTTAGCGTTAGCTAAGCTTTTCATGTGGTTTTGATACTTTTAACATCTTCGGTTGTTTTGTTTTTTGCTTTTTGTCAATTTTAATTTGTATTGCAATCGTGTAAATTGATTAAACAATGCATACCCGACCCATAAGATTCTTCATAGCTCATAATATGACTCCACCAATCTTTATCTGGGTTTCCCCGATAAGTCGTTTGCAGATTCCAGAACACTTTCTGAACCAGATCCCACCATTTTGATGAAAGGCCAAGGTCGTTCTCTATGGGTTCTAAGAGTGTTCTTAAAACTTTCAGCTTAGAACTCAATTTCATCCAGTCTTCTTCACTGCCAAGCATCTCCAGCGCTGGTATTCCACATCCACACGCCATTCCAAAGTTGAAATATTGTTTAACAGAATACATCAGCGTAATCTGCGAGACGATCTTCTGTACAGCTGAGGTGGTTCCAAAATCTGCAGTGACTCCATCAACAAACTCCGGCACTTTTAAGTTTCCTATCAATTGTTCTGCTATTTGATCGAACAGGAAGTTGTAATCCACGGTGTAGATGGTGGGATCGTTAACCTGTACTGTTATGTCTTTCTTTCCTTCATGATCGACAAACATGTTGCGTACTGAGGCTTTCGACGAGTTTTGATCGATAGCACGTGCAACTCTCTTGACAACACAAAACCACCAATCATCTGGCGATGTCCTAAGCCTATAGTGATGAGAATAGGCAGTGAAAACGGCCGCAAACATACCACAGTCAGCACCAGCCGAATAAACTTCCTCATCTGAACCCAATGCGGAAACGATTTTTGTGGGCCGTGGAGCGCATGTGTTGTGCCCTTTTCTGCCGTCTTCGATGATGGAGAAAGCCTTCTCTGCTGCATACTCTATGGCTAACTGTTTAGCCTGCGTTCCGCCTTTCTTAAAGCAATCTTTGAACTTGGATGGAACCATTTTGTGGCTGGCGAGAGAGACAAACTTCATGTTCAATCCATTGGCGGTCGTACTGTGTGGAACGACAGTTTCGTTACCCTGCTAGCAGAGGCTTTTCCCTTGTGTTTCTCAGCGTTGTACTGCCATTCTCTTCGCGGTTTTGGATGCTCGCGTTTTGTTTTGGTTGTTTCTGTGCCGAGGAAAAGTCCTCTGCAGACAGCAATCTCGACCCAGAGCTCTTCTGTGCATGTAGAGGAGAGGGATCAAGAGCTCTGGGGAACCCTGGAGCAAGATTTGTCTCTGATTGGTTTCAGCAAAAAACAATAAAAGTGTTTCTGATTGGTCTATTCAAGTGTGCACGAGAGCGGTTGAACGTGCGGCGTGTCTGGCGTGGAGGGGGTTTTTTCCCTAGACATCTTGAAGTAAACACGGCCGGCCGATTCTTGAAAACAACATTTGAACGACTAATTAGGCAGAATTACTGGATTTTCCAATTTTCAAATAAAATAGCTTAGCTACATATCGAAAATTGAACCGTGAACCAGAAAAAGATTTGAATGCAAAAAAAAATAAAATAAAAATACACCGATATCTTTGCCAGCTATAAGTTAAGAAGCGTGACACATTGCTGATTTTTCTTCGACTTCCACGTTATCTTGTTCACACGAAGTAGCCGAGTATGAATGAAAACTTCAGCTTCTTGTCGTAAATTGCCCAAAAACAGACTTGCAAGAAAAAAAAAAACAACAGAAAAACTAAAAGTGATACGTGTACAATGCGACTAGATATTTATAAAAGTAGGTTGAGTTTGATCGTCCGGGTGAACGTAGTCCTGAATAGGACTGTTGTTGTTGACAGTGACTGACGTTTCGACAACCTGTGCGGTAGTCATCTTCAGAGTCAAAGTGAGTTGTAACACGTCAGTAGATGGTATTATATACTCTGGTTATTGATCTGATTGGTCAATAAAGTCAAGATGTTATTGGTCGTCTGTCAGTTGAGCCGCGGTGTTATTGGCTATGAAGACTCGTAATCAGTAATTGGTGCGTTTCGATCCGTCTATTGTCACAGTTAAGCAGTCGTCTATTGTTAGTCAAATTGTCAGTTCTCCAGTCGATCTCTCGTAGTTAGTTTCGCTTAATCCCGTCAATAAGTCGTTTGTACGGCGCTGGTAACTGTTGGCTACGATTCAGTGGCGTTTGTTCTAAGTTAGTGAACCAGCTTTCCAAAGTAAGACGTTGATGGTAGTCTGTAGAATACGTTATACATGTCGCAGAGTCCCAGTCAATTTGATGTTTCGTCTGTAAATGATGCTCAGCAATGTGATTGTTGACGTCACCATTCCTCGTTGCTCGTTTGTGTTCGGTCAGTCGCGTGCTAAGGTTTCTGCCGGTTTCACCAATGTAAGAAGCCTGGCAGTCGCAGCATTTGATCTTGTATACTGCTCCCTGTCTGTCCTCCGGTTTGTCTTTGTCCTTAACATTAGTAAGCAGGCGTCGTAAAGTGGTTATGGGTTTGTGTGCAACACCTATATTGTAAGGTTGTAATATACGTGCAATAGTTTCAGAGGTACCTCTGATGTACGGTACAGTAGCTGTCGTAACAGGGCCAGAGTTGACGTTCGTCTGAGTGTCAGTGTTGCTGTGGGTGTTCCGTCTAACAAAGTTCGTGTTGTAATTGTTCTTACTAAAAACGTTGTAAAGATAATCAGTCTCGTCTTGTAGGCTGTCAGGTGAATCGCAAACTAGTTGCGCTCGCCTCGTCAAAGTCCGGATAGTAGTAGCCTTGTGAGAGGTCGGGTTGTACGAAGACTGGTCTAGTAATCGGTCGGTATGTGTCGGTTTTCTGTAAACAGTCGTTTGTAGTTTGTTGTTGTCGCGAGTGACCAAGCAGTCTAGGAAAGGTATCTTACCATTTTCTTCGATCTCCTTGGTGAACTGTATGTCCGCGTTCTGCCTGTTAAGGTGTTCGTGAAAATCGTCGATTCCGTCTTTGTGTACGGCGGTGAATGTGTCGTCAACGTAACGTAACCAGATAGGTATAGTTCGCGTGTAGGTAGCTAGGGCTTGTTCCTCGATGTTTTGCATGACAATTTCTGCTACAACAACAGAAACTGGAGAGCCAGAGCCAGAGCCAGAGCCACGATATCACATTTCAAAGCAGCTTCGCTGAAGTGTTAATGTTCATGAACAAACATAAATAAAAGGACGCTAAATTCATATTTTGGAAAGTTTTATTGGAATTTCCATACGTTCATTTTAACAAGCCATTCGGGTTTCACTTACCATCTCGTGAAGTAGTCCACAGAAATATTAATCAACTGTCAAGCATACGCAAACTTCAAGTCTCAATCTGTGATTGGGAACGTTTAACGGTATTTTCCAAGAGCATGCGCTGTGAGACCCAAATAGCCAGATTTTGGCTACTCCGGCGCAGAGTTTCCCAGAGCTTACGGGCGCATTCCCAAACCCGTAAGCACTGGGGTCGAGAATGCTGCAGACAGCCGTTTGGGATTCCTGTTGAGCATGCGTATTAGATACCTCCAAGATCTAGGAGGTAATCACATGACTAAACCGGTTGTGGAACCGGTTTTATCGACTCGCGCATCTTTTTTGTACTAGTTTGCTGTGCAAAAGTTAGCCCGCTATATCAACAGGGCGAGTGCGAGTCTTTCCCGTGAAAGTTTCAACGACGCTGTTGAAAAGGCTTTAGAAGCCCTTAAAGACAGTTCAATCGAGTCTTTGATCAAATATCAATCCAAAGCTTTGTTTCATGTATTGAATGGCGAAGATACATTCGTCAGTTTACCAACGGGTCATGGGAAATCGTTGATATATCAACTAGCTCCATCGGTCTCCAAGCATCTTGGCCTCCTCAGTGAAGTGCCGATTGTACTCGTTATTTCCCTGCTGAACGCTCTGATAGATGATCAGATAGCCTCAGTTACCAAGCTAGGAATTACAGCCTGTAAGCTCGATGCCTCATCTTGTAATGTTCTGAACAAAGGTATGAATCATAGAAGATAACACAAAGTTAACACACCGGCCATATCCGTAAAACATATGTTCTATTATAATCCCAGCATGCTTTGTTACAAGAGGCAAGGCGTGTCACGCCACTGTGTAACGCTAAACATTACATTTCTCCTTTCCTTCAGTTAAGAGTCACACAATCAAAGTAGAGTAACGGGGAATAAGCAACAGCACCAATAGATACGATGCAACAAAATTACACTGGTGTAGAATATGCAAATAAACTTGAACAAAAGGAGTTACGTGCGTAATGCAACGTTCTTAACTTAAACGTTCAAAAACTAAATGTTCCCAAAGATTGAAAGTTCACAAATCTCAAACGACGTCTGTAAATCCATTCTTAAATCATGTGAGACCAGTCATAACGAATATCCATAAAATACATGTTTAAAAAGCACTTAAAATCAGTCAATCATCCTTAATCAAATCTCTTCAATGAGTCTCCTTGGGGGCACGGATACACGTGCAGACCTTCTAGGCACAGATTCAGTCAGGATCTCAGCACTTCCACCGGGGTCCAATGGTGAATCTGCGAACTCCTGAACTGAGACTGGAATGGTTGAAGGAGGGCTGTTCTCAGCATCAAGGTCAACTGTCTCTCCCTCAAATGCTGGAATGGTTCGGAGTGTTGTATCTTCAGCGAGAAGCTTCTTGAAGTAAGACGAATTACGTGTAACCTTTCGGTCGGCGCTTTCTGCGGTTAGCATACTGTGATGTTTCTTAGTGACGGTTAACGGGGTCGGGTGATAGGGTGTTGACAGCTTCTGTCGCTTTGGTTGTTTCACTAGCACTGTGTCTCCGACCTGAATGTCACAATTTTTGATGGTTCTTCTTGACTCAGCTTGGGTCTTGATCTTGAGTTTCTGATGAGCGTCTCTCTGGCGCATGGCTACAGGGTCATGACTTTCACCATTTGTCACGACAACAGGGTTGGGTAACTTGGTTCTAATTTGCCTACCAAACAGGGCGGTAGCAGGGGCAACACCGGTAGTGCAATGGGGTGTGGCACGATAGTTGCGAAGGAACTGATACATATCTTGTTTCCAGTGTGCAGTGATGCGCAGTACTTTCCCAAAGGTTTTCATAAATTGTTCCACTTCTCCATTGGCTTCGGGTCACAAAGGAGACACCTTTCGGTGCTGGAAACCGAGATACCTAGCAAATTGTGCAAATTCGCTTCCATTAAAAGGGGGGCCGTTATCAGATTTTACCAGTGGAGGTACCCCATAAGCAGCAAATATGCGGTCGAGCTTAGGAATCACCGCTTTGGCAGAAGTAGAGTGGACGATCTCGATCTCAGGAAATCGTGAGTAGTCATCGATTACAAAAAGGACATAGTGTCCAGCAACTTCACAAAAGTCAATACTGACTTGTTCCCAGGGACCATTGGGCAAAGGAGTCATCTGCAAAGGCTCACGGGAAAACTTGGGCATCGCAACTTGACAGGAAGTACACCGTTTCACAATAGAATCAACTAGGCTGTCCATTCTTGGGAACCAGACCTTTGAGCGTAACAGGGTACGAGTCTTTACTAGCCCTTGATGGCCTTCATGAGCCAACTTGACCACTTGCTTCTGAAGGGCATCAGGAATCACTATGCGACTTCCACGAAGCACAAGGTTGCCATCCACTGAGGTTAGCTCACTGCGGACATTGGCAAATATCTTGAGAGTATTTGGGTCCACTCCTCCACTGGCTTCAGGTTATCCCACTGGCCAGTTGAGATGAGGCGCATTACTTCTTGAAGAGTGACATCTTTTCTGGTTGCTTCAATGATCTCTTCTCTGCTCAGAGCCTTGGGTGTGGCTTGAGACATCACGAAGTTGACATACTGCTCTGCAGACTCTGCGATGAGATCACACTTAGTGTCACTCTGGAGATGCCTCGAGATGTAGTCTGCTGGATTCAGGTCACCTCTTGCATACAACACTTCGAAGTTGAAAGACTGCAGCTTGAGACGCCAATTCTCAATCCTGGCTGACGCTTGGGAAGTAGGGCTGTTGAAGATGGATAACAATGGCTTGTGATCCGTCACGGCTTTGAAGCAACTTCCCAGGAGGTAAATACGGAAGTGATGACAACCCCATGCGATTGCCAATGCCTCACGCTCGATTTGAGAGTAACGCCTTTCCACACTTGAGAGGGCTTTGCTGGCGTAGGAGATCACTTTGCCACCTTGAGTTAACACAGCGCCTAATCCAACAGGACTGGCATCCACGAGCAGGATGGATTTCTTACTAGGGTCGAAATAAGCCATTACTTCATCTGAGGTGAGACTACGCTTGAGTCTATCTAATGCTGCTTGGTGAACATCTTCCCATTTGAATTCAACGCCCTTGTGAGTGAGGTCGCGCAAAGGAGCCACAATGTCTGCGTAATCACGTATGAAGCGAGACACATAATTGGTCATGCCTAACAGGCTGCGCACATCGCTCACTGAGGTAGGTGCCTCTGCCTGCTTGATCGCTTCCACTTTTGCAGGGTCGGGCGACATACCATCTGCACTAAAAACCATGCCAAAAAACTCAATACGTGGCATGTAAAACTGACACTTTTCTTTATTTAGAGTCAAGTTCAACTTCTTAAAACGGGTTAGAACCGCATGCAAGGTCTTATTATGGTCCTCCGTGTTAACTCCATAGATGATGACGTCATCGCTAATGTTCTTGACATTGGGAATGTCACTAATAGCAGTAGCAATCACATCTTGAAATTTTTCAGCTGCAGCATTTATTCCAAAACTTAGGCGTTTGTACCTAAACAGACCAAAATGAGTTGAGAACGTGGTGATATGCCTGGAGTCGGGGTGCAGGACAAGCTGATGATATCCTTGATTGAGATCTAGCTTGCTAAACACCTTGGCACCGTTGAGGTCGTGTACCACTTCATCAAGGGTGGGCATGAGTTGTCTTTCTCGGGTTATTGCTTTATTAGCTTCCCTCATGTCCACACACAAACGTACGCCACCAGGCTGTTTGGGCTTGGGCACTAAGACCACAGGAGATACCCAGGGGGTGGGTCCATCAGAAGGCTCGATAATATCCTGTTGTAGCAGGGATTCAACACAAGCTTCAAGATTCTTTCTTTGATGAAATGGGATACGTCTGTGTGATTGATGAACAGGTTTCACATTCTCATCAATATGCAATTTGACCTCAACACTCTTCATCTTTCCAAGACCACTAAAAAGACTGGGGTAATGTTGAAACACATTCCTTTCCACAGACACCGCGTTTGCAATTTGCAGTATCCCCAGATCTGTAGCAGTTGTGTATCCAAGAAGAGATGTCTTGCCATCTACCACAAGAAACTCAGAGTCAACTGAATTACACTTGGATTCCACTAAGGCCTTGAATTTACCCAGCACGGGAAGGGGTTTAGATGAGTTGAAAGCATACACTTCAGCATCACAAAGTTCTAGTCTCCTATTCAACATTTTCGACACATTATGACTCACAATGTTCACACTGGCTCCAGAATCCACTAAGAACTTGCAGATAACACCATTGACCTTTAATGACACAAAAGGAGCACTGACCTTGGTAGGGGAATCCACCGTAAATGTGTATTCATCACCTGAACTCGACGGCGATGAGCGTGGCTTTGACTCTTCGTTTACTTGGTTAACGGTTCGCGGGGGCGTGAAGTTTCGACGCCTTTGCGTCCTCTTTCCTTTTCGAGGTGTTCCACCTTTCCCAGGAGACTGACCCTTTTGAGAGCCTCGACAACAATGCGCATAATTGACCGTATTTTTTGCAGGAGTTGCACTTTCGATTCTGAGCAGGACACCCAGCTTTAGTATCGTGGGGCCAGCTTCCACCACAGTTAAAACAACGAGCTGCCTTGTCCGGTGTTTTAGACTCCTGGGGAAACACAGCATTGGCACTTCCTCGAGATTCTATGTCGATCGCTTGCTGCTCCGAGACCTCCAACGCTCTTGCTTCAGCTAACAGGACTTCGAGTGTCATAGTCGAATCCCTCAGCGCTTTTCGGCGAAGACGCTGCGAAGTGCACGACTGAATTATTTGAGATTTAACTTCCTTATCGACGTCATTGAATTCACATGTGGCTGCCAACTGTCGCAATCGAGAGTGATACGAGTTCATGGTTTCACCCAAGCTTTGCTTCGCCTGCCGAAACGTGTATATCTCAAATTCCACATTCTTCTTCGGGTCAAAGTACTCATTCAGCTTCGTTTTGGCCGTTTCAAAGTCTTCACCCGTGTCCGGTAGAGTGTCAAAGATTTCAGATACTTCCTCTCCGGCGTAGTACAGTAAAAGAGCTCTCTGTCTCTTCTTATCACCAATAGCAGCGGCAACAAAGAGGTTCTCGAGACGTTTTATCCACTTTCGCCATCGTTGTGCAATCGCGCCATCCGCATGGATGTCGAACGGTTCGAAGGGGGGAATCGCTGTAGCCATCACAAAGAGGACACACTCGGTCATACAGACAGTTATGAGTGTTTTGGAGCGATTTGCCGATCCTCGTCGCCAATGTAATGTTCTGAACAAAGGTATGAATCATAGAAGATAACACAAAGTTAACACACCGGCCATATCCGTAAAACACATGTTCTATTATAATCCCAGCATGCTTTGTTACAAGAGGCAAGGCGTGTCACGCCACTGTGTAACGCTAAACATTACACATCTCTTGAAGATACTGTCAGTTTGGCTGGTCATGAAGTGCTAGAAACCAGAGGTGCGAGAAAGTGAAACTGACGGGCAAACTCAGGCGGCGGCATCGTATTACCGACACGTGACCCAGAAATTCCATGGCAACCGCATTTTCATCTCGCGCATGCTCAACAGGAATCCCAAACGGCTGTCTGCAGAGGTCTTTTCCTCGGCACAGAAACAACCAAAACAAAACGCGAGCAGCCAAAACCGCGAAGAGAATGGCAGTACAACGCTGAGAAACACAAAGGAAAAGCCTCTGCGAGCAGGGTACAGTTTCGTTGGCCTTAGATGTTTCAATTTTTTCATCATCCATCGGTTTGTCGTTAGAATTTTCCATTGTTTTTGCTCGAGAACTGACTTATATCAGCAATCTTTAACCACCAAGAGCGGTGCAATGTGTCGTACAACAATATCGATGACATGCCTGACTAGCTATACTCCGCTACACTCGGTAGCAATACTTCCTCATTCTGCCTAGTCATCTTGCGTATGGAAAGCCATAACTTTTTCTTTCTCTCTTTTCGAATTAGTGCACAATATCGTGTTCGAATCCCGCAGAGTAGCAAGGATATATTGCTTTCTCTCTTTAGCGAGAATTGCATGGAGTATTCTAAACTCTTATTTCTGCCGCTGTGAGTCAAGGTTATGAAGTTGGTTTGTTTGTTCTGCGCACTTTGTAATAATATTATGCATCAGTCAATTCCACCTGCGCTCAGCTCCCCTGGGCAACCGCGGGGCATTTGCCAGCCTTGTCAGTCCCGGGGGAGGGGCTTTAGCTAATTTAGCGCGACCCGGGGGCCGAGCATTGGCCAACCCCAGGGGTACCCCCGGGCTTTTGACACGCACGTGGTTAACTTTAAAGCGTGGTCCACATGGAGAATCTCCGAGATAAAGATCAGCAGTTTGTGGCGGATTGGCTTGTCCAACAAGGGCTAGAAAAACTTGTCGACGTTTTTAAAGGTATGTTTTCTTAATTTCAATATGTACTGTAACCTAAAAAGCCATAATTTCAAAGCAAATAGCGAGAGCGTGAATGAATTGTGGCGTTTTTCGCAACAGGCCGCATTTGATTCATTCTATATGGTAAATAATAAAATTCCGGCTTTTGGAAATATTAAAGGCTTGCAAATTTGAAATCAGGGACTACAATATGTATAATTAAAAACGTCTGTGTTAAAAAATATTTACGCATTTCACATCAGGCCACAATTTTAGCGGTGTTTTGGTGCCTGAATGGTTTTTTATCATCGGTTTGCAACTGCTGCCAACTCATTCAACTCATTTTGCGACCTTCGAATTTCAGAAAACGTGAATTGGGCCTCAAACGCGCTTCATTTCTTTGCTAGAACAACTTTGCGATCTATTGCAGCGTACGAAAATGAAAACTGGCATTAAAACGATCCCGGGGGCGGGGCATTCGCCCTCTACTTTCGTCCCCACCGCCGGGCATTTGACAGCTTAAGTGCTCCCGCCCCCGGGAATTTGCCATCCATGAGAAAAAAAAAAAGGCGGCTAATTCCCGGGGGTTAGCCCGGGGAGGCCTGGGCGCAGGTGGAATTGACTGATGCATTACTTTGTAATAACTGACTTCGATCAGCAACCACCAAGAGCGTACAACGATATCAACGTCTCACCTGAGTAACTACCAATACTTCATCATTCTGCCTTGTATGGGAAGCCACAACGTCCTTAATATATGCCCAAGCAAGAATACCGTAACTCAAATAGGGATATAAAAGCATAATAAATTTGTTTCAGTATATTCAGATCTATGTAATATCTTAGTTTTGAAAAGATTCTTAAACTTTTAGCTAATTCATTATTTACATGTTGTATCTAGATGACGAGACTAACATATAAATCAATTATAATTGGTCTCTGCAGTGTTAATAGATAACTTATTTAGAGCTCAGTAGTTATATAAATTTGTTTAAGCTCTCGATTCATTACGGATTCAAGCTGCTCCGCACCGAAAGTTTGTCGACACAGTTTGGTAAGTCGTTCACATAGAGCAAATATAAAAGAGGACCTGGAGTCGTGCCTTGGGATATACTGCATGTAATATTTTCATAGCTAGATTTAGTAGAGTCAATTTCGGTTGTGCAAATAACTTTCAAACTAATTCTGTGGTGTACCCCGAATTCCATATAGATATAGTTTAGAGAGTAGTATTTTATGATTTACTGTGTCAAACGCCTCTGATAAGTCGAGAAATAAACCACATGTCTACTGACAATCTGAAGCTACCTACAGTAATTTCAAGAATAGCTTGTTCAGTGGAATATCCTTTCCTAAAGTTGCTATGGGCCGATAGTTGCTAGGGTCTCTAGCGTCACCACCCTTATACACTGGGGAAATTTATCAGGCTTTTAAAATATCAGGAACAATTCCTGTTTCAATAGACTGGTTATAGAAAAATGTTAAAGGAATTGACAATGGCTGGGTAGCTATTTTAATTAATTTATTAGGAATATCTAAGGATGACTTATGATCATTAAAACATTTAAATAGTGAACATAGTTGGGTTTCAGTGACACAGGACATAACAAAGCTAGCTACTGGAGTCGATCTTATGAATTGGGTCGGACTTCCATCACAATTTTCAATTCTTTTGACAGCTGTATTTACGACCACTATTGTAATAACCCAGTTCAACAGCTGAACTGTGACTTAATCTCTGTAATGAAAAGCTGCTAACGTTAACACAAGCACTAACGACTCGTTAATTCCGAATGTTGTGAGTAAGGGAGGTTAACTAATAAAGACGTCTTGACTGTGCTCTGTTCTGTTGTGAAGCACTCAGGAAGCGGCGGACACAAGACGTAGTCGAGTGTCGTCACCCAACTTCTTGAGTGCTCTAGCCGCTTCCTAAGTAATTATAAAGTAATTATCATAAACATCATTATTACTTTAGCTGAATTTATTTAAGTCATAAACAGCATGTGCTACGTTTTTACTAAACGTTTCCAAAGGAAAGAGGAGAGCCTGCATGTAGGTCAAAGTACGCTGCATTTCCAGCTGGAGAATTGAAAACGTTACTGTCCAAGAGTCCCCAAACCATCTATGCAATATTAAAACTAAGAGTGCAACGATTGCAGTGCGAATTGGCCTAAAATGGTCAAATGGTTGCAAATTGTCAAGTGGGCCATTTTGAAATTACAGACTGGATTTATAGAAAGGTGACCAATAAAAGTAGTCAATATACAAACGAAGGGAACGACCACTCCTTTTCTTCTTCCTCTTTTTTTGTAGTGATTTATTTTCTGGTTCATCGCACGCAAGTCACTTGCATTTTGGCCTTCGTTTTCATTGCTAGCTTCGTTTTCAAAAATCCAGTCACATTGCAATTTATAGATGGCAAAGGTGGACAGTGCCCAGTGATTCTAAAGAAGTTTGCAACCACTACATAAACCAAGAGAGGGACTACGTTTTTCACCTTCATTTCTCTTTGCTTTCTTTCTATTTCCTTTTCCTTTTTCTTCTATGTAGTGTGATTCTGGGGCTTTTTCCGCGCTCAAGAAACCTGCTCACTAGCTACGTTTTTTCAAAAAATTCGAGCCCACATTCGCATGAAAAAAATTCTAAATGCGTTAGTTTACAGTACTGAAACACTTTTAACTTTCCTTGCAATTAAGTATTATTTCTAAACTAATGTATAAAGCCAATGTCAGTGGTTTGTTCAGAATTTGCAAAAAGGCGAGTCGTCAGACAGCATTAGAGACCATCCTTGGAATGGTTGTACAGACACCTCATTACACTTGGGTATCCTGTGAATAGTGAAACCCAGCATTCCTGCCACTAATGCCGCGGTATCCTGGACACCAGAAGGGTGCTTGATAGTGAAAGGAACGGCCACTAAGCCACTTGCAAAGTCACCAGGCCCCCACAGTCTTTGATCTGGTAGTTCCTCCAAGAAATCGGTGATCCATCCTCTGATATAACTTCTGCCAGTGGGAAAGATTCCTGAGAAACAAAACGAAATTAAATTATTTTTGTTTGCTTACTTTCGAGAATATGTAATCCCTAGATAACACGAAGTAAACTAGGAAAGACTTCTTTAAACCTGACTTACAATCTCAAATAAAAGTCCTCTGGGTAGCTTACTCGCGTTGATTGTGATTATACGAACTCTTCACAATGAACGTTATTTCCTTGCTGCCAAACACAAAGAGCTTTATCCCCTATTGTTCCAAAATAAGCATGGATTTCCATTAAAGAACTTTTTCGACGTTCTAGAAACTGCTGCTTGTGATCAGCTTAATTACTGTGTATGTTTTCCTAAACACCTGTATCCCTAGTTGTACCTGTAGCTAACAATGAACGGCTCTGTGTAATTTGGAATAACAAAGATATAAGAATAGATGGAAAACCAGTCTTTTATAAATCTTATTACGACTCGGGGGTATGTATTATAAAAGATCTCTTGTTCAATCTTGACAATATAGAATCCTTTAATGCAATTAATAACATAGTTGAGAAAGCTAATTTTCTTACATGGACAGGTCTCAGGCACGCAATTCCTTCTATTCTGAAAACAACAGAGTAAACTACCCTCACAGAAAATACTTATTTTACAAAGGGGAATGAGATTTTTGGCATAGCGGAAAAGAAAACGAAAGACTATTACTCTTTAATAGTATTAAATAAAGCACAATTACCTAGTAATGCAAAGAATTTAAAACATGATTTTGGCTTATCGGAAGAAGACTTAAGAATTGCTTACAACCTTCCCCACCTGACAGCACAGGAGCCTTATGTCAAATCCTTTCAATATAAAGTTTTAAATTCAATACTTTACACTAATGCAAAACTTTTTAAAATTGGATATCTCCAGCATGACAAATGTACTTTTTGCAGAACTGTACAGGAAACATTATGTCACTTTTTATTTTACTGTCAGCACTCAAATATTTTGTGGAAAAATGTTGAACAGTATTATTTAACAATAACAAAGGAATTTCACGAGTTGTGTTTACGAGAGGTTATAATTGGAATAACGAGGTCAAAATGCCCCTTGTTAAATTATCTGATATTAATTGGTAAATTGTATTTATGGGATTGCAGAAAGAAAAAAGTACTTCCAAACATCGAAGGTTTCAAATTTAAAGTAAGAACTAAATACCAAGTTGAAAAATATATTTCCACTAAGAATAACAAATTAGAAACCTTTTATGAAAAATGGCCAAAAGACATTTCTCCCCTTTAATTAATTTCGTGAGTATGTAATTAACATTGTAATCTTTTATGTGTGTTTGTGTTTTTGCTTTATTTCAGAGTGAACTGTAAACATTAAGTGTTAATCTTCCTTTTATCTACATAATTAAGTACGTAATTAAGTATTAATTAATTCTTTGTAAAATAAACCTCTTTCAGCAATTGCGCGGCCGTTTGTGGCTGTAATGTATATAATTGTGAAATGTAGATAATTGTAAGTATGTCTGTTATTGCGGTTGTTTAGAACATTGTTATTAGTTTCTTTTTAATTAGTTCTTTGTAATTACAGTAATAAATGTCTTGAATACAAAAAAAAAAAAAAATTGTACTAGCAGATTTATAACTTATGTTTATTCAAGTTGAGTTACTATTTACTCCGTATTCCAACCCCACTTATTATTAGTAATGTGATTTGTTAAGAGCTAGCTTAGGAAGGGGATGTTATGATTGGTTGAACTTTGCAACAAGATCACGTGATTTATACCAACACGTGTTGAGTTCGATGAATAAACTTGGCTCTTATATGAAGTGGATGTGTGTTCTCGATCTCTTACTCATAACAAAAGCAATTTTACTACTTATAAACACTCAACAAAGACAAAATGTCTTTGTGCAGGATCTTGTGACTTTAAATTCATCATAAAACGGTTCGAAAGGAGGGCTCACTCGTGAAATGTTTTATAACACTCGAAGAGAAATTTCGTGTCTCTGCGCGGCCACGTAATATGCTCTATTTATTCCTCGAGTAACATAAAGACTAGACTCGACATGATCTCAAGATATTACGAAGTAGTCCGGTCTCATTTCGTGAAATAGCCGAAACAAGCCGAAAAGTCACGAACTTGCACGCCCAATCTTGTCCCGAAACTAGTGCATCATTTCATAACAATTTTTCATATGCCCAACTACCTTGGGTCGCAGTTGCGCAATCGGCTAATCCCTCAACTTGGAGTCCCCTCTGATCTGACGGGTCACACAGGTGAGTCGGTTCAAACCCCGGGGAAGCCAGAATAATAATTCTTTCTTCCTCGAAAAAGTTAAAGAATAAATCAAAGAAATCGAAGTGATCTCCATCCTCGGAGACCCAGGGGCAGAGAGTGGGGACGAGGGAAAGTCTAAACGGGCGGAAAAATGTGGCGCGAAGAAAAGTAAAGAACGGCGAGAAGAGCCCCTGGGGACAATGTGGAGTTACTGTTTGCTTCGTCTGTAGCGATATACCTCTGAATATGTAGATCCTAAATAAACGTTGTATTTCCTTCTTCCTGAGGTATATTGTCTTTCTTTCGCCGGAGAAGTGGTAAATTTTGGAGCCGAGAAATTGGTAAATGGTAAGCAACATTCCGTTTGGTTCATACCAACCGGAATGAAAGGATTACCTCAAAACGTACTCTTCAACTTTCGTCTGGAATTTCCAAGAAGTGACCTTACCATTTACCTTCCATCCGGAATTTCCGAAATTTTCTGTCAAATGGTAAGCACCCACGGTCTCTCACGGGGGGTAAACAAACCAACTACGCGACAGACAAGCCACGCGAATGACTTCGTAAACGCAAGAAGCTATGCAAGAGAGAAACCTCTTCTCGCAGGGTACATCTTCAGTTACTTTTTTTGTTTTGCTTTTTGTATTGTAATCATATAAACACCGTACATACCCGAGGAATAAGCTTCTTTATAGCTCATAATATGACTCCACCATTCTTCATCTGGGTTTCCCCGATAAGTCGTTTGCAGATTCCAGAACACTTTCTGAACCAGATCCCACCATTTTGATGAAAGGACAAGGTCGTTCTCTATGGGTTCTAAGAGTGTTCTTAAGACTTTCAGCTTAGAACTCAGTTTCATCCAGTCTTCTTCACTGCCAAGCATCTCCAGCGCTGGTATTCCACATCCAAGCGCCATTCCAAAGTTGAAATATTGTTCAACAGAATACATCAGCGTAATCTGCGAGACGATCTTCTGTACAGCTGAGGTGGTTCCAAAATCTGCAGTGACTCCATCAACAAACTCCGGCACTTTTAATTTTCCTTTCAATTGTTCTGCTATTTGATCGAACAGGAAGTTGTAATCCACGGTGTAGATGGTGCGATCGTTAACCTGTACTGTGATGTCTTTCTTTCCTTCATGATCGACAAACATGTTGCGCACTGAGGCTTTCGACGAGTTTTGATCGATAGCACGTGCAACTCTCTTGATAACACAAAACCACCAATCATCTGGCGATGTCCTAAGCCTATAGTGATGAGAATAGGCAGTGAAAACGGCCGCAAACATACCACAGTCAGCACCAGCCGAATAAACTTCCTCATCTGAACCCAATGCGGAAACGATTTTTGTGGGCCGTGGAGCGCTTGTGTTGTGCTCTTTTCTGCCGTCTTCGATGATGGAGAAAGCCTTCTCTGCTGCATACTCTATGGCTAACTGTTTAGCCTGCGTTCCGCCTTTCTTAAAGCAATCTTTGAACTTGGATGGAACCATTTTGTGGCTGGCGAGAGGGACAAACTTCATGTTCAATCCATCGGCGGTCGTACTGTGTGGAACGACAGTTTCGTTGGCCTTAGATGTTTCAATTTTTTCATCATCCATCGGTTTGTCGTTATAATTTCCCATTGCTTTTGCTTGAGAACTGACTTATATCAGCAATCTTTAACCACCAAGAGCGGTGCAATGTGTCGTACAACAATATAGATGACATGCCTGACTAGCTATACTTGTAGCAATACTTCCTCATTCTGCCTAGTCATCATGCGTATGGAAATTCCATAACTTTTTCTTTCTTTCTTTTCGAATTAGTGCACAATATCGTGTTCGAATCCCGCATAGTCGAAAGGATATATTTGATTTCTCTCTTTAGCCAGTATTGCATGGAGTATTCTAAACTTTGACTGAGGAAATCTTATTTTTGCCGCTGTGAGTCTCACATTTAAAGTCGATTTAAAGGTTATGAAGCTGGTCTGTTTGTTCTGTCGCACTTTGTAATAATCGTCGCGCTTTGCAATACCTGTCACACTTTGTAATAACACTGGTCGCACTTTGTAATAAAAAAGCCGTCGCACTTTGTAATGCACTGTTGAAATGGATAGTCGGAGGACGAGTAAACCCAATGGCTGCGGCCAAAATTCTTCGGAACGTAACCTGGCTAAAAGAGGTTAACCGGGTTAATTTTTATCACCGGCCGGACTCAATTTAGACTTTCACAAAGTTAGTCAATGTTGCGCGGTTTTGTTTTTTCACTCGCTTGGGTCCCTCATAACGCTCGCCTCAGAGTGACTGACAAAATTTGACCCCGTATCACTGATAAAAAGAGTTTGACTTCTTGAAAGTTTTAACTCAATTTTGTTTATAAGAAAGAAAGGCTGAACTTGGGGCAAAAGAAGTAATTTTCGAAACGGTTGTGCTTGCGTGCATGATAAAGCCCAAATTTGGAACATTCTCACGCGTAGGCGGAGATGATTGAGGGCCCAGTTGCTCGAAGCATGGTTAGCGTTAACCAGCGTTTAATACCATGACAACGTATTGGTTTTGATACTGCTTAACCAATGGTCAACGCTAACCATGCTTCGAGCAACTCAGCCTGATAACGTTAACCTGCGTTAAACTACCTCGCGAGCAACCTCGTTCCCAGGTTCTCTCTCCTACCCGTCGAGAGACCCTGGTTGGGTTTGGTCACGTGGTCCCTGAACAAAATTAATTCCGAGGGAGGAGTCCTTTGTCTCTCAATTTTTTTGTCTGGTTCGTTTTCACCGTCACGCAATGATCGAAAGGGCAAGACAGATTTGCTAAGCCTCCAACTATCAGAACTATAACTGAAATTCGGGAAATTTTTGCCTAAACAGAGCTATCACCAGATTACCAGCGGAGAAATAGAAAAACTCGTGTTATCGCAGTTAAACCGATGACAACAATTAGATACTAAAATCTACGATCCTGAGTAAGACACAAGCGCGTGTTTATCCGCATTGAAGGGCAAATCCCTGTCCGTTGAACTTGCATTGAAAGAATCAATGTTTGTCGGTGACAGCGGCTGGTAATCGGCCCGAATCAGTACATGCAAAACCTAAACCATTAGCGGTGACAAAACAAAGCAGTTACGTTGATAGCAGAGGATTCATTTTACATTCACGGTCAAAATAATATTTTAGCTCTAATGACTTAACGGAAAGCTGTAGTCTGAAATGTCAGCTTTCTCCTACCCTAACCTTTTTTATGATGCGGCAACAGAAAAAACGTATCGCTTTTAGTGGTAAACAGAGGTAAAAAAAATATAATATAGTACGTGCATAAGCAAAGGATGACCAAAACGCGACACTGAAGACAACAGGAAATAGTATAATTATAAACAGAGACAAAACAGACAACATAACCCAGTGATAACCTGCCAAAGCGAAAGGATTTCTTGTATATGGTCCAAATGAAAGCTTTATTAAAAAAACAAATGTAGCTCAGTGATTTCTCTGAATCCTCTAAAGCATATACCTAACCCTCCAGAAAATTAAACAAAGAACAACAAACGGTTGGCAGTCGCACAAGCCATATTTTTTAACAAAGAAACTTATACGGCTATTCTGTTGATTTTAAACGACGACAAAAATACAACACAGAGCCGTTGGACAAAAACATACTCTTCTAAGATTCTATTTACCTCTTCATTTGAACAATCAAACTGAGTCCGGGCGGCGCATTCTCTCTTCCTGTTGCTTCCGTTTGATTTTAATATTTTCGAGGTTGGTGAGGACGGCAACGCTTGATACATCTTTTCGACACCCCTACGAACTGCATAATCATAGTTTTGAAAATACGTACGTTTGCTTTCTAAAGGTGGCCTCCATAACATAGAAATAACAATTTGAGCCTACTGCGTTTCGGTATGAATACAACCGCCTAAAATATTTTTGACTGCACAAGTGGTGAATCCGTGATTTCCTTTGCAACATCCGATAAACATCCAGATATTTTGCAGGAAGTTACGCTTTCGCTGTCAAAGGATTCGGCGTTCGAAGTTTTGTCTTGACTAGTCCGGGAACTATAAAAAAACAGGACCCTTTAGGCAAGGTCGGATACGCAGTTTCCACTGATCTCGACGTCTACGCTTTGTAGAAACAAATCTCACACTTATCCGCCCCTCCCCCAAATTGTTTGTTTGTAATCTCCCGGATTCTGGGAGACACGTGACCAAACCCAACCAGGGTCTCTCGACGGGTAGGAGAGAGAACCTGGGAACGAGGTTGCCTCGCGAGGTGGTTTAAAAAACCCTAACCTGGTTAAGAAAATCTATTGTTCTTGCTTAATTTGCATAACCCGGTTAAAACTCGGTTAAGACTGAAGACAACCCGGCCGCACTCGCTGATATTTTAAACCAGTTAACTTTAATTAGTTAATTGGAAATAACTCGGTTAAGTCCCCTAGTGCGACCGCAGCCAATGATAAGTATCATTACCGACAACAACAACAACAACAACAACAACAATAATAATAATAATAATAATAATTGTAATAATACAACAACAACAACAATTTTTACTCAAAATTGAAAAATAACTAGTTACATTACTTTCCCACCCGCAGATAGCTTCTAAACTAATCGAGGCGGGGGGAGCTGAAGACAAATTACAAAACAAGATTTATGTATAGGTGGACTAAATAACAGTGAAAACACTACTATACAGTAAATAGAATTTAAACTAATATAAAACAAAGGAAGTACACAACAATTACAAAGAGAGGCTAACCTAAAGTATTAAATAACTTAATAAGACGGGAGACTTCGACATAATCATCTTCTGACCGCAAGAAATTTAGTAATAATTCCTTTATTCTTTTACGAAAAGACGAACGTTTAAGTATTTTGATCGAATAAGGAATAGAATTCCAAATTTGGGCACCAATTCTCGTGAAAAAGGCGTACATTTTATCGGTTCTAGAGAACTTAACATAAAACGAGTCACTAGAGACAGATCTTGTTCTGTAATTATGAATCTGACTTGTTTTAACGAACTGATTGAGTATACTAAGTGGTGCTGTCTGTCTGTTGATATCGTACAATAAATAACTACAATCTCTGAAAAATAGGCTAGACAGAGGAAGGCAATTTGATTTGAGAAAGAAGGGTACGGCGTGTTCCTTAGACTTACTGAAGTAAATGAGACGTAGAGCCCGTTTTTGTAAAGTTACGATCTTTCTTTGTAGTGTCAGGGAACAGTTTCCCCAACAACAAATACCATAAGTCAAGTAAGGGACAATTAATGAGTTTTAAACTGAGAGCAAGATACGACGCGGGACATAATGTCGAATTTTAGCTATAATTCCTATCGACTTGCTGATTTTGTGATTGATAGATTCAATGTTTCAATGAGAGATTTGAATCAATCATCAAGCCAAGATATTTTACATAATCTTTCATTTCAAGGTTTGCGTAGGTGTTAGTCACGGAGCAAGAATTCTAATCCTAGGTATGAAGGGCATATTCTTTTGCCGGGGACGAAAGATTACAAAATTTGATTTTTTTATGTTCAAAGACAGTTTGTTGGCCTTTAGCCATTCGTTGACATTGCCAAGCTCGCGATTAACAAGTGTTTCGAGATCCTTTAGGTTGTTATTTGCAAGTATTATACTTAGTATCGTCAGCAAATAGATAAAAGGCAAATAACGAAGAGGACTTGTAAATATCATTGATATACAGTAAGAATAAGAGTGGTCCGAGGACTGAGCCTTGTGGCACGCCGCACAAGGTCGTCTCAGCCTCAGACACAACATTATTAACTTCCGTAGTTTGCTTTCGATCAGTCAGGTATGATCTGAACCAGGAGTTGATTACACCTCTAATACCATAATTTTCAAGTTTAGCTAACAAAATCTCATGGTTAACAGTATCAAAAGCCTTCTTGAGGTCGATGAAGACACCGCACGAAAATTTTCTGTTGTCCATGTTTTGGAGAATTATGTTAACAATATCAAATATAGCATGCTGAGTACTGTGCTTACTGCGAAAACCGTATTGCTGATCATAGAGAATGTTGCAATCTTTGACAAACTTGGTAACTCTGGAGTACATAAGTTTTTCAAAAATCCTGTTATAAATCGAGAGCAGAGAAATAGGTCGCTAGTTTTCGGGCAGAGTGTCATGTTTGTCCTTAAATATCGGGATAATCTTAGCACACTTTAGTTTAGATGGAAAAATCCCTGTGCAAATAGACTGATTAAAAATCGTGGCTAGAGCAACGGATATGATCCTTTTTGCCAGTTTCAGGAACCTAACTGGAGAAGAGTATAGACCATGGGCCTTGTCGTCTTGCAAAATTGAAATTTCTAAATTGATATCTTCCGGAATAATAGGATCAAAGAAGAAAGTGCGATTAAGAGGCGGATCTAAATAATCAAAGAATGTATTTATGGTCTGAGGAATTTTGGAAGCCAGTTTGCTCCCAACAGTGGCGAAATATTTATTAAGAATATTGCTCATTTCCTTCGGGTCACTAGTTGGAACCTCATTCGGGTTAGAGCGAATAGAGTTAGTCGAATTGCGCTTGTTTTTCTTTTTGCAGTTTCCAATTAGCTCGTTAATTCCTTTCCAAGTTTGACGCATATTACATACCGTAAATCCTCTATTAAGCCCCCCCTCTCAAATAAGCCCCCCCTTTTCAGAGGAGGAAAGTTAATAAGCCCCCCTCTCTATTAAGCCCCCCCTCCCCCAATCCTTATTCTTCACAAAAAAATTAACGATTAACGTGGACTGATCAGTTATGATTTGTTCAGGCTTATTCAGTTCATATTGTTTTTGGTCTTCGGTGGCATGACCTCCAACTTCATATGCTTAACTTTCTCATCAAAATTACCGAAGAACATTAGGCCGAAAGCGTATTTTTGATGAATAAGAATTTTGTTTTTGTTACTTTTAGGCTTCCACAAGTGAATTAAATACTTTTGACAATAACTTTAATTGTACAACGCGTAAGTCTACTCTGTCTCATACCACGGTATTTTTGCTACAGGTGATGCGTTTCGCTAAATTAAATAAGCCCCCCCTCAAAAGTGCTTGAAAAAATAAGCCCCCCGGGGGGCTTAATAGAGGATTTACGGTATGTTGAGATCAAAGAAACTTTGGTAGTAGTTCGCCTTACTTAATCTCGTTAGATAGATGATTTTATTTCTGTAAAATTTGTATTTGTCCCGGTCTGAGGTATAGAAGAGGTTATTCTTTACCCTGATTGATTTTCTTAAACCCGCAGTCAGCCATGGTTTAGCAAGGAATTTATTGTTAGGCAGATGAAGTTCAATCCATAGGGCTTGATAGCAAGAACTGGAGACTCGTTCAAGGACGCGGTATTTACATTTTTGATCAATGAACAGGCCAACACCACCAGCAGATAAAGGTGTCGGGACCGACTCAAAACAGTATCCTGGTAATTCTGGTACAAAATTGAAACTACATTCACGATCGCATATACGAGTTTCTGTTACACCAATAATGGTAAAACGGAAACTCATTTCGCTTAAGACATGATGTTGAAATTCTTCAAAATTTTTCTTTAAGCTACGTATATTTGTATGTAAAAAGGAGATTTTTGATTGCAACTGTTTGCTGTCAATAAACTGCGCAAAGCTGTGTGGGGAATAATATTTTGACCGTATTTTGTTTGAGGCGAGATTTATATCAGGATCAATATGTTTGTCAAGAGAGTTTAGCTGGAATACACTAAGGTCGTAGAGACTACTGAGAGAATCTAGCAATTTTCTAGAAGGTCGATTATCATCAATTAAACTATTAAACTGTGGGTGGGCAGAAGTCAGGACTTTACCGTTATAATAAGGTAATTGCGCGAGTAAGGTCTTATTTTCGATCGCGCACTGTTTCTTTGTTTTGTGAGAAGTCATTTTTATCATGTACAATAGACATTTTTAGTAAAATCTAACCTTTAATGGCCAATTTACGTTTAAGTTCGTCCAGGTCCGCCATGCTCTTGAGCTTGATTATCCGCGATGTGGAGTCTTTTCGTAAGCAAATAACAGGACCCTTTGACCAGCAATATTGATAGTGGAGCTCTTCTTTAACTTTTTTAGCCTGGAATAGGACTGCTTGCATTCTTGGTGAAAGATGATCGTAAATTCTGGCCGAAGACAATGAAGATCCTTCTGATAGACCAACCGCAGCTGGGATTACATTGCTAATTTCTTTCCGATGAGACATTAGAGATTCCTTAACCAGCCGTCTCACGAATCTGCAGACTATAGGCTTTGGTTTTCCGGTGTTGTTTCTTTGCGGGACACGATGAGCAGTGTCAATATCTTGGATTGAAATATTCTCTCCCATTTCTTTAAACAATTTTACACAAAGCTTGTTGTTGAAGCCGCTTCGTCAGAACACACCTCGGGAACACCGACAATTTTAACATTGTATTGAAAGCTATATTCTTGGAATTCATCGATGGCGTTGGCAATGGCGTCCACCCTGGTCTTGACCTCTGAGAGTTGTGAACTTAGTCGTTGCAGCTCTTTGTTGGCAGTAGTTTTGAAGAGAAGAAAGTCATCATATTCGTTGCTTAGGAATTCAAGGCTGTGAGATTTTTCTTTAGCAGAAGGGGCGGCACTGCTGCTTTGTTGTTGAAATAAATCTTTTAGTCTTGAAATCTCCTCCGTTAAAGTTGAAACTTTAGATTTGAGATCGTTATTTTCTCATCTTAGGTTAGCAATAGACTCAGGCATAATATAACACACGTAACAAGATAACCAGACAAATAGAAGAAAGCTGAAGGCACACAAAAACATTAGAAATTTACCAAAAGTTACGCGGGGCACTTAAACACACGGCCGTCCATCTTGACCACACAGGGCTCGAAATTAAAAAAAATATGATTCGCATTTTGCGACCAGTTAAGAAAATTTAGTCGCAAATTCTCAAAATTTAGTCACAAAGCATAAGTTAATTATTAATAAGTATTTTGACTAATAAATTAAGAACCATTTGATTTCAGTAGCTTTTATTTATTTCCAATGATGTCTAAAAAAACAGTTTCTGAATTACTTTGACGGCAGAATCAAGATGGTAAATTAGAACGTTTGATCGATTTCGAAAACGTACACTGAGTCCACGCAAATAATCCTGTTAAATGATAATTTGCACTCAAGTTAAAATTCAATAAACGAAACAATCATTAATCTTATCGTCTCCTAATGATGTGAAATCTCTAATGTTTCCCGTCGCTAAATACACCAAGCTCTTAATTATTAAACATGCTTACAGAAATAGCGCGAAGCTTGTGTACACATTGAAATTTTCAATACATTTACCTTTCTGTTCCACTTGTACCTCAAAACGGCAAAGTCTATGTTTGGCCGAGAGTTATATCTTTAAAGAAGTCTAAATCAAGCCAAAACAGAAAGATATCGGAATCCTCGTGAAGTCTTGGAACGAACACACGCGCCACCGAAAAGCCACCATGTTTGTTTTCAGCGATTCACAGCAATCAAACGAGGCGTACGTGCACAGTTCCCGCCAAACTGCCAAACATCTTAAATTTCTGACACCCTTTATAACAATTATTGTTATCTATATAGTTTCCGGGCTCGCAGTTTTTGTTGCACAGTACTATTGTTATAATTTTTAACTAAAAAAAGTTTTTCACATTTTCGCGTCAAAAAATGACATTCAGTTTTTGTGTTGTAGAAGTCAGTCCCCATACATGAAGTACCTACCTGTTTATAACAGAACCGCTGTAATCGCGTCTCATTGAGCTTATCGTGTAACGTTGTTTATACGACATGTTTGGAACTTGAGCAGGATTTTGCCTTTACATTTTAAAATCTCCGCAACAAGAAGGACAGAAGATTTTTAAAATTGTGTTTCTTCATTAATTTAGGTGAAAACTGGTCGCAAAGTTGCGACTGCTGAAGAATTTTCAGTCGCAAAGGGAGAGAACTTAGTCGCAAATGCGACCAATACGGTCGCAATGTCGAGCCCTGCGCACATCACGTAACCTTTTATTGATAACAAAACTACCATTAAAACCTGTTTACAATTAATTTCACTGAAGAAGAAGAAAAAAATTCAGACAAAGCACTATTTACAAATAATAATAATAATAATAATAATAATAATAATAATAATAATAAGTGTTCACATCAAATATGGCCTTTCGGCTTCAATATCTTTCTAGGGAAGTACAATTTTATCAGATTCGGACGACCTCGTTAGAGATAGTGTCTACAACAGCGAGAGTCTGTAAAAATGGGAGTTTGTATTGGAATTTTATTTAATTAATTATTCATAAAAGTAAGCTGTCTTTGCAGCACAATGATACTAACAAAACACCTCTGTCTTGAACGTTTTTGTTCAATTTCCATCTTCTATGTAAGTTGAAGTATCCTACTTAATTATTTCGATAATATATGTCCATGATGAGGAACCATCCAAGACCTGTATAACGCAGGATTACCCAAGCATTCGCCCATTTTTTATTTGCAATTATTTGCCGTAATTCAAGCATAACACCGCTTGAAGGCCCAAACATTTTTATGATTTTTTTGACGCGGACTTTTCCCGCTACATTGAGACTAGAGAAGTAAATACAGGGTAGAAACTTCAAAGCCAGCCTCTGGGTTATATTTTGAAAACGAGAATTAACTTTGCATAGTTCATTATAAACGTGGCATCTGTGGTGAGGCCACGAAAAGTTTGAAGAAAGTAAGACCTGATAAATGATTATGGTTAGAATTTCATTTGGAAGCCATGATATGTGACAGGTCAAACCGTCGAAATGATTGACCATCCCTACGCTGTCATCTCCAACAAAGCGGATCTCCACTGGTCCAGGGGATTTGTCTGTAGGCACTGCCGACACCTCTTCCCTATTTTTCGCGGGCACTACGTCCGCCTGTTGGGAAGTTAATGAATCACCACCATTTTCTTGGTTATATTCGTAACTTTCTGCCAGGGTGTGGCTCTTCCTCCGAAAGTAAAGCGCCACCTTCGACACAAATGTAATGTTTGTGCTGCTCCGCATAGTGTCCCAGCTGCACTTTCGCATAGGGTATGCTCGCAGAAAGAGAAATCAGGCCCGTGATAAAAACGATCACGATTTCGCCAATAACGCACGACGGCATTCTTTTGTTCGCGTGTACGTTCTGCTACGGGCATGTTAAATTTTCCTTGTACCAGCAGCAAAAGTGTCTCATAAGCCTCTACACTGAACGGATGAAGATGTTTTCCTTTCGCCTTTTCGCCATAAATAAAGTAATTTAACATAAAGGAACTTAAAAGAAATGAGATACATTTAAAAGCCATCTTGATAGCCGAGCTCTACCGCGCGAAGCTCGCGCAGCGGAGCACCATGGGTAAAGAAATGTGGTAAACTACCCATCAGAGAAAATTTGGTAATCACGTGACCCTACACCGACCGACCGTCCGTCCACACCACAGGCATATCAATGTAAAGTAATTCAATCAACAGGTATGGCAACCCAAAATGCAACTCAAGGTTTTATTTGGAAAGAAATAGCATGGCCGCCCGGACTTTTAGAAAGAAAAAACAACAACAAAGTCGTGTCTTTTTGGACGTTATTTTTGATGTTTACACTCACGTGGATAACAGAGAAAGAGCTAGAGCGAGTGATTGAAAACAAAAGAGACGAATTTTGTAGGAAGAAAGACATGAAAATTCAAAGTGGCTGTGAGACAATAGGGCCATTTATACGAGGAAAAATAAGACGCGTCTTACATAGGACACGTCTTAAATAAGACGCGAACTTTTCGCATAAACGGCACATTTTGTCTAAAATAAGACGCAACTTAGCTAAGACGCGTCTTATTTTAGAATAGCCCTTAACACCTGTTCTTAGATAAGACGCGTCTTAGCTAAGACTAGAAAAACTTCGTATAAATGACTTTCGCATCTTACATAAGACGCGAACGCATAGTACGCATGCGTTAATTTTTGGCGCGCCACATTGGATTGCCATCGCTACAGCATGAAAACGAGTCAAGAACAGAAAGACAGAAATTATGGCGGCGCTGATAAAAGGGACAAGGGTGGAGTTGCAATTTATACAAGGAAAAATCTGACTGTGATGGATGTTTACAAGTCTAAACTATACGAACTTATCTGTGTTACCCTGCTTCTTCCCTCGGGACATCGTATGTTAATTTGTGGCCTTTATCATCCGCCAAAATTCAACTACAGGGATACAGAATTAATGACCTATCTAGTTAACATCTTTGATGACATGCTAGATAAATACCCTGACACAGTCTTTGTTTGTGGTGGCGACCTCAATCAATTGGAGTTAGATCGTTTGCAAAGTATGACCGGATGGAATGTTCTCGTGGACTTTCCTACCCGTGGAAACTCACACCTTGACAACTGTTTAACAAACCGCCCGGACCTATTCAACACGTATTACCCTTTCACAATATCTGTCAAAACTGATCACACCGGCTTTGTTGTTCCAGCTGCGACAAAGCTAAAGCCGATTCGAACAAAGGTTACCATACGGGACTGCAGAGCTCATCGGAAAGCCGATCTCTACGCTGCACTTGTCAAGGAAAACTGGGACAGAGTGCTCGCGTCCTCTAATGTGGATCAGGCTGTGGGTCTTTTAGAAGAAAAGATCCATGGTAACATGGACAGGTGTATGCCGGTTAGATCTGTCTCTTTTTCATCACGCGACCCAGCATGGATGACACCTCTCTTAAAATATTTGATTAGTGCTAAGTCGAGGATTTCGCCCCGAAATGTCGATCGACTACGGAATATTAATAAACGGATATCCAATCTCATCTCGGAAAACAGAAGGAATTATATGACAGCCCCTCTTGGGAGCCGCGATTGGTGGAGAAGAGCTGATGCATTGTCTCAGCGGCGTGGGTCCTCCGGTGGCATTAGCCTTGAGAATAGTTTCTTACAGGAGTTAAATGACCACTTTGCTCAGATCTGTACGGATGAGAACTATACAGAGCCCGCGGCTGTTGTGATCGACAGTGATATAGAAATACCAGAAATCTCGGAACGACAGGTGTGGAATTCTCTAAGAGCGCTAAAAAGAACTGCGACAGGGCCGGACTTGATCCCTTATTGGGTCTGGAAAGAGCATGCGGAGATCCTTACGCCAGTCATCACTAAAATCTGGAACTTATTAATTTCCACTCGTTGCTGGCCTTCTCCCTGGAAGTGTGCTAACATCAACCCCCTTCCTAAGGTGGACATTCCGAAAGCAAAGGGGGATTACCGTGGAATTAACATTACCCCTGTGATTGCTAGGGCTTTCGAGAAGATTGTCTACCGCAGCCATGCTCAGGACGTCATAGAGGATCATCTCTGTTCAACACAGTATGCATACAGAGAGGGTGGCAATTGTACTGGCGCTCTTTTGGCCCTGCAGCACAGGATTAACAAATTTCTAGACAACCCAGACTGTAGGGCAGTGCGTCTTTTTACAATGGATTTTAGTAAAGCTTTTGATTCCGTTAAACATGAATTGCTTGCAAGAAAGTTGAAAAGTCTCCAATTAAATCCATATATAATTAATTTATACCTAAGTTTTTTGAAAGGTAGAAAACAAAGAATTTGTTATAACAATATTTCATGTGACTGGAAATGTGTGAATCAAGGCACTACTCAAGGTAGCGTAAGCGGACCTTATCTATTTAATATTTTCATAAACGATCTAGAGATCTACTTAGACACCCTGCCAGTGTTATTCAAGTATGCTGACGACTCAAATATCATTGCTCCTGTCTGGAAAGACAGAGACATGTCTGAGGCATTGGTTACACAGTTCTTAGACTGGACAGAAAGAAATCGGATGTTATGTAACCCGGGCAAATGTAAGGAGATTACAGTCCTTAAGAAGGGCAACCATGAATTGTACCCTCCTATTTTTGGAATCCCTAGTTGTACTAATGTTAGCATTCTGGGTGTCACTTTTCAGAGTGATTGTAAGTTCAACACACATGTTAAGAATAAGCTCGTTAAGGCAAATAAATGCCTCCATGTCCTTAGGTCTCTACGCAAAGAGGGCTACATGCAGGCAGAAATAGACTTTCTTTTCGATACCTTAGTATTTCCCAATTTTACGTATGCCCTTTCAGTCTATGGAGGATCAGAGTCCGACCTCACTCCAGTACAATGTTTCTTAGATCGTTGCTGGAAAAGGAATTTTATTACGAGGAAGTATAACATACGATCAATTTTACAGAAGCAGGATCACAGCATCGTTAAAAGGGTGTCTCAGGCCGCCAATCACCCCCTGTTGCCTTTTATTCCGCGTGTAAAGGCCTCCTGCTATAATTTACGGACGAGGTCAAGCGTCCGACCAAGCATCAAAACTGAGCGTTTTAAAAGTACATTTGTTAATCGTTTAATTTTCAGATATAACTTAGCCTTAGAATAACAAGGTCAGAGACTTTTATCTTATTGAGTAGTACATTTTATATGCTTTTAGAACTTTTCATTGCCTGTAACATAAGATATGTATTTTTATCTTTTGACTCAATAAAGACCATTATTATTATTATTATTATTAGAAGTAAGACGGGAACCATTTATACGAGCTGTTTTCGTCTTAGATAAGACATGTTCGCATCAATGGTACAGTTCGCGTCTTGATCATATTCACATGTACTTTGCGCAATATAAATGTTAAATTATTATTATTATTATTAAGACGCGTCTTATTTGTCCTCGTATAAATTGCCCTAATGAGAAATGCTAGCGGCCAGCAAGGTGAAAATGAGCAACAGTGAAAAATAAAATCGAACATCAACACAGGAGACTAAATATTGGGTAAGCACATACGACAATTCCTCCATAAAAATAATGTGTAACTAGGAAGTTTTACGTTTTAGGCCCGTTTCAAACGTCGTGCTACTGCCGTGCTGAACTCAATTGATCGAATTAAATTCGACTTTAGCACGGCAAGCCTTGCCGTGCTACACGGCAGTAGCTCGACTTGGTTTCAAACGTCGTGCTACCGCCGTGCCGAACTCAATTCATAAATTACAAATGCATTAGAATACATTTTAAAGTTTCCTGAAGCGTTTCTTTATTATTGTGTTTTGTTTTCGGCGACAACCGTTCTATTCGACTGAATTAAATTCGACGTCTGAAACCAAGTCGTGCTAGGTGTCGTGCTGCAGTCGAGCTACAGTCGAGCCAGCTTAGCAAGGCAGTAGTAGCACGACGTTTGAAACAGGCCTTAGTCCTACAAAACGGCGTTGTTGTTGTGCAAAACAACGGCAAAGAAACACAAAAAGCGTGCTGCACGTGTAAATTTGTCTTTTTGCTAATTAGAAAAAAAGTGTGCTGCACGTGCAATTTGCTTTTTTGCTAATTAGATCTATCGATATTGATGCCATTTTCATTGCCCTCCCCGTTTAGCATTACACGATTTAAAATTTTTTTGGTTGCAAGTATTATTAACCAGAGCTTGGCTTTTCAGCCCTGGCTAAATCTATATATTAGTAAAACGATGTAATGTATCAGCCTTTAAAAGTATCAATGTACCAGATATAGTACCACCCAGACTCTTGGACGTCAAAATTAACACCAAACTGGAGAACACCAATAAAACTAGAGTTTGACTTATTAAATTTTGTAGCTACGCTAGCTTAGAATGCATTTCAGAGATCTAAAAGTACTCTGAATAGCCTAAAAAGTGTTTTCAATGTATTTATGAGGAAACCGTCGCTGGGTGGCCCTGTGACATGTACACATCTCCCCTGGAATAGGTTAAAATAGAGATAACAAGTATTGACTGATGTAAGTCAGACGTCAAAGAACCAATTACTTCCTTGCATGTCCATTTGGCGGAAACAATACACAAAGCAAATAAAATGTAACGCCAATATATAGATAAAAAAGATTGCAAAGTTAGTTCGCAGTCTGGAGATGATGGCCCACCGCCCCTACCTACGACTCTCCGGAGCGGCTGATCTTCGCCTCTCAAGACTTTTATAAAAGAAAACCTCGAACTAGTGTGGCTACCCCGTCACGAAGGATCAACCTTGGACTTGTCAATCGTTGCTTTAACCCTATTCCGCCGATGGGAGGGGGGGGGGGGGGGGGGGTGGTGGGGACTTCTGGAGCCAAGCTATGATCACCAAACTTGACGACTTTTTCTAAAAAATAAAATCAAGCCTCCATTAAGCAGTCACCTATCAATTTCCTGACATTTGCTTCCCACATTTATTGTAAATTTGACCTCCGTCTATTTAACGCCTCATTTTTTGGGATTTCCCAAATGACTGTATCTGGAAACATTTTAGACTCGAGACTTGTACGTTAACATTGACGGTACCATGCCAGCCCACTTTTGTCAGACACATTTGTCAAAATTTGCTTTCTAGTTTTTCATACAAAAAAGGATTTATTTTCATTTTTAATAATTGTATTTGAGCATTACCATTAATTCAGCAATATTTTATCATATGTGTTACAACTGTTAGTGCAATCCAGGCTTCTTAATGATTGATATATTTGAGGGAAAAAAATATGATTCTAAAATAACCAGCTGGCATATGGGTTCAATTTTTAACAGTGATAATTTCTATCGGAGTTTTATAACTTTTTTTTTCTTTCTAAACATCTTTTTAAGCACAGATCAATTTTTCAATGACGATTGTCTCGATTTTTGGGGGTTTCAAGTAAAATGGAGTACACTTAATTAATTTAAAATGGCGGATTCAAGATGGCGGATGGTTTCAGACTCGTCTTTAACAATGAATGACGTCATTATGATATCACTGCTATTATTTAAGATGATTAATGTGTTTACCAACTTCCTGATTTTGTCAGATACCTTACGATGCGAGTATTTTTCGCTTTGAGGGAAAAATCATGGAACTGGATTTTGTCAATACCTACATTCAACAATATGACCTTCATAATGTCATCAAATTACGTCATTGTATCAATCACATCATGCCTAGATGTTGGAAATTAACAGCATATTATTCTGTGATATTGAGTACTAATTAGTTCATGCGGTTTATGTTTCTGTAGATGTTTTCTGACAGGATTTGATCACAGATGCGTTTTACCATTAAATGGTTTCCTTTTACCTCTGTTTCAGAGCCGTAAGCTTTTATTGCGGTTAAATAACAGTAGTTTCTTTAGTTTTCTCCGAAAAGCCAGGACCTGATGTTTTTTGTCCGTGATTCTCATGATTTCCTGGTTTGTTTTGAAACTAACCAGAGTGTCGGCGAGTTTGTAGAATTCGCGGCAGTGCCGCTCCAGCGATTGGAGGACACTGAAATTTACAAACACATTCTGACCTTGAAGGAATTGTATCAAAGCATTTTTTTTTGTCCTGGACGAAGGCCTTCTAGTTCGAACTGCTCTTTCCTTGTTTACTGAAAACGCTCTTTGCCAACTTCTCTCTGTTGACATGTCTAACCTGTACCCAACCGTATCCACACGTAAGAATTGAACCAATCGTGAGGCGCGTAAGAAACCCGCCTATCAGAAACGCTCACATATTTCCTTTCGAACTGCTGGATATCAGAAGGAGAGATAGAGAGAGACGAGTGGAGACGAACCAGGGACTAGACGATGCTGGTGGGCCCGCTGCAACGCAGGCTAAGTGAGGAGGCGCCAAGTGATCCGCAAGGGAGCTCTGTTCTTATGGTCAAAATTTAAAAAAAAACCCTTGGATAAGATTGGGGCTTGCGTTGGGATTTTTAATTTTTTTTTGGACTTTTTATAGGTCGGTTTTTTGGGTTTTGCACTGACAAACGTCGGATTTTTGTTTTTGGTGTCTGTTGCGGTTTGCAGTTTTTCCGTTCTTTAGCAGCTGGTTTTTGCTGTTTTAGCAAAAATATAAGCGATTTTTCGGATTTGGTGACCGATGTTGTTTTCAGTTTCTAAATTGGATTCCGGTTGTCTGCTTCGTCTCGTCTGCGTCTGAATCCGCCAGACTCCAAAGATGAATTTGCGACACATCAACCAATCTTTTGTATGAAGCAATGTCGCGGTCTAGAAGGGCGGTGAGGTTCATTAATCGACTGCTTTTTAAAAAGTAAGGCATGATTACTTTTGTCTTGCCACAGTAAACGTTCCCGCTAAAGATGGAAGAAAGTAACAAACTGTGCCGGTTAGGCCCGGTTCAGACGCCGAACTTTTCATGAGCCGAACCTAATTCGAATTAAGGCCGACCCAAATCATTTAGACCGGCTGAATTGATTCAGACGCCGATCTTAATTCCAGCCGAACTAAAGTCAAAAGGAGAAAAATGCTCATTTCGGTCAAACTACTTACAAAATACGTTATAATAATTTATGCATTAGGTTCGGTACATGAAAAGTTCGACGTCTGAATCAAAGCCGTTCCAAAGTCGCTCCAAAGGCGAAATTCCAGGCCGGGCCAGGCGAAAAGAACGGTACCCTGCTAGCAGAGGCTTTTCCCTTGTGTTTCTCAGCGTTGTACTGCCATTCTCTTCGCGGTTTTGGTTGCTCTCGTTTTGTTTTGGTTGTTTCTGTGCCGAGGAAAAGACCTCTGCAGACAGCCGTTTGGGATTCCTGTTGAGCATGCGCGAGATGAAAATGCGTTTACCATGGAATTTCTGGGTCACGTGTCGGTAGTACGATGCCGCCGCCGGAGTTTGCCGGTCAGTTTCACTTTCTCGCACCTCCAGGATTTCATGACCAGCCAAACTGACAGTATCTTCAAGAGATGAGGCATGGAGCTTACAGGCTGTAATTCCTAGCTTGGTAACTGAGGCTATCTAATCATCTATCAGAGCGTTCAGCGGGGAAATAACGAGTACAATCGGCACTTCACTGAGGAGGCCAAGATGCTTGGAGACCGATGGAGCTAGTCGATATATCAACGATTTCCCATAACCCGTTGGTAAACTGACGAATGTATCTTCGCCATTCAATACATGAAACAAAGCTTTGGAATGATATTTAGTCAAAGACTCATTGAACTATCTTTAAGGGCTTCTAAAGCCTTGTCAACAGCGTCGTTGAAACTTTCACGGGAAAGACTCGCACTCGCCATGTTGATATAGCGGGCTCATTTTTGCACAGCAAACTAGTACAAAAAAGATGCGCGAGTCGATAAAACCGGTTCCACAACCGGTTTGGTCATGTAATTACCTCCTAGATCTTGGAGGTATCTAATACGCATGCTCAACAGGAATCCCAAACGGCTGTCTGCAGAGGTCTTTTCCTCGGCACAGAAACAACCAAAACAAACGCGAGCAGCCAAAAGCTCGAAGAGAATGGCAGTACAACGCTGAGAAACACAAGGGAAAAGCCTCTGCTAGCAGGGTAAAAGAACGGCTGAGCCGTTCCAAATTGAAACAGGCGTTCCTAATTGATTCAGACGCCGAACTTTTCATGTACTTAATTCAATATATTAGAAAAGATCGGCGTCTGAACCGGGCCTTAGAATCCGGCTTTTGTCACATCATGTCTGGGCACCTTGTCATCATGGTAGGCCACGCGGAACGAGGGCTCCGCAATATTTGTTCAATTTTGTACATAGTTTATGTCTTGTATGCCCTTTTTAATCGTCAACCTTCTACTAAACACCCGGTCGGCCAGTTTTACTCGGGAATTAGTCTGAGTGCTAGCTCTAATGTGGTTGCTGGAACCACTCTTCGACCAAGACATGGATCCACTCGACGCCATTACAACCTGCAAGGGATATTCTTGGCATCTTCCCGTTTATGCAAGCAAACTGGCTTTGCCTTATGGCTCCTCTATCTATCTGGAGACCTTGAACTAAACCCTGGACCAGTCAACGCAAAACTACAACGCAATCTAAAAATTGCTCATTTGAATGCTCGGTCCATCAAGAATAGAGAACACTATATATATCCTTGCTAAAGAGCTCGTGTCCGAGAATAAATTCGATATCTTCACAATTTATGAGAGCTGGTTGGACAACACCGTCACCGATATCGAAGTTGAAATCCCTGGATATAACATTTTCAGACTCGACCGACTAAATAAAGCTGGAGGCGGTGTTTGCGCATTTGTGAGCGATCGATTTACAATCGAATGCTTGGATGACTTAACATCAATTTCACCGTCCGGTCTTCACCAGCTTTGGCTTAAAATTCAAGTAAGAAACTGCAAATCTTTTTTCATCTGTACAGTTTATAGACCTCCAACTACAAGCCTAAACTGTTTTGATGAGGACCTAAGTGGAACAGTCATTTCAGCTTTATCACTCAACAAGGATATTTACATACTCGGTGATTTAAATTGCAACGTTCTAAATCCCAACGATACCCTCGCCTCAAACACTGCTCAATTTTTGCACTGCATTTAATTTAACTCAAATGATTAAAGAACCAACAAGAATAACCGAAACGTCGGCTACGTTAATCATTGTCATCTTAGCCTCAAATACAGATTTAATAAAATCTGCAGGAGTACTGCCTTGTTCCATAAGCGACCATGACTTGGTTTACCTAGAATTTGCTCTAAAGAAAGATCGTCCTGCACCCGTATATATCACAACAAGAAGCTTTAAAGACTATGATGAAGCGGCCTTTCGAGATGATATGTCTACTGGTCCCTGGTCAGTTATTGACATCTTCGATGATGTAGATGATAAACTTAACGCATTCAATTTAATATTTGATGATATACTTGACTCGCATGCGCCCATCAAAGAGGTAAAGATACGGAGTCGCCCAAATCCTTGTGTCACGAAGGAAATTCGTGCTTTAATGAAGACGAGGGATTATTGGCGAAAGTTGGCGAGGAAAACAAACGACCCACCAGCTTGGGCTGGTTATAAAAAATTCCAAAGGGAGGTAAGACGTGAACTAAGGCTAAGCGAACGAGAATACGCGGAGACTCAAATCATGAATAATTCTGGCAACACAGGCTGTATTTGGAAAACTATACGTTCGTTTATTCCAAAAAAGGCTGTTAATCGTAAGTCATACAGCAAAGAGGACATGACGGTTGCCAATGAATTTAATAAATATTTTACATCAATAGGCCAAAACACTTTTCGTAAAATCCAGTCACTGGCTAATGAATGCAACTACGACCTTGCACAATCGTCCTTTGTTCCAAAGTGCTATCCCTCATCACAGCAATTTACAGTCAGGCCTGTGGAATGCAGTGAAATCGAACACATAATCTTTTCAATGCCAACAGGTAAAGCTCCCGGGATTGATAAAATCCCTTTGCGTGTAATTAAGGATTGTCTCCCTGCTATCCTTCCCACTCTTACATCTATTGTAAGTAACTCACTCACAAGTGGTGTATTTCCATCAATTTGGAAGACTGCAGAAGTGATCCCTATCCATAAACAGTGCGACCACGAAAAACCTGAAAATCATCGACCTATATCTTTATTGCCCATTCTATCAAAGATATGTGAGAGATCTGCATTAAATCAATTTATACCGTATTTGGAACTAAACAAACGATTGTCAATAAAACAAAGCGGCAATAAAAAATGGCACTCGACCGAGACTTCACTGATCCACACAACAGACACGATCCTGAATGCAATTGATGAAAGGAAAACTACAGCTATGGTCCTACTTGATATGAGTAAAGCTTTCGACAGTATTAGTCATAAAATCCTGCTTTACAAACTTCAAGATTTAAGTGCTTCAACATCTGCTATCGACTGGTTCTCTAGTTATCTATTCAACAGAACCCAAGTTGTTCGTATAAACACTAAGATCTCCGATCCACTACCATTGACTAGTGGAGTACCACAAGGTAGCATCCAGGGACCAATACGTTTTGGAATCTATGTCAACGATTTACCATCTATTCCAAGAAACTGTCTTACTGAGTGTTACGTGGACGACACTAAGCTATATATGTCTTTCCGACCTCATGCCTCTGGAAACATCGTAGCTGCTATGAACGAAGACCTTGTTAGTCTACGTAACTGGTGCTTTGATAATGGTCTACTCTTAAACCCTGACAAGACTAAGCTTATCATATATGGTAGTAGACAAAGGGTTGACAAAATTCCGGAATTCGCCTTTCACTCTTGGGAAAAGCCCTCGAACCTTCAGAGACTGTTAAAGATCTTGGAGTGACCTTTGACAAAAATCTCACCTTTAATGAACAGGGGTCTTTTTTGCATGAGCATGCTCGACCGCTGAACAAGCGATGTGCATGGAGGCTCACCATAGGGTCTGCCTTCATCAAAATGGCGCGTCCCAAAGCCATGGTCGCGATTATTTTTCTTGCTGGTCTTGGCGAATGTGCTCGTGATTTAACAAAATGTGCAGTTTGCAAAAAAACTGTAACATGGTCTTAACAAAAGTGAAGTAGACCGGCTTTAACATACACGAGTGACCATCAAATTTCACCTCCCCACTTGACCTGGACAACATTGCGCGTATATGTAGTGCCTGTAGGATTGCGCTAACCTCATCAAAGTCTAAACAAAGTACCGAAACGTTTGTTGATGCAAGTAAATACTTTCAATTTTCTTCGTTTTGAAATGAGAAAGGAACAGAAATATTCCAAAAACAAAAAAAACCCCAGCAAATTTCAGAGAGTGGGTTCGAAGTGCGCAAAAGCCGGTGTTGAGTTCAGCAGTGAATTAATATATGTTCTACAATTTTCCCAGCACTTAAAAGCTACAAAATTAATTAACAGCACACGAGACGTAGATTAGTCACCTGGTGAGATGTTGTTGGTAGTCACTCTGTATGCCTCAAAAAATAAAAAAAATGAATATCAATGAGACACAGTTAAAACTGTATTCAATAGGACCGAAATTAAAGTCGAATCTTGTGACCGATTTCGATGAAACAAACGGTTAGATTTCCCAAGAAGTACAGTAAACATGTGATGCCGACCAAAAGTTAAAAATTTTTACAGCACTTAAGTTCTGGCTAATGTTAATAATGTGTTACAATGTTAGTCCCCGCAAAAACAAGACTTTCTACAATTTTCCGATAAACAAACTTTGTATCGCTAAAATACTTAAGGGAACAACTTTCTATTCCAACTGATAACGGCGTGGTAGTCGCCCGCTGATCGTTATTAATCCACTCCCGAAATATGGCTAAATCAGCTATGAATAAATTATTGACAGAAATCCTCTACGGTATCGAGAAACTAATTTACATCCGATTTATAGACAAACACTAAATAACTACGCATCAGCAATGCATTCTATTTCAAACTTTGCGGTTCGTGAACGGGAATCAAGACACGAGTCGAGCGCCAAACAATAACAAGCAGCCATGTTCGTGTCCGACATCCTTGAGAAACTTGCTCTTTCACCTCGTTCAGCGCATCAGTCTCCACTTTAAATCACCAGATCTTTACTTATCTTGTACAACGAAGGTCTTTCCTAAGTTCCTGCTACCATTTCAATGTAAAGCAAGCTTTCAAAGTGAGCAATTTGGCTCCTGCGACTGCGACTATGAACCACGTTCGCTGTCACTGGTCGCGTGCTCTTTGTCAAGTCAGCGGTCGCGCATGCTCATGCAAAAAAGACCCCTGCTCCTTTAATGAACATATTATTAAAACTGTCTCCTCGTGTATGTCTGCACTTGGACAAATAAGCCGCGTAAAACATGCATTTAGAAAAGAGGTACTTACTACGATCATAAATTCTCTAGTTTTTAGCAAATTATATTACTGTTCGACAGTATGGGCTAACACAACTCAAACTAACATTAAGAAACTACAAGGCATTCAAAATTTTGCAGCACTGAGAATAGTTTGTAAAATTAGAAAGTACGATCATGTGTCTCCAGCTTTGAAAAATTGAAAATGGATTCCTGTAAAATCACAACTGTGCTTAAGAGACGCCGTTATGGCTTTTAAGTGTATGAATGGTCTCGCACCAGAATATTTGACCAATAAATTTATTCCTAGGGGTAGCGTTAGTTGTCAAGTGACCCGTAATTCACAACAACTGAATATTCCACTCTGTAAAACAGCAACCGGTCAGAGATCTTTCTATTATCGTATAGTAAGTATTTGGAACGCTATTAGACCCGAACTGAAATTAAGCCAACGTGTAAATAGTTTTAAACGTAATCTTAAACTAGATCTTTTAAATTCGTTTTTGTCTTAGTAATTTTATATCTAGGATTTACCTTAATTAATTAACTTATTATTTATTTTGTATTGTCACTGAAAAACCCCTATGGGGAGTTGTCAATAAAGTATTGTATTGTATTGTATTGTAGACTATTTTACAGTCAAACCAGGTCACTGGGGTGACTGATTGTAGCCTGCGAATATGTTTGTCATTTCTCCTCGCTCCTCGCCTCTAGGGATGTTTCAGGGGAGAGAAATACAAAACGTCTCATTAAAATAGAAGACCTGTGCTTATATAAAATCGTCATTTTTTAGGGGGAATGAGTCAGAGCAGACATTTCTATTTGTCACATATGGGAAAGCAAGCAGAGACACTATAATCCAACGGTGGAGCAAGTTATGACTTGTGCTAGGATCGATCTGTTATAGTGTGCAAACCCCATCGTGATAGGTCAGGAACTACATACAAGGCTAATAAAACATCCCTCGTAGAAATTATAAAAACAGCATGGTGGGACTCATCTGCTACGTACATTTGCTACGTGTTATGAATGGTAGAGAAGTCAGTTTTCCAGAAATGTGCTTACATGTTGAGCAGTAAAAGTTATTACGTATCACAATAAACTGTTAAGAGTGTGTCCATGAGAAAACAAGGCAGAACCAGGCAGGGGGTGATAATGCTCAAATCACCGATTTCGCTCAAACTCTGCACAAATGTTAGGTACCAGGAGTTAACTTATGTGACAGAATTTCAGGGCAAAATATTAAATTCCCTGGGAGATCCGGGCATCCCCTGTAAAAATCGCCATTTTGCCCGTTTTATGCATAATTAATTAGCTAACTTTACGATGCCAGTGCAACAAACAGAAAAGCCACCTGGAACTTAAATGCACTGAGAGATGATCTGAGTTCATAAGACTTTAAGCACAATAAACTTTTTAAAGTCGCCGATTCGATTTCCTCCCTCTTAGTCCCCTTAAGTTGGGTCATCATTTCCAAGTTTTGAGTAAGTCGTAAAATTAGGGTATTTTATTCCCCAATATCTCTGATGAGCAACAGCTTATCTTTATAACTTTTGAATGAGTAGTCAAAGCCATCACTTAAGTTCAGAAAAAGATCATAAAATGTTTGGGCAATTCACTTTCTTCCATGTGTTGGCATAAACTGTTCATGTGACTGAACGACTTTTGCATATTTCATCAAAATTCTGGCCCTCACAATATTCGTGCGTTCGCCTCTGAATGAGGAGAAATCGAACACAAAACTCATCAGACAATGATTTAACATTAATAAGGGTAAAATTGTTGAAATTATTGTGCAAGAAACTCTAACGATGATTTTTGATAGCTATACACACGATCTTTTCAAGGAAAAACAACATACAAAGATTTAATTCACAGTTTTACTTACTTTAATAATTTCGCCCTAAAAACAATATAAACGGTCAATAAAATCCATATACGTATCTCTTGGATGTCTCAACTGCTAGTTTGAGCCCGCTTGGATTTGTTCCCCATACCACCTTCGATGCCCAGTTCAGCGTAGTTCAGCGTCGTGACTCGCTGTACGACTAAAATTCCTTAGCCATCAGTTTACGCACAAAAATCCAAATCAAGTTGTTTAAGGAGAAAACAATACGAAAAGTAGAAGCCGATTTGTAATCCATGGAAAGAATTATTTCTGCCACTGTTGTAGCTCAATTCACATGTTACAAGGTCGTGGCTAGATGGAATCCCTCAGAAGGAGGTGATCGAGGAGGACTAGAAACGAGAGTTGCTTCGGTAATCTTCGGCTCGTGAGACAAGATGGCGCATCTCGCGATCAACTTTCGTGGTCGGACTAGCAGAATGTACGAATAAAGAACTTCGAACGGCATGGGAAATGTATATGAGACTGTTTCAAACTTCTCTGTTACTCAAAAATGAAGAATCTCTCGACAATAAGAGCATTAAAGGGAGCAAACACCTCAAAATTGCAATGGCATCCCTCACAAGGAGGTTGGCATCCCTCAGAAGGAGGTGTTGATTTTTGACTTGTAAATGGAATCCCTCAGAGGGAAAGTGGCATCCCTCAGAAGGAGGTACACTTTATTTATGACTAACATGTAAAATAATGTAATCCCTCAAAAGGAGTTTGGCATCCCAAAAAGGGAGCTTACTTTACTTATGTATAACTTGTAATGGAATCCCTCAAGTAGGTTGGCATACTTCAGAAAGAGGTACACTCTATTTATTTATGTACATACGTTGTAAATGGAATCCCTCATGAGGAGTTTGGCATCTCTCAGAAGGAGGTACACTTTATTTATGTATTAACTTTATAGAATTCTTCAAAAAGAGTTTGCCTTCTCTCAGAAAGAGGTATACTTTGTTTATGTATAACTTGTAAATAAAATCCCTCAAAAGGATTTTGGCATCCCTTGGAAGGAGTTTATTATATATGTGATAACTTGTCAATGGGATCCCCCATATTTTACTAGTCAGGGGAAAGCCAGTGCACCCCCATACCCTGCTAATCACTGGGTATTAGACCAGGCCTGCCTTCTAAAGGAAGCAAATTCATTGCAGAGCAGTCTCGAACATCAAACTCAACAACGCTTGCCACTTCTTACACAGCCAAAATTGTAATTAAAAGTAATTAACCTTGAGTTACAGATTTGGCATTCCAAAATTCTCCAATCGATTATGTTTACATGAACCCTCCAGCTTATATGCCCTCAGAGAACAATGTTCCAATTATTTCCTGTCTGAAGCAAGATTATGTGCTTCAGATCCTGTACCATGCTTTATTCAAGGTTGTGTCAAAGGTGAATCCCAGTGTAAGCCTGCTAAAAATGGTCACCACTGGTAAATTAGTCAAAGTGGGTCATATGTCCCACTTGGCATTTTAAATTGGATCATTTCAAGAATGGTCTGGGGCAAACTATGATATTGAAACTTTGAACAACTTCACCTTTCCTATCCAGCTCATCTTCATGCTTTTCATGTTCAACTGCTATTCTGTTTCGCATAAGAAAATGAACTTAGCTTTTGATATTCTTTCCTAATAAATAGATAAAAAAATAAGTTCAACAAACAAAGCTTAAATTGATCAGCAAAAGAACGTATACAGAGTGTTGAAATGTACACTCCAGTCTCTCTCTGTACAGCGTGATAGGCCTGACACAAAAGCTACTCATAAGAATGAATCTCAAATGACAGTCTTTTTGCGTGCTTATTTCAGGCTAGTAAGCACACCTTTTTTGTTTTTAACATTGACTGCTGCTTTGGAAGTACTTGTATACATGAGGTAACTTTGTTGCATCAGTATGACTCCATGATAATCTGATTTTGCATCAGAATGGAATATTCCGTGTCAATGGTGCAAAAATGCAGCCTACATTAAACACTGGTCCAGTACTGGACATCAAAAACTCCCCATACTGTGGCAAAAGTGACAGTCTAAAATGTTGAAATTTCCCACTTATGCCCTGCATTCCCTGGGTATGAGTGTGAGGGGCTTTCCACTCACACTTAAGTGCATGAGGATTTTTGCATCCCCCACTTAATCATAGTTTGTTAGAAACGTCTCCCAAAATTTTTACATATCAAGCAAGTGACCCCCCCCCCCCCCACCTTATTGCTGTGACATCAAACTTCACCACATACTTTATCCATAGTCGTATTGTTTACCATTCACAACTGTTACATAATTTCAATTATTACTACTTTGTACTACTATCATAAGATTTATTAAACTGCCCCCCCCCCCCAGGTAATGATCCCTTATCCGAAAATGACCCCCTAACACCAATGATGACTTTTATGATGATCTCCCAGCAAAATGCCCCCTTCCCTCCAAGTAATAAACAAACAGCAAGGAAAATACAAGTAAAAAATTAATGCTTATTTCCACTGAACTGAAGTGAATCATAATAATTTGTATTTCCACTGTTTATTGTCTGCATGGTTTCACTGCTGCATGTACTCTAAATCCTCTATTAAGCCCCCTGGGGGGGCTTATTTAATTTAGCGAAATGCATCAATGGGAGCAAGGTCTCTTGAGGATGGTCTGCTTTTTGTAACAATAAGAAAATGGTAACAATTCTCCATAGAGAACTAGAGCATAAAGGTGGAAAAGTTAAGCACAAGGTTGGAGGTCATGCGACTGAAGACCAAAACAATATGAATTTCCAACCTGAATAAACCACAACTGATCAGTCCATGTTAATTGTTTGTGAATAATGGAGGGGGAGGGGGGAAGGGGGCTTAATAGGGAAGGGTGACTTATTAACTTTCCTCCTCTGAAAAGGCGGGGGGGCGGGGCTTAATAGAGGATTTATGGTAAGTACATTCGTAGACTTCCTCTCAGGTTTGCATAACTGTCTCGAATTCTCCCAACCCCTCTCGTGTTTATATCAGGCTATGCAAAGATGGAAAACGTTTTCTATTGCTTAAATACAATACAAGGCTGAGCTCCTTCAAGGGGACTCCATTTACAATCTAAGCACAAACACCTCCCTCTAAAGGATGTCAAACTCCTTTTGAGGGACTCCATTTACAAGTTAATACATAAATAGAGATCTACCTCCTTGTGAGGGATGTCAAACTCCTTTTGAGGGATTCCATTTACAAGTTAATACATAAATAAAGTTCTACCTCCTTCTGAGGGATGCCAAACTCCTTTTGAGGGATTACATAATTTTACATGTTAGTCAAAAATAAAGTGTACCTCCTTCTGAGGGATGTCAAACTCCTCATGAGGGATTCCATTACAAGTTATACATAAGTAAAGTAAGCTCCCTTTTTGGGATGCCAAACTCCTTTTGAGGGATTACATTATTTTACATGTTAGTCATAAATAGAGTGTACCTCCTTCTGAGGGATGCCAAACTTCTTTTGAGGTATTCTATTTATTTACAAGTTACAGGGTTTGTATAGGCCATGGAAAACCTGGAAAGTCGTGAATATAAGAATTTCATTTTCCAGGCCTGGAAAGTCATAGAATTTAACAGGAGTTCAGGCTTGTAATCTAAGTCATGGCAAATTAAAGTTTTCTTTGTTAGTTTAGTTACTGCAGACAACAAATCAAGGACAATGTAACAGAGAGGAGTAATTAAACAGCACAAAAAGCATGCATTCTGTTAGTCTGACCATGAAAGTTGATCACAAGATGCGCCATCTTGTCTCACGAGCCAAAGATTACCGAAGCAACTATCGTTTCTAGTCCTCCCCGATCACCTCCTTCTGGTCGTGGCTAGATGGAATCCCTCAGAAGGAGGTGATCGGGGAGGACTAGAAACGAGAGTGCATCTTGCGATCAACTTTCGCGGTAGGACTAGCAGAATGTACAAATAAAGAACTTTGAACGGCATGGGAAATGTATGTGAGATTGTTTCAAACTCCTCTGTTACTCAAAAATGAGAAACCTATCACTAATTAGAGTAAAAGGGAGCAAAAACCTAAGAATTGCTATTACGGAATTCCTCATATGGAGGTTGGCATACCCCAGAAGGAGGTGTTAATTTTTAACTTGTAATAACGGAATCCCTCAAAAGGAGTTTGGCATCCCTCAGAAGGAGGTACAGTGTAGTTATGTATAACTTGTAAATCAGGAAACCCTCAAAAGGAGTTTGACATCCCTCAGAAGGAGGTACACTTTATTTTTGACTAACATGTAAAATTATGTAATCCCTCAAAAGGAGTTTGGCATCCCTCAGAAGGGGGTAGAACTTTATTTATGTATTAACTTGTAAATGGAATCCCTCAAAAGGAGTTTGACATCCCTTAGAGGGAGGTGTTTGTGTTTAAATTGTAAATGGAGTCCCCCTGAATGAGCACAGCCTTGTATTGTATTTAAGCAATAGAAAACGTTTTCCATCTTTGCATAGCCTGATATTAACACGAGAGGGGTTGGGAGAATTCGAGACAGTCATGCAAACCCGAGACGAAGTCTACAAATGTACTTACCATAAATCCTCTAATGAGCCCCCCCCCTCCCCCCTCCCCCTCCATTCTTCACAAACAATTAACATGGACTGATCAGTTGTGGTTTATTCAGGTTGGAAATTCATATTGTTTTGGTCTTCGGTCGCATGACCTCCAACCTCATGTGCTTAACTTTTCCAACTTTACGCTGTCTATTTCTCTGCGGAGAATTGTTACCATTTGCTTATTGTTAGAAAAAGCAGTATAACGCCCAGGAACCACAAGTCCATCCTGGAGAAACCTTGCTCCCATTGATGCGTTTTGCTAAATTAAATAAGCCCCCCCTCTCAAATAAACGCCCCCTCCTCAAAAGTGCTTGGAAAAAAGAAGCCCCCCCAGGGGGGGTTAATAGAGGATTTAGGGTACATGCAGGTGTAAAACCATGCAGACAATAAACAGTGGAAATAGAAATTATTATGATTCACTTCAGTTCGGTGGAAATAGACATTAATTTTTTACTTGTATTTTCCTTGCTTGGAAGCTGGTTGTTTATTACTTGGGGGAAGGGGGCACTTTGCTGGGAGATCATAAAAGTCATCATTGGTGTTAGGGGATCATTTTCGGAAAAGGGATCATTACCTGGGGGGGGGGGGGGGGGGCAGTTTAATAAATCTTATGAAAGTAGTACAAAGTAGTAATAATTGAATGTAACAGGTGTGAATAGTAAACAATATGACTGTGGATAAAGTATGTGGTGAAGTTTGATGTGAAGCTATAATATTCCTACAGTCCACAGCAATAAGGTGGAGGGGGGGGGAGGGGTCACTTGCACGATATGTAAAAATTATGGGAGACATTTGTAACAAACTATGATTAAGTGGGGGATGCAAAAATCCCTGTGCACTTAAGTCTGCGGAGTGGAAAGCCCCTCACACTCATACCCAAGGAATGCAGGGCATAAGTGGGAAATTTCAGCGTTTTAGACTGTCACTTTTGCCACAGTATGGGGGGTTTTTGATGTCCAGTACTGGACCAGTGTTTAATGTAGGCAGCGCATTTTTGCACCATTGACATGGAATATTCCATTCAGATGCAAAATCAAATTATCATGGAGTCACACTGATGCAACAAAGGTTACCTCATATATAAAAGTACTTCCAAAGCAGCAGTCAATGTTAAAAATAAAAAAGGTGTGCTTACTAGCCTGAAATAAGTATGCAAAAAGCTGTCATTTGAGACTCATTCTTATGAGTAGCTTTTGTGTCAGGCCTATTGCGCTGTACAGAGAGAGACTGGAGTGTACATTTCGATACTCTCTGTATATGTTCTTTTGCTGATCATTTCATGCTTCTTTTGTTGAACTTTTTTTTTTTTTTCATTATTTATTATGAAACAATAACAAAAGTTAAGTTCATTTTCTTATGCAAAACAGAATAGCAGTTGAACATAAAAGCATGAAGATGGGCTGGATAAGAAAGGTGAAGTTGTTCAAAGTTTCAATATCATAGTTTGCCCCAGACCATTCTTGAAATGATCCAATTTAAAATGCAAAGTGGGACATATGACCCACTTTGACTAATTTACCAGTGGTGACCATTTTTAGCAGGCTTACACAGGGATTCACCTTTGACACAAACTTGAATAAAGCATGGTACAGGATCTGAAGCACATAATCTTGCTTCTGACAGGAAATAACTGGAACATTGTTCTCTGTCACACACTGTGGGCATATAAGCTTGAGGGCTCATGTAAACATAATTGATTGGAGAAGTTTGGAATGCCAAATCTGCAACTCAAGGTTAATTACTTTACAATTTTGGTTGTGTGAGAAATGGGCAGCGTTGCTGAGTTTGATGTTCGAGATTGCTCTGCATAGCAATTTATTTGCTTCCTCTAGAAGGCAGGCCTGGTCTAATACCCAGTGATTACCGGTGTACGGGGTGCACCGGCTTTCCCCTGACTAGTTAAATATGGGGGATTCCATTAACAAGTTATCACATAATAAACTCCTTCTAAGGGATACCAAAATCCTTTTGAGGGATTTTATTTACAAGTTATACATAAACAAAGTGTACCTCTTTCTGAGAGAAGGCAAACTCTTTTTGAAGAATTCTATATTTAGTCTATACATAAATAAAGTGAACCTCCTTCTGAGAGATGCCAAACTCCTCTTGAGGGATTCCACTTACAAGTTATACATAAATAAATAGAGTGTACCTCTTTCTGAAGTATGCCAAACTCTTTTTGAGGGATTCTATTAACAAGTTATACATAAATAAAGTGTACCTCCTTCTCAAAGATGCTCATGAGGGATTCCATTACAAGTTATACATAAATACAGTGTACCTCCTTCTGAGGGATGCCACTCTCCCTCTGAGGGATTCCATTTACAAGTTAAAAATCAACACCTCCTTCTGAGGGATGCCAACCTCCTTCTGAGGGATTCCATAGCAATTCTGAGGTGTTTGCTCCCTTTAATGCTCTTATTGTCGATAGATTCTTCATTTTTGAGGAACAGAGGAGTTTGACACAGTCTCATATACATTTCCCATGCCGTTCGAAGTTCTTTAGTTGTACATTCTGCTAGTCCGACCACGAAAGTTGATCGCGAGATGCGCCATCTTATCTCACGAGCCGAAGATTACCGAAGCAACTCTCGTTTCTAGTCCTCCTCGATCACCTCCTTCTGAGGGATTCCATCTAGCCACGACCATGTTACAAACAACAACGAAACGTCCGCCATCTTTGACATTAACTGGAGCCCGCATTTTGAAGCAGCGGTTGGCCACCATACGGAAACATTGTATCGGGAGTTAGGAGCCAGAAGCAAGGAGCCAGGAGCCAGGAGCCAGGAGCCAGGAGCCAGAGTCCAGTGAACAAAATATGAAAAATGTGACTTTCCGACATTCTCTGAGATAATTTTATTGTTATTGTATGCTAATAAAAATTTTAGAATTCCAAATCTATTGGCAACTCTATTCAGACCGTGATTATAAATGATCCCATTTCTTTTCAAACTCGGAGATAGAAGTCGCTTTGCTTTCGTGTTTTGGAAATAAATATTTTTGTCTATTTTAGTTGCACGTCAAATAGCAGCGAAGTGAAGCCGGATCTTGGTGCAGACCAGCTCAAAGGGACAAATAAAGCGTGAGACACGTCCAGATTAGCTTGCGACAAGAATTCCACTTTGTTTTCATACTGGAGCCCCCCTCCCCGGGGGAGTGGCCAAACTGCGTACAAATGCCCTACCCTGCTGGCACCAGATTTGACTGTCATAAACACTGAATTTTTTACCTAGCACGGTCTTTTAGGGGTTTTATAAAGCCTAACTATGGCAGTGATGTTCCCAAGTAGAATTCAAAATACACCACACTTTCACATTGAGTTAGATCTTTTTCTCAAACAACCGCTTCCATATGTTTAACACCCTTCCCACATTCCCTCAAGAACTACTTCAGCTGTGATACTTAGATTTCAAATTTCTCACCCTACCCAGGTAAGGTCAATTTTCTCATCCTAGACATCCTCGGAAGGGCCTTTTTGCGTACTCTTAGGGCACCAAAACCAGTTTAGTGCCCAGGTTAGTGTGCCGTGCTGAGGCAGGCAGATGTTGAATTATGGACAGACACAACAATTAAGTTACAGACATTTGATGTTCCGGTCCGTGCGTGGTCGGAAGACACCCAGTAAATAATGCCCGTGGGGTTGCTCAAGGAAAATTAGGGTTTTACGAGGAAAAGTGCGGAAACATCTACTTTTTGGAGTGAATGTACTGATGCAATTTTTAAGTTACAATATACCAAAGACAAATCTATTTTGTTTCTAAAGTTCCTCTGATACTCTGAGGAGCGCAGGACATACAGGCAACGCAGAGATCAGACCATTGCATTATTGAAATTAGGTAAAAGCATACAATTAGGGTCAATTAGGTCAAGGCATACAATTCAGTGTGTATTTTCAAGTGTAACCGGACGTGTATGTGAAAAAAACGGTAACTCTGAAACGGATATATAAGAATGATTCATAACAGTGACAAACAGCGATATGACTGTGGACATCATATTAAAAAAAAGCACAACATTCAGAGGCGGATAAGATTTTCTTCCGGGTGTCTGCTTACGAGAGCTTTAAATCAAAGCTAACATCTAATTCACCGGTAAACCCTTTGAGTGTCCGCGGCCGCCTACGGGAATGTAAAAATCCAGAGTTTGTTTGGGAGTTAAAACGGTGTTTTGTGATGGCGGTCGTAAGTAGAGCTATTCGCTATATACGAGAGTGTCCGTTAAGAGAACTTCTACTGTATGAATCCGCAAATGACAGCTTAAATGAGAAGTGAATATAGTGTATTAGACTGTGTTCAGAAAATTGTTCTTAATTTACACCTTCCTTGAATAGCTAAAGAAGTCTAGCTGACTTTTTTTGCAATGTATTAGTGCCCCCTTTTGGGTCTTTTGTATTCCTCATACGTTTTTCCTCAACATTTTAAAACAGTTATTATTATGTTTTTGCAGTCAATAATATACCCAGATACAGATACCATACTGTATAGTTGTAAGACTACGAGGATTAAAATATAAGTAAGTAAGTATACCCAGTGGCAAGTCATTAATTGTCTAAAATTGCATGGCACAGTCTGACTATAAAAAGGGCTGTTATGGACGATTATTATCATGGTAATTAATGTCAACATCGAATAAACTCAAAATTTCAAGTAACATGACTTTCACAACCTATTTTCAACACACCAGTTATAACAGGGTATTGGCGCGTACAAACAATAGATAGTGTATTCCGCATTCCGTAGTCCGGTAGTCCTATCCAGCGCAACACATTCATTCATTTAGGCAGAGTCTAAAGTCAAAGATGGAGGGTGTTCGAGCAGGTGGTTGTTTTCCATAGATATAGACGGATTGTCAGTGATCCTTCTTGTCCTTTGAGAATCATTTTGTTCCCTCTGACTACAACTTATGTCAAAGACTTCGAATGTTCGGTGAAAAACCGACACTTTTAATTTTGCAATGTTTCAAGATGTTTCATTACCTCGTCACAAAGTAACGCAGAGTAACGCCACAGAGGAGCAGACGAAACTGGAGCAGCCAACCTGGACTAAAGCATCTGAGAGACGTGTATGTAACATTTATTCACTATCTTTTATCGTTTTTGGGTCTTGTAGCTCCTACAAGTTGGACCAATCGAAGTTTTGAACTAAATCTTTTGCTCCTTGTGTTTACTCAAGCGTTCCATAAAATATCCATCAAAACGTCCATAAATAACACAGAAAACATGCCTCAGGTGACACTTTCTAACAATTCCGCTATTAGTATCGATAATGCGGCATCTGTTTTGTGACTTCTCGCCAACTTTGTGCTATTTTTGTTTAAAAAAACGAATGTCACCTTTCTTCCAATTTTGGTCAAATGACAAATAAGCGTCAAGTCAAATGTACATAATACGTCATTATTGATAAAGTATGAGATTGCCCAAATATTTTAGGATTGATTTGATAACCTTAAAGATGTCTTTCAAAGAATATGTGAGAATTAAGTACATAGGTTGTTGCTCATGGGAGATGTTAGCGACTAAAATACCTTAAATTTAGGGTTTGGTCAAAACAGTGAGAAGATGACCTTACTTTAGGCTAAATAATAGGAAGAGATCGTATTAGAGAGTAAAAATAAATTACTGAGGATTAAGTCTGATAAACATAGAAGATGATAAAGTTGATTAGATTTGAAGTTGTCTTTTCTACTTGTTGAACAGCCAAACCAAAGTTAGCTAATTAATTATGCAAAAATGAGTAGATTTTGTGATTTTTAGGGGGGGTCGCTATAAATCCCAGGGAATTCAATATTGCGACCTTATTTTTTGTCGAGGTTAATATCTCACCAAACCCATCAATTGTGCCAAGTTTGAGCGAAATCCCTGATTTGAGCATTATCACCCCCTGCCTGGTTCTCTCATGGACACTCTCTTAAACCTCTTCTTGTGCGATAAATTACTTTGAAATCTCACGTGACTTCTTAGTGCGCATGATGAAGAGGCAGAGTCACTGAAACTAAACGAGAATTACCTGTACGTTTGAAGTGATGGAAGTTTGATTGGGGTCCTGCCGAGTCACCGGTAGCACAAGGAGGCATTTCCATACCCAACATGAGGGAACATAGGAAATCTATATCCCTCCCACAATTGTCTTGTGCTTATACTGCCCGGTGATCAGCACACTCATGGCTACCTTTAAAAAAAATGAAGGGGGAAGGGGGTGCGGGAAAAAGTCCATACACGAATTGTTGATTTTCGCGTGACGCCACTAAAATGCAAACTACAAAACTATCGATCCTACTGAGATTTTACTTTCATGATGTATCAGAGCAGCTAAAAACTAATCTTTATACACATTTTGGCTTCAAAAGGGTTCTTGTTTTTGTGATAGAGCACGCTTGAATTTCTAAGCTTTTGCGTGACGTGGCATTTACATGACGGCCGAGAGAGTTGTCACGTAGCAGTTCATGCATTAGAAACAGTGTTACATTAACGTTTATGAGTTCTCGATAAATAAATTCAGGCTTTTGTATCAAAACTCGATAACAGATGATTTTGTTGGTTTCCGTCCGCCATGTTGGTGCCCATCCAGGCCAGGTGGGCTCCAGCATGGCTTCTCCATATAAATCTCTAAAATTGGGTGAAACATTTCTGCGGATATCTCGTATACGGAATAACCTTCTGACCTGACTCTTGGCGAGGGTCTTTGTATATTTACCTCCTTTTATTTCCCAGATTCCGGACTTTACCTATTAAACGGTTTTTTTAAAAATCTATTTTGAATGGCGTGACACTGAAAACCAGCAATATTAAAACAAAAACAAAAACACGTGTAAACAAACAAACAAACAAACAAACAAAGCAAAACAAAAAAAGCATTAAGCCGGAAGATGGAGAAAAAATGCATACCAGCTAAGGAAGAAAAACAGCAACAACAATATATGCACACAAAGACTTTTGCTCTTGGGCTATCGAAGCTTACTCAAAAATATGCATATGCACACTTTGCACACTTCGCGCGAACTTTGCGAACCGAAAATAACTAAAAAGCAAAGGAGGAACTCTCCTACCGCTTTGCTTTTCTAATGGTCCTTCCCTAAATTTGGAAGGTTTACACCACTGAATAATCCAACCTTCAAAGATTGTACATATCATCACCCTTAACATCAGGAGTGGACTTATAATCACTCTAACAAATTTGTTTCGACAGCATACTTACCGCGCAGTTTGAGAGTAATCATTACCTTCACGACATATCACAAAACAATAGAAGTCAAATAAAAAGAAATTAATAAGAGGAGAGGAGATTTAATAAACACAAGCAAATTCATGCCCTAATATATATTTTTAGTCAAAGGCAAATTACGTAAAATAAAGTGATATTGGGCAGCCGCGGACTTTGACCAAGGTAATCAATTAAGTTAATTTATGCGGAAACAGGACTGGACGTTTATAATGAAATTAATTTCGGACAATTGATATTTCGCGCTTCATTGGTCAGTGAATTGCAAATTCTCACATGTTGTCACCTAGCAACACTGGGCTCTCTGACTACCAACTTACGCGAGTAACTTGAAGACTTCTGGCTTTTACTGTACACGAAACAACTTAGTCTGTGAAGAAAGAAGAGGTAACTTGCTAATTAAGATGGAGAAAATGACTTTACTCACGACTAACCTGGATATTTATCGGCATCCACGACATGTACCTGGGTAAGCAGTGAACAAACCCGCTCGCTGGCAAAGTGTCAACATTGAATTTCACTGACATAACAAACCAGGGTCAAATTTATTATCACACATACAATATCCTTACGCCGGCCGAATTTCCATTAGTCAGTCTGTTAAAATGTTTCGAGTATTGAGCTTAATTTCTTAGTTTTTAAAAATTTCCTGCAATCTGAGTCTAGTAGCTCGAACAGCTGGAACAGCTTGTTAAATGTAATGTTTCGATGTTTTGGGGCCGTCAAATAGAAACGCACTCGTTAAAGTTCTCTCCGATGATTTCCTTTACTTGAGGGAAATTTCTTTTAGGTTCTTACTGTCTGGATAGGGTAAATTGAGTTTTCTTGTAAAAGAATGTCATTCGGTTTTGTGTATCAAATTTCGCCAAAGTAGATACTGCACTGTCTAGACAAGATAAAATCTTTTATGATTCATTAGTCATCGCGTGCCTCCACTTAAGATCACAAATCGTGCCGTGCGTGAAAGTTTCTGCTTTGTTAAGGAAGCGAGCGTGAGCGTGAAGCCGGCGCGTGAGTTAATTTACATGTACGTTTATACCTTAAAATATAGATATGGGGAGTTGTTTTGCGAAAAATAAAACGGCTTCGAGTTCATAATTCTTCAAATATAACTTATATCAGAGGCGTTCAGCGAAAGCTTCGTTGGCCTGGGAACACTAATGACAAGACACACCACTTTTTAAGGCGCCATTTTCATGAAGACTGTAGAGTTTCATGTGATGAAATGGCTCAGGGAAGTAGAGATGGGTAGGGGAAGGGAGAGAGGGTCAGCATTTGTCAGAAACTATGAGAACAGGAAGAAAAGCTTAGAGGTAGGATAAATACAAGTGTATATCAAAATCCTTTGTAATTTTTACCATCTTTAGCTACCTTGGATACACACCGCGTATCAAGTTTACTTATGGAGAAACGTATGGTAACACAACTGCCCTCTGGTTTCAAGACTACCGGACCTCACAGCTCAACACAAGTAAAGAACGTATGGGGAGGGGTGGAGATAAGTTTTTACCCTTTCCAACTTACTACACAAATAACCCAGATCACGTGCTTGGCGCACGCGCGAGCTCAAGAGATCGTTGGCTTGCCGCACAGAAGTACAAGCTTTTGAACTTAGACAACAGAGATATAGCCATCAAAAGATACGACAAGGTAGGCTCCCTTTTCAAACATCTAATCCCAGCTGTTCAAAAGGGGGATATAGCTATCCACTACCAGCGGATAGCGCAATGAAGGTTTCCCTATACTTATCCCCAGGATAATGATTTATCCGGTGGATAGCGTTAACCAACATTTCAACAACCGGGGTTAGGTTTTGAAGCAATAATTTTAGCGGTTATGCTGTAGAATTTCGCCCATAGACTAAAAAAGTATGAATATCTTCCATTGATATGACACCATAAACTTTTCTGACAGTGAATGTGTTGAAGGAGATGGGGAGAGGGGGGGAGGGGGGGTGGGGTAGAGAGGAGAAAAGAAGGGAATTACCAGGTCTTTCTTTCTCACCTCCCTTTATTTTTCAGGCCAGCCATTCCTTGTAATGGTACATTATTGACATAGGTTGATTTAGTATAGGTGCCTTCTGCCGAGTTATACCGGCTCTTTAAGGGCTAAAAAGCCGAGGGAAACCAAACTGGTGAGCAAAAAAAGGTTTATGTCAAATCGATCAATCAGTCAACTGACTCAAGCTAAAAAATGGTGTCGTACCGCTAGAGGAGTTAAAGAGAGAAAGTTGGTATTATCCTGGCTGGTAAAGTAGCCACACGCCGTTATGAAATAGTTCAAAAGCCGCTGATGTTTCGAGCGGTAGTCAGAGCAAAATGCGCAAAATCACGTTAGTTATGGATAAAAACCATTTTGATGAAAAAGATCAATCCTTTTTTTTATCGTGCATTTTGATTTTAACGGCCCGCAAGAATATAGGGATAACAGAGGCAGAAGTTTCAATGAGGTATACAAAAAAAAAAAAAAAAAAAAAAAAAAAAAACAGGCAAAAATCAAGGGGTGTTAAACTTTGCTCCTGACGTTCAGAAATGACGTTTAAGTGAAGGTATATGAAACGCGAAATTTTCCTTACAGTTTACTTTGTAATGTCATGGACAGTGTGTGAATGGAAATACCTAAATAAATTCTTGCTAATCTTGTTTTTGCATTCATATTGATTTCATGTTCGCCTTCGCGGCAGGAAATATCTGGCGCGCGAAGGAGATCTTCGACTCACGCACGCAGTTTTCCCATTCCCGTTTCCTTTCAAATGCCTTCCTCGCAGGTTAATTTCATTGATGTAGGCAAACAAAAACAAAAACAAAAACAGAACAAAAAACATTAGATGATCTGTGTGTACAGGGCGTTTCCAAACCAGGTATTGTAGATACTGTTATATTTTTTTGCAGGCCACTCAACAGCATCGTGAACATTACCGAGACAAAACAGAAACAGTTCCACCAGTGAAGATATTTATTTTACCAAAAATATTTCATGCCACCAAATGCCACAGAATTCCAGTGTAAGTATTCGTACTCAGTGGTTGCCAACAAAATTACAAGTGTATGACCCGTTGAAGATGAAATAATCAGTTATTTGTTAGTTAACTGTAGGTTGACAGTTAAGAGAAACGTCTTAAGCAGAAGTTGAACACTTTTGATTCATGGTATTTGCGCTGTATTCCTGTTAGTACGTTGCAAGGGTTACTAATTGAGCGCACAGGTTTACCAACTTCTTTACTGGTGGGCATACCGGACGCAAACTAGAGGCTTTCGGTTTTGCCTGGTTTCAATGAAACGGTCTCAGGCTGTTTGGGGCGAGATTGGAAGCTCAGCGTCGGACGTATGAGACGATCCAAGACACCACAGTGAAGTGTTCCCGTTTAATAGAGAAATTATGCATCACAGTTTACGGCAAACAACAAACGTGAATTTGTACCACCTATCCAAGTTTTCCATTTACTTATCGTTTAGTGCTCATTATAACTACACGAAAATCGTAGATTCCTGCACGCCAGTTCTCTCCACAACAATTTTTTAAGCTGTTTTATCTGCTCATTTCTCATTTTGAAAATTTCAGTCAACTTGAGTTTGCCGTAAGCGCGATCTCTGATCTATTGTAACGATCACAGACCCCCGGTGAAAAAACCGCACAAAACTGCGATCTCCTAACTCGTTCAGATGAAGGGTTAGCACTTGAAACTTCATTTTCTCTATCGACCTCGTCCCCAGGGCTCTTCCCTTTAAAAAAACGGTAGGGCAAATGGGAAAAGCGCTAAGGACGAAGTTGTACACACCAAGTCCAATCTACCCTAGTGACTTAATAACAAAAACCTTGTATTTCACCACCTCCCCCAACCCCATAACACTACAGTGTCTTTCGAAAAAAAAAACCCTTCAGGGGTTTTAAGGCGCCCCCAGGTGTGCGCAGGTTTGGCAGGTAGGAATTTTGGGCGCGAAGGCGAAGTGCTAGGAGACACGCACACAAGAACCCAAGAAGTCACGTGACATCGTTTTTATGAAAATGAAGGTTATCCTCTCTTGGATTTTACCTTTGAAAATCAGTTAGTGGGTCATATCTTAAACAAAATAATAGTGATTTGGTTTTTCAAACCCGCACCATTTTCTTAAAATGAGTAAGTTTGTATCTGGTCACGTGACCAAAATTTGATTTTTAAAATTATGAATTACCTCTTTCTGAACGCAAATTTTGCACTTAAACTTCAAGAAAAATGTTGAAAAGATGATGTGGTAACGTTTACAGCACATCTGAGGGTAACTATCAAACGTTTAACAAGATATAAGCAAAAAGTAGTTTTGGCCGCCATGTTGGAGGGCAAAAATATGCCCTCCAACATGGCGGTTACTACTTTGCTGAAAAATCAAAGAGCCATAAAATAACTCCCTTAAATGCGTTTCCTCTCAAATTTGGAGTGTAAGATAATTCTTATTTGCTCTGTCGATTTTTGGCATCAGCAAGATTCAAACTCATTGTTTAAAGGAAGCATTGGTCACGTGACCTCTTAGTGCAAGTGGCCTATAACGCCTGTTGCCGTTCTGCGTCATGATCGTGTTCCAGATCATATCAAAATCAGGGACAGGATAAAAATTGTTCCTTAAAACTACACCCTTTTGTCATCAAACTATTTGCAAATCTGGCTCAAAGCCTTAGGAATTTCTCAAGAGAGAAAATAACACATTTTATGTTGTAAATCCTCTTTCAGGGAGGGTAAAACAGCAAACGAAGAAAAAGCTATCGCCTACGCAAACAAAGTTTACAAAACCATGAAGGCAGAATCGCTAGCGAAGTCATCGGTGGAAACACGCCGAATACGAGACGTGTTCTTCGAGAGGAGATAGATGAAATCAATCTTGCCTTTTTGTATTTGTGAATTGTAAATAATTTGAATGGTATTTACTTTTATTTTTATTTAATTTATTGACAAAATAAAATAGAGTGCACGAAAGTATATAACTGTTTAAACGTATTTTATACGAGGAACGATTAAATTGAGGACACTTATTTAAATTCCTGTATTGGAGACGCGACCGTCAATTCTACGTAGTCCTGACTCACTTGAACGTCTTGCGTTTTGCACAGCCTCTTTGTCCCCCCCCCCCCCCCCCCTCTGGTGTCATTTCCACGATCGTCCATAGGTGACGATTTGCACGGTGCTTGCGTATTTTGCTCGCTTTGCTTCTTCCTGGACGCAAGCAAATACTTTCTGCCTCGGCTATAACCCAATCAGCTGGCGTTAAGACTCGTCTCTATTCAGTATTTACATTCAATAGTAAAAGGAAAAGATTTCGAGTAGTCGCCCCTCGGTCATTTCCCCTGCAGGGGAAGGTACAGCAAATGAAATACGAGAGCGCGAGTGAAAATCACACCATCGAGGAAGGTCAGACGCATTTCCCACGTCTCGCCTCTCCTCGCACGCAGCGATTTTCACGAGAGTTCGCGTATTTCACTCGCTCAAATTTATCTGTCTATTCATTCACATTTCTACACGAAAACAATCTTTAAATATCATCTGTTCGCAAGTAGCTGAGCTAATCAAGGCGGTGAAGGTACACATTCACAAGGAAGAAAAAAAGAAGCAGTCGAGTCGTTCTCTTTCTGAAGAGATTTAACATTAGGGTTTGGCTTTTGTGTCATTAGGGACTTTAAGCAAGGACGTCGACGACGGCAGTGAAAACGTCGGTATTGTAATAAAAATGAATTTGCGTTCTTTCAAATGCAGGCGACTTTTCATGGAATTGAATTCTTAAGGATTTTATTCAGGTTCAAAAAGAGGAACGAAAATTCGTCGTCGCATGTCCACGTCCTCCATCAAATTAGGAGGTTTCACGTCGTAGTCGTGCAGTGGACGTCAAAGGAATGTTGTACTAAAAAGCGTGATGCACGTGAAGTGCCGTTGTTTTGACGTCGTCGCCGTAGTTGCATTCCTATCCGTGATATTTTTAACCAGTCAGTAAGTCAAGGCATATTTCCGGATGACCGGAAATGCGCAAAGGTCACTCCACTTTTTAAACAAGGCGATCGGGACGACTTAAATAATTATCGTCCAATTTCGGTGATCTCAGTTATGGCCAAGGTCTTTGAAAGAATCGTCTATGATCAATTATATGCCTACCTAGAAGAGCACAATATAATCTGTAAATATCAATCAGGTTTCCGTGTTATTCACTCAACTGTCACGGCTCTCCTTGAGGCCACGGACACTTGGGCGTACAATATTGACCGCGGTAAAATCAACGCCGTTGTTTTCTTAGATCTCAAAAAGCCTTCGACACAGTTGACCATGAGATCCTTTTATCAAAATTAAGCAATTACGGCATATATGGTAACGCGCACCAATGGTTTAAGTCATATTTAGAGAATCGTACTCAAATGTGCTCCATCAACGGATCGCTCTCTCAAAGCTGTTTATTAAGTTGTGGTGTTCCCCAGGGGACGATTTTAGGTCCACTACTATTTCTGTTATACATCAACGATCTTCCAAACTGTCTTTCAAATTGTGAGCCGAGGATGTACGCTGATGACACCCACCTTACATACGCAGGTGATAATGCAGACAATATTCAGTTGCATCTAAATCAAGATTTAGAAAATGTTCACAATTGGCTGAGAGCAAACAAACTTACTCTAAATATGACTAAAACCGAATTTATGCTTATCGGATCTAGGCAGAGGCTAAGTACTCTCACAGAGTCCCCGACATTTGCAATTAATGATTTTCAAGTTAGCCAGGTCACTACTGCAAAATCTCTTGGAGTGACCGTCGATGACAGACTTGATTGGAGTAGCCTTATCGAGAAAGTAACAAAGAAAGTCTTTTCTGGTATTGGGGCCATAAAACGAATAAGGCACCTTGTCCCTCAGGCGACCTTACAACTAATATATCAAGCTTTAATACAGCCACACTTTGGGGAAACTGTGGGATAACTTTACGGAATAAGGTTCAAAAGCTACAAAACAGAGCAGCCCGTGTTTTGACCTACTCAAGCTATGACGTAGATGCTGGTCACCTTTTCAAACTAGGGTGGAAAAACCTAGCTTGCCAGCAACAAATCACAAGAGCTACGATGGTTTACAGGTCTCTGCACGGGTTGGCTCCAAACTATCTTTAAGTTAGTTCTAAATTTGAAAGGCGAGAAGTCGCATATAACCTAAGGGACTCTGAAAATAAACTCAATGTTCCATTACCGCGCACAGACTATTACAAAAACAGCTTCAGCTATAGTGGCGACATTCTCTGGAACAGTCTTCCTAGTAACTTTAGGGGAGCAGAGTCCCTTGGGCAATTTAAACGATTACTCAAAGAACTGTAAGGCACGGCATTCGTGGAAAGCAGCTTTTTATTTTTATTATATTAGTATTAGGCATTTTTAAAGCTGACGAAGTTTGTACCGTGGATAAAAAAAGATTATCTATCTATCTATCTAGCTCCCTATTACAAATAGTCGAAGATTTAAGTCCTCAGTCATGAGACGTGTTCTCACAATACTAGAGAACACGCAACACCAATTTTCAACACAGGAAAAGACATACAGCTATAAACATAAAAACAGGTGGAGTATGATCGTCCGGATGAACGTAGTCCTGAATAGGACTGTTGTTGTTGACAATGACTGACGTTTAGATTACGCGTGCGGTAGTCATCTTCAGAGTCAAAGTGAGTTGTATCACGTTAGTTGATGGTATTAAACTGTGGTTTCAAGCAAAACTAACTACGAGAGAACGACTGGACAACTGACAATTTGACTAACAATAGACGACTGTTTAACTGTGACAATAGTTGGATCGAAACGCACCAATGACATTACGAGTCTTCATAGCCAATAACATCACGGCTTAACTGACAAACGACCAATAACATCGCGACTTAATTGTCAAATCAGGTCATTAATCAGCGTTTAATACCATCAACTGACGTGATACAAGTCACTTTGACTCTGTAAAATGACTACCGCACAGGTTGTCGAAACGTCAGTCACTGTCAACAACAACAATTCTATTCAGGACTATCACTACCCCGGGACGATCGTACTCAATCTACTTATGAAATGACTCCTGGGTGCAAACCTTTCACAAACATAAAAATGTCGCAAAGTATTTGGTCTCTGAAAATTGAAAAAGGTTTATTCAAGATTGATGGAACATATATAGAGCTATTTACAACAGAACTTTATTTCACTTGTTTCTTGCTTTGCACATCATGGTCTACATGACTGTATTTAAGGTAAACGTGTTATCATCATTTTCAATTCCAGTTAATACGAGTTAATTGTGTCTACCATGGATTTTAATCGTGTTCCTTTTACAGTGACTTTATTTTCTAAGTATGCTGCAATGATCTGTTAAATGAGTTGTAAGCTTGTTCCAAATCAAACAACATCTGTCGCACTTGCTCATCTGTCAGTTCATCGCTGGCTTTCATACTGCTCAAGGTCTCATACCTGAAAATCATGCAACAGTTGAATTTTAGATCAAAAGCAATAAAAAAGGCGATAACTACCCTGGCGTTTTTTGAGTAAGTAAATAGGGGTGAGATTAATCAAGATGAAGCTAGTTTTACGCTCGGAGAAAAAAGGGCACTTTATTTCAGTGTCAATGTAATCAGCACGAAAAATACTAATTGAGGACACTGCTTTCACGTCTCTTACTAGAGACGGGACCACCATCGTGGTCATCCAAGCCACACGAAGTCCTAGTCGTTTGCTGGGCATAGGCAGTACCTTTATTTTTCTCAGTATTTTTAAGACCCTAAGTATTGGTCTGGCCCCGGGAATGGAACCCAGGACCTCCCGCTATGCAGTCAAGCGCTCCACCGACTGAGCTAATCTAGTGCCGCGATTGAGAAGAAACAGGTCTGGACGGAAAAGATAGAGGTTGTCTCGATTATGCCACTGAGCTATTGGGAGACTCGTGGCAAGCTCTGACATTTGACTCGGTTCTATAAGAGGCTTTTTTCTTCCCAGTCTTTTTTAGTCTTGACTCATCAAAAGCTCAGCATTAACATTTTTTTTTGGCTGCTTTGTTCATCTTTCTTTTTACGAGATCTTGACTTCTGACATCGCCAATTCTGCAGTTGCAGGTTGCCTGTCACTCAAGACCTCGCTCAGACAGTGGCTTCAATTCCCGCTGAAGACACAGATTTTTCATTTGCCTCACGATTGATAAATCTAGCTTAATAATGACCAATCTCGCAACTGTAACTGAGTGGCTTGAGCGTTCGACCTGTAGAGGTCTTGAGTTGCACTTTTCTGGGGAATTATCATCCCATTGCTCATGGCAAGCGGCTCAATCACCCTATCAATAACCTCCTTTTCACGATAGGGATTTTGTTTCTCAGTCTCAAAAACCTTCACTTCATTTGGAATAATGTTTTTTTTCTACCATTAAGCGAACAAACTGGGCAAGGATGTATAGCACAGTTCACTGATATAACTATCTCTTTTTCCTCAAATTAAAGAACACTTTTCTTCCATAAAAACGCTGTGCACCCAAGCTGAACAGTTGACAAATGTCACCAACAGTTTTGCAGTTTAAAACTTCTTAGAGTAAACTTTCACAAAGTTTAGTAACAGAATTAATATTAACCATTTAAAATGATAACGTAGCTTCGAAGTGCCTTGATTAACGTTTGCTAATGTAGGTGTACATGTACATGTGTTTGGTTTGAGCGCGATCAAGCTAGATTGTCGCCAGACCCTACCATCCCCGGACTTGACTAGGAAAGAGTTGTTTGAGCTATCACGTGATGCTTGTGTCACGACTCGAAAAAGTTTCTCTGACCTTTACGCCTGGTAACAGCATCAAACCTTATACCTAATTATGAAGGACACTTACCAATGGTTAACTTTCACCTTTCCTTCAAAATCTTCGGGAAGAGAACTAAGGCTATTCATGGTATCCATCAGGTCTCTCAGATCTGGATGAATCTATAATTAAAATACACGGCCACTAGCACTCTTCAGAGTGTTAGCCTGAGAGAAAACATTCCATTTTGGGAGACATCGCAAGAAGTCACGCTCGAGAGACGCACCTTTGCCGCCCGCTGGCGTGTTCTCCCGCAGGTTTGCTTTTCGCGCCACTCGAAATGAAGAACTTGCGCTATCAGGGTGAAGCCTGAACTCACATTCTGATTGCCAGGTTGTTTTCTAAATAAAGCTTACACGGGCTTTGCCATTTAATCATTATATGAGGTACGTTAAAATGTTGGAACCTCGATATAACGAAGGCCCAGGAGACTGGCTAAATCAGTTCACTATACAGAGGTTTCCTTATCTCAAGGTTCTTTTCGTTTGTTATACCGAGGCTTTTGTTAGAGCGATTTTCGTATGACCTTGAAATGAAAGCGCGCGAACAAAACAGAAACGACAAACGAACGGAAATAAAGCGATTTGATTGGTTTATCGAACGGACAGACAAACGCGTCTGGCTTTTCATTGGTTAAGCGAACGCTCAGGTGAAAAAACTTTATGTCCGAGAACTTTCTAGAAATCAACCGATACTTCGCTTTGACGTCATACTACAACACGATTGGCCAATCGAACAATGCCTTCTCCATATTAGGGTTTCTTTGGCGGGAAAACAAAGAGGCCATGTTTTGATCTTTTCATCCATTGGCTGATGAAACAAAGAACGAACACTTACCGAAACCTTTTTTCAAGGTCATACGAAAATCGCTCTATAGAGGATCGTTATATCAAGGTTTCACTCTCTGTCCCCGGAGGGACAACCTCGTTCCCAGCAATGATTATGACGTATGAAAGTGATGGGGATGTTCGTCGTCTACCTTAGGGGTAGAAATAGTAGATTTTGGTCTCACTTAGGGTGTCCAGGTCATGAAAAGACAATATTACGAATAGCCCACGTTCCATATATTAAATTTGTAACAAGATTCTGAGGCTTTAGGGTCAAAATTGCCCATTTTTCACGCCGACTATTGTCTCGCAATTCCCAGAAAAGACTACCCTGGGTGCCATAGACTTTTTAGCGTGGTTTCCGGTTTCTGCCAAGTCTTTACAGTGACCCGCTCCGAAGATGTGTCGGCCTTCGGCCAACACCGAAAATTCCCGCCGAGAGCGAGAAAAACCTCTGGTATCCAGGGCAAGAAAAGACTTGAGCACAAATAAAACAAACCAAACATAGAAAAATGACCAGAAAGCCTGGGAGTCATGTTAGAATTTTAATTTATCGAACGTGGGCTATTATAGCCTTGGACCAGGCTCCGCACTGGGGGAGAAAGGAAAAAAATCGCCGAACCAACGCTGTTTTGTCTTCGCTCGCCAATCACTGCAGAGCCTGGTCCCAGGCTAGGGCTATTAAAGCATCGTGCCGTATTTCTAGACATGAAATTCTTTCAGGAAAGAGACTGGGGTGCTCATATGAAATTTAGAATTAAGCCCCCAAAGGAGACCAACTTGGGCGTGGTTTAACTCCGGTAACCGGTCAAGTCGCCCGAAAGTCATCTCGCCCGAAGTTATATCGGCCGAAATTTTATCATGCTGAGCAACATTCTAACATCTTAATCGCGCTTGTTTCGTTTCATCACATCTTTAAGAACAAGATATATTACTCATTTGACGTGCTTGTTCCATCAAAGCTAAAAGAACGAGATGTGTTACACATTCATCTCGCTTGTTTCGACTCTTCATCGCATAAAGGACGGGTTAAGGAACGAGACTAAATTACACAATTTTCCCGCCTGTTTTGTCTCATTATCGCTTAAAAAACGAGATATATATTACATACACTCTTTATTAAAATTACGGGTGACATGAGGTTGGTTTCGGGCGATATAACTTCGGGAAAGATGACTTTCGGGCGACTTGATGGGTTGCAAGAGTAACTTTCTCCTTTAGGGGTCATATGAAGCTTGAACCACACCCAAGTTGGTCTCCTTTATGGGCTTAATTCAAAATTTCATATGAGCACCCCTGTCTCTTTCCTGGAAGAATTTCATGTTAGAAATGTAATAATGCACAGCAATCCTCATTTGAAAAAGTCTACTCTGCAATTTGAGGCGATCGCTAAATTTAAGACTTTCTTTCCAATGCAAGTCGAGTATTATCTTGAATCAAGGTTGTTTGCATTTCTGACCATTCCCACACAGATGTGTGATAACTTTGTCAGTGAGCTTGAGGATTTGGAAAAATGGCCCTTTGCTGAAAGACACCTTACCATACATTAATAATACCAGACATAAATCATACATTTACTGTACAGAAACAAACATTTTCTGTAAAAAGTATTCTAAAATCATAAATTAGCTTTTAAGGATTACTATACTGCGGCTGTGGGCCTGGAAACTTGGGCCCAATAATATCAGGGTTAAACTGCATAAGCATACCTCATCCATTGCTCTGATTTGAAGTCGCAGTTTGTCCATTATTGTTATAAAAAGCTGCAAGAACACTTGCATGTTAGGTGGAAAACAATATCCCTTGCAGCTGTTTTAGTTTTTTGGGGGGTTGTTATGCTGCGTGGGAGACTAAGCGGAAAGTAACCACAACAACCAAAAAATTATATTAAATTTTTTCTTGCAATGATACCACTCACACTGCTTAACAAATTAATAAGAAGTAAGAGGGTATGGATAATAATATTTTATAATCCACACTATATAAAAATAATAATAATAATAATAATAATAATAATAATAATAATAATAATTAATAATAATAAATTTTAGTCGATGCTGCGGCTGGTTACGGTTTGCCGCCCAGCCAAAGTTTTTTTATTTTTACTCTGGGCATCCAGACGTTTGTTCTGCCATAATGATAATAATAATAATAATAATAATAATAATAATAATTTACACAAATATTTGAAGTAAGAATTACCAGTAAGCACTATATAACTTTAATAATAATATAAATCATAAAAATAGCAATCACGTCTGTGTCAATAACGATTTTGCAAATACATTCCTTGCGGCTCAGATGCGGTCAGTGACTCTTGCAAGCAGTCCAGAGTTTTAAATCAAGTCATTACAAAAGAGAATTGTCTGTCTCTGATATTAAAAAGAAAACAACAATAATAATAATAATAGTAATAATAACATTATTTCGTCATTTCAATGCACTCTACTGTTATCAACCGTAGCTCTCGACCAATCAGCATGCACGATAAATTGCTCAGTTATTGTAAAAGAACTATTTGACTAACACTCTAACCAGTAGCCCATTAGATGAAGGAAGCTGTGTATCTGCATTATATGCTTTCATGCTAATGACGTCATTAGGTCATGTAGATTGAGATTTCTTAACTTGGAATGCTAACAGTCAAGAAACATGAAAAGAAAATGATACAGAAGCAGACCACAGAGAGAAAACGACCAACAACTCCTCTGTCTTATAATGCCAGAACAGCATGAATTGAGACTAGCCACCAAACACAGGTGATATAAAGTCAAGGTGAGTGAAAAAACTTCTAAATGACTCCTGACCTACTTCTATAACTCCAAAAACAGTTGAAGCACCCAAAATTCTCCCAAGGTCCCTTCAAAATATCCAAAATACAGGGTGTCCCAAAAGTTTGTTCCTCTACTTTATAAGTCTGTATTTCAGTACGATTGGACTTGGTAAGCAAATCTTTTCAACAAAAGTTGTGTCTTTCAAAATAATTCACTATTTTTCACACTTGTTGTGCCATCTTTTGACTCAAATATTCGATTTGTGTACTTCCGCGCCAAAGGTGCGCATGCGCGAGTATATTTTCCAGTCACATATTTTTTGTATTTCATAGCCCGAATTGCTCAAACTCCTTCCTTGTTTTTTGTGAATATCAAAAAAAATTTCTGACGTCGAAGCCCAAAGAGCACACTGAATTGGTGATTTTGTACCAGGACATATACAGTGTAACCTCTATTAAGCGGACACTAAGCTGGGTCCTGAAATTAACATCTTACATTTCCTTTACTAGTAATAGTTGACACTGCAGCTGCCCCCGGTCTGTATACGGGTGTCCCCAAAAGTTCATTCCTCTACTTCAAAAGTCTGTATTTCAGTACGATTGGACTTGGTAAGCAAATCCTTTCAACAAAAGTTGTGTCTTTCAATATAATTCACTGTTTTCATACTTGTTGTGCCATCTTTTGACTCGAATATTCGATCTGTGTACTTCTGCCTCGAAGGTGCGTGTGCGAGTATATGTTCCAGCCACATATTTTTCATATTTCATAGCCCGAATTGCTCGAACTCCTTCCTTGTTTTTTTGTGAATATCATGAATGATAAACCCCCTTAACACAGAAACGTTCAGCTGTGTGAGAGCATAAGCCTGTATAATTCGATTTACTGGCTTATCTGTTGTAGAAATTGCTAAAAAACTGGAAAAATCCAAATGTTGGTTGGTAGAATGACCATGGAGATATGAAGGTTTTGAAGGCAAGAAACTAAGGGGAAGACAAAAAGCCCTGAAAAAAGCAGCTAAAATAGTTTTAAAGAAGGCTAGATACAAAATAGGAGACTTGACAAGGAAGCTCAGTCTCACATAGTTAGCAAGCCAAATAAAAGGGTCATGAAAAGCTGTTTAAAATGTTTAAAATTAAAGGCCCCTGAGATGGCCAAAAAGCCTCTGCTTAGTCTGCCAATTAATGCCCAGCTTGTTTCAAATTTGTAAAGAAGTACAAAAGCCTTGCTGTACATGTAGAAGGGGGCCGGGATGATTATCTTTTTTGGATGAATGCCTAAAATATATTTTTTCAGCTGCCTAAACTAAACAAATATTGTTTGGGGGTTGAACTGGATCCTGCACACCAGGTGATAAAAAAGCTCAAAATGGACCATTAATTTTGTGGGTCTACACACTGTATCCCACTTCATGCCGCAACGGCTACAGAATGTGATAAAAAAACAAATAGGCATGCCAGTTACTAAAATTCTGAATACATGTACTTGATAGAGAAATAAACATCTTCTAGAAATTTCAAGTAAAAATAAAGTTTTGATCAAAAGCTATAGTGCATGAAATTAGAGGAATGAACTTTTGGGACACCCAGTAATATACCACACTTGAAATTATGAATTTTATTTATTAGTTATTACTTCATTTATTAGTTATTTTGGGTAAAAGATACCATAATGATATAACATAAGAAACTCCTCCAGTACACAGTAATATTGTGTTACACCATACACTCAGAGACAGTCTGAGTGTACAGTGTACTACATTTTATAGCTGATTATTATAACTTGCTAGTTTAACTTTTCTTAATTTATAAGTTGTCCCTCAATGTTAGCAATGTGTATGCAAGTATAATATTTATTTGTTTTTGTAACAATATTGTTTATTGTAAGTATGACCATTCCCTGACATAATGTACATGTAACTGGTAAAAAAAAACTTTTTACTCACTGAAACTGTGTCTGCTATAGCTTTACTTGTGTTTCCCTTATCATCTTTAATGGTGATAGGTCTACCCTCCTTTATTCTTTCTAATGCAGCGGGGCAATCCAGCTAACGTAGGAAAATATACGTCAAATCATTAATAACTAAAAATAATCCAGAAATATCCAGAAGTCTTTGATAATGATTGTTCACACATTATAAAATTCATTTTTTTAAAATTCAGAATTAAAACAGGGTAGCATGAACAAACCTAATTCTGATCACATGGTAAGCACTTATTGAGTGGTAAGCAGGCTCCGTAGATTGTCAGCTGACTGTTAACTAACTTTTGGTCAACAACCAGCCAACTGTTGACTTTGTCAGTCAACTGTTAGTTGACAGTTGGTCGACTGTTGCTTGTGGGGATCGAGCTTTCCAATTACCAAAATCTAAAGCTTCTTATGAGGTGGTTATCACTTGAGGGCTCAGAGCATTGTTTTGAGCCTCTTTCATAACTGACAAAATAGCAGAAGTATTATTTTAAATATTATTCCAAATCAACACTTGAAGAATATTGGCCAAAAACAATCAATTGATTGCCAACCAAATTTGCGTATTTATGAAAGAAAATATCTTGACTCATCTTACTCAAGCAAGTAGATTTTTTCAAGTCTTTGAGAAACGACTGTACTACAAAACGTTTAGGCCCCATATGACAAGAAAACCTTCATGATTGAGCATACATCAGTAAAGCTTAGTATCTAAAAGTAAACTCACCCTAAATTTCTTCATAAAGGCTTCCACTGTAGGGTAGTCTGCTGATTGTACAAGCTTGAAAGCTGCCTACAGTAAAAGAGAATTATATACTCAGGTGATCAAAGTATTCCAGATGTACAACACAAAATGTAAAAATTAATGAAGGCATGAACTGAGGTGAAGCGTTAACCTGAGGAGACCTAGCACCAACCCCTCACAAGAAATTCATGATGCAATGTGGCATCCCAATATTTTTAATCTGCTTGGGACAAGAAAATTGATAGGGAAAATCATTTTTGATCTTAAATAATCAGAAGATTCATAAACTTGGGATTCTAATGTATTTGAACATAAAAATGCTTCATTATACAATGTCAACACTAGTTATCCACCATTAGCATTCACCAAATCAGTGGTAGCGATTTACACACATTCTGATTTGTTCCCTTAACTCGGAATATCCTTGGATATTCACTGTTTTGGGATGACATTCAAAATGGCTTCTTGTTTCATGACAGTTTCAAAGATGAAATTTTAGCGGTAAATGAAGCAGCACAGCTGCACCAGCAAATACCGACGGAAGGAGACCAAATTTGCCTTGTCGACATTTACTGGTCAGTAGGAAAAAATTTTCTTAGTGAATATGCAACAGATCTTACCTTATACTGAACCAGTAACTTAGAACAGGCAGCTGTGTACCTATATTGTTTACGTACATTAAAAAGAGCGATCAGATTATGCATACAACACATAGTCAATGAACTGATACAGTAGTTTGCAAATGGAGTCATTTTGAATGCTTCATGTTACTTGCTGCTCATCAGTTTAACTATTTATTGAACCAAAACATTATGTTTAGGGGGTTCAAGATTACACTAATGCGACAGAGGAGAAATCTTCACTTAAATCTTCGAAACTTCAGCATGATTATCCCAACTTGTAGGTGAACTCTCCTGGAGCTGAATCCCAAAGGAAAATATCCATGTTCAAAGAGAGAAAAAGAAATTCATTGTCATTTGTTTACATGATTATGTACAGTGTACATTCTCAATAAAACTTGAAATTAAGCAGTTTCACAAATTAGATGTGCAGTGAGGGCATAGAAATGAACCAAAAAGTTTGCGGCATGTTCAAAGTTGTTGGTTTGCTAATCTAAACAATTGTTTGACAGCCTCATTAATCATGTCACTGTTGTGACATCTTAAACTCTTCAATTTTGGTAACAACAACAACAGCATCTTTATTAACACAGTTTAGGTAATAAAAGAAGAGACTGAAATGCAAAAAACTGTACTGAAACAGAACAATAATATATTAAGATTATTTAAACAAATGTGACCCTACAAGCAATTTGGAGGCTTATCCAAATTTCATGCTATGCATACATTTATGGTCCTGGCTGTGAAAAGAAGATGAATTATATTATTTTTTCCCTAACACACCATGAACATGTTGTGATAAAGCAGGGTTCGTACCCGTTTTTGAACAAAAAATTCAAGGACTTTTCAAGAACTTTCAAGGACACATTTCCCATATTTCAAGGACTCTATTCAATTCAAAAAGAGCCTTAATTCTATGTCTGTTTTAGTTCTTCCACAACATAGGTAATTTTATCTCGAAGGTCTTTCCGTGTTTGCTCCTTTTCCTTTGAAGTTCTACTTAAATTATAAAGTTAGCACCGAAATTCAAGGACTTTCCAGCACCGACTGCAACTTTCAAGGACTTTCAAGGCCTTGAATTTTTATTTTAAAATTCAAGGATTTTTAAGGACTTTCAAGGTGTGTGCGAACCCTGATAAAGTCACAGGCACTGTGAAATATTTCCTGCTGCAAAAAAGTTTGTAGTCTCTGTCAAAATATTTCATACTGTGAAAATTCAAAAAGTTCATATGAACAATTTTCATAGTATGAAATATTTTGACAGAGACTACAAACTTTTTTTGCAGCAGGAAATATTTCACATGACTGTAGATACTACTGTCTTAATAGGGATTAAAGGGTAAAAGCATCTATCAAAGAACTCTATATTAAAAGTGTACGACAACAATGACAATGATATGTGCTTACTCTCTTGGTGTTACAACATCTCTGATATATGCCTTCTCTAAACACTGAAGGGTATTAATGATGGAGAAAAGATCTGCCATGTTGTCATAGCTGTAAGAACATAACAAAATTTATTTAAGTGTTATATGAAATCATGAGGTAAAGGGAAGGGTCTGGAGGAAATAGGCTGTCCATGAACCATTCAGTTCAAAAATTAGGGCTGCTGATAGCCAAATAGATTAGAGAAGTATCAAGAATAAGCATATATTACTTGTGTATAAACTTACGTCTCCCTTTCTCTTGCATTCTTATAAAGCTTCACCTCCTAAACAGAAAGTAGATGAATGCATTAGTATATACAGGTAAACAAAATTGTAACCATGTTGATTCAATGTATGGCTAGCCTACAAGCAAACTTTCTATTTGGGAATGGTAACTGGAAGGGACATGACTGTGTAAGCGGTAAGAAAGTCAAAGTAAGGCACAAGAGATTGGAGAGGGGGATGAAGAGATTGCATGTCTCAATGATTGAAGAATTCTAATTTCTGCACACTGCAGTAGCCTTCGAAAACTGTAAAGGGTAAGATTTCTGCACAGCCCAGCTATAAATTTATTTTGCATAATGTTTTGCAAACCTGCAAGTACAGCAGTCTCTCTACACTCTTCTTTGTTAGGGATGTTTCAAAGGAGAAGAGAGGTCTGGGCCTTAACAACAGAAATGCCATGTCTGTCCAGAATCAGGTCAGGCACTCTGGCTGATGGTCAACGTTCAACAATGTAGTATACTAGGTAATTATTTTTATTCTTTTAGCTATTGTTTACAAATGGCAGACAAAAGACAAATGTTAAATGTTAATGCAATTAATCTTCTGCAAAAATGTCAGTATAATTCATGGAAGAAAAATTTGAGTTTTGCTGCTGCTCTTTGCAGAATTACCCGAAACATTATGATAATACACCAGAAGAAACATGAACTCGAACAAATTTACATTAATTTTGGAACCCAATGATTATCAGACTAATTATGTAAACATTGATTCACGTCATAAGTATGGCATTTCTGTCATCGAAATGTTTCAGACATCTGGGATCTCTCCCGTGAAATGCCCCAAGCGGTGAAGAGAAAGGAGAGATGGCTGTATTTTCCGGCTAATGTTTCAAGTCTGAGAAATTGTATGAGCATGATGTATGCAGGATAAATGTATGGGGCTGTGTGCAGTGTGAGAAATGATCAATAAAATTATGCAGGGCAACAAGCCATATAAAATATTAGTACAATTACATTGATGATTATCAAAAATAGAGCGCTTTGATTGGCTAGGAGCTTCACTTTATCCCGCTATAATCACCGCGCGGTGATTATAGCATTGAAGGCTACCAGTTTTCAAAATGGCGGCCAGATTTTTTGATGTTTCGGCATCGGAAATTGATCAATAATTTTATTTTCTCGAATAATCTTCAATGTAATTATACTAAAACAATTAGTCACCTTCGGCAACTAATTGTTTAAATATAACAAATTCATTACCATTGGCTTGCATTATGTACATATACTATCAAATCCTTGAAACTACAACCCATGATACTGCCTAATGCAATAATATATAAAATTGTGTCAAGTTGATTCTGTCTGGCTGGAAAATCTTCCAACTCCAGACATGTTTCAAATTCAGACCTGGGATGACCAGGGCATTCACTTTTTATGCAAGTGGAAGCAAGTAAATTCTCCGCTCCCTGTGGTCAAAGTGAATGGTGAACTCCCCTGCCCCTATATGTTCCACACACACAGACTCCCTCTTTTAAAACTGTCTGCTAATCTTTTTATTGTCAAGAGCAACAAAGGATGACAAATGATACATGCTGTGAAAGAACACACGGATTTTTTTTGGATGGAGAAGGAAAATGATGACTATTTGATGACTTTAAATCTGAAGTCACAAAATGCAAGATACCAAAAAATTACAAATCACGTTTTACAGTCTTTTGGAGTTTTTAGAGAAAGACACAATCGTTAATCATTAAAGACCATGATGTTAGCATATCCCCTATCTGCTGGAAAAAAAATGGAGTCATTATAAACTGAAAGGTCCTGCATTACGTGGGTCATCCCTGAGGGGGAGGGGGGTCCAGGGGCCCAGGGGCCCAGGGGTTTCAAATGACTACTGCATTGTTTTATAAAAGTTTTATAATTTAAGTTCAATAGAGTACAAGTAGATCTTTACCTCATATAACTCTGGCCTCATCGCTGTTAAGGTAAAAAGACATTAAAAATATAAACATTGAGTTAAACACCTTACATAACCGTTAAGCAGAAGTATATAACCTTCAGAGCTTTTATATGCTTCTGCTTAATTAAAGAGACAATGAGAACTTGTGCATGAGTCAAGTAAACGAAACGTTGTTTACTTGTTACAACTTAAGCTTATATGTGAAAGGTTTGAACCCAGCAGTCATTTCAAAAGTAGGTTGTGTTTGATCGTGGGGGTGAGCGTAGTCCTGAATAGGACTGTTGTTGTTGATAGTGACTGATGTTTTGACAACCTGTGCGGTAGTCATCTTTCGAGTCAAAGTGACTTGTATCATGTCAGTTGATGGTATTATACTCTGGTTGTTGATCTGATTGGTCAATTATGTCGCGATGTTATTGGTCGTCTGTGAGTTAAGCCATGACATTATTGGCTATGAAGACTTGTAATCAGTAATTGGTGCATTTCAATTTGTCTGTTGTCACGTTAAACAGTCGTCTACTGTTAGTTAAATTGTCAGTTCTCCAGTCGTTCTCTCAAAGTTAGTTTTGCTTGATCTCGCCAATAAGTCGTTTGTACGGCACTGGTAGCCGTTGGCTACGATTCAGTGGCGTTTGTTCTAAGTTAGCAAACCAGCTTTTTAAAGTAAGACATTGATAGTAGTCTGTAGAATACATTATACATGTCGCAGAGTCCCAGTCAATTTGATGTTTTGTCTGTAAATGGTGCTCAGCAATGTGATTGTTGACGTCACCTTTCCTCGTCGCTCGTTTGCGTTCGGCCAGATGAGTGCTAAGGTTTCTGCCGGTTTCACCAATGTAAGAAGCCTGGCAGTCGCAGCATTTGATCATGTGTACTGCTCCCTGTCTGTCATCCGGTTTGTCTTTGTCCTTGACATTAGTAAGCAGTCGCCGTGAAGTGGTTATTGGTTTGTGTGCAACACGTATATTGTAATATACGTGCGATGGTTTCAGAGGTGCCTCTGATGTACGGTATAGTCGCTGTCGTAACAGGGCCAGAGTTGATGTTGGTCTGAGTGTTGGAATCAATGTTACTATGAGTGTTCCGTCTAACAAAGTCCGTGTTGTAATTGTTTTCACCAAAAACGTTGTAAAGGAAAGCGAGCACAAACCTTGTTGAGTGGGCTGAGTTCCTGATATGCCGGCAAACATTTCTAAATCAAAACCAAAAAAGTACGTTCGTTCAATGTACTGTATTTATTTTTCCCCGTTCGCTGTTTGCCCGACGGGACTGTGTGAATCAGTTTCCTGATTTAGAGCTTCTTACACAACGTAATTTTCGAAAGTACTTCATGTTAGGGCATAATTTAGTCGCCTAAAGTCCTCGTCGTTCCCAGGTATTCATTCGCCAGGTATTCGTTCCCAGGTATTCGGCCGAAGCGGCCGAAGCGCATTCTACGCGCCTGCTACAAGACCGATGTAGTGGTTTAATAGTTTGTTTATCATTACACTTTTTCCATTTTGAGTGTATAGCTACTACATGTAACAGATAGAGATATACTGTTATCTGAAGTTGCATGACTGTATGATCGTCTAGGATAAATTAGTCCTGAGTGACTAAAATAAACTCTCGATCTATATAAGAATTTTTTTTGTTACAAGTCTCTTCGCAAGATATAATTAAGTTTATGAAATATACTTCTCGCGCTTTAATATTCTAGTCTTGGTCAGGAGTCCATGGTAATAAACTAAAGCTTTGAAAATGTTATTGGTAGGTGTATTTTTTTTAAGACACAAATTTTTGCTGTAATTTCTTTGTGCATGGTCACTGAATTTACTTGAGGGGTAAGCCGAACACCAGAATAAACCAGAATTTTGTTTTCGTTCGGAGTCTGTTTGTTGACATCTGATGAAGTCGTGTTCATGACGTCAGAGCACCCTTTTGTATATGAAAAGCCAATCACAACGCGCGTAAGAAAGGGAGGGAAGCGAGAGGGACCGCGAACGACCTCGGACGTCTGAGAATCAGGCCCCGTCCAAAACGGTGAGGGATGGGACACGCAACGCCTTTTGGATTATGCCTCCTCTATTTTGTCTTTCTTCGACATGTACCTAATTGCAATAACGTTGTCTTAGAAAAACGTTAAAAGGAAAAAAGTCTCTGTAGGCTGCATTAAAAACAAATCATGTAAATGTGACGACTGTGCAAATGAATGCAGCCTACTGTTATTTCCAAGTAAGCGTAATTAATTCCTTTTTGGCTTTTTGCATTTTTTCATTTTCCTTTCCGTATTTCTCTATGACAATTTTATTGACAATTCTTTACTCTTAAAGTGTTTTCTTTCTTGAATTAAACGCTCAGGGGACAGATTGTCTTGACTCTTCTCGCGAGTCCTTTAATGTCGGCCTTGGACCAGGCTGCGCAGTGGGGGACTGAAAAGGCAAAAAAAAGGAGTGAAACGGACCAGAAAACAAAATTAAGCGAGCGAGCCGCTTTTTCTTTTTCGCCTTTTTCCCCACTTCGAGGAACCTGGTCCCAGGCTACCTTAAATGTTGTTATTGTTGTTTTTGTCAATTGTTATCCGGCTCAAACCCCATGAATGTTGTTGTACTAATGCGAGGGACGTTTTCGCTCTTCCAGCACACACTCACTGTTGCATGTCCAGAGGCATTTCCTCCTAAAAGACAACAAGTAGGAAGTATGGATGCTAGTTGAGTTTGCAAGCATAGCTTTGCAAGCATGGAATGGTCTTTTTCACCTGAAGTGTTTCGGAATTTCGTTCGAGGACAGCAAGTGTTGTAAAAGCTATACATGTAGCGAAGGAGAGGTGGTAGTCACTGAGCAAGTTAACGAGAGCGAGAAAACAGCATACACTAAACTTAAAAGTCTTTGAAGTTGTTAATTTCGAAGGGCTTGAAAGTATGTCATTAAAACATCCGATCCCTGCTACCAAAGATTGACCAAGTTCTAGCTTTACTAGAGTCGTATAAAGGAATCAGCATTCTTAAAGTTACTGAAAGTCATCTTTCCAATAATGTTAGTGATACTGAAATAACGATTGATGGCTATAATCTTTAGCGAAAGGATCGACAGAATAATGACAGAGGTGATGGGGTTCTTGTGTATTTAGCGGATTCTTTATCGGCTCTTAGAAGAGAAGTTTAAAAAAAAACCAGCTAGAAGCTATCTAGATAGAACTTATTCAACCTCATTCAAAAGGTCATCTGTCATTGAAATTCGAGCTTGTTCTGATGTTAATCTTTTTAAATCTAAATATGACATTTAGTTTCATCATATTTGTTTGCTTGTTTTTTTTTCTGATGTTAATCTTTTTAAATCTTAGTTGAAAATGTTTCTTTTTAATTCAGTTCCCAATATGTACAGTAGGGTTATATGTAAGCTTGTGCTTAATGATATTCTTATGTCCTTTTATACAATGTAAAGCGCTTAGAACAGCGATGTATATAGGCGCTATATAAATTCCATTATTATTTTTATTATTATTATCTGTCTTCGTGGCACAACCTCAGTGAATGTCAGGATGTCAATAATTCGTGGTTGAACTTTAAAACATATTTTACCGCCAAGCTCGCTGGACAAATACCGAATTACACTGGTCCAGATACAAGAGGTTGAGAAATCAGGTTACTGCCATGATTTTACAATCGCAGAATCATATAAGAAAATTCTGATGATCCCAAGAATTTCTGGAAAACTTGTTTAGAAAGTCCTTCCCAGCAAATCGGTTATACCTCAACCGTCAGCTTCTATTGAGCTAGACTGCAAAACAGTCCGTATTTTTGCGTATTCAAGTAAGCGCGAGCAGTCAAACGAAAGGTCTGGAACGAGGCTGAAAACGGAGAGTGAGACTGGGGAGAGACGCTAAAAATACGGTTTTTTTTTCTCTCGCCTCACACGCGTGTGAGGCTCGCGCGCTTCGAACGTGTAAGACTCTTACGCCACGCTATTTTCTTACTGATTTTGAGAAAAAAACCGACTGTTTTGCAGTCTGCTATTGAGCCTATCACAGTAGATGGAAAAACAACCACGGATGCCGGCGGTACTATTGCCAACGGTTTCTGCACATATTTTACAAATGTTGTGGAGAAGTTGCTTTCTAGTATTCCGCCTCTTAACCGGAACCAACTGAGCACAGAAGCGTGTTTGAATAATTCAAGTCAATCTATGTTCTCTTCTGAAACCAGTATCAGCTGCGTTTGTTCATCGTCAACTTAGGCTGCTTAAAACATCGAAAGGTACAGGACCGTGACGAAATTCCAGCCCGTCTACTAAACGATGCGGCTCCAAGCATCTCAGCTCCGCTAACAGCCATAATAAATCTCTCGATTTCTTCTGCAGTTTTGCCGGAGGAATAGAAACTTCCAAGGGTACGTGGTTCCACTTTATGGGGATAAGAAGTGTATGGATAACTACCGTCCCATCTCCGTTTTACCGGTGGCTTCGAAGATCCTTGAAAGAGCCGTGCAAATACAGCTCCTCCAACATTTAGATAAACCCAGTCAGCTAAATCCCTTCCAGTGTGGTTTTCGAAAAAATCATTCTACCCAGGACGCGGTTACATATTTCACGGATTGTATTAGGAAAGGCATTGACAAAGGTTGTGTTACAGCAGAGGTGTTTGTCGACTTTCAAAAAGCCTTCGACAGTGTAAATCACCAACTTCTCCTAAACAAATTACCTTGGTATGGTATCAAAAACCATGAACTAAGGTAGTTCGAGAACTATCTTAAGAGTCGATGTCAATCTGTTGTCTATGGCAGCGCACAGCCTGCGCCTCCGCAGATAAAATCTGGCGTCCCACAAGGGTCCATACTTGGTCCGATTTTGTTTTTTATTTACAGCAATGACTTGCCCAACTGTTTACTTCAGTCAAAGATCCCACTTTATGCGGACGATGCTGGGTACGCGGCGGGTCGCCTGCCAGACTTTCTAAAAGACCGTTTGGGTTATGGTTTGTTCAGAATTCGTCGCTTGTCTTGCCAGGACTGAGATTGGGAAAGTGACGGTGACTTGAGTAAATACACAGAGCTTAAATTGATAAACCACAGCTTTATTGAATTTAAATATTATTTAATATCAGCTAATTTTTTCAATCATTAAGAATCTATCTTTTTTAAAAAAATTTTGTATTGTCTTTCATTCTAGATCTCAAAATACAAATTAAATATTTATTCAAAATAACTATATTAGCTCAGGAAACAAAAACAATATAATAATATCCCCAAAATTTACTTTGTAAACTCACTCTGTTGTTTGAGTCGGTCTTCCTGAGCCCGTTGCGTTTTAGGCGTTCTCGTTGTCGTCACCGTCGTAGTTTAGTAAGGTCCCTATCGGCATCACATGAATGGAGGTTGTCCGGGTTTCTTTTACAGTACGAAGCCATATAATTATTATTATTATTTTCATCATCATTACCACATATTATCTATTTTATTACATCCACTTTGAAATCACTGGCGATCCGTGCAATCTGATTGGCTCTCAGCAGTGTGATTTATTCCCAAATCGCACTATTTTTTTGCTCTAAATCGCATCTGTTCCAAATCGCGTCATTTATGTTCTTAATCATAACTATAACAAAATTGTCAAATCTGATTGGCTATCAACTGCCCTGATTTCAGCCTTAATTGGACAGTTTAATAGGACAGTACGCGTCATGCCTAAGTAATTGGACAGTACGCGCCATCACGCGCGCGCTTAAATGGCTTTTTTTTCACTGCTAGCAAAACAAAATTTCGAATTTCTTGTGTTTTGATTTAAAAAATAGCCTATTATATTACAAATTTTGTTAAAGTTATGATTAATTGGTAACAGAACTTCGTGTCGTCCAATTCGGTCTGTAATCATACTCGTGATTAAACAAATCGGACTCCCGCTACGCGGTCGTCCGATTTTGTTAATCACTCGTATGATTACACACCGAATTGGACTCCACTCAGTCCTTTTACCATTACAAATCGCATCATTTCTGTTTTAAATCGCACCATTTTTGTCCTATATCGCATCATTTCTGTTTCTAATACAAAATGAGATGTAAACGCCTTTTTGTTTCGGCTTTTTAGCAAACCAGCTACTTGATCGATAAATATTAGTACTGACTAAATTCTGCGATTTCAAAATGGATGTAATAAAGTGGTAATTGAACTTCGTGTCGTGCAATTTTGGTCTGAAATTATACTTGTGATTTCAAATCGAACTCGCGCTGCGCGCTCGTTCGATTTTGAAATCCCGCGTATGATTTCAGACCAAATTGCACTCCACTCAGTTTAATTACCATTATTTATAGACTAGTTGTGACAGATACGCTTTTATTTACAGGGGCGTAGCTACCTGTACACCCTGTACGCACGTGCGTACCTCAGAAAAAATATAATAATGAATGAAAAATAAAAAGTTAATTCTAAAAAAAAGCAAAATGTCTAAAGATAATTATTTTAAGACCACAGTTCTCTTGAATTCATTTAACTCTGGTTTTTTCTTTGAAATATTATTTTTTCTCTAAAACAACAGACTTTCCTTTATCCTCTCCACCCAAATGTCGGTTTCCAGATAAACGCAGTGATTCATTTATGTACCGAATCTTGAATAACATATATATCTAGTGAAAAGATGGCAGGCGTTTTTACTGAAAACGTGTTCGGATTCCTAACCGTATACTCACATCAATAAATTCTAGGAGCAACGACGAAGGTGACGGTGACGGTGACGGCAATAGGCCCAAAAAGTAAATGAAAAACAAATTTTGCACGTCCAGCGCGCTTTTCTTTACAACCTGTAGGAAAACGACCGTAAAGGTCCTCTTGCGACGTTGTTTGTAGGGCGTAAACACAGGGACAAATTCAATTTCTTCTCTAAGTCCAAACTTGGGTGCGGTCCTCAAGACTCCCTTGGGAAGTTCACCTATATCTTCCATTTTAAGAGTTGAAGGAAATAAACGCGAAACAGTTAAAGAAAGCGCATTCATTTTGATAGCTAAGGACGTTTTCGTTGCCCTCGCCGTCGTCGTTGCTAAGGCACCCTGTATTCATGAAAGTGCCAGTTCCATTTTAGTTATACTGCAAACTCGTATGATGAAATGCGGAAAAGTATCCGGATAAGTTGAACAAATTGTTTACACTACAAAACACTGCGAATTTACAAGGCATATCGGATTCAATTTAGATTTCGTTTTCAAAACTTATAGAGACTTGACTAAATCGGCGCCTTTTCAATTCGGATTCACGCGCTGCTTCTGCTTAAAAGCGACGAAACGAACCCAGTAACAGAATAAAGTAGCCTTATTATAGGATAGATGATTGATGTGCATCAGTCAATGGACCCAAACACCTGACAAGTATTTCATAAGTTGCTAATGTCATTTCATATGCAGAAAAAATTCTTAGGCCTATAACATAACCAAATCTTTAATCAAGGAAATTTTTTGGGGGGAAGCGGGGTGGGGAAGTTTGGGGGTGCAAAGCGATTTGGAAAATTGTGCGTATACCTCTGAAAAATCCTGGCTACGCCCCTGATTTATTTTACGTTATTATTATAACTATTATAATTATTAAAGTCACCTACTATTTCAAAGAGAAATTAAACACTTGACCATATTTTCTTGTTGATCTCGCGATTGCTAAGCACTTGACAAGTTCCTCTCTGTAATCAAACGGGATCTTAGTAACGAAGATTCTATTACGAAAATATGAACCCAATATCCATGTCAGATCCCGTGTTGTGACCCAGCAAACGTTTCGGACCCATCTTCCGTAACAGGTGTTCTCATTTTCCCAGCTAACAGCGCGTAAGATCCACTCAGGTTGCTCACCCCTGATGCCTCCTGGGAAACCAGGGTGTTGCTGAAGTGAAGAATAGAATGCTTCGTCTGGAGATTGAGTGTCATTTAGCCATGACAGAAAGTCGATCGCTACTTTATTATGAAGGATAAAGTTGGCAGCTTCACGAGTGAGAGCCACAAAATTAGAGCCCTTCTTTAGGTGAATTTCCCAAGGGGCAGGATCTTTCGCGATATTAGTCCGAGTCCACTTGTATCTGCTATGAAAATCTTCACCTTCAACAACTTCTACCCTATGCGAGTACAACATTCGAGGCCAGTTGCTTGGAGGTATGGCAAAGCTTTCAATGTTGTTAAAACCATTCAGATTGGCAAGAGCGCGCACAATTTCGGAGTTCTGGTAAAGTGGCAACTCCTGTCCAGATATATGCATAAAATACTTCCACTTTACAGGGCTTTCCATTAAGTCACTTAAGCAGTTTCGCTGTGCATGCAGGGTACTGACGTGTGCCCATATAAGGTCTACTGTTTTAGTGGTCAGAAAAACGTTGTCAAGGCAACTACTCATGGCCCACATTGCATAGCGAAATGACTCAGAGGATTTTACATCTACGTGAATGCAGTAAATATTATGCTGCATGTAAATGGATTGTAAAACTTTCTCTGCTAAATTCGCGTTAGTGAATGTAACCATAGCGTAAGCGATTGGAAAGTCCTTTTCTTCCTGTGTAGGGGTAGGGTGAGGAAATTGCTTCCTTCGTATTTCTTCACAGTCTTTTCCAATGTAGTTGGAAAATACGTCCTCATCTCGTGGCTTCTCGGTGGGGCAAATCCAGTCCTCTAAAAACGATGAAAAGCAGGAGGAACCTTTGGCAACGATCACCTCGCACTCTGTCCATGTTTTGGGTTCCTACAAGCACAGAAGTAGTTAGTAGTGAAACATCAGGTACAAGAAGGTGGCTCGATGGGATTTTTAGGGTCATTACCTCCCAAGTTTGTGCAATGAACACGTTGCCATTAACAAAGATATGGAAAAATGACCACCACTGGAGTATTAGATAAAATGAAAATTTGCTGTGATCAGTATTATGCAACGTAATGACGTCATTACAATTTTACTCGCGGCCGTATTTCTCGGCACTGGTTGTTTTTTTTTTTCAAAATCGTTCAAGGGAGCTTCTTCCTCTAATAGCTGCTTTGTGAACTTTGAGGAAAATCTATGAGAGCGTTATCGTGTTATTTTGGGATGAAGTTTTAAATATTAATAAATTGTGCAGTAAAAATTGGAAAATCTTGATGATCGGCTGTTATTTCATGAAAAACGAAGCGCTATTCAAGGAAATGCAATTTCACTTCTCAGTAGTTTTATTCAAGAAACGTTTATGTGAAGATAATGTGGATTGCTTTAACCGATTGCCAGAAATAGGGACTTAATTGACATGCATTGAGGTGCCTCTTGAGAAGGTGTTGTTCACTTAAGACACGAGATTTCCAACAGAATTGTACAGTCTGAAATATCAGCCATCTCCTCCCCCCTCACCCGTGGGGTGCACTCATCCTTTAATGTATTCTTTACTTTTCTTTATTGAAATACACTTTCTTACAGGAACCGCGGAGCAAGACTGAGAGGGGAGGGGCAGGCGGGGCGTTGTGAGCATACTAAGGGGGTTCGAGCGCATGATCCCCCAGGGAAATGTGAAACTTAGATGCTCTGATTCTCTCTCCCCTGCGCCTCCACGGGTTGGAGGAAGGAGACGATTGATACTTCAGACTACGCACTATAGCCCTTTTTATCACCTTGTAGCTTTGCAATGATCTTGAAACTTAAAGGTCATATAAGACGACAATTCATCGCAAGAATGCCATTTAAAAAAATCTACGAGGTTATTTCCAATAATAAAAAAAGAGCACCTAAATGCTTGCCAATCAAATCCCGCATGTTATACAATTTTGAATTGCTACAAGTTTGTTTCAAGTCGAGGGGATGTGGGAAGCTATTAATATAAAAATGGTTCATTATTCTCATGTAAATAAAACTCATTTTCACAAGAAAGCGTTTGCACTTAGCCTCGTTTTGAATGTGAGAGTTTTTGGAACTCGAAAATGGCCTATTGATTAAGAGGCATAATGTACGTGAGCGAGCCCAATTGATTGAGTCAGACCGCATTTTTGTCTTGTCCGACAATAATGACTTGGCTAGTCATATGTCCTTTACGCGAAAAAAACGTATCTACAGCTTTGAAGTCTCCGTCTTTAAAGAAGAGCAGACATCGTTCCGTTTTGTCGCTAAGTTTTACAAAACTGCAAGTTTCCCTTTCTTTAGAGAAACGACTGGGGGACTAAAGAGCTCTCCTTACCCACCTCTCTATTTCTCTCGCAGTATTGACACATCTGCAAACAAATGATGTAAGTTCCTAGCAGGATGACACAGAACCAGATAATATATCTTTTCGTCTTCGTTCTCATCGTCCAGCTTTCTCCGAGTCCAGAACTTGATCTCTTTTGCGTATGAAAGGAAAAAACTTCTTGTAAATTAAAGAAGATAATGGTAACAAATCAATAATAATAATAATAATAATAATAATAATAATAATAATAATAATACTTATATAGCGCCGATATCAATATTGCTATTTTCATCAGCGCTTAAAAATAAAAGTATTTAAAATAAAAATAAAAATAAAATAAAATAAAAATAATAATAAGTGCACAAAGTATACATGCAAAAAGTGCATGAACCAACCAAAAAGAGTAAAACAATTATGTCAACACTAAAACTATAAAAATTTACCTACACTACTTAAATCGTAAGAAAACTGCATAAAACCTACTAAAGGCGAGATTAAAAAGCACATAAAATCACAAAAAAGCTTTCTGAAATAAAAATGTCTTGAGTGTCTTTTTAAAAGATGCTACTGAGCGGCTACTCCTAATTAAATATAGGGCAATGAATTCCATAGTTGAGGAGCAGCAGCAAAAGATCGATCTCCCAACGTTGTTAAAGTCTTGAATTTCACAGGATTTAGTAGCAGTCCATCACAATCAGAGCGTAACTTGTATCTACATGCTTCTTTAAGACTAATAAGTTCCTGGAGATAAAAAGGCGCTAAGCCATTGATAGCCTTATACGTTAACAATAATATCTTAAAGTCAATTCGGAATTTAACTGGCAGCCAGTGCAGATTATACAGCAACGGTCTTACATGGCAGTATTTAGATTCCAGGAAAATTAACCTAGCGGCAGCATTTTGGACCCTCTATAGCTTATTAAGCTGGTAGGCTGGCAGGCCATAGAGCAAGCTGTTACAATAGTCGACACGACTTGAGACAAATGCGTGAATGAGCGTCTCAGTGGACCGCCTAGAAAGATATTTCCTAATTCTTCTTATATTATACAGGTAATAAAAAGCATTGGAACAAGTATTGTTTACATGAGAGTTCATTGAGAGAGTCGAGTCTAACCATGTCCCCAAGTTCTTAACTACCCCTTTTGGTCTAATTGCATAGTCTCCAATTAAAATATGATCAATATTAACTTTGGCTAGTTGTTTCTTGGTACCAATCATTAGGAATTCCGTTTTATCGTCAGTGAGAAGTAGTTTATCATTGGTCATCCAATTACGTATATTATCCGCACAGTGCTGTATAGCAGTGACAGCCTCAAATTGCCCTGTGCTTATGTTTGGACTGAAAGACGCATACAACTGCGTGTTGTCAGCGTAGCAGTGAACCGTGGGAAGGTGCACCTTGATGACATCAAACAATTTGCTTGCATAAATCGTGAAAAGCAATGGCCCGAGGCAAGAGCCCTGTGGTACCCCGAAATCCAAATTCAAACTTCGAGATAGATTTCCTTGGACCATAACACGTTGAGATCTTCCATTAAGGTAGGAACGGAACCAAAGGACCCTATGGCAACTCGTGAATGCAAATGATATGGGATGTCAAAATTAATGGCTTTCATATGATGGAGTTGATTGGAAGTTACCATAATAATTTTAGGAAATAAGGTACGCACTTTTTTACTTTCTAAAATCCAACACATATTTTCGGTGTATGTGAATTTTTGTCTTGAAACTCCACTGACTTAGATTCAAGAACACGAGTCACTCACTTTTAGCTCTAAAGTTAATTGCTCAAGATGTTTATGCCCCCATTACACCATGTCAATTTTATAAGAATCTGCAGAAGGTAAGGCATCATTTCTTAATGTTTCTTTACAGTTGTGCTTTTTTCAAGTTTGAAGAAAACGGGCTCGGGAGTCTCAGTAACAATTGAAGTAGCCAGAAAGTTTGAATAGAGTAACCGACTGTATTAACAAGGTGTTTCGATACAGTTTTTCACAGCCCATACCGATATTTTTCAATCGCCTTAAAAGTTGTTTTTCCTTGTCCATTCGCTAAAAAATCTTCACCACTAATTGGCCATGGATTGAAATTTGTGAAAATGAAGTTTTAAGTAAAATCGACATTACTATGACAACAATAAACCAAAAACTTTTAAATTGATAAAGGCCTAACTTTGCGCGATCCAGACCAGCTACTGAAAATCCAACACTAGGACCTTAAAGTTTGGTGTTTAGCAAATAAACGTTTACGGTGTTATTAAAACTAGTTGCTCCTTCTTTGGGGAAAAAAGTAGCCGACTTTTCTGAGCAATGTAGCCGACGCGCTTCGTCGGTTGTCGGTGCTTATTGAAACCCCTATTTAGTTCTATCCACCACGAACAAAACAAAGTAGTGAACGTAATTAATCTAACAATTAACAATTAACCTAAGTCACTCCTTACAGTCAAAGCAGGTCAAGCGTACCCCCCAAGATTCTATTAATGAATTGATTATTTGAAAAATGAACCCGTTAATGGTTCCCGTATCTTTTGTCAAATTCAAATCGGCATTTCTGCATGCGTAATGAGCAGTGAATATCTAACGAGAACTTCTCTGTATTAGGTCAGATTGAAAATCTTTGAATGGATTATATTTCTTAGAAGATATTTACATCAAATTCAGGGAAACTGAGCTGGTAGAAATTTCGTAACTGCCTCGCGTGTGACTTCATGGCTCATTACGCATGCACGGCTCTTTTCTGCTTTCCAAGTCTTTAACCCACAATACAGTTTTATTATAAATCAATTCTTTATTGTAGCGATTATAAACAAAACTTAATGAATGCACTAACTAATCTAATATTGAATCAATAGTAAAATGTCATTTCTTTACTTTTCTGTATTGCTTTTGTGTTTTAGTATTTGCATTTATTTATTTCCCCCCGCTTACAATTACAAAAAGATACCAATAAAAAAATGTAGGAGGAAATGGCGAGGAAGCCTTAAGGAAACTATAAAACTTGTGTTAATTAGGCCTCCTCAATTACAATTTTTCGAAGATGGCATAAAAATTAGGCGACGTGGCTGATCAGTGATTCAATACACGAGCGGATTATTATGAGTCCTTTATATGAGAGGTGATAGATCCCGGTATGTCTCTTAAATATAGTAAAAACTGACTTCACGATGACACGAGACCTGGGCTAGCACGGTTCAAGTTGGATACAGGTGACATCCCAGCTAAATGGACCAAGTTTTCACTGCTCATGTAATCGGCCCCTAAGAGTGATGTGTATCCAGAATGTCACTGGTGAATCAAAGATAACTGTAATGAGGATAAAGGAATGATCACGTAGTAAAAAATGCTAAATCGCGTATCGCTCAGGCGCCGAGTTGTTCGAAAGGTGGATTGCGCTATCCACTGGACAAATCTATATCCAGTGGATAGTGCAATTGGTTTCCCTAATACTTATCTGGCGCCGGCTGTACAAACGTTTCATAGCACTATCCACCAGATAAATCACTATCTAGTGGATAAGTATTAGGGAAACCAATTGCGTGATCCACTGAACAACCAGGGACTGATGGATAGTGATTTATCCGATGGATAGCACTATCCATCTTTTGAACAACCGGAGCCTGTTGAATTGTTCTGCAGACGAACACAACTTTTTTTTAACATACTAAATTGCCAAAGAAAAGGGTTTACATACCAGTTCCCCTTCTTGCTGACCTTTAAAGTCGGATGCAATTGACAAACGCACGATGCAACGCACGTACACGATTAGAGGGGCTATATCACCACTGGCGCATGAGAGAGCCAATGTTTTTATCTGTTTAAATTTCAGCCATCGTTTGATAGTTAGCGAAAATTTGTATTAAGAATCCTTCCTTATATGGTGATTACAGAAGAATACTGTATTTTTGCATTCTTTTTGAAAAAGAGAGAAGTGTGACGTCACGTTACCACGGTAGCAAAATTTGTGGATCGCAACAAGAGGGAGTTTTTTCAAAGGCGACGGTGAACAGCAAAAAAACAGTAGGTTTAGACTGGCAAAAGAACAACTCTGTACCTTGCACACGCTTTTTTCTACATTTGTTAGCCCGTTTTTGCACGTCTGCGACATGAAACTTTCTAATTTCACGCGTCAGCTTTATGGAGTAGGTGACAACAACACAAAACGTTTCTTTTTTTTTTCTAAACTTAGATACGGTCTTTCGGATTTAACCTAGACAATTTCGCCAACAGGTGACAAATTAAATGAAATTAAATAAGATCGATGAAGTTTGAAACAGTGCGAATCCACTTTTTAAGTAACGTTTTGGTTTGTTGTTATCCAGAAATTTTGCCACCATGGGAAGCTTAAGGTGACGTAACGACTTTTCCTCTCTAAAGACCTTATTCACGCTACCCGTACTGATGGGATAGAATCAATGCAACGTGGTTTCTCAGGGGGGCAAACAACTGAAAAAAATTGCCAATGAAAGAAATTGAAATTGCGTCTGTTTATTCTAGACAACAGGAAATCAAGACCTTTTTATCTTAAAGACGATAATGTCAAAATATGGGTGGAAGTGATCATTGTTACTTTTTCGTATGCAGTTGCGACCGTAGATGTCCTCATAGCAAACAGTAAAGAGGTACATCTTGCCAAAACGCGATATGTACATTTTGCATGACTATGAAATCGTTGTCGCGCTTTGATAGAATAGAAAAACTCGACTTTGATTACTCGTATTGGCAAATTTTATCACTTGTTTGCCCCCCTGAAATACCCCGTGACATAGCTTTTGTCCCATCGATCCTACAGCGCGTGCAGAGATGGCGGGTATCGTGAATAAGGTCTATTGTGAGGGTTGCGTGACGCGACGAGCCTAAAAACGGCTGCGAAGGAGACTAATTTACAGTGTCCTCTTAAAGTAATTTGCATAACCTCAGCGCGCATGCTCTCCAGTTGACATAGACCTTTAAAAACAACGCACGTGATCTGTAGGGTCAACTCACTCCAAGTCCATTTTGGAAAAAAAAAAACTGACACACGATGGATCCATCGAGTGACATCGGTCACCACTAACCGCTATTTTGCGCTTCGCGCATTCACGAGCTAAAAACGAACACCCATTTTTGCGGGGTTAGATCATACTTTTCAAATAAAATTTCAAAATAAACGAACCGGCCTGACCTAAAATACGCCAGACTTCTAAAAATCCTCTTTTTCACTTAAAAATTAATATCCAATGCTCATCCTTTCATGTATTCTTTACTTTTCTTCATTGACATACACTTTCTTACAGGGACCGAGGTCCGCGGAGCAAGACTGAGAGAGGAGGGGAGGGGAGGGGGAGGGGGGGGGGGGCTTAACCCGAACCTATGTAAAGTGTGAGCATTCTCCCCCAAAGAAATGTGAAATTTAGAAGTCCTGAGGCGGCTAGAAATGCACTCTAAGATTATCAACCTTTGATGATTGTGAAAGTCGGAAAACGTATTTCACATACACACAGATCAAATAAAAATTCCATGTGACTGCTTGGCTAGAAAAATACGGAATTCTGACTGATGTACACATTTCTGATCACAAAACGTCCTCACTGTTGAATGAAGCCGTTATGTTAATTAGTTATTTCAGGCTAATAAATTCACACTTGATTTTTCATTATAATTGTCAGCGATATACTTGACAATTTTTTAACAAATACACGACGTAAAAATAGTGGAAACAGCATTCCCTGAATAATTTACTTACGGAAGAAAGGGCCATGTTCCCATACCTAACGAGAGACGAACATCTGCGGCCATTGTGCTTACCCTGTCTGTTTCTAGCTGCGCCCGACAATTTACAGAAAACCGACACATACCGACAGATAACTTGACCAGTCAGTGTACAACCCGTTTTCTCACACGGCTACAACTATACGGACTTTGACAAGACGAGCGCAACTAGTTAGCGACCCGCGTGACAGCCTACAAGACGAGACCGACTACATAAACGTTTTTAGCAAAAACAACTACAACGGGGACTTTGTTAGAAGAAACGCTCAGAATAACGCCGACTCCAACGTTAACTGTGGCCCTGTTACGACAGCGACTACACCGTACATCTGAGGCACCTATGAAACTATCGCACGTATACTAGAACCTTACGACATACGCGTTGTACACAAAACGATAACATATAGATTTAGTCAGGGCTAAAAGCGAAGCTCTCGACAATATTTATAGTTTGTTCAAACAAAGTATAAAATCGTGTAATGCTAAGCGGCGAAGGCATGCAACGCCGGAAAACGGTGAAAAACAACAATAGGTCTAAAGTGCAGCACAACTTTTTTTGTACATTTCTTTGCCGTTGTTTTGCACGACTACAACGTGAAACTTCCAGAAACTTCTTAGTTAAACGCTTTGAGGTCTGTACACACTAGGCGACAAGTTGCAGCAACACGTCGCGGCGACAGATCACTCTATGTGGGCAGGCCTGGCGACTAGTTGCAGCGACACGGTGAGGCGACACGTCGCAGCAACAAATCGCTTCGTGTGTACAGGAGAATTTTGGGGAAAATCTTTGTCTCGATCCGCAACAAATTTTGTCGTTGCGACTTGTTGCGGCGACAAAATTCTGTTGCAGCGACAAAGATTTTCAAAAATATTCTCTAGTACACACGAAGCGATTTGTCGCTGCAACGTGTCGCCGCGAGATGTTGCTGCAATTTGTCGCCTAGTGTGTACCGACCTTTATGGAGGAAATGTCGTACGTGTTCCCGTTCACTTTTTTTCACTACCGCTCATTTTCACCTTGCATTGGTGGCCGCTAGCATTTCTCATTTTGTCACCGCCGCTACAAAATTTTCATGTTGTTCTTCGAACAAAAAAATGTCTCCTTTGTTTTTTATCTCTCGCTCTAAATCCCTGTCGCCCTTTTTCTCGTTGAGCTTCACTGGCCTGCCACCCACTTTCTCTTTTGCTCTGTCTTTCTCTTGCTCTATATTCCAAATTTGTGGACATGACAATTTATCTAAGCTTAATATTTTAGACAACATGGATACAGAAACAATTCCCCCTTTCCGTTTTCGTCTTTATTGACTCTTTTGTTGTCTCTGCTTTACAAGGGACAGGTGGCTATGCGATTTCCCGCCAAAATAACCTCGAGTTAAATTTGGGTTACCATACCTGTTGATTGAGTTATTTTACATTGGTATGCCTGTGGTGCGGACGGACGGTCTCTCGGTGTACGGTCACGCAATTACCACATTTTTCTCGGAAGGGTAGATTACTTCATTTCCTTATCCATGGTGCTCCGCTGGCGCGCTTTGCGCACGAGAGTTCCGCTAATATATTCAGTTTTAGGTTAGGGGCCCCGGTTCCTGATTTAGAACGGGGTATCCACTTCAGAGGCGTTTTCTAGAACAGGGTATAATATTTAATAAGATGGGAAATTAAAAAAACTGTGGATCACGGTTTTATCTTCTGCTTAAAATTGTTATTGATTGTCAAGAAGCATTTATTTGAGGTATAAGTCGAACAAATAAAGAAACATCTTTTTTTTTAAAAAAAAAAAAACAGGGCTATTTCAATTTACAAACTTTCTAGAACGGAGTATAAAAAATTGACCAATTTCTAGAACGGGGTATCAATTTTAGGGGAAATTTTTGTTAGAACGGGGGTACAAATTTGGAGTCCCGGGTGGCACATATCCACTCAATACCCAAGTACCCCCCCCGGGTGCTAGCCACTCACCCAGACGTTCTTAGGGGCTTAGGGCGTCACGCGTTCCTTCCTTCGTGGAGGAAAAACGAGTGACGAAGCCCAAGGACCGTCGCTGCGCGGGAGGCTTCACCTCACCTATCTGGGGTCCCCCACCTCCATGTAAAGGTCCTAACAAACTGAGCGATGATGAAAAATGTGCCGGAGTTTGAGAGGATGCAAATTGACGCTTTAAGTGATATTTTTCACTTAGTGCTTGGTCGGTTTATATAATGCTTCCTATTTATCGCGACGTAATGGGACGATGTATTTCAGCTTTTATATGCTTTGTAGTGAAAAGAGGCAAATGAAAAGGCAAAGTGATTATTTTTAAATTTCCTTGAAGTCGAATACAACAGAATGTAATGAATAAATTGTAGCCTGCAGTGCAGGCGTTTTCTTTGGGCGCACAATTTGCTCGCGAAAGCGCCATGTTGAAACTTCCTACTATTTCTACTCTCCCCAATCTTCCACTGTCATAAAATCAAAGATGGCGGCTACAACAATACAAGGTTTCGCCTGGGCTAAATAAATTGTAGATGCTTGGCTTTGTTACAGACAAAACACAATTCTTTTGTTTTCAATTTAACAATGAGGTTACCAAGCATAATCTCTTTCGTAAACGTGGAATGTTTCCACAAAATTGCAGTAAAAATAAATTTATTTTGCCTGGGAATAAATAGTATTGATCGAAAATAAAATAAATAAAAGTAAAAAGAAAAATCTGATGACCAAACCGAGATGGTTAAAATATCAGAGTCCTTTGAGAGTAGATTAAGGCCTGTTTCAAACGTCGTGCTACTGCCGTGCTAAGCTGGCTCGACTGTAGCACGACACTAGCACGACTTGGTTTCAGACGTCGAATTTAATTCAATCGAATAGAACGGCTTTGCCGAAAACAAAACACAAAAATAAAGAAACGGTTTAAGAAACTTTTGAATGTATTCTAATGTATTTATAATTTATGAATTGAGTTCGGCACGGCAGTAGCACGACTTGGTTTCAAACGTCGCGCTACTGCCGTGCTAAAGTCGAATTTAATTCGATCAATTTAGTTCGGCACGGCAGTAGCACAACGTTTGAAACGGGCCTAAGACAAATCGCTTTCTTTCGCCGTAATCCTCGATCGGTGAAGTACTGTTCTATATATTTTTTAATTCCTTCGCATCAATGAGTCGCAAAAGACTGCGCAGATCATTTTATACGTCGGGCCGAGACATTTTTTCTTTTTTTTAGCAAGGGTTATACTTAACCGACAAGTTTACAAAAAGTTACAATGCACTAAGCGATCGGAACAGCCATCGAAATACCGGAGCGACCAAATGAGTTGGATACCGAACTATTGCTTGACTGACCGTTTAAAGGCTTTCGATTTAAAGAGGAGAACGTCATATATCCCCAAACTACTCCATAAAGAAAATCCCACGAATGTTTCAGCAAGCTAGAGGGCGTAACTGTGTTTAGCCGTTGAAACGGCATACATTAATGCTATGAGTGTTAGTTGAAACGATGATTACGCGCTACTGATTCTAAATTCGCTTTTAGTGCTGCTTTACATGTAAATAAAAATCGTGATAACCACAAGGAATGCATCCATAAAAGCTTGATAATAATTGCAAGAACTATCTTCCAAAAACTGGAATGCGATTTTCTCTATTTATCCATTTCTGTCTTTACATTAACTTGCGTGTCTTATTCTAATTTTCCCCATCGCTAATCTCGCCGTTTATTTTTAACACAATTCAAGAGAAATTTTATGTTTGCAATAATATCATTTCAAGCGGCAAAAAAACAAGTTGTCTTACCTGGAATCAGTGATACACAAATCATTTGCTCAGAATAACATGGACGGGTGTAAATTCGGGACGCTTGTGTTGTTCTGTGCCAATCTATCTGTGTCTTTAGTCTTCTGTCCACCGCACAAACCTTACTCCAAGTGTAAGATAGAAATCAAAGCGAGGAGAAAACGTTTTCAACAAGTACGCGATATTAAAACGTACTTCTCAAGAATTATTCCTATGCAACGCTTTTCAGCATTCGATCAAGCCCGCTCGTGAGCAAGTAATGACAGACAAACCAAAATCGAATAGCATGGCCTGGCGTGCGTGACAACAAGAAACTTGTGACACCACAGCAACCAAGGCTCACTGTTTGTGTCACGCACAGATTTCATAACATGCGGTGGCCCAAAAGTGTCATGGCAATTTAAATTTGTTGACGGCAATTTCAATATTTCAACTTCCTCACGGCTATTTCAATTTACTCACGGTAATTTCAATTTCTTCACGGCAACGCTCACGGTATTTTTCGCTTCGCTCACCACCTGTAAGCTACGGCGGCCGCATGCACCAAAAGTCAAAACCAAGAGTGAAAATCGATTCACGAACACTTATGCCAGTAGGCAGTGAGTAGACAACCGAAGAGTTTACTGGTCCCAGAAATTATAAGCTTTATCTAACAATCATCTGGTGGCCTGTTAACTCAAAATGGTTCAATCCCTCACATAAATCCTAGACTGCAAGTGACAGTCCATTTTGCGTATTCAAGTAAGTGCGAGCAGTCAATCGAAAGGTCTGGAACGAGGCTGAAACGGAGAGTGAGACTGGGAGAGACGCTTCCACTCATTTTCGATCCTCCACTATACACCTAATTGCAATAACGTTGTCATAGAAAAAAGCAAAAAGCAAAAAGCCAAATAAGAATTAATTAGCTAGCCTGAAATTCATCCGATTGCTTCGAGTCGTTTTCTCCTCTCAACAACGACGTTACTGAGGGAGTGAGTAATAACGACTCGAAGTAATGGGATGAAATTCAGGCTATTAATTAGCCATGTGATTTACATTTGCGTATTTTAATAATTTAACAATTATTTAAGAAGTCTTTCACAATAAGCCAACATTCTCGATCAACAGAAGTCGCACAACTTGAGTTCGAAAAAGAAAAAGGTAAATTGACGCAAGCAATGTTATGTTTGAGTTATCGCACTTTCAGTCATCAATCTACTATGTCCTTACAAACGAAGCTTGGTTTGTGGCGCGGGTGAGGAAGTGGCGGAGGACCCCTCACCCTCTCCGCCCCTGACTTGTTGCTTGAAAATTGTGATCAGATGGTGTTGTGCACTGCAAACCATACGCAGACTGGCTTTTCTATTTAGCACTAAACTAAAAGACGCGTCGCGTTACTGGAATTCACCCCAAGCCATATTTATTGAAAAAAATGGAGCCATTATTTCTTTAATAGTTATTCGATGTACGCTTGTAATTCGAGCACTTTTGAAATCCGCTGGATGAATCAGCCTCGAATTGCATTAGAATGACACCAAGAAACTGATGCAAATGATTTCTCTCATATTCAAATATTATGTCTGTCAATGACTACATCGCTAGCTTATGCAAAAAGACCTTCCTCTCGATTGCCAATGACCCTGCCCATCGCTTACATAACATGCTTCAATCGTCAGGGCCGTCGTGTTATAATCTTCGGTGCAAAAGGCGTTTTGCGATTCCCAAATGTAAGACCGAGCGTTTCAAAAATAGTTTTTTGGTAAGATCATGTATTGATAACGAATTTTAGAGCTCGGTGAGTTTTGTAGGTGAGATCGATGACGTTGTATATATTTTAACAGTTTTAAGCTTTGTTATATTTTTAGGACTTTATCATTATCATTTTATTATACTCACTATTGTAAGATTCTGTTACATCGTATTATATATTATAATAATTATTGTAAATAGACAATTCAGCTTAGTAGCTGCAACCTTTTTACAAATAAACTATCTATCTATCTATCTATCTATCTTACGTGATTAATATTCAGCTATATGCGTGTGTGTTGTGAATGTTGTAAGCTATGATAATTACGTGCTAATTTATTCTTATTTGACTTTTTACTTTTTGCTTTTTTGCTTTTTTCTTTGACAACCTTACTGCAATTAGGTGTATATACTACATTTCACTATAGACAATATATTTCACAGAGAAACAACAATAAAATCTGCTTTAGAAATTACTGAATACAGCGTCAAGATTCGAAGCCAAGTGCCTACAATAACACGCGCTATTCTCCCGCGAAATCAATCAGCGAGTGTATCGAATTCACAAAGAGGGTGGAGTTGTTAACAGAGTTTTGACAGCTCGACGACATTTTTGAACCCCATGGTCAGAACGAACTCGAACACGGTATGGAAAACGGACAGTCGGTTTTTTTTTCTCTCCCCTCAGACGCCCGTGGGGCGTGTGAGGCTCGCGCGCTTCGCGCGTGTAAGACTCTTACGCCACGCTTTACCGATTTCCTTGCAGTCTACATTAATCCAAGCAGTGAAGCTACTTCTAAGTCGTGGGTAAATTGAAATTGCCGTGAGCAAATTGAAATTGAAATTGCCGTCAGCAAATTGAAATAGTCGTGAACAAATTGAAAATACCGTGAATAAAATTGAAATTGCCGTGACACTATTGGGCCACCGTAATAACACGAGTAATACATCAGTCAATTCCAGCTGCTCCCAGCGCCCCTCCGGCTACTGCGGGCATTTGCCCGCCTTGCCAGTGCCGGGGTGGGGCATTTGCAAATTTTGCGCTGCCCAGGGGACGAGGACAGTAGCGTGAGAGGCGGAGTAGACTTCCCTAAGAGTTGAACTTCGAAAGCCCGGCAAGAAACTAGAGGTGCGCCAAAAAATAAGTGCGTGGAGCGCGAAAATCGATTGCGAAGCAAGAGAACGGAGAAGCCAAAGTCTTCTGGGAGAGGTAGCCTGTATGTAGCCATTTGCTGTTCACGGGACTTTCTCCTGAGGGTGGGGGGCCTGTAAACATGTTTTTCGGTCCCAGAAAGTGTTTTTCTCTTTTTGTTTGGGGGACGGTTGTGCAAAGTGGACTTCTCATTCTTGTAAAGTTGTGTAATTTTTCCATTTAAAATATATTAAGAAACGCATTTCTGCTCATTTCCAAGGTACTATTCAACAATTAAAGCGAGAGAGGTTTTTTTCTCCTTTTCTTTTATGTTTATTTTGTCAACAAGTGGATCTATAAAGCATCAGATCCATCTGCCATGTTTAATCTTGACGGGAAGGTAAGTATCCGTGAGAAACTCAAAAGAAATGGAAGAAAGAGCCTGAATTTCTGCCTTGTATCCCAAGGATAACATGGTGTTGATCTGAAACCAAAAATACACAAAAATGTGATATAATATTTTTTTGAATCTGCAACATACCGTAAAAAAATGTTTTTCTTGTTTACGCGCAAACTATACTTTTTAGGTGAACGAAATTTTTGTGCAATTTCACTGCTTGAGTTCCTATCGAAACGACTCGAAACGACCGGTTTCCAGACAGAACATTTCCCCATTAAATAGGCCTGCCACAAAATCAATTATTTTCATTCCAGCTGAATAGTTCCTCCGTTTCTAATTCTGGCTAAAATCCAATAAAAACTAGCTGGCGCTGAAATAATTGGAAGATGCCCAGATTCTGCCATTTGATTACTGCCGTCAGTCACTAGTATACAGCGGACAGTTTCCACTGGCACGGGAGTTTATACTTTGCATTGCCACCGATACTGACAATATTAACCTTTCGGAACATGTCTAACTGTAATATGTTACACAAAATACCTCTTGTACCCAGGCCTCTTGTAGTTTTATGTAAGGTCTCTTCAGAAGATCACGCGCCTTACTCTTGTCTCGGTCAGTCAGCGATATGCGCTTGTCGTGGGGAATAGACAGCCTTGAAACAAAACAAGACGTTTAAATTTCTTAAGCCTGAATTTAAAGATACTGAGAATGAAAATTGAATGAAAATATGCATACAATCTTTAGCCTGCGTGCAGCCTATTTCTGATCAGTATTTTCAGTACAGTATTTTTCGCAGTCGGGTTGGTTTATCGTCACGGTGTTATCTGAGATGACAATAGGGAGCTTTAGAAACCAGGATGGCGACGGCAGGGAATAAATGCCTTCGCGTTCTTTCAAACTTTATTACGTTTGTTTAGTTGCGATCATTTTGTGAAATGCAGGTGAATTCTACCAAAAAGCGTGATGCACGTGTAGACTTGTTGTTTTGCTTACTTACTTGCTTAAGGTCTCTAGTAACCATTTATCATCAAGCCAGTTTCAAAAGAATATAAAGAATGTGAATTCATTTCGTGCCTACGAATTTTTTAAATCTGCCCAAGTCGTCTTCGGACAGAGGCAGAGGAAAGGGAATAAGAATAGTCACCTTCTCTCATCTAACTGATAAGACTGCGACGACTCGGTTGCGACGTTACTGCATTGCAAGAATGGTTCATAAAACCGGGCCTTCTGAACATTCAGATAGAGAATCGGAATCAGAGAACCAAAATAATCCTGACGCGTGGACACGCCCGCGTTTTTCAGCGCTTGCCCCATGCACGAGGGCACCACGAAGTTACCAAAACCGGTTGTTAGCTAACCAAACAATAGGTAAGAGACCCTGCAGGTGTGTTTTCAAAGGCCGAAAAAAGACTTGCTGAAAAAGTGGTCCGGGTTTTTTTTGGGGCAATAGCAAGGCCAAGCATTTTAAAACTAAAGCAATGACAAAATAATAATACCTGTTGATATCACTTGGCAACACCCCAAGCCACTTAATAACAGGAACTGTCAAACTGTGCGCGTCAAATGACAAAGCCTGCAAGAATAAAGTCCCTTTTCTTCACTATTAGCCTGCGTAGCATGGAGGGTTTTGGTTGGGCGCACTAAGTATTAAAGGTGGGCGAGGGCAGAGAAACCGCGAGGAGATTGGGGCGGGAGCAACTTGAAAAACCGCCTGCACGGACAGGGGGCTTTTTTGAATCGGTCCGTACGCCAGCGTACAGATCGTTCCGATTGGTTCAGAATGTTCGCCTGTCAATCAAATATTTTGGTAATCTCCCATGGGAGAGTTTCGAGGGACTGAACCAATCCTCTCCGCAAAACAAAATCAAAATATCAAAGAAGCGTTGACCGGAGCGTCGTCGTTCTTGAATATTTGACGCCTCAGTCTTCTTCAAAGGAGATATGTCAAGGAAATTTTGTCAACAGGTTTTGTCAAGAATATGCATGATCTTTATTGTCTTTGCTATGGCCAAAGAAGAAATATCCTCATCGAAAACCTGTATGATCATAATTTCCCCTCTAAAAAGTACCATAGACGACCAGATATCGGAAATGTTGTCGCTGAGCTGTACAGCAATCGACCTTGTGACAGAAACAGTACATTTTCTTCGAGGAAGTCCACCTCAATTTTCCCTATTACTCGATGTTAGAGAATAATGCACTCCAGTGCACTACATCGAACAATGTCCGCGATTGTGGTAGATGAATCGCATACATTAGAAGAAAGACGCACAGCATAATTCTCCATACTTGGTGTAGCTTAAATTTAAGCTACAACTCAAATCTGAAGATCGTGCTGTACGTAAAAATCATCATCCTGCACACAACACTTAAAAAGCCGGGCCCAGCGTCTACAAACCAAGGCTCCTGCATTTTAGTCGGAAAAGACCAAAGAAGCTAAAATATTTATTAAGCCGTAATAAAAAGCTTTGGGCTTTAATTAATAGTGGTCAAAGAAAAATATTTAGTACTTTACAACTGCATCTGAGATCAATAAATTCTAATCAGCAACACGGCAGAAGCCGCGAACCACAGAAAAACATAGGCACGTTATACGTGCATGAGCTATTTTGAATGCTTCAGTGATCGGCAATCTACTGTTTTAACCCTAAATTAAGGCTATGTTTTATGCGAAATTGGGTATTGCTGTGCATTAATGAAAACAAGAACCACTGCGCATAACTGATTCGTTCCTCATACTACCGATTCACTTTTCTTTGTCTTTCCTTGAGACATCTGGTACAAAATAAACAAATTGTTAAAGTACTATGAATATCAACTCACCAATTGTTGCTTAGAAGGAAGACTCGAAGGTTTCAAGGTTTCTTCATGATATCTTAAAATAATGAAGCTCGTCGAAGACCGAATAGCGTAGAAATGTCACAATTTTCATCATTGTTGTAGATGCGTTGCATCATCATTATTCACGAGGTTGTCACGTGCGATTCTGCTTTAATGAAACAGTCTTAATTCTAAAAGGGTTATAAGTTATTGCTTCTTAAAAGAAACGAACCTTTGCTTAGGCACTAGTTACAAAACTAAAGATATCTTTTTTAGGGGGTATACCTCCCACGTTTGAGCATTAATTACGTCGCCATGAGTAAAGATATGGAAAAAAGATTACCACAACTGTATTATATAACGATGAAAATTTCTGATGATCTGGGTTTTATTGCAATCGCAGTCGCCATGGCAACGTAACGACGCCATTACGTTTTTTGTTTATCTTTGTGTTTCTCTGTACCAGGAGTTTTTTTAAAAAAATCGCTTAAGGGAGTTTGTACCTGGCATAATTGCCTCAATTATGGCAAAGTTTGAACAAATTCTATGAGAGTGTTTTCGAAATATTTTGAAACGAAGTTTTAAGCATCATAAAAACAGCGAAATAGCATGCTATCCACACGGCTTCATCTCATAGTGGTTTGATTCCATTGAAAACCTCCTACAAAAAAAAGAGGGGAATTGCTCTGGGCGATCGCGAGTAAGAAGAATTTTATTAACTTGCATTCAGCTGCTTTTGTTACAGTTTTTGCACCTAATTTGGTCCACGCCTACAAATGTCGCATTTTTCCAAACACCGCTCGATAAATGTTTTTATAAATTTGACAATCCCGAGATCAATCGTCAATAAATGTACCCTGCAAGTTTCAAGAACATTGAAAACAGGGAAGGCTTTCAGATAGGATCTCAAATGCGACTAACTTTTCCCCCAGATTTTGTGTTTACAAGTGAGCGCCCACATTATTCACTGGCATTGTTTTCAAGTTTCATTTGCACGTGCAAATTTAGCAAAAAGATAGAATTTGCATCCAAAAAAACTCTCGATTACTTTCGGAAGAAATATCCGGAATATGCTAATAATTGGCTTGTGTCACAGATAGCAGTGAGGGCCGAGACGGTGAACGTTACGGCTCATCTTGTAGGATGCAAGAGCTTTTGTGTCGTGCTTAGGCTGTCAACACTTTATTTCTGATTGGCTAGGAAAACGAAACCAAACAAGTTGTCAACAGGATGTCAAAATGAGTTCAAGGGGGCGGCAGTTGAAAAGGCCACGAATCTGGGCAGGCGGTTTTTATTTTTCTCGCGGCCTTGCCGCTTGTTATTGCGCGCTTCGCGCGCGAATTTCTCGGCTTCGCCGCTCGTGCGCCCCGCTCGACAAAACCGCCATACTACGTAGGCTACTTTACTATTTAAAATCTACATTAATCGGTTACTTAGTATTTAATAAAGATGGAATGCAAACTAAGTTAATGATGAGGAAACGCAGTAAAATGCAACAATACCTTAGACCCAAACTTATACACACTTAGAATCTCAATTCCTGCAAATGATAAGATATAACACGATATAACCCCTGTTCTCGTAAAAAGAAGCAGTAGAAAAATAAATCTCTAAAACTATAGAAATTCCGAAGCCATGTTACTTCTAGCAATGCTGTTAAAGGAAAAAAAAAATATTGAAAATGACAGCTCTCAGGGCTGGAAAAAAGTCCTGTACAGCAGTCCCCCGGGATAGGTAGATATTCTTGCAGGGCAAGTAACGTTTAAACCTTATATTGCCCAATCGGTAAAGGTCCTGGTAAGTCATTCTCTAACAAAATCATTAACTAAGAAGGGCAAGAAGTGGGCCTGGGCAAGCGAAATGAGAGAGCTGCGCGCTTGCCCAAAGGATAAGCTGCGAATGGCAGACGTTTCTCTTCGCTTATCGCTGCTGATAGCCTCCCACGCAGACGTTCTTAGGGGTTGAGGGACGTTTCGCGAGGAGAAACGTCTGCGACTGGGCGACAGAAATTCCATACTGATGACGAAAAATCTGTCCGGAATCCGGTCAGAAACGTTAATTGGTCGACGGAGTAGTTTCATTGTTCTAGCTATTATTTACAAATGACAGACAAAAGACAAAAGGCCACAAAGGTCAAATGTAAACGCGATGAATCTCTAACAAAACAGTCAATATCTGTGGAGTATAGTCTTCTCTAGAAGAAACATTTGAGTTTTGCTGGAGCTCATTCGCACATGAATACGACACTTTTCCAAAATCGACCAGGAGAAACGTAAAAATGAACAAATTTGCATTTGGAACTCCATGACTACCGGATTTATTATGTAAACATTGATTTACGTCATCAGTACGGAATTTCTGTCGCTGAGGTGACTCGCAGACTTTCCTTCTCGCGAAACGTCCCTCAGAGGCGATGAGCGAGAAAAAACGTCTGCCGTTCGCAGGCTATGCCTGAACTATGAACTCACCGTGGGGATCAGCATCCACAAGAGCTAAGATGGGAATCTGAAGAGTGCACCACAATAGACGGATCATCATACGGGTATTTACATCCGGGAATCCCTTAGCCTTCGTTAAAAAAACATAAAATAATTTTTATGTTTTAATCATGGATTTAACAGAAACTTGTTGTGCTGATAATAATAAGAGAAACTTAAGGGAGTATGTGGTAATCTTAAGAGCTTTTTAATTACGGTATTTTCTGATTTTAAAAGATATACCGCGGTCTGTTCTATACATTCTCGCCTTAACGGCTTTATTTAAGATTAATGACGTAACTGGCTTTGCTTTATACTTTAGTGGCCTTGAAGACCGGAGGCGTTGAAGCCTTTGCTTAGGCCTCACGAACTATACTGTGAAAACTGAAGTCTATTTTCGCAAGCGTTAAATCACATTTAACTTCAGCTAGCTGATTTTATGTTTAATTCTGGATGAAGTCTAGCATAGTACATAGTACAAAAGAGTGACACAAATCCACATTGATTCCGACCAGTTATAAATTCTGAATTCGGTGAATTGTGAATGCTCAATAAGACTCAGGAACTCTACTTACAGTGATGACAATACAGGGATGCAACTTCTGTAACATATTACCATCCAGAAGACGCTGAAAAGATGCCTCTTTTTCAACGATTAGCACAAATTTGGCATCTGAATGTATATCTAGTTAGTCAAGTGCTGTTAAGGTCAGACTTGTGGGCTGAATACAGCAGAAATATCCACTCTTCCATTCCTAGAAGTTGCCAAAGTAAAAATTCGACAAACCGTCCACCTTATTTTTAATTAAATGGTGAAGGCAAATAGCACAAAGTTAAAATACTGTTGAAGACTGAGAATCAATTCCGGATAGGCAACACAAATTTTGACAGTAGGCTGTGTTAAAGGATTTACAGTAAATTGTTACACTAAGATGTTGACTGAAGTCAAAGTCAAAAGTGGCTGATACAAAGGGTCCCAGTGCAGAAAATTCAGGAAGGGGAGGCGGGGCCGGGCGGAAAACTTGCCAGCTGTAGCTATATTAAGATACCATTTTATTTACTTAGAATTCTTCACAAAACAAAAATCACGGAAAAAGGAGGGGATGCGGTCCCCTTGGACCACTCCTAAATCCACTCATGACAAATGTCCATAACTTGATGCTCAGCACAATTAAGAAACAGATCTTTTCTTTTTTCTGTAAGGATACCGTATATCCCTTGTACATGAGAAGGCACCATGGTACCCTGAGAATAAAATAAGTTCCAACATTTTCGTAAATTTTAAGGGTCTAAGATCAACTTCGCGTTTACGCCCCTTAACACCGTGACGCGGTAATGGATATGACTCTAATGGTATGCCTATTTTCATCGATATCACTGTTTGCGTCGAAATGGACTCGCGCGCGTGGTACGTGTAAATAAGCCCCTTTTCCCTCTAGAAACTTTCCCACCAGGGTATTGAGCTTAGTATTTAATTATATGCCATACCGTCATCGTTCATGCCCGAAGTGCCCAAGTGGCCACTTTCGATTTTAGCCCCTGGCGACTCTCCGCCCCTCAGAGACGAAGACCTGCATCCGCTACACTTCTTCGCATACGTGGAAATTATTTTCGCCCATATCTTACTACCCCCGCGTATGCCATAGAGGTGCAGCATAGCGATGAAAATTGTTTTACTATGGGAGTTCCATCCAAAGGTTCAATTATTCCCAGCTTTATCTGTTGAATTTATGTCCCTTACGCCGCACGACAATTTTCACGGGTTATTAATTAAGGATTGATTGGTCAAACATTGTTACGCACACAGCCTTGGAAACACCCTGCTAAATGTTCAGCTCTGAGTGGAGCTGGCAGAACCCGTACCTACGAAATCCAACACACTAACCACCAAGATGCTTATGTTTATTTTTGTGGAGGAAGAGGTTAAAAAACTGAAACTATGTCAGAATTCAGAGTATCATGTGCCAAACCACACGAAAACACCTGGCAACAGTGACCTAAACTAAACGGCATTAATTAGCGCAACAGTATGCAGGATATGACCCCCCTGCACATCAATTTGTTTCTTTAAACTAGATAGGTTAGATGATAGAAGAGTACTTCTGTGCTACAAATATATGGCGAAAATGAAGTCCCCCAGCCACCCTCTGCACCAGCTACTTCCCAGCCCACTTCTGGACGCGCCTTAACTACACCTTAAGGCAGAAAACACAAAAGTATTATCTTTTCCGGAACATGCAGGTCTGTAGGACAAAGAGAGTGGAGGACTTCTTTACATTTAAATTTTTTTAAGTGATTCAATTGTCTTTTTAACTTTATATCTGTAAATTACTATACTCTAGATGTTGCCTTATTATTGTAAATTTAACTCGATAATTCAGTCCTTTTTTTTTTACTGCAAGAGAGTTTGAATAAACTATTAAATTTAAAATTTAAATTCTTTGAAGCGACTAAAGAGAGCAACAAACCGAAGTTTTGTCTGTACATTCCACGTAGGTTCCGTCATGTTCTTTGTATCTCAAGTCTCCAGCGACACAACCTAATATCAAAAAAAATAGTAAATAAATAAACAAATAAGGGCCAAATGAGGGCTGGCCATAATAACATCGGGAAAAAAATCAATAGGTCCGTGTTAAGAACTGCATGACTGTTTATTCTGAAGTAGCCTGCGTAGCAAGCAATTCCGGGAATGACGGTGGAGGGGGAGCGGAGAGAAGGAAATTAAAGGAGAAAGAAAAACAAGTTTGAGCACATGAAAATGTTCATTACCTTTGGTAGCAGCAATCTGAAATGTAAAGAGCAAAGATCTTGTGAGATTTTTCATTTTAGGGAGAATTTTTGGCTAAAAGTGTCAAGTTAACTTTGCGGCGAAATTTGGAAGCAAGACCAAACCGCCATCGTAACTTCCTCATGCCCATCTTCCCAGGCAATGCATCGTGTAATTTGAGTTTTGATTGATTTGATGAATCGTTTATGCTTTTTGTCACTTAACAGTGTTAATGCCTGTTTGTACGCTACGATTTGTCGAGAGCCAATTTACGAGCAACGAGTTGTCGGAGAAAAAAGGGCCAAAGTGAAAAATCGGCTGAAAATTTTTCCAATTTCCAAAAATCTGTTGCAGTTCAACAGATTCTTAAAAGTTCGGCGGTTTCTGTGTTCGCCACATGCTTTCCTTATAAAATCGGCGAAGAAATCGTAACAATAACTGCTTGTACTAACCCGCCTAAAATTGTTTGGTATTCCTACACTTAAGAAGGGTTCATACTCTTTTGAGCTGTTCCAGTTCCATGACTTTCCATGACCTTTTTAAGTTTTCCATGACCTTAGGTTAAGCTGTCGCTTTCGAAAATTTTTAAAACTTTCGTTGTTTTAGCATATTTTTTACCTAAAGCAGTTCAACAGACACAAGCTCTGGTGTCCTCAGTCCACCAAAAGGTGTGCCGTTTGCGCTGTTCGATTTCTTGTCTTAATTGATCTTACGTTGTTCAGCCTTGCTTTGTCAGCAGTAACTTATCTATTATACAAATCTTTAATTTTCACGACTTTCCAGGACTGACAATTAAATGCCATGACTTTCCAGGCCTGGAAAATGAAATTCTTAAATTCCATGACTTTCCAGGTTTTCCATGACCTGTACGAATCCTTGTTAAGTTATGAATTACTTTACCAAACCAATGAGTGACACTTACCACATGAAGACAGTGTCTTGGTACTTTCAACATACATGCCAAATTGTCTATGATCTCATCTATTACGCTCTGACTTCCAAAGAATACCACGTCTGAGTAGTAAATATCCCTAAAGAACATATCACTTATCGTTAAGATTAAGATTTAAAGTTGTAATCTGATTTTGACAGAACAGGTCATCCAGTGACATTGCCCCATGTAAGACAGTCTTGGATTCTGGATTCCATGCGGTGGATTCCAGGTTCCAGGTACTGAATTCCTCTCTTTGAAAGTGGAACTTTGATTCCAGATTCTAATTGTTGGTGAGATTCCGGAATCCTTGTCCTTGAGCTGTATTCCGGATTCCAAAGTCCACAATTCCAGAAGGAAAAATTTCCCAGATTCTGAATTCCACAAGCAAAAATTCCCCTAATTCCTTTACATAGGGCAAAGTGACAGATTGTCCAGTGACAGATCAACTGGCTTATTGAAAATCCCAGCTGTGTTCAAAAACCATATACTTTATAGACGAAACGACGGCTTCATGATAGGAAAACGGAACATTTCAGGGCTCTCACTAAGAATGACCCCACATCAGCCATTGCTGACCATATAAGAGCCACAGGTCACAACATCAAGTGGGATCATTTTGATATTCTAGCTTCCGGTAAAACAGATTATCATTGTAAAATAAAAGAAACTTTGCTTATCCAAGAACTTAAGCCGGCCCTTAATGTAAACGTCAGCAGTGAGAAGCTGATACTTTACTAATTAGCTTAAGCTTTTATTGTTTTACTGTTAAGAAACAGATGTTTCTTAATCTCGTTTCCAGACCCCTTTTTTACATTTCATATATAGTTTTCATAAAATTGTAACGGTCTTTATTCCACTTTTGAAAATGTATGTTGCGTAGCATACGAAACGTCAAGTTATTAAAATGCGTAAGTTTGATATGTTTATCACCGCTGTTTGTGTTTTATTCCTCGTTAAACTACGATGGCCCAAGAACAAAAGCCTTTATAGACCCCCTCCAATCTGAGAGAATTTTTTGTTACATGGTAGAGTGGCGTGGATGAGCGGGGGAGGGAGAGGAGGGCAGTGTTGCCAATTAATTTTGTAATTGCACTCTGTAGATTGTCAGTGTGGATTCATTCAGTAAACAAATGGTAAATTTTTTTTATTTGTAATATATGCAACAAACAAGTGCATAATATACAAACTATCCATATATATTGATTATTTTAAAAACAACTCTATGAAAATTTGATAATGTTACAGCAATTCAGCTTTTCATGGTTCAGAGTGATGCTAGCTGTTTTCCCAGTTCTCAGTGTGAGTTTACAAACCTTTTTGTTGCATAAGTGTCTTGTTGCAGGAGTTCGTAACAAAATGCCATGACTCGTAAAGTGGTTGCTTTAAAACGAAGAAACATACACGTTTAGAAAGAAAACTTGCGGGAACTCAAAGCATTAAGTAGCTGTACACTAAAGGATGTTTTTGACTTATATCCACTGTTTAAATGGCATATTTGTACTGGGCCTGAAGATAATTACCCCTAGATGAACTCTCCCTCCCAGGGGAGGTACTCCATATGCCTAATGGCCTATACATGGAGACTCGGCCCAAAAGGAGTGCCCATTTCAGGCTTCAGGTATATATGAAAGGGCAGGGATTTCAGTATTTGAAGTATATGAAAGGGTAGCGAATTCTTTTTGTCTTTAAAATGACCTAAGGGGTAAATGAAGGATTTTATGGCTGTGAAAAAGTTGAGAAAATGTACTTCTACCCGTATTTCTAGGATTTATTCATATCTAAAAGAAAGTGCATAATTTACAGCAGTTAAGAAAGATGCAAAGTTCTAAACTAAATATGTAAATGGGATACAACTTTTCAATGAAAGGTATATAAAAGGAGTACCTTTCCTGTCAAAATGTGGTGTATAAAAAAGTAAGGGGTTGGACCTCGGGGGTGGAGCCTCCCTGTATAAAACTTTGTAGAGTACCCCCCTGAGAATATACCCTTTGTTTAATCTCCTGTAAGCAGCCTCCAAAACTGCCCAAACTGTTGGTTGGTGATTGCGTACAGGAGGATCTAAATATTGTTTTTGACTGGGAACACTATTGTTTGTATTTAGTCCTGAGTGGCTCTTTCATTAGAGAGGTGATTGCATAAAGCATAAGTTACAGTTTGACTGTATTGTGATAAAATGCACAGTTTATATTTTCAGGTCATGACAAAAGTGCTGTATGATCAGCTTGGGGCTACATTAAAAGCCACCATGAACTGGGCTAGAAAATGTTTTTAGTACAAGCTGTCTGACAAATAGGCAACATTTGCCAAAGTAAATGTATGTTAGAGAAAAGGGGGGTAGTGGGTCTACATGACTGTTTTAGGCCAATGAAATTCAGCAACAGCTTGCCAGCTGGGAAGGGCTATTCTGATTTTTTCAAAATTTTCATCCAAGTCAAACCCCGCTTTACAGGCATCTAGTTATTAATTACCAACAGTTTTCCTTGTCCCTAGCTATTACATTTTCTCTAAATTTAACCTTCTTTTAAAATATGGACACCCTGTTAATTTAAAGGACACTTTCTATGGCCTCTGCAGTGTCTGTATAAACAGGGTTTGACTGTACTAGTGTATACCAAACTTCCCCACTGATGCAATGGAATCAAACTTATGTTCTGTTTTGCTAATGTCATCAATCATTTCTATTCCCACTGCACTGTTGAACCTGTCACCAAGAGAAATAGAAACGAAATAAACTCTGAGGAAGATTAAAATTTACTTTGATCTATACTCATCTCATTCAGGGTGATGCTGATCAGTGCAGGGACCCTGGTCAATACAGGGTAGTGTCATGAACAAAATACATAGGCCTTGCACAAAATTTGACTGAATGGTTGTAAAACAAACCAAGAAAATCTATCTCATTAAAGGCAGTTGAATATCTTTTCAGTCTTATTTCTCTTGCGGATTGTTTTTTATGAATGTAAACTTTGAAAAAGTCTTAAAGAAGTGGGCCATAAAAATGCCGATATAATAGGTTCACTCTAAGTGATTTCAAACCCTTTCCAATTATTGATATATACACTCATTTTGTTATGAAGATGAGTTTACCTCTTTTCAATGAATTTATCATCTCAATTAAAATTTCCTTCTTTCTTATTGCCTACTTGAGACAGATTTCTTTACCTTGTATTTTTCCAAGAAGTTCTGGAATTGTACTTTAAAGAAGGCGGTTTATCCTTTGATAAGTCCTCAACAATTGTCAAGAAAACATCTTCTAGTTTGGCGATGACTTCATGTCTGTTGACAAAAATAACATCCCCACGTCTTCAAGTATACTTAAAAAAAGATTGCCATACGATTTTGCCCCTTTTTCTTTGAATGCCCTCATAAGCTTGACTGGACCCCGTGAAACAAATGTTTGCAATTGGCTTTCGTTACTTTTAGGGACTGTCGCTCGACTGAGAGGAAAGCAAGCAAGTGCGCGAGCGAAAGAACGAGTTTAATGCAACAAAAAATATAGTGTCTTAAGTTTAACAATAAAGAACGAAAAAAAAAAAAAAAAAAACGCGAGCAGCCAAAACCGCGAAGAGAATGGCAGTACAACGCTGAGAAACACAAGGGAAAAGCCTCTGCTAGCAGGGTAATTTACCGTAGATTCAAGAGAGGTTAATATAGAAAATAACCAAAAAAGATTAATGTTTATTCTAGTTCTACACTCTACATTTGGCATGTAAATTCGTCTCGTTGTCGCGTAAACTTGTAGTTTTACTCGTGGGTTCAGTACGTTTTTCCTCTGAAAAGCGACGGTCCAATAAAAGTAACGAACAATTATATTGGCTTGGGTCGTTGCTAATATACCGTGGTTTAACTTGGGCCTAAATGTCTTAAATAGTAAGAAGAAGAGTACCTTGTTTTAAAATCATTCTTATTGCATTCAGCGATAAGGAGTAAAGTTTTAAAGCATTCATATCTCTCTTTTATCGAGACAATTAAATGCTCTGCAGAATGCGAATCCCAAAGTTCAGGAGACAATGTTCATAGGCACATGAAAATTATCGACTTACAGAATTTCTAGTGATAAATCCTTACCTGGATAGTTCTTCAATTCTCACAACATTTTCTTTATCGCTTTCCTCATTTAGTCGATGGAGTCGCTCAATTCTATGCATGGACTGGAGTTGTAGTTTGAGTTCGTCAATGCTACGCCAAAACTCTGAATTCAAGTTCTCCGCCATTTTGACTCACTAACTCCCATCATGCAATGCAAAGGTAACATTGGATTCCAGTGCCCCTGGCCCCATCTTTCCTACAATTCAGGGTGAAAAAACGTAATGAGCTTTTTTACCTCGCCGGGTTTCGCTGAGTCTGCGGGGACACGAGTAATAATCAATAACCTAAAAATCAGTCCACGTTAAACGGGGTTTTTAAAAAACATAAGACGAATCATTTTTCATTTTATTTCGCATTTGCATTTCGTTCATGAAGGGACGCTTTTAAAATCAGTAGGATATCATAATTGGATGAACGAACGGAAGTTATAAGTATTTACGTCGATGAAAAGTGAACGCGCCTGGTACCCGTCATTTGGTGAACAGGTGGTTATCATAATTTCTGCATGAACATATACTTACAAAAATTTTTTAATATAATGTCTATCCTGCAGTGAGTTGCCACAACTCTTCGGTTTTTTATAGAATTTAACCGATTGCGGTTAAGCGAGCAAAAACATTCGCGCACATCAAAAAAACGCCCGCAATACAAGCTGTTTTATTTCAAAAGCGGGTGGGTGGGGGAAAACTCAAGAGAGCATTTTCGGACTTATAGAATAAAAAAAAAAGTTTCAGGCTCGTTCTGCAAGGTCATGTTATATCTCTGCCAGAGTAAATTAGTACTACCAGTTATAAATTCAACTTTTCTTTAAATATTTACAGTTGATTGACTTCTTGAAATTTTTTTCAAAAATTGCTATTGAGTAGTGAACTTTTAACTATTTAAATTCATCGCCCCTCTCCTGATGGACTCCCGTTACATATAAGTCACGTGTGAAGGCTTGGATAGTTTTAAAAATTTAATGTATTTTCCTTTCTTCGTTTTTTCTTGAGTTAATGACTGAACAAGGAGAATAATGCGTGACCGTTTACCAGGTGATCTGTGACGTCATTGCGGGGGCCTGGGGAAAGAAATTTTAATGCCGTATCCCATAAACCAACGCGCGCACCAATTCAATTCAATTCAATCTGTTCCAGTCAGCTTTGGTTTATGGGATACGGCATTAAAATTTCTTTCCCCAGGCCCCCGCAATGACGTTACAGATCACCTGGTAGTAACAACCGATATGAGCTGGAATCTAGCAGGTCCCATCGTAGCAAAGCCCTTTTGCCACCCGAAGAAAGCGCGGCAAAACATATCGTCACTTACTCAAACAGTTTCTGATTATGGCGCCGAATGCACTGTCACAGCACCAAAATTACTTTCACACAATTGATCTGATAAAGCCACACCCAGCGCATAATGTACAAGCGATAAATGATTTGGGTTCAGTTTAGGAGAAATTTTGCGATGCGAAATTGCGGACGAAATTAAGGAGGAAATTACACTCATATGAATTGTTTGAAAAGTACTGGGTTTTCAAATGCAAGGGTTGCGGTCGCTGATTCGATCTCTGGTTGACATTTATGGTGAAAGTTTCGTTGTGGCTTAAATCAGCAGTCAATAAGAATCGGAGTGCACGAAGACGTTTGTTTATTCTCTTTTCAGCATTTGTAGTTGGTAAGTACGCTTGATTGCACCTTTTTCTTGCTGTTGACCATAAGCCACCTAAACAACTGTGCACATTTAAGATTGTTTGCATGAATCCACAGCACGTCCTGTCATTTAATGACAGATAAATGGCAATTGTTTGTTTTTCCGAGGGTTCTATAGGCCGCCAACTTCAGCCTGTTTTGCGTAAAATTTTAACAGATTCAGCCTTTGCTACCGAATCTTTGAACATGGAGAATTCTCCCTTGTCGACCAGCTAGTGAAGAAAACCTATTGCGAAGAAGGGGGAAGGGGAAGGAGGCAAAGCCTTCTGCCTTTTCAAATGTGCTGTTCATTCTCAATAATTCAATAATGTAAACATCTGTTTCAAGCCACTCTAGTATACTTTAGATTGTAAACTTTAAAAAATCCTTTTACGTGCTTCTCGTTGCTAAAAAATCTTTTAAACGATACGAACGAAAATCATGTCCCCACGTAGACACGGTTCGACCACGTTACTTTGAGACTCCTTAACTTAATAAGATGGCTTAAAAGTCTCCTTTCATGTTTTTATCTTGTTTCTTATTGAAGGAGTGGTGTTTTTCTGCTTGAACCAAAGGAATGAATACTCGGATCTTCCTCTTGGGAAACGTATGACGCGTCACGTGCTTGCAGTGGAGGAAATTCTGCAGTTCCCGGATAATTATCACACTAAAGGCATATTGTCGCTTCCTTATGGCGATATTGTGGAGCCATTCGAAGCTTGGTACTCAAAAACAAAGAAGATGAGCAGAATCGACTACTATAATGGTGAGAAGAAAGTAGAAGAAATATCTGGTATTATTGTTGAGTGTGCGGTCAAATGTTCCTTTGTTTTAAGGAGGTTTGCAAAAGCGCTTGTAGCCCAAACATTGAGTCCGTCTCAGTCTTCTCCCGGAAGCCTCTGGGAAGCAAAGGAGCTGTGACGTTGATTAAAAAACAATGAGGTAAATGAAAGAGCACGTGACTTTAGACACAAGTAAACAAGCGTGGGAATCGATTGCATTGTATTTCCTGGGCTTATTTGCGATATCGATTTCTCCACTTTTGCTCTTATTTATCTTATTCTTGAATCAATATAGGGATGGACAAAACTTTTCAGCGTGAGGATCTTGGTAGACACGGATTTGCGTGCAAAATAGTCCCTGAATATTCAGAGGAGAAGCAAAAAACGTTCACTGGGTGCCTTCATCGAAGAGGGACAAGAAAATTCCCCATTAAAGCACAAAGCATTATACCAGCACCTCTGTATTTCAGGGTACGTTTTTCCGTTTGAAAGTGCATAGATTCGAATCATGGCTGGTGTCGTAGTGCCTAAATGCCGACCCATTAGGACCGACCATGAATTTCTTGCAGAAGGAGGGGGGGGGGGGGGGGGGGGAAAGAGAGATTTCAAATCAAAATGTCCTGTGTGGAGACCTGAAACGACACAAGGGTCACATGAAGTGAAAAGTTTTTTTTGACACCCAAAGGAATAGGGAAAATGGAACCAAAGAGTCTTTCCCACACTAAATTGCACAGCCCCTCCCTCTAAAAAGTTAAATGGTTGGCCCCTTAATATGTGTTTTAGCATAGCCAGCGCGTCGGCCAGTAACAAGGTTAGAACATTCTAAAATCTGGTTGTAATGAAACGTTGTCTTAAGACTTCTCACCTCTAACACGTCTCGGACCGAAAGCGAGTGGAAAGCAAGGCTAGATGAACGTTGTCTGATAAATTCTCCAATTCTTGTCAATGGCACATCCATAACCTTGTTCTACCGTTTGTATGAAAAGAAACCTGTGCTCTCAGAATAGAGAGATTTAGAGTGACGTTTACGCCAAACATCAGATTCACATTGGGAGTTTCTCCAAAATAGAAAATGTGCAGCTAAAAACAGTCCCTTATGGACAAAACTAACGCGAAGCTACTAAATTTGTGGTAGAAGCAATGAACAGTAAAGCACATGCAAGTTAAGGTAAAACTTGGTCACGTACCGTTTGTCGTTAACGTGACTCCAGATCTCTCTAATGCCGTAAATCGTCTGACAACAATAATAAAATGTGATTAAAGTTATGCTGCTGAGCCAATATTTTAAAGCGACTCCCACTTGCTTTACCTCTGCTAACCACTGACCTACTGCCTTTTAGTATTCAGGTGATGCTGAAGTGAATGGTACAAAATGCGCCAAATGGCAACATTCCTTTACAATTTACGACAAAGTCAACACATATACTCTGTACACAACTAAAACCCGACCACCAAAACCAATCCGCTATGAAATGATGGGGTACGACACGTTACTGTCCTCCTACTATGATCACTATATCCTGGATTACGAGGAATTTGAAGCTTGGAAGTTTAACTATAAAGTGTTTGACATACCGACAGGTATGTAAGTGTTATATTGGACTTCTTAAAAGTAGAGCCGATTGGTTTAAGGCATAAACTGAACCACAGTGAACCAGATAAACGAAAGTACTCCCCTTCCTCTATTTCTCACATATAACGGCTTAGTTTTGTCGTAGGTTTCAAGGGATGTTTAAATCCCGCGCAAACGGACGCAACATTATTGGCTAACCACTTCCAACGTGGTTGGATGTTACATGTTGCGTCCGTTTGCACACCCCGTCGCATGTTGTTGGGAGATGTTGCGCAAAGTCTGAAACCAGTCAAACGTTTGAGCCAACAACTCTTAACATTTTTTTTGTTCCGTGATCGTGGAGGCGTAACGCAACAATGTTGGATCCGCTTGCACAGCTCTTCCAAAATTGTTGAGGCCACGCATAGGAACTGTACACATGGTCTCCAAAGTCTTGTGGGCTGTATCCTTCCCACGATGTACTGCAGGTTCCAACATTGTTGGGAGTTGTTGTGTCCGTTTGCACGTAGCATGATGCCGTTGCTAATTACGCTTTCTTTTGTTTGGTTAGATCTTCAATGTTTTGATTTTTCTCACGAAAAACTGGAGAAATCCGTCGGAGACATAAATCCAATGCTGGAATTCATGCCTCATAGTACATCAGGTTCACCTTTCACTCTATCTCACCCATCCAATCATTTTCACCCAACTACTCCTTCGCCTTCTACGAGTGACCCGCTCCAGTTTCTCTTAGAAACCTTAAGCAAAATGCCTCTGCTCAAGGATGGTAATTCTGAGGCCACCGCAATGTCTAGTAATCAGCGGCATACTGAGGGAGAACAAGTTATTCGCCCGTCACCAGTCCCCAAGAGCATAGGCAGCATAAAGCGTGAATCTCGTAAGAAGCCGAGTTCGGAATATAATGCTGCTATGCGACATTATGAAGATATCGTGAATTCTCTATTTAACTCGTTTAAGAGGAGATACAAGAAAACTTATGTTTCTAAGCAAGAGCATGAAACAAGAAAGGATATTTACAGACACAATATGAGGTGAGTTTGCAGTGGTTACCTAACTTAAAGAGGATGTAATTTATCTTACTCAACAAAATAAAAAAGACATACCCGGTATCTCGGTATCATTTATAAAGAGTGTTGAGAAACTGTAGAGCGTCTTCAACCATTGGCTTTTCGAACGTCAGCTTTCCCACCAAGATCTAGCCTTCAAAACTTCTGCTTTTGACTCACTTAACGACGGCCGCTGTATTTTTTTTGTATCAGTTGATAATATAATCTGATCAACGATTTTTAGTGAATGTCTCGTTAAAACGTTAACGTTCAATTCTACAATCATAGCTATTACTACCGTTAAATAGTGCTCTGAAGGGCGCCCATTTCAAAGGAAAGTTTTCCCTCATAACTGCTGGGGTACAAATTATCATATTTTGTTGTGGTTGCTTTCTACCTATTAACCTGGGGTGGTCGACTTTTAGCAAATGGGCCCTGATCACACGAACATATACTTCAGATAACACGTTCCTTTCCATAAAGTAAAAATTATTTCTTTCAATAATGTCTTCCCAAGCATCCTAGTCTTGTGGTTTGATCAGAAGATGAAGCAAGCTTGACAATTTGCATTTATTTTAACTGGCTTCAAAGTCGTTCTGAAAAATAACAATATCACTCACTTAGCGAACAACAACAATAAAATAGACTCACGTTTAAGAAGGCAAATGCCTTTATCCCACTGCAACAGATTTATCAGGTCCAGAAACCGCCAACACTTAGGCTACAGACTGAAGTCAAACCACATGGCGGATATGACGGAGGAGGAGATGGAGCAGAGGAGAGGGCTGCTAAGGGAGGCTGATATTAATGCCTTAATTGAAGGAAAGAGATTTGAAATACCCAAAGGAAAAGATAAGAGGAAAATACCTGATGCCGTGAACTGGGAAAAATCAGGTGAGATCTAAACCGAAAAAGTGATTAAAACGAAAGAATAGATACACATCAGATTGGGTTAACTGAGAGTCGTAAAACCGTAAACAAAACTAAGTTACTAGGGTGACTAATCTGTTGATTTAAATTTTACTTCTGGGAAATAATTTTCTTTATTTCCTTTTTATTTCCATTTATTTATTTGCTACGTAATATTAAAAATACAAAAAATATATATCCGATAAATAACAAAAGAGAAGTGGCAAGGAGACCCCCCTAAGAAAAACTATAGAGGAAGCTTTTGAGAAATTGGGCCTCCTCGAACTACGGACTATAGTTGTTTACATCAAGTGAACAAAAGATAGCGTCAAGTTTAAGATTTTAGATCATTGTTCATATTTACTTATTAATTTAATCCTTACTATTTTCTTAAAGAGAGGAAAGGGATCAAGACTCTTGATCCCAACGGAGTTGATGACTTCGTCGTAAAGCGAATTCATAAAGATTTTGGAATTAATCATTTAGTTCATTTCATATCACATGATGTATAACGAATGGACAACTTTCTTATCCGCACACTTTATTATTTGAGCCCCTCCAGGTGATCTGTGACGTCACTGCGGGGGCCTGGGGAAAGAAATTTTAATGCCGTATCCCATGAACCAAAGCTGACGGGAACAGATTGAATTGAATTGAATTGGTGCGCGCTTTGGTTTATGGGATACGGCATTAAAATTTCTTTCCCCAGGCCCCCGCAATGACGTCACAGATCACCTGGCTGCAAACATCAGAGTATTGACTCAGTCCTTCTCTGTTTCTTTCAGGTGCGGTAAATCCCGTTAAAAGCCAGGGGATCTGTGGATCGTGTTACGCTTATTCCGTAACGGGTGCCATGGAAGGGGCTTATTTCATCAAGGTTTGTAGAATGTTTGACAGAGAGGAAATTGAATCTCGCCAACTTACTGACTGCGCTCATTTATTCTCTTCCGTTTTGAGGCGGCAAATGAGCTAAAATAGAATATGATCACAGCTAGGTTACACCATTAATCAAGCTTTGCAGTGTTACTTCTGGTAATTGGTGAACTATCGATACATTTAGGTTATATAAATCCTTGAAAAAACGATGGGATCTCATAGGGGAATCTTAAGAAAATCAAGAAATGTGCTTCAAACTAGGGGTTATCTTTTTTAATAATAATCAAAATTTAAAGCCTTACTTTGTTGATTTGTGGTTGGAGAGGGTTTCTGGGTTAATACAATTTCTGTGGGTGCGAAAGTGAACACGGTCTTTTTAAAAAAAGATGAGAATATATTTTACAATCGCTAAAAGATGATGTAATGAGCTGTTAGTCCTTTGATCATGTTTCATCTTCATCGTAACTGAATTTGCAAAAAGCAAACTATGAGAGATTTGAGTTCATATGATCAATTTCTGGAACCACCGGAGGCCTTCAAATTGAAGCCCTCTATGAAAACCATCTTACGATTCGTTTATTTGCAGACAGGGACTCTCCTAAACCTGTCCGAGCAACAGCTAATTGACTGCTCCTGGGGATTTGGTAACCGCGGCTGCAAAGGTGGATATCCTCATCGAGCGATGCAGTGGGTCATTAAACATGGCGGACTAGCTACTGAAGAGAGCTACGGAAGATATCTCGCGCAGGTAACTTTAGAAATTAAACCTTCCTTTTTATCATAATTGTTTTTATTTATTGATATAGAACTTTCATACGCTTCGTTTTGGCAACTTTTTACCATTTCACTCATTTTCGGAGTTTTTTGAGAGAGCATGCTCAGAGCCAGCGTGCCAAATAAGACATAATAGTCCCAAGAGAAGTAAAGATAAGATAACTTTATTATATCTCTTCAGGATATCTCTATTTACAAAAATCTATTTCCAAAATTATTATGAACGTGTGATAAAAATTACGAATGTATTATCATGAGAGTACTAAAATCAGAAAGATACTAAAGGCAGAGAACGACAAAATTAATTATTAAAACAAGATATTTAAAACAAGATATTTTGCCGCTTGGCAAAATCGCGATTGGCCAGTAAATAATTGACATGCTCACTTTTATCGCTAATTCTATTAAAGATTTCTTCCGATAATTCCCAGTAAAGGGAGCATCTCGTTAGAGACTCCGGCACCGAGCGGCCACGAATTCACATCCTGACCACTGTGAAAAGCTTCGTGATTCAAGTTATTCAGGCATGAATAAATAATTATAAACTGCATAAGACAACCCCTGTGTTCGATCTCCTGAAGAGGATTGAAGCTAAACTATTCGCACTGACGTTTCTACGAATTTATACTTTAGCCTGAGAAACAGCTTACATTTCGCGACGCTACGAATGGTTTCGCCGAGAAATGACGTCTGAAGAACGAGCGCAAAAATTTCATAACTGATGAGAGCCTGCGAGCAAGCTCTCCACTTGGGGATTCGCGAGAAGTCAAGTGAGAGCAGCACGCGAAACGGGACGCGATTGTGAGGGTTAATGTGTTCTCTCGCGACTCGCTTCGCTCACCATAAATGAAGAACTTGCTAGCAGGCTATTCTGATGACGTTTCACTATCCAGATCTGGGTAGTGCCTCTATCTGCGTCATCAGTATGAATTTCTGCGCTCGTTCCTTAGACGCCATTTTGCGGGAAAACCAGTGGTGACGTCACGAAATGTCGACTGTTTTCTCCGGCTGCGAACAATTCTACTCCTTTTATTGATAACAGGAGGGGCTTTGTCATTTCAAGAACACCACAACCGGTGCCAAACTCGACTTCTATATGAACATTACGAAAGGAAACGTCGATCAGTTGAAGCAAGCCATCGCCTTCTATGGACCCGTCAGCATCCTCATCAACACTCAACCCAAGTCTTTTAAATTTTATGGATCCGGGATCTATTACGACCAATCATGCAGTAAGTGTTCTGCGGAAATCCTTTTAGGGTGTTTAAAGGGTGCTTCACGTAGTCCTCTCGTCTGTGTTTCCTTTGTTTTCGGCCTGAGGAAGGCAACTGCATGAAAACTAAACGTATTCAGGATTTTTAGTTTGCCACGTTGGATGCGACATCTTTATCATTTCATCACAGAGGCTGGATCTGACGTTTCAAGTTCATTTTAGATCCCAAAAGATGCGGAGTTTTTCGTCAACTCGTTTACAAATCCATCGGTAGTCTCTCTAGTCAGTAGCGCCAGGATCAACGGCCTGCGCTAGCCTTCGAGCAGGCTCACTTGTCCGCCGCAAATATTTTGCCCCAAATCTCAAAGATGAGCCTTTGTGGGAAGAGGGGGGGGGGGGGGGGGGGGGGAGGAAACCACGGTTTTGGTTCAAAAGATGTTTCTCATTAGTCATTAGTGAGCCAGTCATTCTTCTCTGACAGTGGTTGATTGCAAATCACGGCGTCAGACTATCGCGCCTAATAATGTTTATTTTTTCCCCCCACTTTTGCCCAAGCTAATGCACTTGATCACGCTGCACTCGCTGTTGGATATGGAGTGGAGAAAGGTCAACCTTACTGGCTAATCAAGAATTCCTGGTCTAAAGCTTGGGGTGATCAAGGATACATAAAGATCGCAATGAAAGATGACAACTGTGGTGTTTCACAGAAGGCAGTCGTAGTGAAAATTAGAGCCGAATAATTTATCATAACGCGGCTACAAGTGTACTCCTGTCATGCAATGTCGATCTTCTCAGTCAAGAAAGAAAACTGTCGGACAGTGCTCTTGGCATCTTAGTTACTTTAAAAAACTCTAATTAGGAGTCCACGATTCCTGTCGCAACTATTTTAGTGTTTTTGGCCTTCATTTGTTATGTTACAAAAAGGTACAGTTTAGAACTCGTTTCATCCATTGAAACTGTAAACAGGAAACAGGACAAAGCCAATACACAATACATACACCCATAGCTGCGCATTTTTTATGTCAGTATAATTATTAAATACTGCATTGAATTGAGCGTGCACTTCTAGGAGAGCGCGAATCAACTCTGGTGTAAATTCCATACGCGCGCACTCTCACGAAATCTCAATATCTTTTCTCAAACATTTTAAATGTTAGAGATTTTTAAACTTAGTGCTAAATCACTTTATATCTATATATCTGTGTTTATTTTGTACGATTTTCAGGCTGTAAATAATATATGTTTTATAACGTAAGGACGAGACTTAAAAGGGAAAAAAATCCTGATTCGTACGGTTGGTTATTTGAGGTGGAATGATTAAAAAGAACTGTTTTAAAGTATAAGCTGATGCCTAAGTACTCATAGAAATAGACGTTTTCTTATTTGATGTTCTGCTCGTAAAGGTTCTCACTACAGGCAATTGGGGGAAGAAATTGAAAACTGAGGCCCAAGACCCAAAATATGACACCCTTCGCAGGAAGGGAAAACCACCATTACAAAAATATTCGAACAGATCGTTTTACTTTTTTTCTGCATTTGAGTATTTTTTAGGTTAGTACAATGTCAGTAGTCTGTTCCTGCCTCGAGATGAGGTGTTCATATAGCGGAGAATAGAACAAAAGGCGCCACTCTCAACGTCACAAACTCGCGCGGATTTGCGCGGCTCTCGTGTGGAATAATTTCAGGAGATGGGCCTTCATTTTGAGACTTTCAGGTTCTCTAAACTTTCCAAGTGCTTCATATCTCGATAGACAATGCGTGCAAAGTGGAAGAATGAGCCAATGTTATATGAACATTACTAGAAATACCTTTGTAGCAAAAGGACAAAGAAAGAAACAGCTTAGCCGAGAGTAGAACCTGGACCTCAGTATCTGCAGAATATCGGCTCCAACTGAATTTATCATGAATTCAAAGATATTTGAGGAAAGCCAAATTATTTGTTTGTTGTTGTAAATTTCTGCCCTACTTTTCCCCGAAAGTTTTTCTTGTTTCGTCCGAACAGCATATTCATCGCACGACTTCCCCGAAATCTCTTCGTCGGTGGATTTGTCAAAAACACTCTTACTACGTTGATTAACATAATTCTCCCTTGCGTATAAAGCAGAATCACATTCACAGTCCTGACATTTAGAGCTATTTTCAAAGAGGTTCTCCTCAAGGTCTTGCCTCAATTTCAAAGGAGGAGAATATCGGAGAATATCGTACGTCATACCGAAGACCTCGCTAAATAGAGGTTCGTGAAATGGAGGTTCTACTGTTGCTATAGCAGCTTTACGTACAACAAAGCAAGTTTGATTCCATTAGAGCCAGCATTCACAGGCCCAGTCTCCAGAGACTCTGGAGTTAAGCCACCCATAACTTCATAGAGGCACTTGCCGTGCGTAACGCACAAGCGTTTAGTTGTTATATTGCGATGTCGCTTGTATTTGGTAGGTGAACGGCTTTGCCGCTGCGCCTGGCCTTAGACGTTTCACGGAAGTGCTGACCCAGGGGAGGTGACCCTTATGTGGAATGAAGTTGTCGTTGGCTTCCAAGATCTTTTGAGAGATGTGGGACCAGTTTTCACTGGTAGTGTCTAGGTGGCTAGATAAATGATAGGAAGCAAGGGGTTCTACCCAAACTTATAGAGATTTGTATGGAGACGCCATGCTGGTGCTCACCTGGATGAGCTCCAACATGGCGGACAGAAACCAACAGAAACATCTGTTACCGAGTTGTGCTACAAAAGAGTGAATTTATTCTTCGAGAAACTCATAAACATTAAAGTAATACTTCTTCTAATACATGAACTGTTTAGATAACAAAATTTCCTAAAATAAGCCATTTTTTTAACCTACATGACAGCTCTCTTGGCCGTCATGTAAATGCCGCGTCACCCAAACGCTTGGAAATTCAAGCGTACTCAATCGCAAAACCAAGAACCCTTTTGAAGCGAAAATTTGTATGAAAATCAGTTTTCAGCTGCTCTAATGCATCGTGAAAGTAAAATCTTGGTAGGATCGACAGTCTTTTTGTTTGAATTTTAGTGACGTCATGTGAAAACTAACAATATCATCTGTCAAATTTTTAAAAAGTCTAAAATCGCTCACCAGTTCTCCTCACCAGGGTGCAATATGTAAAAGGTTTTCAATGGTTTCACGCTGGTGACGATGTGAGGCCTGCCACCCCTTTGCAAGTTTTTACTATTTCTCTCGACGCCTCACGCCTCGTTGACGAGGCTGCGCGGCGAACCATCAGTATCGATAACAAAAAAATATCCTCTGGAACCCAGGGTAAGCGCTCATCCGATCGCTTATATAAAGTCTATAAACGTTCTGGGGAGTGATGCTACGGTTTTGACCTTTCAATGCTGATGCATGCTCATCCTTCAACATTCAGTTTGATCATGATCCCTTTGATATTTTTATATGTTGTTCTATTGCTATTTTAAAGAATGCTTTAATGTTAAAGGTCGCACAAAAAATCATGACATTGATTTTTTGAGATTGTTTTCACTAGGATTTCAAAAATCATGTATCAAGATGGAAGTACTATGCTGCACGCAATCTATCATGTGATAGATGTTGGATATAACTTTCCCAGACCGGAACATTCCTGACCATAACTCTGATAATATTTGAACTTAGGGGAAGTAGAGGCAGTAAATGTGGAGGTTCTACTCTATGTAAGTCATTTTCGCTGCCCGTTGTTTTACGACTATAGTCCCTAGACTCACGAACTCTCAGAACAAAGTGGCTCTGACGATAATGGGGAGGGGATCGAAGGGCCTCTGCTCTCAGGATGCGCGCAAAGAAAAGTGAGCAGGAAAAAACAGCGAAGGGGGGGGAAGGGTAAGGAGACTTTCCCTCTCCATCATCAGTCTCCATTTCTTTTCCTCCTCCGTGTTCTTCAGTTCGAGCAGGATCCTGGTTCGAGCCACTCGCCACTATATTCAACCCGGCATGTATATCTGAACTCCTGGGCCGGGTTGTTCAAAGCCGGGTTAAGATAACCCAGGGTTAGTACGAAATTAGAATTCAGATATGAAAGCTTGAAAAGCAAATTCAGTTTAATCCTTTTTGTCTACAATTTGACGATTAGCTACTCTAAAAAGAATAGAGAAAATGTTCAGAGAAAATGCTTTTGATGAAAAGAAAAAGAGACCCGGGTTAAAATTTAACCCTGGGTTAGCGCTAACCGGCCTTCGAACAACTCGGCCCTGGCCTGGAACAGCCTTAATCAGTTTAAACTCATCGTTAGTTTTCATCTTGGACCGTGCTGTCGATACCTCCCAAACATAAGTTTCCCTTACCTCCCGTCCCCGGGTTTTGTTATTCTGTCAGACTCGTTCCCAGTCCCTACTTATTTGTTCTTTAAAGGCAACGAAAGACTGGGGAGAAATGATGTCAAGGTCGCGGGGCAGGCTGGGAAGGGCGAAAGAAAAGTAGGGACGCTCCCCGATTTTCGTGCGGCCTTCCCTTGATGCAACGCGTTCTAGTCAAAACCGCCTCAGGAGCGACTGGGAACGAGTCTGTTATTCTGTAGCATCAGGTAATGACATTTTCTCCAAACGCATATCAACAGGATAAAATTTCGTCTGGACACTTGATAGCGCTTTGATGGCACATTTCACTTTCAATTTCCCCTTTTTTAGGTGGAGCGAAGATTACTCGGAAAGCCCGCGATAGTTAACAGTTTACAGCACAATTTCTGAGCATTAATAGAAACGTGAGTGTACCCATTTCTGTATAGATCTGTATTAAGTCATGATCAATTTTAAAATTGTTTGATCCTAGCCCACCGAAAGGCATGCGATTTTATGTGAAGATAAATTTAAAAGTCTAGCTCAGATTGCCATAGCTTGGTTGGATCAGGGTTCAATCTTAAAGGCCTTTCCTACCATTATAGCTCGTGTCGTGCTGAATTTCTCGAAGAAAGAATTATCCCAAAAGTTCTGTAGAAGCTTTGAATTCATGCTCAATTTTCAATTAACTCTTTCAATTTGAGAGCTGACCGATTTTCCCTTCAGTTTTGTCGACAGGGCTGGTACGTCGCTCATTCGGTTCTGCAAACTTTAAGCCTCATTAACCCATTTATGTCTGTGACATAAAACCAAAACAAATTTGAGGCATACACAACTTCTAGGCAGCCGGAAGCCTAGGAGAATTTTGGTCAAGTATTTACCCGCCGCTGGCCTTAACGACGAAAACTGGAGCCCTTCACATAACAACCCCGGCAAAGAACCGCTGCGAAGGCTTTTACAATTAACTTTCTTCTCGCAATTTTTCAATGCGCTTAAAGACTTTTAAATCGACGTGCTTGTAGTTCGGCAGCAATACTTCAAACAGCGTTAAATGGATTTCAAGAGTTTATCATTTTGCATTTTATCTTGGAGTCACTTCTTAGATCTAGATCGGATGTTTTTGTCAAAACTAAATTGCACGGCATTTGACATTTTTTAGGAACAAACTATAGTTTTTTGACAAAATACTGTCCCATTTTCATAAAAAATTGATTTCTCAGTAAATTATGTTAAAGTTGGTTGAATCTAAATTGTTTTTGGTTGACTCAGACGTTGATAAATGTAATTCTATATGGCCTGGTATTTCATCCCACTTTTTTCATTCTTTACCGTCACCTTTCTCCGAAATTCTGAGAACAGTCCATCAAAACATGAAGGATCATTTAGTCAGAATAAAAGCAAACCAAGGACACAACCCTCTCGAAAGGTCATGAAACAGTAGATAAACCCTAGATATAGAACTTCCGGTAATCCTCTTTTTTGGCCGCCTGCCTTTTTTGTTTGCAAATTTCCTTTTCACTTTGCTTCGCTACAGGCTCGACAGTACAAAGACGAAGACATTTGTACCATTTAACCTGAGTGCTCTCGGCTAATACAAATACTGTTTATTACCTCTAAATGTGAGACTAGCGGCCAAAATTAAGATTTGCTCAGTCAATTAAGTTTAGAATCGATCGACTCCATGCATTGCGTAAGCTGCGCGTTAGAAAGAAAAGAAGGAAAACCTCTGTTGTTCAAGTAAACTCCAAAGTCACGTTTGACGTGCTTGCCTTGTCAACAGTCGAGTTTTCTTGCCAAAACATTTCTAGGCCGTGAAAGACCAATGTCTCTGTTTTTGCGGGTAGTCTCTCTAAAGTGCCTTTCCCGTCTCGCGCCTTCAGTCACGCGCGTGTTCATTTGCGTGTCTCGCGCGTTTTGCTCGACGGTGAAGGGTTGTTTACCACTTACATGGGCAAACCGGTCGATCCACGGTTTGGGCAAATGGTACGCATAATTCAGGACTGATAAATTTTGCCCCGGATATCGCGTTTACCATTTGCACGAATCAGTTCCATTTACCGGAAAACGACCGCGAAGGGGGAGTATATATAAATGCAAATTTTGCATTTAAGTATCTCTACAGATAGACGACAAAATTTCGCAATTACTTATCTCAGTGAAAAGTAAAATAAGTAAAAAAAATACTGTGCATATATATATATACTGATACAAATCTCGCAGTTAACCATTTTTCATTAACTGCGAAATTTCTCTCTGTATATATATATAGAGTCAAACTTCGCAATTAAGTATTTTTCCTTAACTGCGAAATTTCTGTCTGTTTATAGTAAACGACTGAAATCTCGCACTTAACCATTTTTCCTTAACTGCGAAATTTCTCTCTGTTAATAGTAAAAAACACAAATCTCGCACTTAACTATTTTTCCTTAACTGCGAAATTTCTGTCTATTTATAGTAAACGACTGAAATCTCGCACTTAACCATTTTTCCTTAACTGCGAAATTTCTCTCTGTATATATAGAGAGTCAAACTTCGCAATTAAGTATTTTTCCTTAACTGGGAAATTTCCCTCTGTTTATAGTAAACGACTGAAATCTCGCACTTAACTATTTTTCCTTAACTGCAAAAATTTCTCTGTTAATATGAAGAAACACAAATCTCGCAGTTAACCGTTTCTCATTAAATGCGAATTTTATCTCGGTTTATATAAAGAAACACAAAATTCGCACTTACCCATTTTTCGTTAACTGCAAAAATTCTCTCTGTTAATATGAAGAAACACAAATCTCGCAGTTAACCATTTCTCATTAAATGCGAATTTTTTCTCAGTTTATATAAAGAAACACAAAATTCGCACTTAACCATTTTTCGTTAACTGCAAAAATTTTCTCTGTTAATATGAAGAAACACAAATCTCGCAGTTAACCATTTCTCAATAAATGCGAACTTCTCCTCGATTTATATAAAGGAATAAAAATCTCCCCTCCGGAAATTCCAGTTTAGCTCCATATTTTTCTTTGAAAACTTTTCCCTTGTGACCCCCTTGGAATTTCCAAAAATCTTCCTTGGTAGGTTGATGAATATTTTCTGGAACCACACACCTCAAGAACTTCTTGAAAAATAAATAGAGAATAAATAAAAAAAAAAAAACGCATGGGAATCAAGGTTTTGATATTTATGGGAGTTAATGAGGTGAGGCTATATAATTTATCAATAATAAACCTACTGAAAATGAAAGTGACCTTAACGACTCTTTTTAAATGCAGCTGCAATTTGAAACCTTAAATGTCTGATCGACGAACTTGCATGTACTTTCTCATTGTTTCCAACTACATTACCATTATGATACCACCAATGCATATATTCACTACACACAATTGAAAATAAAAAATTAACGCGAGAATAAAATTGAACAAAAAGGTCTTTACTGCTCTGGAATTGATGATGTTGTTACTTAAGTCTTTAAAGTTGATGAGAGGGGGGTCTACTCATCCTTTCTTCAAGCAAATCTGATTACTGATATCATACCTAAAAATCTGGTGGAAAAGTCCTAAATGAAATGATCCTCTCAACGGCCTGCCTTACACCCAATACAAAAATGGCCACCAACTTAATTGTTCTTTGTTTACATTAAAATGAGCTTGGGTAACCATGTTCTCAGGATAAAAATTCAAAAGAATGTATTTTTTAAAAAGAGCTTACTCAGGGCGATTTTAATATAAACAAAAGAATATTAAACTAGTGGCCATTTTTGCATTGGATGTACGATATTTTTCATTTCAATGTACGTGAACAACTTGATGATTTAACTACAAAAAAAGGTCAGCAACTTCAAACTCACAGAGATATATCTCAAAAGTAGGTTTAGTTTGATCGTCCGGGTGAACGTAGTCAACAACAACAGTCCTATTCAGGACTACGTTCACCCGGACGATCAAACTCAACCTACTTTTGAAATGACTCCTGGGTTCAAACCTTTCACAGAGAAATATCTGATAAACACTTCCTAATCATAAATTGGAAATTCTGATGATCCATAGTATTCTTTAATTTAATTTACACGAACAATTGACGTATTAACCATTCACAAATAAAAAGAAATTGGTCAACAACATTAGCAAGAATTATTTACAGGTACCTTGATATCTGTCAATAATAAAATATTTCTTGTAATGAAAAAAAGTGGTTCTACAGTAGTGATGCCATATTTTCGTGAAGTAGAAGTACATTCTATAATTCATTCTGTGTAAAATATATTTTTCAAAACTACTAACGTAACCAGGAGATGTGCTTTTTGTTTTAAGATATAGTTTTGATATTCAGCGATTATTGAATGACGCTGAGTAGGATATGAAGAATTCTATGGAATTCTGCAGATCGAGGAGGGTGTTATCCACAAATTCCGCAGTCAACGAAAAATGGTTAACTACGAGATTTGTGTTTAGAGAGACATTTCGCAGTTAACGAAAATGGTTACCTGCGATGTTTGTGTTTTTTACTCTAAACAGATAGAAATTTCGCAGTTAAACAAAAATGTTTTACTGCAATATTTGTCTTTCTTACTATAAACAGAGAGAAATTTCGCAGTTGAGGAAAAATAGTTAAGTGCGGGATTTCAGTCGTTTACTATAAACAGACAGAAATTTCGCAGTTAAGGAAAAATAGTTAAGTGCGGGATTTCAGTCGTTTACTATAAACAGACAGAAATTTCGCAGTTAAGGAAAAATAGTTAAGTGCGAGATTTCAGTCGTTTACTATAAACAGACGGAAATTTCCCAGTTAAGGAAAAATACTTAATTGCGAAGTTTGACTCTCTATATATACAGAGAGAAATTTCGCAGTTAAGGAAAAATGGTTAAGTGCGAGATTTCAGTCGTTTACTATAAATAGACAGAAATTTCGCAGTTAAGGAAAAATAGTTAAGTGCGGGATTTCAGTCGTTTACTGTAAACAGACAGAAATTTCGCAGTTAAGGAAAAATACTTAATTGCGAAGTTTGACTCTGTATATATACAGAGAGAAATTTCGCAGTTAATGAAAAATGGTTAACTGCGAGATTTGTATCAGTATATATATATGCACAGTATTTTTTTTACTTATTTTACTTTTCACTGAGATAAGTAATTGCGAAATTTTGTCGTCTATCTGTAGAGACACTTAAGTGCAAAATTTGCATTTATCAAATCACCGCCGCGAAGGCCTGAAATGGTATCAAAGATCCAGCTTTGAAGAAATGGAACACAAATTTCTGTTTGGAATATTCCGTCCGGAAAAAAAGGACTAACTTTTCAGATGTTCCTTTGCTCCCGGAAATTTTCCGCTCTAACGACTAAAAAAGTCGTGTTCCATTTACTTTCCAACCGGATGGATTTTCCGGAATCTTTTTGTAAACGGTAAACAACCAATCTATTTGAAAGGACAAAGCTGGATTAATTCCAAAAAATTAAGATGGGTCACGTTTAGCATGTTTCGCTCTAAAGTGATTTTATTAATATAAACTGTGACAAAAGATCAAACACTGAACATGAATTATTTTTACTTGGAAGAGACGAAAATTTGACTTTAAAATATTGGTGAATATAACAGCAGACACCGTGAACAAGACTAACAACGGATTAACCGAAAATGAAACTATGGCTGCATTTACCTGGTCGTCGCGTGACCCCAAGATCGCCTGATCGTGCGTGGGATGGGTAAAAAAACTTGAAATCTGACGCTCAGAAGGTAAATTACGTCTAAGCCGTCGGCAAGAGTGAAAAGTGCTAAACGAAGCAAACACTGTAGTTGAATATTCATTTTGCTGAACACCGATCCGATTCAATTCGTTACATTTCATCGTTCATCGCAGCATTTCCTTTTCGATCGAGGAGGACCTTAAACATACAATCGGTAAAGTATAAAATATTCAAATAGCAAAATTAATACCAAATGCGCGTAATCTTGAGTGCTGCATCGCATCTGCAGTGCCATGGGCTCCGCGGAAGCAAGTTTGAAGTACAAGAACTCTTTGTTATCCAAAACAAAGAATTGGCCCTAGAAGTAAGGCTAAGGGCGATTAGGTTATCGTGAGAACGGCTTCTTTTGGTTTTCTTTAGACGGCGAACAATCTCTCGGTTCTACTTCCTTGAAAGCTTCTGACCCCGGGGGCCACTCAACAAGTTTTATACGGGAAGGCTCCTCCCTAACTCCAACCCCTTTTGAAGAAATAGGTACCTTATTCACCATACATTCATCATCACATGCGGCCTACTACATAATTTCAAGGGACGAGATCGAGCAAGCTTTTTTTTATCACGGAGCCTTCATCTCCCATACTGGCCCTGTGACACAGCGTATTTACCCCGGGGGGGGGGGTACTCGATATATCCTTGGGTGGGGAGGTGCGGCCCGGCTCCTCATACCCTGACCCTGTGTAAGACAAAAATCGCTGATTTTCCTACCCTGTTTAAGACAGAATGTCGATTTTTGATACCCTGTTTAAGGCATTCGTAGAACGTACGCGCAGGCTGTTTATCGTCCAAGAAAAGATACCCTCTTTAAGACAAAAATTGATAAAATCGATACCCTGATTAAGACAAAAAATGATAAAATCGATACCCTGTTTAAGACAAAAATCCCGTAAAACATACCCTGGCTCGCCGCACGTCCCCATTAATTATAAGGGAGTATCCCCCCGGGTATTTACACTCCCGGGGGGGTTACACTATACTATGGGCTTTTTTTGGGATGCGTAAGACAAAACTCTTTGCCACACGCCCTTGACATACAACCAGCTCCAACCAATCGGATCTTTGTTTACTTTTCATTAGATGTAACAAGATCATATGACTGACATATGTGTAACGTAAGAACTACTGTCTCTTCACACGCTTTAGAAAAAGTTTAAGGAGCTGTGTCAAGAAATTCAGCCAAATTAGGAAATTACAAAATGCCCGTTAAATTAAGAGAAACATAAAAACTGAACCGCTTAAAAGTTTAAAGGAATGTTAAAATAACATAGCAGAAACAACAGATGCCACGGATGGGCGAAACTGAAGAAGATTGAAACGGATTGAAATTAGGGTTTTTGAAAACTGTTCAGCCTAACAGTCTTTCAAAGTTGATCCCTGTTGCTTGTAACTTCATGTCTCGGATCTCTGATTTTGTCATTTACCTGTAATTTCCTTGCTTACTTTAAGTTCCATAGCGATTGAGGGCGAGTAATTGGCAAAATTAAACAAAATGAACTGGACTGCCGTGGCACAGCCCCTTTAATTAATTTTGCCTCTCTTACAACTCTCACGGAGAGAGCTTGGTTCGCCGTTAGCTTGAGGCCCGGCTTGAGGTTGATCTTTCATTTTCAGCCTCCGATCCACCTTCGACTTGGTAACACAGTATCTCCTTCGGTGTCTGAATCATTGAAAAAGCTCTCGTTTAATTGGGGGGGGGGGGAAGGGGGAAGGTAGAGAAGATTTAGTACAGTACCATGCGTGTACATTACGCGGACGCCCATGGCGTCCGTAAATCACCTTTGTCACAATATCACCGTTAATCATAAATAAATATAGTTTGACAGCTTTCACATATAGAAGGCCCGGCCAGTCGTGTGTCTTAACATTTCGACTCCCCTCACATTTTGTGCATTTTCAAAACTGACCCCCCCCCCCCCCCCCGAAAAAAAAAACAAGCCTCTTAGAAAATTGTATTACCCTCCAACCCCCTCCCCGGACGTAATAAACGATCGGCCCCTTAGATCAAGTGGCGAGTTGCATTATTTTGTTTGTCGTAGCACGATTTTGCCACGTATCTGTGCTCAGGAGAAAGTTGTCACAACAATAAATATGTGCAACAGATAGTGAAGAGTTGACCAGAAGTATTGCTGGTTTTCAGTGTCACGCCATTCAAAATAGATTAAAATAAGACTCAAAACCATTCGACAGATAAAGTCCAGAATCTTGGAAATGAAAGGAGGTAAATATACAAAGACCCTTGCCAAGATTTGGGTCGAAGGAATAACTCGTATACGAGATATCCGAAGAAATGTTTTACCCAAATTTATAGAGCTTTAATTTGTATGGAGACACCACGCTGGAGCTCATCCGGATGAGCTCCAACATGGAGGACGGAAACCAACAGAAACATCTGTTTCCGAGTTTTGCTACAAAAGCGTGAATGTATTCTTCGAGAGACTCATAAACATAAAGTAATACTTTTTCTAATACATGAACTGTTTAGATAGCAAAATTTCCTAAAATAAGCCATTTTTTTAACCTACATGATAGCTAGTTTGGCCGTTATGTAAATGCCGCGTCACGCAAAAGCTTAGAAATTTAAGCGTACTCTATCACAAAACCAAGAACCCTTTTGAAGCGGAAATTTGTTTGACAATTAGTTTTCAGCTGCTCTAATGCATCGTGAAAGTAAAATCTCGGTAGGATTGATAGCTTTTTAGTTTGCATTTTAGTGACGTCATGTGAAAACCAAGCATTTTTTAAAGAGAAGCCCCTTATTTAAACATCGCTGAATTCGATTGTATATGCGTTTCCTTTTCCAAATTAGTTTATGACAAGGGTCTTCTAAATTTTGAAATGGCAGTTTATAGATTAATTCCCAACGCAGATCTGGTTCTGTTCTGTGTTTTTTAAGAGAAACGTTTGATGTCGGTGTTTTATAGGCTTTTGAGGAAACTTCTTTGATGCCATTAAACTGCACGATGAGAGATTACTGACACCACCGAGTTGTTTCAAATATTACTCAAAAGCGATCTTTTGACACTGCTCAACAAGCTTTACCGTACGTCTTTGTAAGAAGTGCCGGAACCGTCCCTGTTTGGATTCTCACTACATATAAAACGTTACAACAACGACTAGCACAGAGCGTTTACCTTTCACTAAGCAAAAGTAGCTATGGGCAAACAGAGAACGGATGTTTTATAAGTCAAATGAGTCAATGAGTCAGATCTGAAAAAATAAACGTTTTGTAGAAACAAAGCCTGTACACAGACGTTGTTTTATTTTTTTTTTCGTTCTTTTTCATCTTTAACTCTGGAAGTATCTCTCAGAGGGTGTGGTTCTAGGTGTAGCACTGTGCACTATATTGTACTTCATTGCTCTTATGAATTTGGGACCATGGAATTAATTAACTTCAAAACAGCAAAAACACACTGATTTCTTAAAGTTAAAGCACGGGCCCGTGCTTTAACTTTAAGAAATCAATGTGTTTTTGCTGTTTTGAAGTTAATTAATTCCATTGCTATAAAACTGGAAGTATTCAGTTTGGGGCTTGACGTCCTACCCAGAGTTGTTTAGGGTATTGACCTCTATACCTTTGCCAAATTTCGTACTTTTAACAATAATTTGAAGGATGTTGCACCATTTTCCTGTACTATACTAGCTAGATCTAGAAGTCCCATACCAGAACTGACGAGCACCAAGGTTGTTCATATTAGTTGACGCACGAGTTTTTAAAACATGCGAACTAATGTAAATAAACACAAACATAATGCAAACAATGAATGTCCAAAGATTTTGATCAATCAACGAGCATTGAAAGCTATTTAAAATTTCAATGGGTATACAGTAATAACTCAATAATACTTATTCGTACACTGGGTCTCTAATATAAACACTGACTGTGTACAATTGTTCGACTCGCTGTTTACATACAATTCAGTTTGTTCGCCTCGTAGCATCGTTCACCTTTCGAGGCAAGTAAAACTGATGGGAAAAAGTGGTGAACTACATTGGAAAGATTATCTACTGAAAACATCTCTGCTGTTGATTGTTGGAACGGACGCTTTAAAACATAAATTGTCTAACCTGGATCGCCTTCAGTGTGTTTATGATCCACAGCGATCCACGGCATGAAAGAACATTGTATTCCTCTTGATTCCTCACTAAAACCCAATGAATACTTCCTGGAATACTTACCTTTACACCAACATGACACGCTAATGAATAACATACCGATGCAGATAGAAAAGAACAGAAAGAAAGAATAACTTTTCTTCGCACTCGTGACTGATTTTTTACTTCAAACCGGGCCTAAACATCAACACACCGAATGTCAAAGAGAATTAAAGACTTTCTTCGGTAGCACTCAAATTTACGCTGCCTTTTTTGTCGATTCTGATCAGGTGCTACGCGGCAGGGCCTGGGAACTGCTACCAAACAGCCCTGGTTGCGATTTCTTGTCAGAAATAGGCCTTGCATGTGCTAACCTGAGATCAGGCCCAAAGCGAAACGAAAATAGAGCCTGATCTCATGTTATGCATGTCCAGGCAGCAATGAAGCAAGTAGACAAAATAAGTGAGAGTAATGCTTAATTTTATTGTTTCTACCGAAACTTTTATTTTTTCAGATCTGGCTCATTGACTCATTGACTCATGACTCATTAACTCATTTGACTGATTAATACTTTTTAGTATAATTACATCGATGACTATCGAAAATAGGGCGCTGTGATTGGCTGAGAGCTTCGCACTATCCCGCTATAATCACCGCGCGGTGATTATAGCGGGATTATAGTGGGATATGTTTCGGGGTCGGAAATTGATCAATAATTTTATTTTCTCGAATAATCATCAATGTCATCATACTAAAACAATTAGTCGCCTCAGGCGACGTGAATATTGGCGAATAGTCACCTCGACTTCGTCTCCGTGACTATTCGCCGATATTCACGTCGCCTTCGGCGACTAATTGTTAAATACACTAGGGCAAACAACAACCTTCTGACGATGCTCAGTCGGAGTAATAGTTGCATTGTATCATGGGTATACTTTTACTCAGTAAAAACAGGAATGGAGAAGATCGAAGCGACGGAATTTAGAACGGTGGAGTTGTGCTAGAACGTGTTTAACGCCTCCTTTCTGCCATTTTTGTTTAGATACTGGACCCTGAATGCGGACGTAGGAGGGAACAACATTTCGAGGGAATGTCTAACCTAAAAATAGACCAAAGTGTAAATAAACTGTTTCCCTAATCAATGGGAAATGGAGGCTCCTGAGCAATAGGCTCCTAGCTATATTCTAAATGCAAATAAAGCATAGCATTTTTCGAATTCCTGTTTTGAGAAACAGTATGAAAAACCATTTCTGTTAAGATTAAAATCACATACACTTTGACTTTGTTCCGTAAAACATGTCATACGAACTTATGTTTCTTATATTTGAGGGAAGGTTGTTTCATATAATTAATGCTCCCTTAAAGCCTAGAGAATATTTGCCATAATTTGTTCATTCTAAGTCAATCTCCATTATATCCCCTTACCCTAGCTTCTATGTGCCATGTATCCCTTTCGTATACCCTTCCATTCAGTCATAAATGGTACGCCTTTCACATTCCCATTGTAAAGGCATTGTATTTTTAAATTCGTACGGAATAAATCCCTTAACCATGAATTTTCTTGATTTTTTCACAGCCATAAATGTTTAGGTCCTTTACAGCCCGCAATGAGAGATCTGCCTATACTTTTATATATCTAAACTAGTGAAATCCCTACCCTTGTTTACATGGAGGTGGGGGACCCCAGGTGATGTGATCACATTTACATATTAGGTAGGGTAATACGCCACATGTTGCCTCACCTTCATGTAAACAGGCCCTTACATACCTGACGTTTGAAGAAGGTGAGCCTCCCAGTATCGGTCATTAAAGGGGATACCGCCCCTCCCTTGGCCCCCCACCCGCGGACTTCTGACAGTCCTAATAGGTCATGCTTGGGTTAGCACCCGAGCGGCGAAATATAGGAGGCTTGTTTCAGTTTTGTTTTCTCCTCCCATTCCAATCTGTTTTTGATTAGCTGCGTTTATTTTCCGAACTTTAATTGCTCAACGCAAATGAATCTTTGGACAAAAGATCTCAGGTGGCACACTCATAGGATTAGGAGCCCATCACTTGAGAAAGGTTATGTTTAATTGCATGCTGTATGCATACAATATTATTAAAGTTAAAATGTAAAAATTCCCTCACTGCTTTTATGTTTATGACCGCAGCTTTGCGTATTGTATTTCTTATTAAAATCATAAACATTGTTTTCAATGATTTGTTTACTTTCGACAAAAAATGGCTTTAGTGATCTCGCTTAATCAGAGAAACTATAATTTGCCAGCAGTTTTACATTGGTTCCCGTTATACTCTCCGGCGTAGTTGTAAAATTGCTTTTTTTAAAACAGGTTTCAAGACTGTTTCCCCTCCGAAACCAAATGGCGTCTAAAATTTACTCGGAAGAGCAGCTAAACTACTTCCGGGTTTGTCACATAGCCACTGATTTACTGCCACCAGCTTTAAGATTTCTGTTCAAGCAGGAATGGGACAATCGATACAAGACAACTTATGGAGAATGGAAAGACACGCCTCAGAATGGACTGGACTTCAAAAATGGGGAATCCCCTGCTAATCAAAGAAAAAATGCCCGATTGTTAGCTACGATGATAAATGGAGACAGAACAGAATGGGACTGTACTATGCTATTTTATGCCATCCTGTATTCTGATTCTATCGGACATGGACTGAGTCCACTGTTCAGAACCAATGTTGATGATCTCAGAAAGTTCCGAAATGAAGGCTTCGCTCATATGACAGAAGGTCAGCTCTCAAATGCAGATTTCAGTGTCACTGTTGGAAAAGTTGAGACAGCATTTCGAGCTCTAATATCCAATGTGTCAGTAAGCAGAAAAGCTTTCCAACCCATGAGTTGCATAATGTGAAGACAAGTAATCAGAAACTTACTCAAGACCTTCAGACGAAAGACGCCGAATTTCAAGACAAAGATACTAAATTGCAGGAGAAAGATGTGGCACTTCAGAAAGAAAAAAATAACGTACAAGAGAAGCACGCTGAGCTTCAGGATAAGGAATTGGAGCTTCAAGAAAACAAAGAGGGGCTTAAAACTACGGAAGAACAGCGCAAGGTCTTTGAAGAGCAACTACAACGTGAAGTACAACCATTTTGCGTCCTTCCACCCAGACCTCCCCATGTGATTGCATGTCGCGACTGTGATGTTGCTAAAGTAACACAGAAGCTGTTAAAGTTAAGAAAGGCTAGCGAGAACAATTTAAGTTATTGTTATATTACAGGTAATCCCGGGAGTGGCAAATCCCAGCTGGCTGGACTGGTTGCTGAAAATATCTACAAAAAAGCACGGAAAGAGACGAGCGCTCCGTCATTTGTTATGACTTTAAATGCTGAAAACTTAGAATCACTTTTAGCATCATACTTATCACTGGCAAGAAAAATAAGCTGTCCCTCGTATACTATAACTGCCACCGAAAACTCTAAAGATTTAAATACTGAAGAGAAAGTAGCCATTATCAAAGATTTAATTACGACAAAAATTCACCTTTACTCATCTTGGTTCTTGGTGATTGACAATGTCACAAATCTTGCTAGAATGGGTCAATTTCTTCCTAAGTGTGGAAATGAGCATTGGAGCAAAGGCCAGCTGCTAATCACAACGCAGGATTGTTCCTGTATCCCTCCTGAGAGTCCATTCACATCCCACCTTTCCATAAGCAAAGGCATGGATGACATTGACGCTGCCAACCTTCTATTCGAGCTCACTGGAATCACAGACGATGGTATGGGAAAAAAGGTAGCACACGCTTTGGATTACCAGCCACTTGCATTAGCCAGCGCAGGAATCTTCGTGAGAAAGGTACGAAATACCAACCCGGACTTTGGCTGGGAAGGGTACTTGAGAAAACTAGAAAAAGGGAAGCGTGAACGTACTGAAGGAGAACTTGCCAAAGTAAACACTATCTACCCGGACTCTATGACAGAAGCGACTAGGATGGCCGTTAAAGCGGAAATTGATTCTAATAACATAATGAAGCATGTTTTCACTTTTCTCGCTTTTTGTGCACCAGAGCCAGTAAGGCTACACTTGTTGACCACTTACGTTGTAAATGCTGATGGAGAGTTGGATGAAGAAGAAATAGGCATTCAGATCCAAGGGTCCTCCTTGCTGTTAATCGAAAATGAGGATGATGTCAACATTCGTTTGCATAATGTAGTACACACTATTGTCAAGAATTTAGTTAAAGAAGAAATACACCAAGCTGATGAACATGTCCGAGTTGTTTGTATTGCGGTGGAGTCGTTTAGTAAGTTTATAAACGAAGCTATACCAAAGATCCTGCAAAGTGAAGATTCTGTGTGTGAAAGTAGGCATATTGTTCCACACTTGAGAACTCTAACCACCGAAACTAAAAGTATTTTCTTTACTACAGAGAAATTCGGTTTTATCAAAATCGCTATTAAAGATTTATGTATAACTCTGAATGACTTTCTCGCGCTTGGTAATGTTTGCCATTCTAATAGTGAGTACCAATCAGCAATGGACTATTTCAGTGTAGCTTTAAAACTCAGCGAAGACAAAGAGAACAAGACACTGCCCGATCACTTAGAAGAGGCGGCAATAAACCAGAAGATGGGTATCCAACATTACGCCTTGAGTGACCATCAACAAGCTAAGGAGTATTATGAACGTGCCCTGTCCATACAATTGAAAAAGCTTGGACCCGACCATGTTGACGTCGCACCTACGTACAATAACATGGGTAACCTACATAAAGACTTAGGTGACCATCAACAGGCTAAGGAGTATTATGAACGTGCCCTGTCCATACAATTGAAAAAGCTTGGACCCGACCATGTTGACGTCGCAAGTACGTACCATAACATGGGTATCCTACATCACATCTTGGGTGACCATCAAGAGGCTAAGGAGTATTATGAACGTGCCCTGTCCATACAACTGAAAAAGCTTGGACTCGACCATGTTGACGTCGCACGTAAGTACCATAACATGGGTAACCTACACAAAGACTTAGGTGACCATCAACAGGCTAAGGAGTATTATGAACGTGCCCTGTCCATACAACTGAAAAAGCTTGGACTCGACCATGTTGACGTCGCACGTACGTACCATAACATGGGTAACCTACACAAAGACTTAGGTGACCATCAACAGGCTAAGGAGTATTATGAACGTGCCCTGTCCATACAATTGAAAAAGCTTGGACCCGACCATGCTGGCGTCGCACGTACGTACCATAACATGGGTATCCTACATAAAGACTTGGGTGACCATCAACAGGCTAAGGAGTATTATGAACGTGCCCTGTCCATACAATTGAAAAAGCTTGGACCCGACCATGCTGGCGTCGCACGTACGTACCATAACATGGGTATCCTACATAAAGACTTGGGTGACCATCAACAGGCTAAGGAGTATTATGAACGTGCCCTGTCCATACAATTGAAAAAGCTTGGACCCGACCATGTTGACGTCGCACGTACGTACCGTAACATGGGTATCCAACATTACGCCTTGAGTGACAATCCACAGGCTAAGGAGTATTATGAACGTGCCCTGTCCATACAATTGAAAAAGCTTGGATCCGACCATGTTGACGTCGCACGTACGTACCATAACATGGGTGTCCTACATCGCGTCTTGGGTGACAATCCACAGGCTAAGGAGTATTATGAACGTGCCCTGTCCATACAATTGAAAAAGCTTGGACCCGACCATGTTGACGTCGCACGTACGTACCATAACATGGGTGTCCTACATCGCGTCTTGGGTGACAATCCACAGGCTAAGGAGTATTATGAACGTGCCCTGTCCATACAATTGAAAAAGCTTGGACCCGACCATGTTGACGTCGCATGTACGTACCATAACATGGGCATCCTACATAAAGACTTGGGTGACCATCAACAGGCCAAGGACTATTATGACCGTGCCCTGTCCGTACAACTCAACAAACTTGGACCCGACCATGCTGACGTCGCGCGTACGTCTCGGTTATCGGGTGATGTGCAGTGTGTTTTGGATGCCCAGCAGCAGCTGGCCCACAGAATTATTGATGACCGTGTCCAGTTTATTCCGCCTAAAAATCGTAGATCAAATAATTGTAATACTGTGTAGTTATCATAACTTACGTCGTTCGTTGATTGTCTCGGATTTTGCTCAGTAATCGATCAGTAAGATTGTTTGAGTTATTTAATTGTACCTATACAGTCTTGCTAGTTAAATTGGAACATTGTTGTGTGAATAAAATATTTTTATTTGGGATACAGTAATTAGTTCGACACAGTATGTCAATTAGACCTATCGATAGAAAAACCTGAACCATCTAAAAGTACAGAAAAGGAAAATCTGTTTATCAACAAGAAAAATAGCTAGTGTCTCACTATTTCTTGTCACGATTGCCTTAGCGTTTTAACTGATAAACAAGTGGTACATCGGCCATTCAGTTTTTCGTATCATGCCAGTCATTGGTGAAGGAAAATAACGAAGTAAAAGTGTTTTTATTTTCTTAAGTGGAAAAGAGATTCCAAATAGTATGTTTTGATTCTTCCTTCCGCCTTATTGATTAAATGGAATCAATAATAGTCTATGAAAACTAAAGATGAATATTGCAAAATATTTACCCCATGTAAGTCAATCCAAGACAGTCTTGTTTTTGGCTACTGAAAAGTACGTTACATGGGATGCCAGGGATTGTTGAAGGATAACTGTTAAGTGAAAATGTTTTTGTTTTGTCAAGTGCAAAAGAGTTTTCGAATAGTATATTGCAATCGTTGGTGGGATTCCCGATTCTTTGTGCTGTTTTCTGGATTCCAAAGCGCAGAAATCCCGATTACTCAAGCAAAATTTTCCGGATTCTTTTACATGGGCGCTTTCAAAGAATGGGCGCTTTCAAAGAGAGGCCAAGTGCAAAACCTTTCTTGTGAAAGTAAGTTTTCACAAGTTTAGCCTTCTATAGCTATAGGTGCAAAGGGGCATTGTTTAAGTCTTGCTTGTGTCCATTAAATATTAATAATAATAATAATAGTAATAATATTAATATTTATAATAATAATAATAATCATAATAATAATAATAATAATAATAATAATATTAATATTTATAACAATAATAATAATAATCATCATCAAATGAATGATCTTCGCAGTTGTGAACGCAATTTATGCAATTGCGTGAGAAGCCTGGAAAAAAAAATCAGAACTTACTTCATATACGTCGAACACAATAAAAAAAGTAATAATCTGTTATTGATAAGTACAGCTAACTACAAAATCCTATTTACAGTTAAATTTCGCTTAAAAAATTCTATCTAGTGAAAGTGCTATTTACAATTCATTTGGATCAGGGAAAAAAATCTGCCTAATTTGGATTTAAAAAATTCAGTTCAATTAAAAAAGTTATTCTAGTTAAAAACATACAATTTCATTTCAATTAAAGAAAACAATCACCTAGAATTTTTTAAAACTATTTTCTAAAGTAAACGTAATCTAACTAAAAAATTACCTTCCCAATTGCCTTATCGAATATTCGCGAGTCCTTTATCAATATCTAAATCCATCTCCGACAGTTCTAAATGGACTCTTCTAGACATTCTCGATCCTCTTAAACAAAGCAGAGCTGATCTTAGCAGAGCAAATGACACTTTACCCCGGATCCGTGACATGGTAGTCTCATAGCTTTCACTCTTCTTTGCATTGTAGCAACTAGCTCGGCAAGCCTACTCTGAAAACTAATGGCGCAAATGTAACTTGCTATACTTTTAACACTCTGCTAGCGTGCTGGCGTTTTCTCTCTGTTTCGTGTTGCCTGAATATATGGTCTGGACTCAAATCTCTGTAGGAGTCCGCATTCGAATGGCAAACCCTACCCTCACAAGAAAGCGGACATCTGCCTTTCCCAGGAGCCTCTAGCAACTATATCAGGCCGCGCATCCGGATCTGTGTTGGCTCCCCTACTCAACCCGCTGATTCAACTCTTCTCCTGTGATGTCTTGCAAAACTGGCTCGACTTTAATGCCTTTACACAACATGCTAAGCATTTCCTCTTCTTGGTCCTCCAGTTCACTATGGCGTTGTATGACAAATCCTCCCGTTTGCATATCATAGTGTGATCCACATTAAAAACGTCCCCGTAAACACAAACATAAGACGTATCAGGAACTTCCCAGAAACCTGAGTTTTACAGCATCTCGAATCTTACTCTTGTTTAAATCAAAGTTCACAACTCTAATTGGCAAAACGGTAAGCCAACTAGAAACGCTTGTTTGAGTGGCAAGGTCCACAGTTCTCAAAGTTTTTCCAGAAATCTAACCCTTCCCCTTCTCATCAAGTTTTTCCTTCAGATACTGATTCTTCACTGGGAGCATCTCCCTTAGCATAGCGTGTATTTAATTTTCATGTGGTGGCTCATGTAACTGCGATTCTATTTGTTGGGTCAATGGACAAGAGATATTAGTTGATGCTACATGCTCTAAGGCTGTTACTTGACTGGGATTTGTTAGGCCCACGGGCATGCCTCCCATTCTCACTGGCAACGCCAACAGTTCACTTTCAGCTTGTCTACAGCTGTACCCTGCAATGGACTGTCTGAGGGTATCAGCTATAGCGGGCTACAGAGGTGCGAGTAGATCTATATCAGGCAGAGTTCTCAGAAAGTAGTCCAGCTTTGTTTTGATCCAAATGTCAGGGGCACCCAACGACAATTTTTGGAAAATATCTGTTCGGAAGACGATTTGAGATCTAGAATTTTCGGAACATTTGTTTTTAAATCTCTTGCTTGCCTGCCTCTCCTAGGATTTTCGAACCCCCCAAAAATGGTATAATTGCCCCCATTTTAAAGGATTTTCACCCTAAAAAGGTCACGTAGAATTTTCGGGAGCCTTTTTTCTGGCTGGAATTCTCGAAAAGGTAAGTTTGATCCCTATAAGTTTCGGATCACTAGACTTTCAGCTAGAAAATCCGAACAGATGAAAAATTTTTAGGGGATAAAAATATGCCTTCATCTACCGTTTAAATACTAAAATACGTTCAACAATGCTATGTTTAAGTGGTTTTGAATTATCTTCTCGTTGGGTGCCCCTGAAATGTGAACGCTGCATATCAAACCTGGCGCTGCGACAAAACAAACTCTGCCAATTTTGTCACCTGCCCCACCCACCCTCACCCTGTCACATAACCTGCAAACCAGCATTGTTTGGCTTGACTCACTGCTTGTATAAGCGAGAGATGAGCGGCTGTAGACTGAGGGGAAACATGCAAATTGCTAAAGGATCGCCTTGCGTAGTACCCTCCGCAGAAATAAGCTCTTTAGCCCCCGTTTCAAATAGTCGTGCTGGTGCTCGGTAGGTATTTATTGCCAACGTAGCTAACGCTGAACAAAGAACCCTGATGTCATGAAGGGCGGCTGCCCGATTTAGTGAGTTGAAGGCGTTTGACGCATCCACTAGCAACACTGCATCGGTTTCCGCGTGCTGGAATAAGCTGTTCATAGCCTGCACTGTTGCCGCACTCCCGAATTTGTGTCTGGCGCAAACCTGAAGCGACGCACTCGACTCTACTATATATCTTTTTTCGTCACCTTTGTCCCGCACTTCCCAATAACTCTTCTGATTTTACAACCGACTGGTCAGAGTTGCAAGAGCGTCGCACAAATTAGAGCCAGATTTAACAAAATAATAATAATAATAATAATAATGAAGGAAACTGAAGGAAACTGAAAAAAAATGCAAGTACAAAGACCTAGAACTAGAAATACAGAGAATGTGGCATATGAAAACCGTAGTGATCCCTGTGGTTGTTGGTGCACTTGGTACAGTGAAGAAGGGTATGGTAGAAAACATCAAGAAAGTGTCAGAGAGAGCTACTATGACAGAGATTCAAAAGATCTGCATGCTGGGATCTGCACGAATCCTCAGAAAGGTTCTCAGTGTATGAACAGAATGATTGACTTGTGTGACTGACGCTCTAGGTGCATGGTTTGCGCTCGGCTGATGCACAAAAAGAACACCAGCAAAGACTGTGATAATAGAGACAATAATAATAATAATAATAATAATAATAATATATTAACGTGATTTTTCCCTTGATGTTATACAGTAACGTCTCATCTTTTCATGAATACCATGAGCTAAAACCCCGGGGGGATACTGCCACATATTGGCTATATAGGAATGAGCCGTTGTGAAGGTTATAGTTTTCGAGCAGTTTACTCTGGGATAGGGTATATAAATCAGAGAGTTTAGGTCTAGAATAGAGTAACATTTTCCAGGAAACTGATCAATTGGTTGAAGAATGATTTTAGTCTAGACTAGGAAAACCGGGAATTGCCACTCAAAAATATGAAAAAATCAAATCGGTTTTGTTTTGGCTGGACTGTGTTTGTGACCTCAGTAGTTTCTGGAAAACAGCTACTCCGGGATAGGCGGGATTTTGGGAGTTTAGTCTAGTATTGTTGGTTTTCACATGACGTCACTAAAATTCAAACTAAAAAACTATCGATCCTACCGAGATTTTACTTTCACGATGTATTAGAGCAGCTGAAAACTAATTTTCATACAAATTTTCGCTTCAAAAGGGTTCTTGGTTTTGTGATAGAGGACGCTTGAATTTCTAAGTTTTTGCGTGACGCGATATTTACATGACGGCCAAGAGAGCTGTCATGTAGGTTAAAAAAGTGGCTTATTTCAGGAAATTTTGCTATTTAAACAGTTCATGTATTAGAAAAAGTATTACTTTAATGTTTATGAGTTTCTCGAAGAATAAATTCACGCTTTTGTAGCAAAACTCGGTAACAGATGTTTCTCTTGGTTTCCGTCCGCCATGTTGGAGCTCATCCAGGTGAGCACCAGCATGGCGTCTCCATACAAATCTCTATAAATCTGGGTAAAACATTTCTTCGGATATCTCGTATACGAAATATTCCTCTGACCTGAATCTTGGCGAGGGTCTTTGTATATGTACCTCCTTTCATTTCCCAGATTCTGGACTTTATCTATAGGACGGTTTTGATTTTTATTTTGATATATTTTGAATGGCGTGACACTGAAAACCAGCAATAGGGTAGCAAAATTCACTTGAACGAGGCTAAGGGTCCAGGATCCCCGCGGCACATCCCCACCAAAAAATTCCCAAAGTACCCTCCGGGGGCGAAAACATACACGCTTGCTTACGTTTAACTTCTGGACCTCTTAGGAAACGTCTCGATTGATAAAATATTGTGATAGGACCCTGTAAAAGTCCTAAAGATTCTCTCTCGTTTTTCAGCCCTAGAAAACCCCTGAAAATGATCATAAATTTCATATTAGGGGATTCTCATGGAAAAGTGGCAGGGGTGCTCGTTGTCTTCGTCAGGGGTTATTGTAGTCTTAAACGCAGCCGTTTTTGTCTCATCACGCAATGCATCTCCCATGGAAAGAGGAGAGGTGTTGCGTGACGAGCCGACAACAGCTGGGAGGGAAAGAGGTTGGAACATTCTAGTATCACCGTGTTCAGGACCTACGGAATGCTAATAGTTTGACCAACGCGGCTTGTGGCTCTTCGGGCTGTGAGTGACGATATAAAAGAAAGAAAGCGTCGATGTCTTCATACTTAAAGACATGACTTTTGCATGGTCATGGTAAGGACGGAAAGCCTATATTTTTACACATAAAGACAATCGTTAGGATTTTGAGTAAAGAAATAGCTATATACAATATAAAAACAAATAAACAAAACGTTGCCAAACTTTGTTGGAGTATCATCAGTCTCCTTCGTGGATCCACGCAGTCAAGCCTCCGCCACGCCACCCCGCCCACATTTGTACCTGCTGCAATTAGGCCACGAGTACAGTAGTCTGCGTGGACGTCAGGCGTTTGAAAGCGAAGGGGAAGGAACAACCTCGTCCCCAGGGTCTTCTCGCTTTCCAATATGGCGGCGACAGGAGAGAAAACGTCTTCTCTCCTGCCGCCGCCATATTGGAAAGCGAGGAGACCCTGGGGACGACGTTGGGGAAGGAAATTTGGACGCGAGACTCCCCTTTTTTCTTCCCTTTCGAACTCCTGGACAGGCAGGCTACGAGTACAGAATCCCGCCTCCCCCCCCCCCCCCCCCTCTCCAGGATTGAAAACACTTCTCTGTTTTGTTCTCATGTTTTGCCAGGAGCACATGTGGGCTCGTGGTTTTACTAAGAGAGGACCACCAGTTTCCCAAAACCACTCCCTGCCCGGTAGCTCCAGGCTAACGAGTTACTGATTAATTCCCAAATAGTTTAAGCGTGTGCTTTATGTTTGAACTTATGTCGGTTTTCATACTGTTCTGAATTATGATGGGTCTGTAACGCTCACTTAAGGTTAAAAAATATTCACTTAGTAAGATAGAGTTAGGTTTTTGTCGAGTGCCGAGGGTCGAGGGTAAAATGTCGATGGTTTAAAAATTTCGGCGATTTAATTGCTAACATTAATTGTTGATATTTTTTTATTATTTCTTATTTTTTTAAATATGTTTTTTGTATCAATTGTGGCGGCAAGATTTCCCGCCTTTCTCGAACTGAGAGAAATGCCCTGATGTTAGTCGAGCGTTTTCTCTCTTCAGCACTTTCTCCTATTTCACTTGCCTTTGATAATAGCCAGCAATCGCCTTCAAAATACTTCCATTAAGAAGTCTTCAAAAGTAGGTTGAGTTTGATCGTCCGGGTGAACGTAGTTCAGAGTCAAAGTGAGTTGTATCACGTCAGTTGATGGTATCATACTCTGGTTGTTGATATGATTGGTCAATTATGTCACGATGTCATTGGTCGTCTGTCAGTTAAGCCGTGATGTTATTGGCTATGAAGACTCGTAATCAGTAATTGGTGCGTTTCGATCCGTCCATTGTCCCAGTTAAACAGTCGTCTATTGTTAGTCAAATTGTCAGTTCTCCAGTTGTTCTCTCGTAGTTAGTTTTGCTTGATCTCGTCAATAAGTCGTTTGTACGGCGCTGGTAACTGTTGGCTACGATTCAGTGGGGTTTGTTCTAAGTTAGTAAACCAGCTTTCTAAAGTAAGACGTTGATAGTAGTCTGTAGAATACGTTATACATGTCGCAGAGTCCCAGTCAATTTGATGTTTCGTATGTAAATGATGCTCAGCAATGTGATTGTTGACGTCACCATTCCTCGTCGCTCGTTTGTGTTCGGTCAGTCGCGTGCTAAAGTTTCTGCCGGTTTCACCAATGTAAGAAGCCTGGCAGTCGCAGCATTTGATCTTGTATACTGCTCCTTGTCTGTCCTCCGGTTTGTCTTTGTCCTTGACATTAGTAAGCAGACGTCGTAAAGTGGTTATGGGTTTGTGTGCAACACGTATATTGTAAGGTTGTAATATACGTGCAATAGTTTCAGAGGTGCCTCTGATGTACGGTAAAGTCGCTGTCGTAACAGGCCAGAACTGACGTTCGTCTGAGTATCAGTGCTACTGTGGGTGTTCCGTCTAACAAAGTCGGTGTTGTAATTGTTTTTACTAAAAACGTTGTTAAGATAATCAGTCTCGTATTATAGGCTGCCAGGTGAGTCGCAAACAAGTTGCGCTCGCCTCGTCAAAGTCCGGATAGTAGTAGCCTTGTGAGAGGTCGGGTTGTACGAAAACTGGTCTAGTAATCGGTCGGTATGTGTCGGTTTTCTGTAAATAGTCATTTGTAGTTTGTTGTTGTCGCGAGTGACCAAGCAGTCTAGGAAAGGTATCTTACCATTTTCTTCGATCTCCTTGGTGAGCTGTATGTCCGCGTTCTGTCTGTTAAGGTGTTCGTGAAAATCGTCGATTCCGTCTTTGTGTACGGTGGTGAATGTGTCGTCAACGTAACGTATAGTTCGCGTGTAGGTAGCTAGGGCTATTCAGGACTACGTTCAGCCGGACGATCAAACTCAACCTATTTTTGAAATGACTCCTGGGTTCAAACCTCTCACAGTATTAAGATGACTTTTGACTAAATTTGCTTAGACGTAAGAACGGTGTTAAGAAATCCTCCCATTACGCCGTAATTCACTGCAACAGGCGCATGTCAAATACATGCAGTAGAACCTCGATATCACGAAGCTCTTTATAACGAGGTCCTCGGTATGACGTACGATATTCTTTGGCCCAGTACAAAGGGGGGAATTTCATATATCCCATGATGCTTCGCGGCTAATTTCTATCTTCTCTTCGCGAATGAAAGAACGTTCGAGGGTTTCGAGGGAGATTTTTAACAAGCTAAATTTCAAGATAGAGCTCATCCAAGGTAGGTTTCAATGTGCCTTGTTAATCTTTGGTGTCTGATTGATTATTTAAAATGTTTCCTTGGTCATTTCACGCATTAATGCCCACCGGTCTAGGACTCCGCTGTTTTAACTCGCAAGTGAATACTTATTTAGATGACCTACAATTATTAGAAAACTGTCGTTATTTGTTTTGTTTTACCAGCTTTTCTGGACACGGGCCTGCTCAGAGGGAATGGGCACGAACGAGACTCCTAGGTCCCACGCAAGGTGCCATCCCTACCCATGCAATCCCACAACCGGGAAAGGTTGGCCACACCACCGTGGTCTACGTCCCCTACTCTTTTCGAACAATGGTGTGGGTTCTTTTACGTCCTACAAGAACAGATCAGTGAAAGTACTGTGAGACGAGACCTACGGTTTTCCGTCCTTATCCGAGAAGACTAGGAAGTCTAACCATTTACAGTTATCATTACAAAGGCAGCACTTTCTTCTCCATTATTTAAAGACCCTGAGTGTTGGTCCGACCGGGGTTTGAACCCGTGACCTCTCGCTCAGCAGACCAACTGAGCTAACCAGGGAGCGGTTAGCGACGTTTTGCTCTAATAAATTATTGTCCAGTACTAAGAAAATCTATGAATAAGTATCTCGATATTTCGAAACCGCCTTTTAGCGAACATATTTGGTAGGCTAAAGAGAGCCAGGGAAACGCGCGAAAGGCGAAGACAAAAAGAAGAATGCTTGACTAACATTCGGGCATTTCAGTTTAATCGAGAAATTCGGGAAATCTTCCGAACACAAGATACAAAAAGTAAAAATGACCCCCTGTTAAGACTTAACACTTCCAGAAACATGCTCCATCTCGCGGCACCCGGAGCACTGTTCAGAACAGGCGCAGCAGGGATGGCTCGATGAAAATCAGGTGGCTATACACTCTGCCAGGGGTCAAAATCTTCAAGTATGTCCTTACCCTCAGTGAAAATTACTGTCTACTGAGTTCTTTAGCTTAGTCCGTCGTTCTTGTTACAACTCATCAGTACACCTGCCAAGTCGATGGTAAGATGAAATGTCCCGCAATCTCTGTTAAAAGGCCTAAAAACTTTGACGCGCTGACTCATAAAATTTCGTTTTATCACACGCAAGAAATAATCATATAATTGAGGATCCAGTCGTTTGTAGGGCAAAATTAAGTGAGAGATTAAGCATCGCGTTTACGGCGAACGGCAAGCGTGAGATTCAAGTTGAGAAATTCTCAAAATAAGAAATGACCAGTTAAAAACAGCTCAAAACAATTCTTATGGATAGAACTGGCGTAAATCTACTGCTTTTCGTGTCATGGCCATAATGAACAGTAAACGAAAACTAAGGAGAAACTTGGTCACGTGGTACAAAATCACTTTTGCCGTTTCCCTTTAACTCGATGCTTAATCCCTCTAATAACTATTCCCTCGGAAATTGAAGAACTTGAGGCACGACTATCTCCTGCTTACGTAGGAATTGCCAGCCCTCTGGCTACCAAACAAACTAATCTTTTTCACGGTCTGTTCCTCTCCACGTGTTTCGCGTTTCGCGCTCGCACTCTAAAACCCGCCAAAGCGCCCCCAATAACGCCTGTTGCGCAGGCTATTACGAATATCACAAAATTTCGGACAAAAGCTGGTCTTTAGTTTGAAAGAAAGGGGAAGGAGTTCCCAGCTACTGATAATCGCGAAATTCTTAGCCTTCCACTGACACACTGATCTGACGCTACAGTTTTTGCATTGTTTCTCGGGGCATGAAAAGGGGGCGATTATGCGAGGGAGGCGATTATTTCAAATCCTGCTCACTGAAAGTCGTGCCCTAAATATATTTGTTTTATTATCCCATTAAATCAAAAAATTATCTCATCAAATAAACTGAACAGGGCTTTTTAAGTGTTCCAAATTTGGATCTTTGATTAATTTTCAGAGCTTGAATCGTCATTGGTTAGTTTTGCTGGATCAGATTCCACTTCAACTTGACAGCGAGGGGATAAAAGAAAGAGAAGATGGCGAGAGGGTTGGGGGGTGGGGCGATTATTCGAGGGAGCCGATTAATCGAGGGACGGCTATTAGTAATGGTAACAGGACTGAGTGGAGTCCAATTCGGTCTGTAATCATACGTGTGATTAACAGAGTCCGATTTGCTTAATCACGAGTATGATTACAGACCGAATTGGACGACACGAAGTTCTGTTACTAATTAATCATAACTTTAACAAAATTTGTGATATATAGAGGATATTACACGGTGGCGCGAAGATATGAATTTTATTTTCGAGTGGCAAAACAATATTTTACTCACTCGCTGCGCTCGTTCGTAAAATATTGTTTTTGCCACGAGAAAATAAAATTCATATCTTCAAGCCGCCGTGTAATGTTCTTTTTATTATATAGACAAAAAGACATCGATAAAGTAATAGAGGGAAATGACCGAAATTACGTCATCGATAAACTCACTAGTGAGATTATGGAAAATAAACCACTCGGGTCCCGGATGTAGCGTTTATGAATTTTACGAGTGGTATATTTCCCAGTAAAACACTCATGTCTATATAATAAAATAGGCTATTTTTTGCATCAAAACACATGAAATTCGACATTTTGTTTTGCTAGCATTGAAAAAAAAAAAGCCATTTAAGCGCGCGCTTGATGGCGCGTACTGTCCAATTACTTAGGCATGACGCGTACTGTCCGATTAAACTGTCCAATTAAGGCTGAAATGAGGGCAGTTGATAGCCAATCAGATTTCACAATTTTGTTATAGTTATGATTATCGAGGAAATACGGTACATATGAATTGCGACGTGGACAGTCAGTTTCAAAATAAGATTGTATTGCGTCAGGCTCCTGATTGTGTTTCACCCCCGCGTGAAACGTCCCAGGCGGGCGAAGACTGAGGAGAAACGGATGTTTCGCTGGCTATTCTACCCGGGGGGAGGGGGGGGTACATTAGGAATCTTTGGGTGGGGATGTGCCGCTGGGACCCAGGCACGTTTTCTCCGGAGAGGTTTATTTTAGGTCTCTTACATGATCACTTAACTCGGGGCTTAGTAACCACGCTTATGACGTTGGCTACAAATTTGATAAACATGGCTGAAGAAAGGTGGGTGATATGACTCTCCGTCAGCAAGTCCTCAGCTAAACTTCAGAAGGAAAATGTCTTTACTTTTATTGTACACTTTTTTAAAATGTTGGATCTTATTTCTTTTCATAGCGGAGGTGCTGGTTGGTGGGGCTCGTGGGGTTCGGAACTCCTTTCAAGTGTTCGCGATAAGGTCAGTATGCCAAGTAGCTTTGATGATGTTTTTATAAATCCTCCTCTGGCTGGGCTGTGAGTTTTTAACATTGCATCAAATGAAAACAGTAACGTTATGACACAAAGCTTACTCCTGTGATTTTCTTAAAGATAAAGTGAAGCAACGTGGTTAGGGATTGAAATAATCTGTTAGTTAGAAGGTTTGACTTAAGCTTTATTTAGTTAACTTATTAAAACGAGGAAAAAAAATTAAGAATCGTCCTGTGGCTGGTGGGAATCTATTCATGGCTTTTTGCATGACTTCATGGATTTTGAGCTTTTTCATAAACTAAACAACGCTTAAATGAACCGTACAGAGCAATTTTTTGCAAAGGTTACCCTTTAAATAAATTGGGAAACATTTTGTCTGAATAATGCACGTAATAATAATTACAAGTCTCTTGTTCTTTTTTAATCAGTCTGCTGAAGCTTTGAACTTGGTGAAACACGACTTGTCAGAGTTTGTTTCCACCATTCAACATGATACATCTGCCGTAGTGGCTGATACGGCTACAGCTGTTAAAGAAAGTTTGAAGGTAATGTATAGTATACAAACTGCAAAAGTATTGAGCCCTTTATTTTCCCAAATCACCCAAAAACAATGAACCAAGGAATAAGTGAAATATGAATTTAAGGAGGAGGAAGGCTGGGTGAACTTTGTGATTTTCCATTTTGGCCTTTTAGCTTGCCATTTTTGAGATTGATTTTTTTTTGCTCTTTAAGTTTGGAGTGGTCATAATTTTCAGACCTGCGAAAATTTTCCCAGATCCCAATAATTCATCAGTAATAGGAAGGATTCTTTCCTGTACTGATCCTGTTTACATCAATTTGGCAAAAAGATCACAATATAATACAATTCAACCAAATGATATCATTATTTTGAATGCCTATGTCACTAGTTGAAAAAGTTTTTGAGAGCTAGATCTGAATATGGTTGTTGTATGTCCTTTGTGAATGTTGTTGAGTTATTTTTGTTAGGTAGAAGAGGAGGAATCAGAAGGAACATCAGCTCGTTTTAAACAAGGTAGAGAATATGACCAGAAAAACAAATAGCAAAATTCAAAGCGAAGTAACAACAACTACATAAACAATGTTACAGACAGTCATTTTGAGCTGTGTTACACGTTATGCTGAGATATCATGTGATTATATTATGTGACTTTGTTGCTTGGCCCAGATTTTTTTATGTTGAGGTCAGTTTCACATATTCTGTTTTATTACTATAGCTGAATATTCTATCCTGACCTTATAGGTGTGTCCAAATTTCTTGGGACCCTGTCCAATAGCTTGAGGGAGAACATTTCTCATGTAACTGAGGCTGCTGCAGTCAGTTCCGATGGTCCTGAACCAGTCTTTGACAGAATGCAGGTATTTGTTGAATCTGGTTCCTTCTATTTCAATTTTTATGTTTTTTAAAGTTCTATATTTGGTATTTGTCTTTCCCTGGTAGAGACTGTCACAGCTATTGTCCATCACTTGAATTGCTTCATGTAAGGTCTTTTAGTTTAAGATAGTGAATAGTTTACATTCATATATAAGCTAACCTATGCTTAATGATAAGATAAGTTATTTTGAAGTTGCGAATCGAGCTCAATAAACGGTTACATTATACGCCCTTAGTTCCATTAATAGTCCTCTTACTAGTCCGTTGTACACTGTCCTATATGCAAATCAAGTCCCTGTTTTCTTAGAGCGTTAACGCTCATTTTTCATCTAATTATCTTACATTCAGTCCCTTGAGACAAGACACTACAGTTATGGGTGAAAAACTTACAGTACTTGAACTTAAGCTGAGTGGGATATAAACATTAAAAGGCATAGTCATAGAGAAATTCCTTGGGGACAGCTATGGCTAATAGAGTGTGTTATGTGGGAGCATGCAGCTATCCAATGATTCAGTTGTCATACAGTGGCTTTTCATCAATGAGTATAGTTTGTTGATTATCTGGAACATTTTTTTGATGACTGCAGTGATCAGTGATCAGTGATCATTGTAACAACCAACATTGTATTGTGAAAGACAGTCTTCTGTACGGGGTAAGGGGGTTCATTAGGCATCAGAGATCGAAGAATTCTCCATTTATTATGCTGAATTCTCCGGCTAACATTCAGTAGCCTACATGTGTATGACTATTTTTTATTCAGACGTTGAGCCTCTTTTGAAATATTCTCCTGTAATCTTACATCTTTCTCCTGCATGCTACTAGAATTCTTAATGAAAACCCTGCTGTGTTATGGTTGGTTTCCATATATGGTAATTGCTACAGTTGCTATGATATTCTAGAGTGTTGGACCTGGAAACTGCTGAGACTTTACTTGGTTAAAAACTTATACCCCTGACTTCCAGGTATTTAAGATATGTGGTCTCTCATGGGTCTTCCAGTAAATAACCTTTAAACCAGTTGCAATATTATTAGTACCTTTGAATTTCACATGAATGCACAGTTATGGACCGTTTATGCATTCTGTTTTTTAATTTATAATAGAAAGTGGGAAAATCTTCAAAAGCATTTACTGTACTTGCAATGTCTAATCATTTCATGAAAATAATTTTTTCAAAGGCACGACTTCATGAAATTCAGACAGATCCATCCACATTTTGCTCAGAGCCAGATGGTATGAAATGAAATCTAATTCCTTTATACAATTTAATAATTATAATCTTCTGATAAGCAGCTTTTATTCTTTATGTGCTTTTTTGTATTTTACTGTTTTAATCATCTATAAACCTACATGTATTGTAGAAGTACTGATCTTTAGGCATATTGTGGCATTCAACCTTGCCTTATTTCATGCATTTAATCAGAAATAAATGTTAAGATTTGCTGATTAAGCTTTATTCTATGGCATTAGGTCATTTTGGAATGTATGAGGAGTGGTGCAAAACATTTGACCCCGAACAACACAAGGGGGAAATATCTGAGCTGCTTGTAAATGTGCCTGAAATAAGGGCCCTCTATGCAAAACTGGTATGTCTGACATTATTTTGTTTCCTTTATTAACACTTTTGTGGAAACAAAGAAACATAAAGTAGTTGAAAGTCGCTGATTCAACATCTTGTACAAGAAAGTTGCTAGAAAAGTTGGCACTGTAGTTTCCTTCTTAAATTGCAGATCCTTACAGATTAACTCTGAGCAAGAACAGAAAATGCATAAAATGCTATTTCACAAGACTAAGAAGTTAAAAGAAACAACCAAGTGTTTCATAGTAGCTGGGGAAAATCCCTGGCCTACAGCCCTGAGTTACAGCCCAGGCTCTAGTCATTTATAAGATGAATAATTGTGCTAGTCACTGTGTACATGTAAATTATTATCCAGTGGATAATGCGGTTGGTTTTCCCAATACTTATTTTTTGACTGTACTGCAATTTATCTAGAGAATAGGGCTATCCAGCTTTTGAACAGCTGGGGCCAGTGTTGTAGCACTGCTAACTTTGAGATGTAGCAACTGACTATTGACTTGATCGTTTGATGTTAAAGTTTTCACAAATGTAGGTCAGAAGCTATTTTGTTTTCCAGGTTCCTAGTGCTGTCAGTCATATCCTGTTTTGGCAGAGATATTTTTACAAAGTTCATCAGCTTGAACAGGTGTGGTATTAACTTTTGTTACTGTATGCTCGCCCAAGTTATTGAAACAAATGAATTTAAGTGAGTGAAACATCTACATTTCACATTTTTCAGATGCTGCAGTTAGTGCAGTACCGCTCAAAAATAACTAGTGCAGTACTGCTCAAAAATAACTTAATTCCAGTCTCATCTCCTTCCAAGAAAAGCTGTGCACAGAAGTACTTTGATCATCGAGTCCATAAACATTGCAAAGACGCTTGATACTTGAACTTTTTCTGCCCTCTCATGAATAATGACTCAACCATCTCTTGATACTAGACTCTCATCCTGTAAGAGGTTGGTAACTTACTTTTGAGTGGTACTGTAAAGCTGAGTTTAGGCTGCAAAGCAATGTACAGACTGTATGGTATATTTGACATAACAGCCCTTAATTCACGAAGTTTGACCCTGCCCAGTAATATAGCCAAATTTTTTTCGACCCATTGGTGACTGTATTAACAGGGTTCCACTGTATTTATAGAAAATCACGTCTGTCAGGTCAAGGTTAGTGGGGCCCATTCATGGGCTAGTGTTTTCCCAGACTTGTACAATGAACTGTTGCTTGTTTTACATCATACCAGTGGTTTGTTCAACATGCATTAAAAGGTGTTTGCTTCAGGGAGCTTGTGGGACTTACTCAATAATAGACTTTTTATTGAATGCCCAACAGGAAGAAAAGAAAAGAGCAGCACTTGTTGCAAGGGCAAATCAAGCAGAAGATGAAGAACTAGGATGGGGAGATGATGGTTTGTACAGTTAATGCATTTGTTTCCAAGAATTAAGACACTGGGGGACTCCTATTATTAAAAGATTTCTGGAAATTTGTAGGGTTAGGAGTTGCATTAGATCCACATACAAATTCTTCAGACCTACATGTATATCCATACAGTCATTTCCTTAAAGAATCAATTAAGAGAATTTTATAAAAGATCAAAACTTTTTTTGATGATCATTTTGTCCATTCTCCCAACAGTTTCTCTCGATTGTGTATTGGTAGTCGTATTGGTATTGTTTGGAGAAAATTGATCAATGTTGATAACTCTTGGGACTTAAAGGGTTAATGGAACTGTGTTACCAGTTAGCTGTCTTGTTCACTTTGTCAATAGGGAGGTTAAGTAACAATGACAGTGATGGCTACGAAAACATCAAACTTTGTCGTGCTTATTGCCTCGTGTTCAATTTGCCAAATGTTGGAAGTTTCTTCTGGAGTTGAATTCTAAAAGACTGTATCGAAGCTCAGGAAAAGAAAAAGAAAGTCGTTGTCTTGTGTTCACATCCTCCATTGGCAAAAAATGCAAAAATAGGCATTTTCATGTCGTAGTCATGCAGTGACGGTAAAGAAATGTACAAAAAAGCATGATGCATGTGCAAAGTTGCTGTTTTGCTAATTAAACCTATTGCTTATTTGCCATTCTTGTTGATGTCACCTTTGTCATTACTTAAGCTCCCTAATATTGCCAAGTACACGTCCTTATTCGCAGAGGAACTTAACATTAGCAAAATAATTGCTTGCAATAATGACAAGATCACTACTTTATTTCAAACATTTTTTTTGTCTCCCAAAAATTATAAAAGTTACAGACAAAATGAATAAACTTTAAAAAACTTTTAGGCTAACAAGTTTTCAAGATCCACAATAAATTATTGAAATCTGTTTCAGTCTTCTTCAAGTTTGGCCATCCATTCCTTCTTTTAAATTTGCTGTGTCCTGAGTATTAAGGGCATTTTTTTGTTTTGTTCACAAAAAATCCAGAGTTTTAATTAACTTCTGGAAAAAACTCCAGATTATATCCAAGTTTTTTTTTTTGAATGAAAATAAATTAAAATGACTTAAACTTAAGAAATGTACCTGTACAAATGTCATGTATGTTTTTTGGAAAAAAAATTGTGTGCAATTTTTCCTTTTTCAGCTAAGTTACAGTCTCTGTCTTCATCAAGAACGTTAAGCCTTGTTTTCACTAGCACATAAGCATAAGCACGAGCACATGTGTACGCAAGTGAAAACTGGGTTGACATGAGCATTAAGTATAAGCACAAGAAAAACGGACAAGTTTGTTCTTCTTGTGCTCGTGCTTATGCTTATGTTGTAGCTTTGACTAGTGAAAACGGGGTGACATAAGCACAAGGCCGTAACGCAATTATTATATACCACTTTGACCCAGACCTCATACAAACATATCAAAAGCAATATGGCAGACAAAGCGTCCACCATCTTGTTTATCATTGTGTTGAGGAGAGGTGGTATCAAGAATTGAGTCAAATAGGCCATTCTGCACATGCACCATCCTCGGAGACCCAGGGGCAGATAGTGGGGACAAGGAAAAGTCTAAACGGGTGGAAAAATATATGGCACGAAGAAAAGTAAAGAATGGCGAGAAGAGCCCCTGGGGACAATGTCTTACCACACCAGTTCCAAACGGTCGCCGCCGCTCTGGCTTCTGATTGGTGCCAGAAAACTTGTGCACATGTCCTTTTTCTTATGCGTATGCACTAGTGAAAACCAGGCTTAAGTGGCTTTAATAAATTATGTTAAAGATATTACTAAACCTTATCAAATTTGTAGTGCTAGAAAAGGTTTTGAAATGTGCTACTTGTCAACACTGTAAAAAAAAGATATGCACTCGGTGAACAAGCTTCCTGATCTTTAATGTAGCTAGTTGAAGTTGAAGTTGAATGCCTGTTTACATGACACTATAATTATGGATAAAAATTGAATATTATTCTCACCATAATGCGAGAATGCCAAGCTCATGTGCATGCCTTTTCTTTAATTGGTGAGACAGATTAATGTCTGGGCTTTTCACACACTTGAAGCTGTTGCATTTTGATGCTTGTGTGTGTAGTAAACACCAGAGACATACTCACTGAAAAAAATGTCCCAGTAGATTTAACATTATTTGCTTATAATGGCGGAATTTCGTCGTTGTTTCTGTTTTAATTTTATTCTTTTACGAACAGATTTGTGGGATACTGAAGAGGCTGGAGTGGAAAGTGTTTTGAATAAACACGTTGAAGGAAGCAAGGATGTTGTGTTTGATAAAAGAAGTTTAACAAGATTAGATGAAAAAGAGCTGATGAATGCAGTCTCTGATCAAGGGACGTCAGAACAAACTGAGGCCGCTAAAAAACCTCCCACAGCTGTGGAAAAACAGGAGAAAATTGATGGCCCGACTGCATTGAACAAAGATACATGTACAAGCAAAGAATCCAGAGAAAGAGAAAAGTTTGAGGTGAAGGAGAATAAGGAAACTGTACAAGAAGATGCTGCTGGATTGTTGGCATCTAAAAGAACTGAGCGAATACCAAAGTCTCAAGAAACTAGACCAGAGATTACTAATGTGCAACAAAAAGATCCTTCCTCGTTTGAGGTATCAAACTTACAAACAACAGATACACCAAGTGATGCAACAACAAGTCATGAGCTTCAAACAGCAACTCATAAACGGGATAACTCAAGCGGCTCTATTGACAGCTCCTGGTCCAAGCTTAGTGAGGCTAATAGTGATAAAGAAGGTATGAAGTACTGCAGAGTACTGAATTTATCAAACCGAAAAAGTTATATTGTTTCAGCACAAGAAGCATTCTGAAGAAATTAGTCACAGGCTTGGTCTCAAAAGAATTTCCTTTTAAGACTTTGGGCCTTGTTTCACTTTGAGAGTCTCATTATTTATTATTGATCAAGTAAGAATTCCAAGCAGTTATAGTGATTTTAAATAAACACACCTTCAGGTTGTCCCAGTGGAGAACCCCTGAACGTATATTCGTTCATAATATCTGAGAGTTTGAGAAGTTTGGCCAGACTTGTAGGGAATAGGTTTGTAGACAAAAAGGCGATGGAAAGACAGTCATCAAGTCACTGTTACAAGTCAATGTTTCACTCTTATAAACTGGGGCCAATTTGATAAAAATTTCATAAGTGTAATTTTTGCTGTTTTTAAAAAAACAGAGCTTGCACTTTTAATTTACTCTTGGAACAGAAATGTTTTATTAAATTGAACCCTGATGCTTTGTCACTTGACCCCTAGTTACTGTATATAACACTTGACAACCCTCCTTCACCTTTCCAGGTAGCTGTAGTAGAGAAAGAACCACAGGGTCTGGACACAGCTCCAGTTCATCCAGTGGAGTACTGGTACCTAGTGTGGATGACAAAGATGTGGACTGGGACGAGGACCTGGATTTAGATGCTGAAGACATGTCTGAAGAGGAAGTAAAACGAATTATGGAGAGCATGGCTGCAAATAAACAAGAAAAAGGAAATCAGGAAGATGCAGATGTAGATGTGAGTTATTTTTAATTCTAACTCTGTGAGCATTGTGATCCAAGCTTATTCCATTTTTCAGGCTTACAGATCCGGCGAATCGGATCTGAAACATTTCTTTGTGACCAATTGCATAAAACCTGAAGTCAGACATAACTCAGCTGGCCCCTGATGTTTGGCCATAAAACACTGAACTGCAAAACAAGCTCTCGTCTGGGTCAAGACGCCGTAATCTTTTGTCCATAGATATGTGATTTACCAGTATTTATGGTAGTTTTAAGTAAGCCAAAGCCCATTTCTGAAATCCTCCAGGATTCACTCAAAACAAGGGTAAGCAAGAGGGAAGGCCTTGATGATTTGTTTTTTTAATAAAAAAGAAAAAGAAAGAAAGAAATAAGAAAAAACAACTTGTTTTCATATGAACTAGCTAAAGAAATTAATCTGGCCAATTTTTCCGATTCAAGCAAGGCAGACGCGGCAAAACGCGTGCCATCCTGTCATGTGCTTTAACACCTGATTTAACACCTGATATTATCAGTGTAGCGATAGCCTGAGTATCAGGCCTTCCTAAGGGGGAGAGGGGAGAAACGCCTGATACTCAGGCTAGTGTAGCGAACAATTTTGCAGCCGATGGGGTACTTTGATAAGCCTTTTCTGAGTTGCCCCAAGCCTCTGTTTTAAAGCGAGACTAAGTGCGAAACCATTGATTTGAAATGATTCTTATTCTCATGCAAATAAAATTCATTATCGCAAGAAAGGTTTTGCACTTGGATTCACCAAGTTTTGAAAGTGACGGTTTATGGAACTTGGAAATGGCCCATTGTCTATGATGCTGTGAAGCGTCATGCGTAGAGAGATATATACTGATTGACATTGTTTAATCAACAGGACGATGATTGGGAGAACTGGGACTGATGCACTAGAGTTGCCGCGAAACAAGCTCTTAATTCACGATGTTTAAACATTTCCACTCGCAAGTGATGCGAGATTTAAAATTTAAGAAAACGTTCAAAACCTACTTTGTCAAAATACTGGAAAACAAAGAGTACCACAAGATGTTATGGCCACGAAATTTGGCCAGATTTTCCAGTGTAAAATTGTATTTCGCTGGGGAAAAACTGATCTTGTGTCTGGAAAATTATGAACCCCCAGCAAGAAAAGGGCAGTTTGTTCAGTTTGTTTTTCGCAATCTTACAAAACCATTTGTAGTTTTCGCCGACTCGAATTTAAACGGTTACTTTTCTTCCTTTTGAGCCATGGTTGGTTGTTAGGATTTGCCCCAGCGTCATTACAAATAATGTTTTGTGTTTTATAATGATTTTTCTGGCCCGTCCGGGGGCGATAAATGGCGTATGTATTGTGGTTCAGTTTTATCCTTGGTTTAAACTTTATTTTCCTTTGTATCTCATCATCATACACTATCATACCCAAAAACAAAGGAAAATATAATTTAAACCAAGGATAAAATTGAACTACAACATATACATCAGTGAGTTCCCTGGGACCAAATTGACAAAATCCTTGTACGTTAAAGCGTTTTCTGTGAAAGGTTTGAACCCAGGAGTCATTTCAAAAGTAGGTTGAGTTTGATCGTCCGGGTGAAGTGTTTTCTTTTTCATTATTTTATGGGACAAGTTTAAGAATGAGCAGAAGCTCATCAAAGTCTTACGATCGTAACATTTTAACAATGGCATGGATATATAAAAGTTAAGGAATAAAATTAATTTTTCTCTATATTTTGCTTATCTTTACCATGCGTGCACGTGATCATCTCATCATCTGTCAAGCTGACCATTGCTTGTAGGTATAGGTAACTTTCCTTTCCTCATCCCTCACTCTCGCGTCTTCTTTAACGTGCCTCTCACGCATGGCTTCTCGCGATTCCACCAAATGGAGAGCTTGCTGGCAGATGTGTAGTCTGCGAACAGCAGACGCATTCGCAGGCTAGCAGATGTGAGGCAAACCAGTTGGCTATTTGCAGCCAGGGCATGACCCCAACAAGTGGCCAGAGCGCCCGCCGGGGATTGAACACGGAACGACCGAGTTGAAATCCCGGGGCCCTTTCTCGAAAGTCCGAGTAATAGACCCTACCACGGCTTTTTTAACTTTCGCCATGGACCAGTTAGCGAAAATCTGTCGGCACTACTTGTCTGGGAAATTATGAACCCCCAGCAAGAAAATGACAGTTTGTTCAGTTTGTTGTTCGCACGACAAAACCATTCCTAGTCAGTTCGCCGATTCAAATTAAATGCATCAGCCAATTGAACCCCGGTCCCCCGACCCCCGTGGCATGGCGGGAGATAGCGGGGATTTAACACGGCAATGTATCAGGGATTTAGCAGCATACACGCATTTCCGGAAGCGGGGATTTAACACTTACAAAGTTATGCCAACTCTCCCTCTACCCCTTTCTTCCCACCCATTTTCGGCCTTCTATATCCCCACCGTGGAGGACTTCTACCTCTGGCCTACCTTATTATAGGAAATTACACTTCATGAAATTAAGAGACCTTTCATTTTTTATCAGGTAGGCGGGGCCGGTGGAATTTGAGGGGGAGGGAGTGCCATGAAAAAAAAAGTGGCTTTAAAAGGGGATTCAGAAGAAAATTTTGGGTGTAAAGGAGGGGTCACCATAAAATTTCTTCTAGTTTTGCATTGAAGGCATCTGTAATGATAGAAACAGCCGACCAGAATGCCCAGTGTTTCTGATCGATGTTCAGAAAGTTTAGATTTTCCCTGTGAAGCATGCCCCCCCGGACCCCCTACTTTATTATGCACCAAAAATCAATTCTACCCCACCAAAATGCAAAATTTGCGCGCCATCACATTAACAAACCAATTAAAAACAACATGGCCGTCCTCACTTGGTACTGACCATCCATTGCAGTTAATATTTTGTACGTTTGCTACTTTTTGACGCTCCAAAAGTTTCTCTCGCCTTCTCTCTTTTTTTTGTTTTGTTACTGAACGTCAGCTTACGTATACCGGACAATGTCTGTTCTCTGCTTAAGGCCATTCAAAACGTGTAGCAGACATTTTTCATTTTTGTTTCATCCCTTCTCCCTCTCTCTCTTCTTTCTTTCTTTTGTCAGTGTCTTTTTTTTTGGGGGGGGGGGGGTAGCGGAAGGCTATCTCAATTAGTTTGGGATACAAGTGGGGGCCAGCCCCAAATAATTTCTAATAAAAGGGGGTCATCATATACAACAGGAGCAATAACCGTCAAATTCCTCCAACCCCCCCCCCCCCCCCCCCCATAAAAAATGAAAGGTCCCTAATCAAAAATTTGTGTTAATTTAGAAGTTACGTTAATTTTCTGACATTCTTGATGCCTACGAAAGACGCGTAGGCAGGGTCGAGATTAGCCTGCGAAGCGCAGACGTATTTCCGGTCGTCGCTTCTCTCCCTCCGAAAATTAACGTCGTTAATTTTCGGAGGGAGAGAAGCAACGACCGGAAATACGTCTGCGCTTCGCAGGCTAGGTCGAGATCCACCAGTGACAGAACTGAAGAACCTTCGAAGTGGCCAGGTTACTTGGCTTGACACCACTTTGTTTGGGGAAAGTACCACGAACAAAGTACCCGGGAAAATCGATTTTGGTTCAAGTTAGCGCTAGGTTCGAGATATCGGGAGTTAACTGTGTCTACTTTGGATTTTACGTTTAAATTGTTCCTGTGCCTCAACAAGCGGAATGTCGCGTTAATTTCCTTTATTTTGAAATTTTACCCTCTCTTTCACGCTAATTTCCTTGGAGCGTTAACTTCCTTTAATAAGGTGACAGGAAAAAATGACTGGCTACGAGCGTTGGCTTAGCCTGAATTTCAGATATTCCTTCAAGTCGCCTACGAGCATGTGACTCGAATGTCAGAAATTCAGGCTAGCGTTGGCTACAATGGATCGAGACATTCAACAAACAGCTGTAGAAGGCTCCATGTCCGGGCCATAATTTGACACCACCAGTAAACGGCTCCTGACACCACCAAAAGTACTTAAACGGTGGGTGCTTACGGTATTTTTTTGTACACTTATTTTCGAACATAAATTCTTGGCCGAGCTCGTCACTGTCGACTGGGGAGCGCTGGGGAACCAGTAGCACAGATTCCCACTCACTCACCCGGCTTCAGGGCGGAAAAACGTAATGAGCATGCGTGACCTTTTATGCCCAGATCCCCTGGCCGGGTCTGAAAAAATGGCGGGATTTCAAATATTTGTTTGCCTAAAAATATAATGTTTCCACTCATAACCTGGAAAGAACAAGCAATTTGTCTTCAAAAGTTGCAAGCTGCGGTTATAACCTTATCATTACTTAATTTTCTCGAAGAATACCTCATAGTAAAACGGACTTTAACGACATTAATTTCCTTGCGTTGTACTGGAAATGTGCATGCGTAGGTCCTATTTTTTTCAAGATGGATTCACAAAATGTGTTCATATAAGGAAGTTCCTGGATATATAAGGTCCGGAACTCCACTGTGGACACAAAAACAACATATCTTTGTACAGTGATTTGCCCAAAAAATATAACGCTTGCCCACGATGTCTTTTAAGTCACTGAACTTTATCGCACTGGAGCTGATACCTTAAAACACGCAGCTAGATCGGACACTCGTGGCTTTGTAGATCACTAAAATATAAACAAAATCCTCAATGCAAAAGTTATTGCGTTGATATGTGGGCAGAAAAAAGTTCAATCTTTATCTAGTAAAATCTTCCCAAAATTCGGTTTCAAAGCAACTGTAGCTTATTTTTAAACTTGGTCGTTTCGCGTACTAAGAGATAAATATGCTTTGTGTTGTCACGTTGAACACGCATAACATCTGTCAAAAACCTACGTGTAAGTAGGATTTCCTTCAAACAAGTTAAAATTACATTACAAAAACTTCTTGTTGAAGAAACGATTTTTTTGTACGAAAACAACCTACCTAAAGATCTTAAAAGCAAAAGATCATTTTCAGTGAGCTTCGCAGCTAAACATCATTTACCATGTAGCTATTTTTCATAACTCAGTGAATTACTAGTCCATGTGAGGGTCTTCATTCAAGCAAATTTAACTCAGCCAGTCGTTAGAAAATACAGAAAACTGCACATAAGGGTATTTGTTTTGCTCGCCTCAAACAAATCCAACTCCAGTAATTGTTTACGGGCAGAGTCAATTGTTTTAAAGTAACTGCCGGCAGTTGTCACGTTCTCTACTTCGCAGCGAGTGAAAAGGAAATTTGCGTACAGAAAGTTATTTCTAATAAAGAACAGAAACTTTCACAGTGCACTGGAAAACAAAACTATGTAATTAAAAGTAAAGAAAACTCTGACTGCTATTACTTGAGCAACAGAAAAATGATCGAAGTAGTCTTTTCTTCTTGAGTAAGCCTACTGGCCTTCTATTTCCGAGAAAGTTTTACGGCGCACAAATGGTTCTTTGACTGAAGAGATGGATAAAGCTGGTTCTGCAAAGGGAATAAATCTGGGCATGTGAAAAAGTATTTACTAACAACAGAATACAAGCGGGTTTCTTATATTTGCAATGTCCATGATTGTAAACTTAATTAAATTGAATTTATTTTTTATTTATTTGTTTATTTATTTAACTACTCTTTTTCTCTAGTCTTTCTTGTGATCTATCTGCATATATATTACATACGTGTAACCACTGCTCGCCTCGACTAGCTAACCTGCTAACTGCGGGCAGTGGATATTGCTTTCTGTAAAATTTGTGATAATTAATAAACAGTTGAAACAGTTGAATTCAGCCCGGCGAAAGACTGCGAAACAACTCACAAATAAATCGAATGCACAATCAAAGTACTCTCCTCTTTGGAAATGTTCAAAACTTTTTATTCTTGAGATCAGACTGGATGATCCGTTTTTCCTTTAACATTAGTTGTTCCGAGTCCAAAGTAATTTTCAAGTGACGAAAAACAAAATCCACACAAAAGTATAAAAGCTTTTCGAGAAGCAGACGTTCACACCTTGTGCATTTCATTCAGTCTCTCAGTGACAAACAAACAAATAGTCGACGAACACAGACTGGTAGAAAAGCCCGCCTTGAGCCTGCGATAAGGGATGCGCAGAAGCTTGCGCAGAACGTTTTTCCGCCCTGAATCACCCGGCGGCTCACCCGGCCCAGTCTATTTTAAGTCGATGACGTCATAAGTAGAAACGTGCTTGCCGCTTGCCAACAAAACACAACATGGCTGACGAGGATGATGGCGACTCCCGGAAAGGTGATTGTGAAAGTCTCCTCCATTTCTCTTGCCAGAGACTTAAAGGGCCGGAAAGAGAACTTCAATCAATTTTTAAAAAGCTCAGAGTTGATAACAGACCGTAAGTAGTTATGATTGTTATTATTTTGTTCCGATATTATCTTGGAGGCTGTGGATACTATTTCTGAAACGAGCTTTGTTTACGACAAATTTATCAAATGTTTTTTTGGTCACATTTTCGATGATTCAATATAAAGCAAATGAATTACATACTTTTGGATATATCTTTTCGTATTCTAGCAGCATTTATTGGATAGAAAGACTTCATTTCTTGATATTATACGTTTTGACACTATCGCATATATATGCATGCTCGCATGATTGAGGTGAATAGAGTTTGACAGAGTTTTTGGATTTTTGGGCTGAATTGAACTGCATACTATGTATTAGCTTGCTAGTTTGTCCATCTTATGGAATATTCATTGACCTTAAAGAGAGTAAATTGTCTTTATTAAGGAAAACCGTATCCACTGTCTGTCAACTTCAGTGTAAGTTTTTGCCCGAATACCCTTAACAGTCATCTCTTTTCTTTAGTTTTAATAATTTGATAAGACTGGGCTATTTTGATGATGTCTAAGTACATGTACAAATTTTCAAATCAGATGAATTTTTGCTGACTCATCATACTTCAAGCAAAGAAGTGTTGTTTGAATTAAATTAATTTCAAGCAGGATGAGAGATTTAATCCAAAGGTTAATTTAAATAATTTTAATGTTCTTTTTCACTTCCTTGGGGATTTTACTAACAGTATTTTTCAGGCTCTTCGATTTCCTTTCAAATTTCCCCTCAGTGCCCCAGCTACTTCCTTTATAGAGACAAATTCACTGTGGAAGTCCTAATATATTTTATTGTTATTGGTTTCATACATACTTTCTGATGGAAAGGGCAGTGTGTTTCAGTTTCCTTTAAAATTGTACCATTCAGGATTTCAGAAAAAAGTGGCTTTTTGGAAAGATCTTTCTGGCTAGAATTACTTTGTTTTCCCACAGGACCTATAAATATCTTTCTCTAGAGAACAAATGGAAAAAAAATTCCTCAAAAATCTGCATCACTTTTAATCCCTTTCAAATTTGGCACATAGGAAGTGAACTGCTCAAGCCATTTATGTGGCGAGTTTTAGCTCCTGACCGTGAATCAGCTTTTCACAACAATTTTTTTGAAAACGGTGAAAAAATAACTGGCAATGCGGAAAAAAAAATATTTACAGTAGTTTTAGCAATCAAGAAATGCTTTTGGCAAAGAATTTTGCCAGTAAATATGTCTTACAATAGTTTTGGATACCATTTGAATTATCAGATACTAAATGACCAAGAAAATTGAGGTAAATGATCTGTGAAAATCTTAGTGTCTCACTTCTCATAAGAGTCTTGCCAGCACTGAGTTTTCCCAATGTGATGAAATGCCTCTCAGTTTGCCTTTTCATCCCAAAAAGCCTGCCTCTTTTCCTTAAAAAAATGCTGTGTTTCCCACTATCTATGGCACACAAGCAGACTATTTTGCCAAGACATCAAATTTTAATCTTTGTCCCAAACATCACTTTGCAAAAAACACTTTTTTTAATCAAAAGGATTGCATAATTTTAATAAAACAAATGTTAGTTATTTTGTTTGTAAAATATTATGGCTTACTATAAACTGAAATATATTTTCTGGAAAGAACATTTCCTGCCCTTTCAAAAGAGGTATAGCTTTAAATACTGGATGAGATATTATTTTTTTAAACTCGGTAAATTTTACAATTTTTGGACCAGGGGGAAATAAGTTAAGTTTGTAAGCTTATTATCCAGGTATCTTAGACCCTTTAGAAATGAAAACTACTGACATTATTGCTGTTGACCTTTAGCAACTCAGGGATCAGACTAGACCTTATCTACCATAGTTTTTCTCTAGTTTTTGGTTTTTGGCTTCATGTCAGTACCATTTTTCCCACTTTCTATGCTAATAACAGAGGTCCATCTTTGCCTTTTTTTCCAGTAATGTTCTTATATTTTTACAGGAAAAGACTTCATAGGAGGGCAAGACTGGCGGCTCTAAGAAATTCAGTGAGTGAAGACAATGGAAGCAGACAAAGTGTGAGAAGGATTCTTCGACAACCAACATTTATCTATAAAAATCAACAGGCATCATCACCTGTCTACAAAAGTCAACACATCCATGGCTTCAGGCGCAGGAGACGTAAAATGAGTCTTGAATTACAAACTGATGAAACTTCAGAATACAGTGAAAGAGACTCGCTCAGTGATAGTGAACTAGAATGTAATAAGTCTGTTGCAACTAAAAGTAGAAGTAAATGTAGTGAAAGTGAAGAAAACAAAGCTGAACAAAGACCTCATTCAGCACAAATTGCTGTTGGTTGTGGAAGACAACACAGTAGATTGCAGGGTGCAAATATTCAAAGGATGAACTTTGACGATACCACACCAGAAGAATTAGCATCATATTTTGATCAGTTGCTCTATTTTCCCAAGCCTATGTCAGCAATGGCTGAAATGATGTATACATAGCAGCACAACATATGGGCTATGAACTACATGTACCACGCTGAAAATTCATTATCTGCTATTGTTTGTATTTTGTGGGGATTTTTGGGCTAAAACAAATTCCCTTTTTCCTTTGACTGTATTAGTTGTGACTTTCTTTAAATTTGTTATGTTGTATTTTTGTTTTTAAAGGAATGATTATGTTATCTTGGTCATAGTAATTTATTTCATAAATAAATTGAATTATACAAATATTTGATTAGGTGATTAGGTCTTTTCTGCAGTGCATATATGAATTATTTCATATATCATTAATACTCATATCTCTCACGGGAACATCTGAACCCACAATTGACCTGCTCCCAACGTCAGTGGCTTCATAGCTCAGTTGGTAGAACATCACACCGGTATCGTGAGGTCACTCTCTCTGCATGCACATCTGCACATCTGCCGTGATGGGATATACCCTTTGCAGATTATACGATTAGAATTAGAATTTTTCTAAAAAGCACGATACTGATGAATAACGTGCCACCTATCCAGGGATCAGTAACAAATAAGGTGAACTAACTACATACTAGGAAAGATGATTTATAGGAGAAGGTAACGCTTTATAGGGTGTCAATCGCTGGTTCTTGAAGGAGTCAAAGGATCTCGGTTCCACATTGATTAATTTCAACCACACAGAGAGAAACTTATAGCCTGGGACCAGACTCCGCGTTGTGGGGAAAAGGAAAAAAATAGAGGAAGTTTCCCCATTCCCAGGTTCCTGCTAGACTCGCTTCCTTCGCTGATATTTTTTCTATTTGACCCCGTTTTTCCCTTTTCCCTCATGGAGCCTGGTCCCAGGCTAGAAATTTAATTGAGAATAGGAAAACGAAAACTCCAAAGTCACATGTTTTCACGTGACCCGATATCGCACTGTAAGTCCGTAACAATGATTCGCACTTGTAGTTTTTGACCTTCTCAAGAAACAATGAATGAAATTGCCTTTGTGAGAGACCCATGTTTAATAAGGGAACTAAAGTGAGTGTACATGTTGCAGTTGATTTTTTATTTCAGGTAATTTTTGTTTTTCTTTTGTTTTTGGGTATGGTAATGACTATGCTAATGGCATTGAAAATTACTTGAGATAAAAATTGACTACAATATAATATAATAAATAAATAACTGAAAAAAGGAGCTATAATATTTTCATGTCAGCGATAAATGCACCTCCAGCCCTCCTTTATTCAGTTACAACTTTCATTTTGTGTGTGTGTGTGTGTGTGATCTTTTTTTGGGGGGGGGGGTGGGGTGATCAGAGCTTCTCAGAGGGGCTGTTAATATAGTGTCCATCCATTATCGGCCCACAATTTGTCAGCCATAACTATACATTACAATAGAGCATACATAACGAAGAAACCGATGAATGAAGCGGCATAAGTTCTGGAGTCGGAGATGTATCGTTGCTTTCGTGTCTCAATATGCCATTTTTGTCGCACAGTACACAGATCTCGTTGTCTAAATCGAGGAACGGTGATAAGAATACCAATCAGGCAGATATACAGAGGAAAGGGAGGAGGAATAAGCGTGTTTACGACACCGCAAAGTGCCGAGGTGTTTCTTGCGAGTTTACACGAAAATGAACGCGAACTGCTTCGAGAAGCCCTTCGAATCACGCTTTATAATCAAGCAGAGGAAAACTCCAGTAAGTGGACCTAAATCTTTGTTGTTTAATGTCTAAATGTACCTCTGCCTGAAGAGATTTCTCACACGAAAGCGTTTACCGTCGATTGCATCTACCCGTGAACGCACGCGCTCAAAACATGTTTTCACGTCACGTCAAACGTTTGAGTTTGCGTCAAACTTTGAAGTTTTCCCGACCAAATGTGAAGTTCCCTCTGTAGAGTCGGTGTTCTCGTGGTTCACTTAGCCTGAGATCATGCCCTCTCCCTATTAGCCTTTTATGTCTCTCACGGGAAGAGGGCATGATACATTTTTTTGTCGGATCACATGTAAAAAAGCCAGAATCTGGACTTTTTCCTGATATGGATAGGAAACAATACGAATGATTTGTGCCGTTTCGATTGGCCAAAATGCCGCCATCCGTTAGTTAACAGTTAATGAATGAGGCTGAGTATCTTATGAAGAATTATGGAGATCGAGGAGGGTGTTATCCGTCGAGGCCGTAGGCCAAGGCGGATAACACCCTCCGAGATCTCCATAATTCTTCATATGATACGAAAGCCGAATTCAATAACTGTTTTATTATTCATTCAAAATAATTCCTAGTTTGAAAACGTAGCTAAAACATGCTTACCTCCATCGATCCATCAATGTTCAGTTCCTCTTCGATAGCGTACGTTTAGGTTTGTCCAGCTCCGCAAATATTCTTCAAATAGCAGAAGTCGCCCTTCGAGTTGTCTTCTTGCTGTTCTTGCCATGTTTTAATCTACTTTTCTGCCTAGTTCTTGCTCTCGAAATGAGTGAAATGTCCGCCATTTTTCAAGTTCACAATCAAAACAACTCAACCTCGTCCCCAGGTCTTCTCGGTTAACGGTGCCTTAACCTGCGAAAGCGCTGCATTTTTGACGTCATTTCCTCGTTAAAGTCAAAATTCTTCCAAATTTGGTCATCAGTAACTGGTTATGGTGAATTAAACATGTGCTTTTAGCAAATCAGAATCGTGGAAATATTTTGAATGAATAATAATTGTTGTTAATTGATTTGTCTGCATTTTTGCTTGCTTAATGCGGCAGTGAATACACACGCGAGTTCGTTATGAAATTTCTGCCAGCTCAGTTTTCTTGAATTTCAAGAATGCCTAAATAGAAATTTCATCCATTGAAATATTTTCCATCTCATCGTATACTAAAAATTCACCGATCATTTGAATGCAATTTGATACCGGCTACAAGTTACAGAAGCGACAAACGGGTTCACTTTTCAAATAATCAATTCATGAACGGAATCTTGACCTGGCTTGACTGTAATTCTTCCTTCAGAAACTTGCGAATTATTCTGAGCGATCCTCGCTTTCACACCATCTGTCAGTCCGTGAAATATGGTGCTTCAGCCTAATTTTTTTTTTCACTGCTTTCAGTACAGAACGAAGTCAACGAGCTATAACCAGTAAATTCTTTATTATTTGTAGCTGTTAAATTAAGGTACAGCAGCTCCAGCTAGCAGTATTTCATCACAAAAACAACACATTTAAAATTTCTTTTTTAGGAAGCGCCATCTGAACATGGACGAACTTAAAAATTTTCTTTTCCCTAAAATTGATTTCAAAAGAGACATTATTCGCGCCAAAATTTGATTCCCTTATGGTAAATGCTTATTGGCTAATAACATGACAGGTCAAGTAGACGTTATATTATGTAAATTAGGGGGCGGTTGATGGCTTGTTAAATAAATGTATCAGGCGTTATTTTTTTCCCTCTCGAGCCAAAGAAGCAAAGAAGCAAAAGAAAAGGAAAAAAATAACGCCTGATCTCAGGTTATGGTTCACTCTGTTCTCTTGACCGTTCACTGTCAGTGTGGTCAAGAAATTAGAGAAAAATCAGTAAAAATCTTTTCACTGAAGTGGAGAGCCGAAAAAGTATCGAGGACTTCCTCAGAGAATTGGATGAAGATTTAATAATATATGCTGGTGAATTACGAACCAATGGTTTTACGTCAACAGCAAGCGCAAAGTATCTAACAGAAAGCGATCTAGCGGGAATCCCTGACTAATCGAAAAACTTAACAGAGGAAGGATCTTTGTCTTTTAAATAGTCAATGTACAACTGAGTGTACTATATTTTCGGGAGTAAAACGCTCTGACGCACATTTCCCCAATCTTTTTCGGGAATAGTTGCAGCCACTTGGAAGTTTGTTCCTAATATTTCTGGATATTGTTGACGTTGACAGTTCTCCGCAGTCACCGTGAATAGCCAAATCATCGCGCAGTTCTTTAAGAGAGGACAAACCTCTTGCTTGCACCATAGTCTCCAACAGAATAGAGTCTTGGAAAGTACACCTAGGAACCGTTCGAACGTCATTCAACTTTCTGGGAGCCTTGTTTCCCAGTCAAGTTGTACTGCTTAACGATTTTTGAAACTGCACCCTTGCTGATGCGTAATCTTCTCCCAACTTCTGAAAAACAATAATCCTGCGCAAGTTCTTTTACTTGATTCCGCAAATCGCTTGAAAGTGGGACACCTTTTTGATAATTTCTTCCTTTCTTGTTGATTGAAAACATCTTCCCTTTGAGCAGTGCCGAGAAGAATAACTTCACATTTGGGCAGGAAAACTTCAAAGTTTGACACCTGAAACTCAGACGTTTGACGTCACGTGAAAACATGTTTTGCACGCGTGCGTTCACGGGTAGATGCAATCGACTGTATAATTTTTTTAAAAAATCTGCATAAAACTGTCCATCAAAACGCTGTTTATACCTGATTCAAATTATATTTTGTTTTTGATTTTAATTTTGAAGTTTATCTTTGCCTTTAATCAGGTAAATGAAAGTATTGATGACTAAAACGATAAGAAAAGAATGGTTGGGTTTTGAGGGAACTATGGGAATGTATGAAAAATTAATTGTTTCCAATCAAATGAGTATAAAGAAAAGAAAGACAAATATGCGAGAAGTGATAACATAATTTTTGCCTAAAGGACAGGTCTGAAAACGTGTGTGGAAATTACATTTTTTGGTCAGAAATAGGGTCAGGATTTGGAGAGCTGGGCTGCACACCCCCACCAAGAATTCTCAGGAGAAACCCCCACCCCCGCAGGATAAATGATTTACCGAGTATTCTGAAGTTTAGTCCTCCAATAGTTTGATACATATCATACACATGTAGATCCTCCTCCTGTTTTTATGCACCAGTCAATGTAAATCCCTGCCCCCTATCCAACCCAGGCAATGTTTGGACTTTAGCAGGGACAAAACCAATGTGTCCAGTGAATAACATAATATCAGAACAAACTAATAACAATTATCACTACTTATGGCCTGTTATCAACTCTGAGCTTTTTAAAAACTGATTGAAGTTCTTTTTCCAGCCCTTTAAGTGTCTGGCGAGAAATGTGGAGGCGACTTTCACAATCATCTTTTGGAGAGTTGCCATTATCCTTGTCAGCCATGTTGTGTTTTGTTGGCAAGTGGCAAGCACGTTTCCATTCTTGACATCATCAACTTAAAATAGACTCACAGAGGGATGAGTGGGTGGGGAATCTGTGCTACTGGTTCCCAGGGCTCTGCACAGTCGACAGGGCCGAGCAAAAAAATTATGGTCAAAAATAAATGCCAAAAAAATACCGTAAGCACCCACTGTCTAAGTGCTTTTGATGGTGTCAGGTGCTGTTTATTTTGCCCCAGACATGGAGCCTTCTACAGTTGTAGTCTCTGTTATGTCTTGATCTGTGGCGGCTAGCCAACACTAGCCTGAATTTCAGACATTCGAGTCACGTGCTCATGGGCGACTTGAAGGAATATCTGAAATTCAGGCTAAGCCAACGTGTGTAGCCAGCCATTTTTTCCTGTCACCTTATTATAGGAAATTAATGTTCCAAGGAAACAAGCGTGAAAGAGAGGATAAAATTTCAAAATAAAGGAAACTAACGCGACATTCGGCTTGTTGAGTCACAAGAACAATTTAAAGGTACAATCCAAGACGCAAGAACAATTTAAAGGTATAATCCAAAGTGGATACTTTGTTCGTGGTACTTTCCCTAAACGTACAAAGGGGTGTCAAGCCAAGTAACCTGGCCACTTTGAGGATTCTTCACAGTTTTACAATCCTTCTGTAATTTGAATTTCCCCCCAAAAAAGCACTTGCCCGTCAGGCAAGTTAAGAACAAAAATCACTAGCCCGATAGCAAAATCCACTAGCCCAGGGCTATCAGACATGACTTTCTTTGCACGCTGGGTAGGCTCTTTGTATCATTACAGATGCCTTCAATTCAATGCAAAACTAGAAGAAATTTTTTGGTGACTCCTCCTTTACACCCAAAATTTTCTCCTGAAACCCCCTTTAAAGCCACATTTTTTTTTCATGGCACCCCCTCCCCCCTCAAATTCTACCAGCCCCACCTACCTGATAAAAAATGAAAGGTCCCTTAATTTCATGAAGTGTAATTTCATGTTCCTATAATAAGTTAGGCCAGAGGTGGAAGTCCTCCAACGTGGGAACATAGAAGTCCAAAAGTGGGTGGGAAGAAAGGGGTAAGGGGAGGGTAGGTATACCGGTAACAGTTTTAAAATAATGTTCAATGCCTGCTTCTGAAAATGCGTATATGCTGTCAAATCCCTGCTTAAATGTGATGTGACATGATAATGACCACATCCATTAAAAGTCAAATTCCTGGAATACTACAAATTCTTTTTTGAAAATAAAACTTTATTTCAGAAAGTTCACAGCATGGCTTTTCACTGATGGTAATTTGAAAGAGGTGGGGCAAGTATTTTTTAAAATAAAGCATAAAATTTCAGGGAAAAATGCGAAAAATAGCCTCCAGGAATACCTTAATAATGTAAAACTTATCAACAATTTTTGTGGTCATCCACTTTTGAGGGCTAAGGTGTCCTCTGAATGGAGGTTAAACCAGAGTTTCTGGACGCAAAAAAAGTGTCCCTTTGCCCTGAATAGAGGTGTCCCTTCAATAGAAGCAATCATGCAAATACATAGATTTTGTGGGCATTTTTCTGGGACCAAATGTTGTGTCCCCTTGATGGAGGTGTCTCTTGAATAGAGGTGTCCCAGCCAAAGGAGAGGTTCTACTGTACCAAGAAACATTGTGCTCTGATATCACATAAATCACAAAGTATGCTGGCAGACTTTGAAAAGCAGTTACCTAAGATCACAGTGGTTATGGAAAATAATTATTGTATGTTTGTCCAAATCCCTGCCTGTGCCTTGGGTGTGGCGGGGTGGGGGGGGAGGGGGTGCTGGGGATTTACACCGACTGGTGCATCAAGTCCTTCAAGCCATGGATAATAGGTGTTAATTAAATTAGTGGTCAGTTATGCATGCTAAAATAATCCCGGAAACAAAATTACATGTATCAATATAACAATTATTATATGTCAGTGTTGTTTTTTATGAGCAAGGCTGTGCTCTAAGGAAAATTGAAGGGAGCTCAGTGATATGAGCCTGTGAAATCTAGGGTTCACAGCATGTGATTTGTATGAAAACACAGAGATTTTTTAGTCGCTCGAGGGTAAAAGTTGAGGACCAGGGGCGACCAGGCTCTCCTAGAGCACAGCCCTGAGGAGTCACTGATTTGTCACATGGTGAATGTTTGACATGGATTTTTTCAAATGAAATAGGAAATGAAAGCTCAGCACCTCCTTCAGTGAGTCAATTGAGACTAGGTAAAGTACTTTAACTTGAATTTACAGGCTCTGGTTTTTGGATGGGGAATATTTTTTCAATATGTTTTGTAATATTATTCTTCAATATTTTATAATTTATTCTGACAGTTGCTTTCCACAGTGCTGTTCCATTTATTGGGTTTGGAGTCTTGGATAATGCCATAATGATTATTGCAGTGAGTAATGAATAATTATTACTTGAAGAGACAGTACAATATTATTTTAAAAAAATGTGTATTGCTCATTTCCTTCATCACCAATTAAAATTAAGTTTTCCTGGTTAAAGCACTTAATAATAGATGCAGGTTCTCTGATTGGGTGCAAAAAATATTAGAAAATTACCAGATGTGTTAATGAGTAATGCCCATGAGGTCACTTTATTTTGCAGCAAATTGTTGTGTATATAATTATCACTTTTAAGATTATTTTCTTAATAGCAATTACAATGCAGATTTGTGGAATAAAATCACAATCGTCACATAAAATCACAAGCCATGTATACATAAATTATGTAGCTGGAAGCTGTCATAAACAATCAGCCCCCTGTAAGCATAATAGCCTCAGAATTTTAGGTTGTTCCTTCAAGAGGTTCAACTAATTTTGTCTTTCATGTAGATAAAATTAAACATTTTTAGTAGTTGCAGAATAACCACCTGTAATACTTTATTCAGGGGTCATTTCTCCCAGAAATTCATGGGATGTGTTTCTGGTGGAAACTTCAAATGTGCTGCATCTGCACAATCTCTGTTTGATTCTAGTACATTCCTGGATACTCTAAACTTTCTTGTCAGATCCTATCACTTTAGTTTTCCAATGGCATCATGTTTTTAAATTATTATACAGAAATTTCCCTTGGTGGATTTTTTTTAAACCACTGTTACTTCCCCTTGAAAACAGACACATTTATCTGCTTTGAAAGCAGACAGTCATGCAGGGCTTGCAACTGTCTTGAGTTATATTTTTGCAGGGAGAATATATAGATTATACTATTGGAATGACTCTTGGGATTTCAACAATGGCAGGTTAGCACTGAAGACCTTTTTTCTTTTTACCTTGTATTCCTGATTGACTACATTTATGTATTCATTAACCCATTCGCTCCTGGAGATTTTGCTGAAAAACACGTTTTGAAGCTAGTCGAGTGGTTTTCTGGTCACTGTCATGCTATAAAGAGCTAAAACTTACCACAAACCCATTTACCGGTCGTACACTTCACGGCCTTCTGATCCAGAAGCAAAATATCAGCTTGCGAAGTTTGGGCATGCGCAGAAAGCAAAATTTCGACATAGGTTTTGGGTTTAAAAGTGACACAGCAGTCTTGACTTTTACTTTTCCCTTTCTCTCCTCCCCTCTTTTTTCACTTTTCTTGCTGATTTTTTTTTCCTCTTGCTGGGCATTTAGCAGGCTTCATTTTGATGGGAAGAGTTTTTAGGAAAGCCTTTAGGATCTTAGGATTAGGTGAAAGGAAAGGTAGGTGGGTAATGGAACAAGATTTTCATGGAGATTTACAGGTCAACCTTGCATGGTTTTTTGCCGTTTTCTCCAGTGTCCTTGACTGAATTGTGCTCATTCTTGTATGGTTTGAAAGATCTCTTCACTCTGCACAAGTTAGCAGACAAAGTTGGCCTTGACCGTTAAAACTGATGATGTCACGAGGGTTAGAAAGGACGTGGATCCGCACGGGCGGTTCAGGGGCGAATAGGTTAATATTCTTCTCTAATATGCTTTTTTGTTATGATGATTAGTATAATTATTCTCTGGCCCTAGATCACTTGGCTAAAACTTTAAGGCTTGTACAGACTAGTCTAGAAATTGCTCGGGCACAATTTTGAATTTTTACAATGTACATTGTCAGCACTCATGCATTTTCTTGGTGTTATAGGTATGAAAGTAGTTAGATGTAATACTCAGGTTACTCAGGTTTTTTGTATTTTGTTGCACAGTTGACTCCCGATAACTCGAACCCTCACTAACTTGAACCATGCGCTAACTCGAACCAAAATCGATTTCCCCTGGATTTCCGTCATACATTTACCGTAATCTTACCCTTGGTAAGTCAAATCCTTGATAACTCAAACCTCCCGCTAACTCGAAGTAGTTTTTGTTTTTCCTCAGATAATTTCTATATAATTTTACCCTTGATGGCTTGAACCATGTTTTGAGCCCTTAAAAAGTCGGGAAAAAACACTGTACTGGCATCCGAAACATTGAATTTTGAATTTCCCATTAATGTGTTGTAGGCATACAGTTTACTAGTGGAGGCTGATGTTGTTTGTCACAAATCTAACGTGAAACAGCTTTACATCTCAAAACAGTAAAATGCATGCACTATTTAGGCTATACGTTTTGCTACGTTGCATTCTGATTTATGATGTAGAAGTATCTTTTAATTTTCACTTGACATTTCTACAATTATGGTAAATGAGATTAAAATGTTCACTGTGCAGACTGTAAAAACTGTTCTTTTTCTTACTTCCGGCTTTTTACTTTGAGTTCCCGATAACTCGAACTTTTTTTGATTTCCCTTGGAGGTACGAATTATAGGGAGTCGACTGTATGTATTGTATGTAGGTTTTAAGCTGATCATTAATAAGTTGTTTGTTTTGCATCTTGTTTTAAGCTGCTGCCCTGGGTAATATTGTGTCTGATGTCTCTGGAATAGGGTAAATTGAACTTCAGTTATTTACATGTAGGTTTCTGTCTTTTTTCGTTTGCAAAAGTGTTTTATTTAATTGTGGCAATTTTATAGCATGCATTCATTTGTGTGCTAGTCCATTCTCTTCTGTATGCAATAAGATTCGGCTGTGACTGTACTTTTATGATTATTATTATTTTTAATTGTTTTTTGATAACATTTATGTTTTTTGAATGAATTATTTTTCCTTAACTAATAATAATAATTCTGAGATTCTACAATATAAATAATAAGATGTTTATTAATTACAAGAATTTCTTAGGCTCATTAAAGTTGAAAGTTGTTTTCTAGGACATTATATACAATCCGAATGACACAATGGTGCAACTAAGGTTATCTTTTAAATCTGATACTTACAAGCCACCCCAGTAGTCATCATCAGTAAGTTCAGCAGCGTCTTTTGTCCTGGCACGTGCTGCTGCAGCAGCGTCTCTTGAAATACCTGGCAGCTATATTGCAGAGAATGCTGTTGTGGAAGTGGATGTTTTTTGTGTATCTTTAATAAGTATTTGTTGAAAATAGTCTTGATGCAAACCAGTAAAACAATTTCAGAACAGGGATGGGAGAAATAAGAAGAGCTTTGAAAAACATCGGTTAATTAAAGCGGTTCACGGTATGAATTTCACGCAGCTAGTTCATGAGGTGACTCGTCCAGTTAGCAGTACTTGTTTAGATCACATCTATTCAAATCATTCTCAGTGAATATTGAATATATCTACTCTCAACTGTGGCCTCTCTGATCACGTACCTATTTTTGCTGTACGCAAATATAACAACGAGCGCGCATCTTGTAGCATGCAGAAAAATCAGAATATTAGATATCGTGACTTGAAGCAATTCGACGAGAACCGATTCAAAGATGCACTGAGTCAGGCCCCTTGGGATACAGTATTCGTATTTGATGAGATTGGTGATATGCTGGACTCTTGGGAGTCACTTTTCAATAGCGTACTTGATGAAAATTGCCCCTGGCGTGAAAAGCGTGTAAAGCGCACTGTCCAAGCTCCTTGGATGACTAGCTCTGTCTTGAAACAGCTACACCTGAGAGATAATTGCCTAAAAACCGCAAGGCGTTCCAATAATGCTGATGATTGGTCTAATTACAGAGCGGTAAGAAATAAAGCAGTTGCGATGATTAGGAGCGCAAAACGAAAATTTTTCTGCAATGCCTTCGAGGAAAATAAAGGCAATTCAAGAGGAATATGGAAGACAATAAGAACACTTACTGGCTCAGGAAAGAACAGACGTGATATTAACAGTATTAATATCGGGGAAGCTGTTATAGATGATAAAAAGCTAATGGCGCAACATTTTAACGCTCATTTTTCCAGTATAGCAGATAGGTTAAGATCTACATTACCACAAGTTCCATCAGACCCCTCAAAGCTGCAAGACTTTGTCAGATCCACAAAAAGTCCTGATACATCTTATGTCATTCCATCCATCACTAGTGCGCAGGTGCTTACTTTGTTGCAAAAGTTAAGTCTGCGCAAAGCTGCTGGCATTGATAAAATAAGTTCTCAGCTTTTGTGTATAGCGGCATCTGTTGTTGCGAGATTGATTAACTTTTCCTTTTCCAGTGGATCATTTCCAAGTCGTTGGAAAGCGGCTAAAGTTTCTCCTCTTTACAAGAATGGTGACTCACGTGACGTTCAGAATTTTCGACCAATATCTGTGTTACCTGTCCTTTCTAAAGTTATCGAGAGACATGTGCATGACTCCTTATACAGTTATCTAACTGAAAACAATCTGATTTATCCTCGCCAGTCTGGTTTTCGAAAGAATCACAGTACAGACACCGCTCTCATATAGATAATTGACGAATTGCTCTTCAATTTGGATAAGAATAGAGTTAGTGGCATGGTGTTAGTAGACTACTGTAAAGCCTTCGACATGTGGTAGATCATGGTCTTCTTCTGGATAAGCTGAAAGTATATGGTGTTGCTGGCGAAACAATGAAGTGGTTCCAGTCTTATTTGGCGGACAGACACCAGCTTGTCTATTTGGGTGGTTGCGTCTCAGACGTGGCGCTTATGAAACATGGGGTTCCTCAGGGCAGTATACTCGGCCCCTTGTTTTTCACAGTTTTTATTAATGACCTGCCACTTCATGTCAGCTCCTCTGAAATTGATCTTTATGCAGACGATACTACAATCACATCGTCAGCAGATTGTGGCAGCATGGGAAGACTGCAGGAATCTCTTAATACATCTGTATCAGAAGTTTTAACTGGGCATTGGCCAACAGGCTTCCACTCAACGAAAAAAAGACCAAGGTCCTCACCATGAAGGGAAAGCGACTCTCGACCAAAATAAACCATAACCCTGAAATTACTTGCAATGGCAGTTTATTAACTAACGTTATGAACGTTAAGCTACTAGGTCTTGAGATTGATGAAGAGCTATCTTTCTCTGAGCACATTACGACTGTTTGTAAGAAAGTTTCACAGCGCATCGGCTTGTTAAAGAAAATTATGAATTATCTGCCCCTTAAACAAAGATTACTTTATTACAATGCTTTGATCAGGCCAGTGATTAATTATGCAAGTGTCCTCTGGACTAATTGTGATAAGGAAAGCCTTGGGCGGGTCCTAAAGCTCCAAAAACGAGCAGCTAGAGTAATCCTGAATGCCCCTCATCAAGCACCATCAGTTCCCTTGTTTAATCGGCTGAAATGGTTGCCTTTTTATAAAGACGCTTTAATATCTAAATGTATCATTGCTTATAAGCGATTACAAGGTGACGTCCCTGTTTATCTCAACAATCTACTTAAATTAAACAGTAACATCCACAGTAGACAGACCAGGTACTGTAATTTTAACCTAACCTCTCCGAGGTATAATCGCGAAACAGAAGGAGGTAGAACTTTTACCGTAACAACTTGCAAAGCATGGAACAGCCTATCTTTGCCTGTAAGGCAAAGGGACTCAGTTGACTCTTTAAAAAAAGCATTGTGGAATGAATTTTTTAAGCAACAGCAGAATCTTGATCATTTTTCTATTTATTAATAAGTTACTTGATGAATTGTGAGATGATTATAATGCTATATTTTATCTTTTACATCATTTAGTAGATTCTATAGTATCTGTGTTCTTTGGTTTTTACCTTGTATTTTTATAGCTTAGTATACTCATTTATTATTTTATTATTTATTTATTTATTATTTAGAGGGCCACAAGTTTATTAGCCCTGGCTATTTCGTGCTAACCCTCATAAAATAAAGTCTTTACTTACTTGCTTACTTACTAACAGTGCAACAAACATCACGTGTAAAAGTTCAGTACTTTGAAGCACTTTCAAAAATGATTGCAAGATGTCAAGGAGTAGTGTTGCCTAGAACAGTTTTGTGTTTTCTGTCATATGAGTGATTTTCTAGACAGGCAGATGTACAGTTGATTTATGCTAGGATTAGTGCTATCAGTGTACACATTTTTCTCTGGGGGTATGATAGGTAAACATGATTTGCAAGATTTTATTTGATAATGGCGTCATTTTTCTACCCATGCCAGTAGCCTAGCTGTTTCTCCTGTTAAGAGGCAATCTACCCATATTAATTGGCTATTGGTAGTGTTAATTTACCCATATCCTCACACGGAAATGGTGTATCTTAAGGTCTCTATTGTGAAGAGCAGCCTACCACAATGTCCTTAAAAGTTAAATTATGGATGTATTCTGAAACATTTGCTTTCAGCCTTGTTCCAGATGGCTTGTTCCAGATTATAATTGTTTTTAAAATCGGGTGCTATGTTAAGGTAAAGGTGTAGCCATAAATTCACTGTACCTGATAATGTTAAAATGGAATTATAATATTGAGATTTGAGTTTCAGTGTCTGATTATCTTTCTTTTTATTTTACAGCCTTGCTCATTATGTGGAGGCTGCAACCAATAGACTTGGATTTCAAAGTCCTAAACTCAGTTCAAACCAGGCGGAGATGCCAAGAACAAGATTTGTAACGAATCTGGTGAGGTTTCTACGGTTACTTATTTTACTCGAGTCTTATTTTTTACATTCTATGTAACATTTTGTTACATTATTATGTACCTAACAATTTTTTTCTGCACCAGTATCGCAGAGGTCAAGGGTTTGAATCCCATACATGCCTGAATTTTTTGTTCAGGCTTTCTTTTCACAACAGCAAAAGTTGCATCTATGACTGCGATGATCTACTTTTATATAACAATATAGTTATAGTATATCAAATTATTTTTTAAAGTGTCGATATAATTATTTAGCACTCAAGTACTTATTGAGGAAACTGTTTTTATGTGTCCTGCATGGAGACAGGACTGCCATGATTGTACATTGTATGTGATGTAAGGGCTAAGGTAGTACCTTCATTTCTTAGTCACGCTACATTTGTAAATGCTGAGTATTTGTCTGGTTGTGGGAGTCGAACCTGTGACCTCCCACTCTGCAGGATAGTGCTGTACCAACTGAGCTAATTCTGCCACAGTATTTATTCGAACATGCACTTGACACATGGTGTACATATGTGTATATGTACACAGAGTTGTGAACCTTGAAAGGTCTGAAGTCTACAGAGTCTTGAGTTCCTTTATGCTAGTTTTTGTAAACGACCTACCTGACCTCCACCCTGCCCCCTCAAAAAAAAAGATCTAACCATCCCACCCCAAGATTAGAAATTTCATACTAGGCAGTTTGGTCACTTTGGTGTTCTGTCATGGCCAGATTAAATGGTAAGTGGTTGACCATTATAGGGACAAGTCTGGTTATACCTCGTGAGATTGGGACAAAAAAATCTTTCCTTATTGGATTTCCTGTACTTTGCCTTCACGTTACAGTTTGGTTAACAATAATATATATTAAAAAACAGTTTATATATATTAGGCCTATAAACTATAAACAGCCCACAGGAAAAGTCCACTCTGACTAAAATTAATAAATGATTCAATAAAAAGCTTTCTTAAATTAAAAAAAGATACATGTACCTCTTAAAAAGTACTCTAGATTAGCACCCCTCTCTCACAAGTTAAATTCTGTTTAAATTGTAGGGAAGAGCATTTGGAATTATTGTGGGATGTTTTATTGGAATGTTCCCGTTGCTTTTCTATGGAGATAAAGAGGAACAAGAAGAAAAAGACAGTAGAAAGACAATAGATAATATGAACTAAAAGTAGATTACTAAAATACTTAATGAGATCTAAAACCAGTTCATTATAACTCCATTATTCACGCATCAAAGGTCACGCCTATGCTTTGATAAGGTAATAATAATCACGTATCCTGTACATTCAGCACAAGCCCAATTTATAACATTTTATAAAATAAATATCTTACAGTTAGATTTATACTCTTTTATTTCTTTCGTGTTCTTAAAAATTTCCGCTCACTTCAGTTACCTTTTGAGGGAAACTTTTCAATTGCTGAAATAATTTTACGTGCAGTAGACGCACAATGTATTTATATGACAAACTGCATACTTTTTAAGCTTTCAAGCTTTCCAGCTACAAGTAAATAATGCCTCAACGTTCACATCACTCTCCCAGGAACTGAATTCCTAATTCTTGAAATGTGTAACTTGGTATCGTCATTGTCTTTATCGTCGTTGTCATAATTATTCCTCGAGTAGTTTTTATTGATTTAAATAAAGTTGATGAAGGGGTTTTAAGAAAGTGTTACATATAGTGTCTGTAGTTGAGTTGTTGAAAAGTTTAAATTACAACAGTTACCTTGTTTTGCAATCATATATAAGAGTCAATCACGCGCAGATACGCAATTTGCATTGTTGATTCTTCAACTATTTTTTCCTAGTTTAGGCCTAAATTTACCCTCATATCTTTTGTGTTTGTAGAATTTAACATTGTTTTTTTTTTTCATTCCTTGTGGCCCCTTCATCTCTTACTAGCCTATTCCAGACTCTCAGACAGTGGGGAAAAAACCCTTCCGTTCGCGCTTTCCAGTTCTCCAGTTGCTATCCACTGGTTGAATCTCCATCCCCCAGCTAAGTCAGGAGCGCTTGAACTCCTGGATAAGTCAGTAGGTTTCAGTAACCCTTAATCAGTGGATAGTGATTTTTCCGTTGGATAACGCTATCCGTCCTTTGAACAAACGCGGCTCCAGTATCATTTTTTATTTGGTGGTAAATAATAAATAAATTCTTACTTAATTACCCTCTCCCTTCATGGAGCCTTTCAGGGATAATGAGCCAATAATTCAATTGGGTCGTAATATGGTTAAGATTCCAAACTAGTGTCAGAGGCAAACCAGTTGGCTTGTTACAAGCGTGGCCGGGGACTTGAACTCGGGACCTACCGAGAATAAATCCAGCTAGTGGTCAGGGCGGGACTTGAACTCGGGGCCACCAGACCCTTCGGCCACGCTGCCTCGCACACAAACAAAAAATGAAATGAATGGCAAAGAAACCTTCTCCCTTTTACCTCACCTCATTAAGTGCCACACCCTTTAAAACGAAAGCTGGCGTAACCCGCTTTCACTCCTTAAAGTACCCAATGTAAAAATTCACGAAAATTCAATTTTTTTTTTGTAAAATCCTAAGAAATGAATAGCACCATGCCAAAAGTCTGCCCAAGAGGGTTTATTTGATTGGTAACATCACAGGATTTGGTCCCTAGATTTAAAGGTTAGAGTGAAAATTCCGGCGTATTTCCATAACTTCGAACCTCAGTCTTTTTCTTTTCTTTCTTTGGTGGTCTTTACTTTTCAATCTTCACTGAGTTTCACCTACACGATTCTCAAAATATGCAATTTTAGTAATAAGTTCAAGGAGTTATTAAGATTTGTAGCTTAGTTTTACAGGTACCAGGTGTATTGTGGTCGCCTCCTTGTTGAAGGGTATAATTTACAGTGTCAAAGATAAATTACCAATCTAAGCAGGTACGCAGATAAGAAACACTTGTTCCTGTCAAATAATCCGCGGCTTTCCTACAGTAATTAATATTTTATCTTAGTAGCAATATAACTTGCTACTTTATGAACCGAAACTAAGTCAATTTTCTTCCTATTCACGAAGTGGAATTAGCGATGGAAACTCGCCCTTAATTTACTGTACACGTTTGTTTATATCTTGACTCCGGCGCCTTTTTTCTGGAAACAAAGGTCAGAGATTTGAAATGTTTTGAACGGAGGCGGAATTTTGTGCGGCGGAAAGCAAGGATCTTCGTACCACAGAATTGACAATGACTTTGATCCGAGGAATAATGTTTAAAGTCGAAAGCGTGAAGGCACTTTGATGAGCACAGTTAAGTTTCATAGCACGCGCAATGGGTCATTGAAAGAAAAGGGTGAAGACTTGACAAATGATTGAGAATTCGTTAGCCAAACAATTGTCCACAGGTGCACGGTTAGGTAAAACAACTGCAGCCGGTTAAAAGCAGAAGTACATTCTGAAACGGTGTCTAGTTTGGTCGTGGTTACCCACGCGGAAAATTTCAGAGAGCACTGGTGAAGTGTGAATTCAAACTCTTTGCTCAATGGGAAAAGGAATATTAATATTTGTATTTGCGGTTTTAACGACAGCATTACTTATAGGGATTGGAGTCGAAATACAGAAGTTCTCTCAAGACTCGGCTCTCAGTCTTGCTAAACATGACATAGTTGGAGACTATGACAAGCTATATGATGAATATTTTCCGCGATATTACCACTCGTCTGGCCTTCTTTCGCTTCCTTTTGATGACATTGTAGAGCCATTCGAGGCATGGTTCGCTGGAGAACGCAACATGAGCAGAATTGATTATTATTACGGTACGTAAACTGAAACATAACAATTAAAATGCATCGCTTAACACTGGAAATTACTTCATAGTGACTGCGTTTGCTTATTCGATCTCTGGAAGTTACTTTTAAGTAATCTCAAGTGGTCATAAAGACCACTCCAGTCACTCCACTTGAGATTCGTAGGTATATTTATCAATTATGGTTTGTTTAGAGAGGTTTAAGCTTTCCGTCAAGGCTGATTTTATTTCATGGTTATTTTTCCCTTAAATGTTTTGGCAGTTGATTTTAAACCGTGAACAGTTCTCCATTTAAAAATGGAAACTTCCAAAAGGCCTTACTCTCCAGTTCCACTTTTAAATGGAAGTTTCCATTTTTAAGTGGAGAACTGTTCGTGATATTTTATCTAGATAAAGTTGGTTTTGTAGTTAGAAAGTATTATTATTGGTACTAAATTTTGCGATTTTGGCGAGAGAGCATTTCTCGGGGTTTTATTTTCGCGGGTTCAAATTGAACGATTCAAGCGTTCTCAACTTCGTTTTATTTTTCAAAAAGGATGAAGTGTTTAGTTCTCAAAACTGAAACAAACAAAACGCTTATTGTTTAAAATATAAACTTTCACTCAGGTAAACCGGAAATTTGCAAATTAACGCGTTACGGTCGTCATTTCTCAGCAGAAGAAGCAAAATGGAACCCGGTCACAAATATGCCCGGCATTTGTCCATACAATATATCCTACATATGTTCTTGTTATTTTTTGTGATTGGAATTCCCTATATGTGTATTAAATTTCGCGAGGTTTTGTTCGCGTGTGTTTAATTTCGCTATTTAATTACAATCGAGAAAAACGTGAAATTAAAGACCTGCAAAATTAAGTACCAATAAGTTAGTTTCAATCTGTGGCCATACATTTTTTTTTTTAATTACGCTGTGTCGGCGTTAAGGTTTGGAACAAAGTTAACACCTAGCCAAAACCTGTTTTAGGGTAAAAAAGTTGGTTTTTGTAAGGTTTCCCGCACTGTATTTGATCTAGTTTTGCTCAAAAAAAGTTGGTATAATTTTAATTTGTCTTTAATTTTAATATTTATGTAGATGTATAATATCAAATAAATGCAAAGAGGATCATCTCGTCAGTTACCTGCTTAATCAATTGCGATGCTCTTCTGTGCATCTATTTCTTCATTCCGCGGTTCAAATACATTAACTTCTTATATTCATGATTTCATCTTCATCATTCCTAGCCGGCTATGGCAATGACGTCACAATGGCTTCAGCTCTAAATCGAATTTCAGCCCTGTTCGGCATTTTCTTGTGAACTGCTTTACGCTACGTATTCTTTGGATAAATGTCTTCTGTTGTGCGAAGTTTCACAAAAATCTGTAAGAGGAATTTCGAGATATCTTGGAATTTCTATAAAAAGGGTATAAGTTATGCATGCACTGAAGACTGGACTTAATGCAGACAAATTTGCCACTTTTTGGATGTTTCCGAAAAGGTTTTATCACTCATTTGTTTTGCAAATGACCCTTACACACTCTAGAAGCCACTGAACGTAAGTAGGCTTGAGCGATTTAGAAACACATTAAATCGGAAAAGGCCTATTAGCAATCAGCATGTGGACGCCATCTTAGGTAACAGAGCTAGTTATGCGCATGCGTCGACTCCTGTGGAAATTCCAATTCCATATGTTTCTCTCAATATGCCTTGACTAATTCTAAGTTACAGACTTTTATAGATTGGAAGAAAAACAAAATCATGGAAAAAGTCCCGAGTCACGTCCTGTGGGACACAGGTCCCACGAATGTGACAATAAGCAGACAAAAAGCTGATTTTGTTACTTAAATTTGCCTGTAACGCTAATATCTCCGGCCGAAAGAAATTGGTTGCATGATCTGTGAATGACAATTTTGAGCTGTAAAACTCGCCAAAAGCGCAAATTATGCTAGCAGTGCTGTTTTCAGACAATACGTGAAAATTATGCTCGTAATGACGAATTACGCCAAAAATTATGCTAGTACAATCTATCAAAGCCTACTACAAGTAACAGGAGCTAGGAGCAAAGTGGCGAGCGAAGCAAGCCGTAATTGATCGCACGAGTGAGCAAGCGCCAAAGCCCCGCGCGATGATATCTCCCAAATGGAGAGCTTGGTGTACTCTCCTGGGCCCGGTTCCTGAAAGGCCGATTAGCGTTAATCCAGGATTAAAATTTTGTCCCGTTTTTTATTTTACCTTCCTATGCATTGCTTAGGGTAACATTTTGTGTTATCATTACTGTATTCAACAGTATCTTATAACCTCGAGTTGTATGTTCTTATACGAGAATACCGTTCTTGAAATTTGGCTTTATCGTCAGCTGAATCGTGGGTTAAACTAACCATCTTTCGAGGAACCGGGCCCAGGATAATATTGAGGGGATGTTGTTTATTACCGTTCTTTGGTAATATTAACAAACTTATATCAAAGGATCATCCTTTGGCGATATCGAATATAGATATATTTTTTTTCATTACTCAGCTATTGAAAGATACATTTTCATTCTTTTTTATACTCATTTAATGATTATTGCTTAGGTATGGACAAGACAATTCAGCGTGGAGACCTGGGTAAAAACGGAATTCTGTTTAAAATTGTACCCATGCATTATGAGATGAAGCCCTCCGATCATAACTTCATAAGTTGCTGGTATAAACCGCTTCCAAAATGGCTGCCGCGTGCAGGACAGAGTGTCATACCAACAAACCTATCCGAGTTTAAGGTTGGAAAAAGTGATATTAATAATAATCCGGCAGAAGTAGCACAGGGAATTGATTTACTTTTAGACTTTGTCAATAAGCCGATACATCCTTTTATGGACTGATGCGCTTCTAGAATTTTCTATCGTAAGATCAACTTGGTGAAATCACCGATGAAGCAAAAATATCATTCACGATCCAACATTTAAACATTAAGGAAAGCTTAAGGGGAAGTTATTCTCACAACTTTTAGAGGGGTTACTTTTCGATGCTCATTGTGACTGCGGTTTGCTTTCGATGTTCTCAAGTCACGATTTTCTTACTGGTTCTCCCTTTAGAGTCCGCTGCACCCCTTCTCTCCTTCATCTCCGCTGCAGTCGCGTATAGTGGAGCGTTGCGTGACGACACTAAAAACGGCTGTGTAACTATAACTTCTGGGGATTGCTACAAAATTTGTAAACCCCCCCCCCCCGGGATTGCCATGGTATGTGTGTCGTACATGAAAAAATATATTAACTTTAACTTGCTTTTTTGTCCTTTCAGTTTGTTTCCGAAGAAATGCACCGAGGAATGCCTTGTCTGAAATACGAGAGGAAAATCAAAAAATTTAACAAGAGCAACACGTACAGTTTTTATATCTCCAAAACTAAACCACACAAGCCTCTTCGATACGAGATGGTCGGATACGATGATATGCTGACGTCACATTATGATCGCTACATCCTTGACTACGTTACTTTCGAGCCTTGGAAATTTAACAGATCTTTGTTCAATTTACCTATAAGTAGGTTTTTATAAAAAAATGATGCTTGGTCCCTCAGTTTTAATTTCCGCACTTTAGTTTGTCCTTTTATTGGTCCTGTCTCGGAACAAGTGTGCTACCCGTTAGTGACAAACAATCGAATCATTTCAGTTAAATACAAATCATGAGCTGACTCAACTACCGTATACACAGTGTGCTTTGCGGTTCTATATTGAGGTATCGTAAAATGGGAAACAAAAAAACATGCAACTTGTCTTGCAACGTTGCTGCAACTAACGAGTTGTAGCGCGTTTTACCACCCACGAATCAAACCTTTCTTGCAACAAATCAGGTTGTTAACAGGTTTGAAAGAGGGTGGTAAAACGCGCCTAATTGCTTTTCAACTCCTTTTTGCAACAAGTTGCAAAACAGTAGACGCGCGATTTTGGTGCCCGTTTTGCCGAAGCTTTAGATGGTTGCGAGTCTTGTGAATTGTTATAAACGCGCACAATCAAAGATGAGGTCTCAGGCTTCTGTTGTGCTTTTTTAGTACTAAGATTCATTTACCAATGATGGTAAAGCCTGCTTATCGATTATCTTTTGTAAGTGCCGATTTCTTCCGGTGTATACCATACTGTCTCGGCAGTGGTCTCTAACATAATTGTTTGTTTTCATTACAGACCCGAAATGTGAAAAGAAAGCAAAGAAACTTCGGTCTCACTATTTGGTGAACCCTATGGCTGAATACTTGCACTTTGGACACCACAAAGATCGTGAACTTGAAAGGTCTTACAAAGAATACAGAACTAAACATGCTAAAAATTACGCTACCTCAAGAGAACATGAACAACGGAAACACATCTTCAAGCATAATCTAAGGTATAATTTTATTATACAATTTCGGTAATTATCGCTTAGCCGCTATATAGTACGTCACTAAACCAGACCTCCAGTCGAGCTGCCAACAGAATGAATTTAATTTAACTTAGACATCATCAGGAAAAAATACGCAAACGCGCTCTTCGAATTAAAAGGCTGACAACCGGAGCTCAAACTACCTAGACGGGATAATCCTTAGCTTACCCAGCCTTCCCCTTACAGGGCCGTAGCCAGACTTCAGAACAAGACGAGACAAGTTTCGAGCGCCGAAGGTGCGAGCCGCTAGAGGGGGTCCCCCACCAGAAAATTTTGAAATCTAGAGACTCAGAAATGCTCTTGTAATCATTTTCCGTAGCATTTTTCTTCAGAAAAGTCAATCTTGGGCAAGTGTAAAAGTTCACGTTTTTATTGTTTAGCGATACTGGTGCCAAGTTAATTACCATCTGCGTTATAAAGCATTTGAAAAACCGCTACTCACAGTTCACGTTAAACGAATTAACCTCATTAAAATGCTTTTCCCCTCATGTGTCCATATTAGCTGGTTTTATCTTAACCAATCCAATTTTTTCTAGAGATTATTTTCTCAATGAAACGTTTCTTATGTCGCTGATATGGTTGATTCTTTACATCTCCCTTTATTTCCTTTATAAACGTTTCTTCAAAAAAAAGAAAAAAGACCAAAATCAAGACGAGGCAACTGCCTCGTCTTGCCTCATCCTAGCCAGTCCCCTCTGAGCTGATTATTCATACTTGGCTTCGATGCTTAAGAGAATAAAACAGAAGGAATACATTTTATCCATCCCTGAACCTCTATTGGTTAATTATCCTACGCCTTGGAGCCAAGTTTGAATAATCGGTTCAATAAAAAATGTTCCTGTACAAAGATTCTGGGAAAGGTTGTTCGTTTTCATTAACATTATATTATTATTGCTGGTTTGAATTGCAGGTTCATTCGTTCTAAGAACAGAGAAAATTTGAAGTACAAACTAGCTCCAAATAACTTTGCTGACATGACAGAAGAAGAAATATATTTACACCGAGGACTTCTTCACGATAAGAAAGAAAAAAAGCACCCCAAGTTATCAGAAGTGCTGTATTTTAACCAGTCATTATTGACGTCAGGCCTTGTTCCCGACGAACTAGACTGGAGGGATTATGGTAAGCGTTTATCTTGTCATATTCAGTTGCTTATCGCTCGTTATTATTTATTTTTTTCCGTTTTATGTTTGTCGTTTTGTACAAAAATTCAAATTGTAAGTTATACCTAATGAAATAACGATAAAGGGATAATATTCGGCGCTTAAACAATGTTGAACCGTTGCTAATGATCGCGTTAAACTTCGTAATAAATCTATATTTGCCCTGTTATTTCCAGGTGCTGTAACACGTGTTCATAGTCAAGGCTTATGTGGATCATGTTGGACTTTCTCTGCCCTGGGAGCCGTGGAAGGAGCCCATTTCTTGAAGGTAAAACTGGTTTCAATTGATCCATGGCAGTTATTTCTTTTAACTATTTTAAATAGCCTGAGAAGACAGCCGACATTTGGCGACACCACCATTGGTTTTCTCGCTAAATGACGTTATGAGGAACGAGTGAAAAAATTTCATACTGATCACCCGTCACTACCCAGATCTGGGTCAGACTCGTTCCCAGTCCCTACTAATTTGTTCTTCAAAGGCGATGAAAGACTGGGGAGAAATGATGTCAAGGTCGCGGGGCAGGCTGGGAAGGGAGAACGATTTTCGTGCGGCCTTCCCTTGATGCAATGCGTTCTAGTCAAAACCGCCTCAGGAGCGACTGGGAACGAGTCTGGATCTGGGTAGTGACGCGTCATTTTAGTATGGAATTTTTGTGTTCGATCCTCAGACGTCAATTCGCGGGGAAACCAGACGCTTTTGTCGCGAAATGTCGGCTGTTTTCTTTGGCTATATTTTGAACGGCTTCTCATAAAAAGTACAGCGGAGGGAATTTATCAAAAATATTCCTGATAAGTGCTTCCTCCCGGTTTTTTAACTGTACTGACGCATGCTCATTTTCCAACTGACCTCTAACAGACTGGAGAACTCGTTGAGCTTTCGAACCAGCAGCTGATTGACTGCTCCTGGCCCGCAGGGAATCATGGATGTCGCGGAGGATTTCAGGACAGAACACTAAAATGGGTGAAACGCAATGGCGTGGCGCTCAGGCGCGATTATGGACCTTACCTTGCACAAGTAAGCTTCTGTTATTGTTTAGGACTTTTGCAATTGTTTAAAGGTTTACAATATGTCAATTCCGCACAGAACCCAAATTCTCTTACGATGCATAAACAGAAATTTGTTATTTAAAAGTAAAAGTCACTCTTTATTATCTGCCAGCCAAAATTGCCACTGGACTCTTAATCTGAGCAAATATGCGCTCTGTCGTCCGTCTCAGTCTCTTTAATTTACGGTAAAACGCGCAACGAAAACGTGAAACATGTTTTGCCGGTTTTGCTACCATGAATCAACCTGTCTTGCTACAAATCAGGTTGTTGCAGGGTGAAAAATGTTGTTGCAAAAAGCAGAACGACTCTATTCTTCCTGTAACAACTTTTTACAACCTGCAAAAACCTGAATTGTTGTAAGATAGGTTGACCCGTTAGTGGTAAAACGCCCAACATCCCATTTCAACTCGTTTTGCAGCAATTTTGCCAAACAATTAAGTTGCACGTTTTTGTTGCCCGTTTTCGGCGAAGCTTTTTGGGTAATCCAATCCCTTATTCTCCTCAAATTCGATTAGTAAACGTCTTGCGATAAAAAGAATTTAAATCAGTCCTCAAGTTGAAAGCAACAGTTTTTTTTCTTTTGTAGGAGGGCTTCTGTCATTGTGGTCACTCCGATAACTGTACTGTTGCTCACATTAGCGGCTTCTCTAGTGTGAAGAAGAACAACTCAGACGAGATGAAACTCGCCCTTGTGACTCACGGTCCTATAGCATCATCGGTAAACGCAGATACAAAGACTTTCAGGTTTTACAGCCACGGAATTTATGACGACCCTAAATGTGGTAAGAAAATTTATTGTTGTTTGGTTAAGACGAAAACGTTCATCGTGCTGATGAACGGTTCGGTACTCGATAGTTAGACATTTGCATGAGCAACAATCGTCTGTGGTCTGTCCCCTATAATCTTACCTTGCGCGTTTGTAAGTAGGATTATGAATTACAGTCGAACCCCTCTATACGGACACTAGCTTTATACGGACGCCTAATTGTTACGGACAGTTTGCTTTGTCCCTGGGGAAGGAACGCCCTTACATTTTCTTTAAATTCAACCCGCTTAATACGGACACCTTTAATGCGGACAACAGACACTTTTTTCATGTCCAATAAACAGATTCTCATATGCAGTCAACCTCGCTAATGCGGGCACTTCATTGTCCACTGTGTGCTGTAATTGAATCCTTCAGTTGACATAATTTCTATGTTCCCAGCGCTATTGTGCGCCAGATAGGATGAATTGTGGACGACAATTTTGGACTATTTTGACATCAATCGAGTTATCCAGAGAACGGTTTTTAATTGAGAAATGTGTAATGAGCGACTTTGTCGAGACTTTTGAGTGTTTTCATGGACATTCTTTTGAACCCATTAAAGTAAAGTTTTGTTTCCTAAGAGGCCCGTTGAGATGATTGACGGCAGCGAAAAACGCAATCGCCAGTTGGCTTTTGAACTTTTGAACTTCAGAATTCGCATGTTTGTGAAAAGCGCAATAAAAGAAAATTCTAAAATAATCGCGGCTTTTATTTCACATTCTATGTCGTGGGAAAAAACCTTCCAGTATGTTTTTTAGATTAAATTAGGCACTAAGTTTAGGGAAGACTATTCCATAAAAGAAATTACAACCAATCATCACCATTTAAACTCTTCGATTCTACCTTTGAGCTTAATCACAGATCTAGTGGCAGTCTGTGTAAGGAAGTTTTAACTTGAGCTGATCACAATTGTTCGTGGGCCTGGTACATACACTTCCAGAAATAATCAGAGGGTGTGAAAACGTTCGTGCCCTCAATTTTCCGGGCTTTTTCTGTAAGTTATTCTTAGACGATATTAAATAATCTCGTTATGAAATTGTGCGACAAACGCAGACTGCAGACTTTCAGACTGGCAGATAAAAGAGGTAAACCTTGTTGTGGAATGCTTTAACAGATTCCTTATCCCTAAAGTTTAAGTCATTTGAAAGTCTATTTTAGGGATAGGGAATCTGTTAAAGCATTTCACAACAATGTTTACCTCGTTTACCCCGTTATGAAATTGAAGTCATGAACATATGCTTTTTTGGTTTGTTTTTTGATACCTTTGCACCCAACACGCGTACTCGGTTGTTCACCTTTAATGTTAATAATTTGCACGAATTTTCACTACCTCTGCTAGCAAATTTCCTCGGGTACTAAAAGTTGCGATAAAAATGCAGGCCGCGCCGACTAACAGATAATGAAAGTGTGTTAATATCATTTGCAGGACTGGCGCGTACAACAGTGCTTTTTCATCGATGCACCGGTCTCGCTTTATTCAAAACTTGCGTGTGGACTTTTGAGTGTTAAAACACGTAAGACGCAGTACTCGCGCGCGACCCACGACCCAGGACCCACCTACCCACGCGATTTAGCCATCCTTGCTTAATACGGACACCCCATTAATATGGACACCTTTTATGGCCCCCTCAATATACACCACGACAAAGTGCACTGAATATGAGGAGACATGAGTGTATTTTTGGGTTTTATAGGCAAAAAGACAAACCACGCTATACTGACTGTGGGATATGGCTCTTATAATAAGGTACCATACTGGATCATCAAAAACTCGTGGGGACACCTGTGGGGAGATGATGGCTATATCAAGATAACCATGAAGAATGACAGATGTGGGTTGCTTAACGGGCCATTACTGGCTGTAAGAAAGGATAGGGCGATGGCTGAATGCCCATTTAAGACTCTACAAAAGGTTCAACGACAAAAAGCCAAGTCTTTTTCTGAGGAGGAACTTACTATTTTACCTTTTTAAAGCGGTCAGCTGGTGATAAACAGAAAGTTTTGAGGCAGATGTCATTAATATATCACAATTGAGATGCAAGGGATCGAACGTTCAAATCAAAGGGTATGTAATTTTAATGCCCAGTACGCCATACCAGTATTTGCTATAATGGAAACACGACAAACCGTGAGGCAAAGCTTCAAAATACTTGTAAAGCTCTTAACGCGCCTGACACGTGTCCATGGGACTGTTCTTAGCGCTAAAAAGCAGGAATGCCTACAGTATCCACTGAATGTCTGAATCTTCATTCACCCAGTGGCAAATGCATGGAGCAAGTGTACAACAAGCGTGGTAAAGTGTCGGACAGCGTGCAGAAATTGCGCGTAAAGAATGGCACTGTTGGCCACTGTTTCCAGGCTTGGAAACTATGCACAGCTCGTACATGCCAAGCGCGGGAAAATCGTTCAAGCGTCTACAAGCACAAAAAAGTACAATCAGTGCCAGGTTTGGGAGTATATCGGTGCGTGGAAAGCGCCGACTGCCTTTATATAATATATATACTGAAAGTCTGGATCCGCGTTTCGAAAAAGAAAGCAAGAAAAATAAAAGTTATTACTCTTATACTCTGCTATTTATGGGTGCAAACTTGTATTAGTGAGTTTCAAGAGCCCTCTCTCAATAACACCGTAAGAAGATAACTTATTGTCCTAATCGCTAACTCGAAAAACTGTTGTCGTAACAACAAACGCAATGTAAGCTCAAAAAATAGACCTTCTTCCTTCTTATCATTCACTATTTTCTATTCGTTTACTGATTGTCGGGCGTCATTGTGATTGAAAAATCTGTTGAGGGCTTATTAGCTTGAATATTTAACAACTAGTCGCCGAAGGCGACGTGAATATTGGCGAATAGTCACCGAGACGAAGTCGAGGTGACTATTCGCCACTATTCACGTCGCCCGAGGCGACTAATTGTCTTAGTATAATTACATTGATGATTATTCGAGAAAATAAAATTATTGATCAATTTCTGACCCCGAAACATCAAAAAATCTGGCTGCCATTTTGAAAACTGCTAGCCTTCAATGCTATAATCACCGCGCGGTGATTATAGCGGGATAGAATGAAGCTCCTAGCCAATCACATCGTTCTATTTTCGATAGTCATTGATGTAATTATACTAAAAAAGAATAATGAATGGTCATAAAGGACTGTTCGGGTTCGAGTCCGTCTGTATTCGATAGATGAGATAAGTGGAGAAATGGTTTTAGTCTAGTGAAGTCATTAAGAGGCTATTTTAGCGGAAAAACGAGAGGAAATGTACTTCATAATAAACACATATAGCACCTATAACTTGAATCGTATATAAAATTGAATTTGTAAAACTAACGCGGACTTATATGTGTTCTTTTGTTGAGCTCATCAAATCGTATTTTCGACCTCTTGTAGTCAAATGGCGAAAGCTTAAGGTTTGTTACATTAAGTCTTCTTTCAACGTCAACGAAGCTCTGTTTCGTCATTCTCCTGAAAGGATAATCCTCACTCGCGTCATCATTTTCTGTAGCGTTCATGGAAACAAAAATAGGTTCATTCGATAGTACTCCGCACAAGTTGTCCTTTCTTGCAATTTTCACAAAACCTTCTTCGCCCCAGAATTTTCCCCAAGAATTCTTTACTATCCAATACGTAGTGCCATTTTGTTCGCCAAATCCAACCACAACAACTCCATGATTTGTTTGTGGGCCTGGAGGAGAGAAAAAAACTCACTTACTGTTGCTTTGCACAAGCGTTGTACCTTCTTTATCTAGTAGCAGTGGAGTAGGCCATTTTCGAATCGGTTATCTTAAGCCGTTGTTCTCATTCACCCACAAATTAAATTTATTTTCAAATGAAGGGTTGTGCTCCGGGTCTTCGTTTTAATAAAGAGGCTCCGAACAAATTGGAATTTTATTGAAATCAGGAGTGAAGAGAGGTGCTGGAGGCAGGACATAAAAAAAACTCCAGCTCTTTTGAGGAAGCAAGTTGCTGCTTAAAATTACTCAGATAAATAGCTTCTGACTTAAAGATTGTTTCGTCCAGGATCAATACTCAAAAGGGAATTTGCGTCATTTCCTCTTTAAGCGAGTCGAGTGAAAAAGACAACCATAAAAAATTTCAGTTTCGTACGTAGACATCATAATTGAGTTCAACATAATTATTACATATAGAACTTGAGGTTAATTTAGCCATGCCATAACTAAGGACCTTACGATCCGAGGACGGTGACGCCAATGAACGTCGCTGAAAAAAAGAAAACATTTCGTCCTTTGAACCTTTTTCGCTCTTATACCAAGTCATCCAGTTACCTGAAAGTAGCGAAGTTAGGTCGGAATTGAAGAGAGGGGAACGCGTCCGAGTTCATAGAGAGAGATGATAACGTTTATCGCCTAGACGTTCCCGTTCTCAAGTCAACTTAAAATTTGGTCATTTCACGTCGTAGTTGTGCAGGGACGGCAAAGAAATGTACAAAAAAGCTTCACGCGCGTGCAGAGTTGTTGTTTTACTCATAAAACCTGTTGTGGTGTAGACGTTCCCGTTCCCGTCGCCGTCGCAGTTTCGTAAGGTCCCCACTATCGGACAGCGACGGCTACGAAAACGTCACTTAAAAAGTGAAGTAGCGCAGCTTCAAACTTTATCGCGCTTATTCCATCTCGTTCAATTCGTCAAATGTAGACAATTGTTTTCTGGGGTTAAATTCTAAAAGGCGATGTATCGAAGATGAAGTAAAGAGAAAGAAAATCCTTGTCTTGTGTTCACGTCCTCCACAAAACGTGAGATTAGGCATTTTTATGCCGTGTTTTGCAGTGAGGACGAAGAAATGTACAAAAAAAGTATGCTTCACGTGATTTACAATTATTTCATTTACTTACTACATTCTGTATCATCGTAAATGCCAGAGCTGTAAAACTTTAAAGACTTCCTACCAACATTGATGGCAATGGATGCTGGACCAAATTTTGCCAGACCTTGCTTCAACGCCTGCTCATCATTTTTCTTCACGGTCACTAAACGATTGAATTTGACGACGTCACAGCCGTCTTCTTGTCCACAGTGGCAGTATCCCTCCTGCGTGTGATAAATCATGTATATTGAAAATGTGATAATCTGATATGAGTCCGTATGTAAAATTTAACTCCAGAGTGCTTATTCAGCCCTCTATTTTCCTGTATTTTCATTCAATGGCACGATGCGATTTGATGAGAACGTGTCACGTGCCATGTGTCAAATTTTGTACCTTGAAACCCGGAAAATCCGTGTAGCTGTAGAGTCGAACAAATAATTATTTTCACAGCCTTGACCGAAAAACTGCTTCGCCTTGGAGAACATAGGGTTTCTGGGATGAGATTGCAGTTTGCATGCGACATATCCCGTATCGTTTGTCTTAACATTAACTAATAATCCCGTTCAAATTGAACAGATGTTCCAACATTGTTAGTTCTCTTTGATGCATCATGTTGTTCAATTGAATCATCCTATTGAACACCTTGTTAAATGGTGTTGGATAACTTCAAAAACGTTAACTTCAACGTTGTTATCATGTTATATTATCAGACCTGAGCAAGATATCTTCCATAACTTTTACTGGACGCTACACCATGTTTTTTAGCCCACACCAGTGCCCTCCAAGAGAAGCCGCCTCGACAGCCACTGTTACCAAATCCCCAGCTGCAATCCATCAGCTGTTGCTCGGAAATGTCTATCAGTTTCCCTGTCTAAAGAGGAAATATGTTGTTGTATAGCTGATTCAAAAAAGGGCGCTTTGGGCATTGGGCATTGGCAATGGGGCACTGGAAAGCTATGTTTGGTGGTCACTGAAGCAAACATTTGCAGTGGATTTCGTATGCCCAATGACCAATTTTCATTGCCCAAAGCAACCTTTATTGAATCAGGCATGTACTTAAGTCAGTGATTAATCACACGCAAACTCGATAATAATCTCTTAGTATTGTAGCTTTTGTACTAATTTTGTTGGGAAAGTCTTTGGCGTCGGAAATTGTATTGTTTCAGACCTGCGACTTGGTTGCCTTGACATCATCGACAGGCAAGGAATGGCGGTTCAGTATGGCTGCACCGATCAGCTCATTTCGGTTCATTTATTCGTAATTTATATTACAGCTCAATTTAATTACAAAGTTTTTGCGGGGCAGGCATTAATGGTTTTTGGGAGAAGTGTGTGATGGTCAAAAAGCGTACCTTTCGAGCAGACCAAGATATACATTACTTGACTTAGATAAAGTTGAATTCAGTCCTACGGCTGGATGTATGGAGGTGCAATTAGGTGTTTCTGCAAATTATTTACTTTGAAAAAAATATTGTTTTGGTGAGAGGACGTCTGAGATCGTGACTGGAATTTGGCATCCTCCTGGAATTCCCTTCCCATGCATTGTGGCGTTCCTATTCGATTCATGGAGGGATGTGTAGAGTCTACCTAACCGACAATATAATTAAGGTTTTAAGTTTAATCTTAGTATACTTTAGTGACCTGAATAGCGTAGGCTCCCTCTATTGGTCCAGTAGAAGAAAATGTCCAGCAAGATCCACAAAGTCCTTGAGCTTTAGATGGAGTAACGACACCTAAAATTGGAATGCACAGTCTACCTCCGAAACATTGAACTTTCATCAGTTTTAATATTATAGAGCTCATTAATTTTGCCAAGAATTCATAGAAAAGATGCTATTAAGATGAAACCGTGCCAATGTTGGCCTGTTCCAGCCGTTCAGAAAGTGCACAGGGAGCGGTGCAAAATGAAAGGCGAGACGTTATAATGTTATTTCAAAAATCGAAACTTTGGATAATGTAGTTTTAACTCAGTTCTTGATTGGTTCCCAGGATCTCGGTTATAGGCCATTGTACCTACGTTTGACGTAACAGGTAAAAAACACGAGGACGAGGGCTTCATCACGGTTTCCAAACACCTAGAAACAGATGACAGCACGAGGCCGTCATTTATTGGCTGTTGGCTGTATGAATAATTAAGGAGTTTGGGAAGTTATGTGGAAAATGAGTGCAAACTTGGACCGACTGACAGCCGGCAACTGGGGTCTTTTTTGCATGCGCATGCGCGACCGCTGAACAAGCGATGTGCATGGAGCTATCATCGCGATTGTTTTGCTCGTTGGTCTTGGCAAATGTGCTCGTGATTTAACAAAATGTGTAGTTTGCGAAAAAACTCTAACATGGTCTTAACAAAAGCGAAGTAGAACGGCTTTAATATACACGAGCTACTATCAAATTTCATCTCCCCACTTGACCTGGACAACAGCGCGCGTATATGTAGTGCCTGTAGGATTGCGCTGACCTCATCAAAGTCTAAACAATTTACAGTGCCGAAACGTTTGTTGATGCAAGTAAACACTTTCAGTTGTCTTTGTTTTGAAATGGGAAAGGAACAGAAATGTTAAAAAAAATAGTACATTTCAGCGAGCGGGTTCGAAGTGCGCAAAAGCCGGTGTTCGGTTCAGCAGGGAATTAATATCTGTTCTTCAATTTTCCCAGCACTTTAAAGCTACAAAATTAACAACCTCGTTCCCAGGTTCTCTCTCCTACCCTCTCTCTCTTTCGCTCCGTAGGGACGGGTAGGAGAGAACCCTGGGAACGTGGTTGCAAAATTAAGAGCACACGAAACTTAGATTAGTCACCTGGTGAGATGTTGGTGGTAGTCACTCTGTATGTCTCGAACAATAAAACAATTGAATATAAAAGAGACACAGTCAAAACTGCATTCAAGAGGACCGAAATTAAAGTCGAGTCTTGTGACCGATTTTGATGAAACAAACGGTTAGGTTTCCCAAGAAGTACAGTAAACATGTCATGCCGACCAAAAGTTAAAAATTATTAGAGCACTTAGGTTCTGGCTAAAAGAAAATTCCTATAAAAGATGCGTTACAATGTTAGTCCACGCAAAAACAAGAAGTTCTACAATTTTCCGATAAACAAACTTTGTATCGCGGAAATACTTAAGGGAACAACTTTCTTTTCCAACCGATAACGGCGTGGTAATCGCCCGCTGATCTTTATTAATCCACTCCCGAAATATGGCTAAATCAGCTAGCCACAAATTATTGACAGAAATCCTCTACGGGATTGAGAAACTAAATTACATCCGATTTATAGACAAACACTAAATAAAGAACATATTGCTCAATAGCTACGCATCAGCAATGCATTCTATGCCAAACTTTGCGGTTCTTGAACGGGAATCAAGACAGGAGTCGAGCGCCAAACAATAACAAACAGCCATGTTCGTTTCAGACATCCTTGCGAAACTTGCTCTTTCACCTCGTTCAGCGCATCAGTCTCCACTTTAAATCACCAGATCTTTACTTATTTTGTACAACGAAGGTCTTTCCTAAGTTCCTATGACTATGCAGCACGGTCGCTGTCACTGGTCGCGTGCATTTTGTCAAGTCAGCGGTCGCGCATGCTCATGCAAAAAAGACCCCTGTTGTATCCGGCAACGTAGGCACTAGGAATAATTGTTAAGTCACTTAACAATTATTCCTGGTTTGAAACCCACCATATTCACGCCAATCCAAGGAATCTGGGAGAGCAGTCTGAGGTATTTTGAATCGAGCTTGAGGTATTTCTTGTTTCTTGAGAGCCTCGTCTCCTCCACTGGGGTCAATTAGTAAGCCTTTGTACAGTTCAAACTCGTCGTCGGTGACGTCACTGAGCTCATTCGGCTCCAGCGTGAAATTGAGTGATGCTCTATTCTTCGAGTTTATAAATCTGAAAGGTTAAAAAATTTTCTCCCTTTAGCTTTGGAAAATCGTTTCCCATTACGTTGTCGCTTTTTAAACTCGTTTTTCGCGTTCATTGATCTGTCAACATGCATTAGTAATAAGGCCATCAATTTGCTCTTTACAGAGACATTCTTGATCCCTTGGCCAAAAAAGGTCGGAAAGTCGGAAACATGCTTGCCCTAACACGAAAAACCTAGGTGGCAACAACAGTATTCACAGTAAAGCTGGCTGGCAAATATTCTTCTATGATTTTCCGGGAATAAGTGTTTGGCGGAACCTCGCGGTAAACAATTTTAATAGCGCGAAATTTCAACTCGCTAAGCGATCAACGCGCGACAGATTTATAAAATTAACCTCTCTTCGCGATGAAAAAAGGCATGAGATCAAAGTTGATGAGTTTTTACCACAATGTAAAATGACTCTTTCGCGTCGTTGGTTACTCAAAACCAGTCCATTTTTCCGTTGAAGGATTTTTCATACAAAGCATTTAATCATGATCATTACAGGTGCAGATTCCCTTACCTCACGTTATGACGAAATATGTGTTTTCGCTGCTCGTGCTCCGCTGGATCTTGATAAGATTTTCTGTGAAGCTTCTTGAATTCGTCGAACATTTCATCCACTTCAACATCCTCAAAGTTTTCATGCATAAACTCTCCCATTGGATTAAAGTGGTACCTAGACTTCATCTTATCAAGCTCTTTCAGGCAGCTAGATTTTCCTTGAAAAGACAATGAAAAGTCTATGCAATTGTTGCAATTTGACTTGGTATCAATTGCATTTTTGGTACACATTCCTTTTTTAGAGTAATTTGAAATTGACATTTGCTAGACTGAAAGTTTGTCCAATCTATCTTTGAAGCTGGTAAAAAAAATGGTTTCACAAAATTGTAACAAATCACAAAGCAAGATGATATTAAGCCAAACCAGTCTTGGGATTATTTCCAAAACCCAACAGAATACCTCTCTAAAGTATTTCTAATAACTAAGAATTCAAAGTACTAACGTTAAATTGTAGAATGAGGGCAATCTTGAATACAGTCAACTCCCCCCTAATGGAGTACCTCTATATGGCGGTCACCTCTCTTTATCATGGTACTGATCCAAACGGGATTGACCTATTATTATAAAAACTACTCTATACTGGCATATGACAGATATAGGTTCATGATTAATAACAAGTTAGTTTTAATAGGTGGGGGCGTTTGGTAAAGGGGCCACTTTTCCTGACATTTTCACATGATGTTTAGTGAGCAATGGATGCACTTTAGGCATCCTACTGATGAACAGTCACGACATACATATTTCCATCAACAAAAAGTTGCATTTTGTCCCCTTCGAATAAGAACAACAGGGACTATACGATCAGACAGTGGCGACGTTCATGAAAACGTTGCTGAAAAATAGACTTCGCATCCTTTCACTTGTTCTCGCGATTATTCCAAGGGGCCCAGTTTCTTAAAAAAGGGGGATTGAGTTTGGACCTGAAGAGAGGGGACCGCGACCGGGTTCTGACAGAGATGGTAGTATTTATCGCCTTGCCTTTCCCGTTCTCAAGTAAACTTAAAATTTGGTCATTTCACGTCGTAGTTGTGCAGGGACTGCAAAGAAATGTACAAAAAAGCGTGATGCACGCGCAGAGTTGTTCTTTTGCTCATTAAACCTATTGTTTATTTGATGTCCCCGTTGCCGTTGCCGTCGCCGTCGCCGTCGCCGTCGCCGTCGCCGTCGTCGTTTCGTAAGGTCCCTGTTGATTCTTAGCAGTTTTACTTCTTTCGTACCTTTTGGTATTTTCATAACATTAAAATCAAACTCCCATTCACGGAATGACAAGTAATCCACGATGTAATGATCGTAAAACGAGTGTAACAGTGTATCATATCCGTGCATGATGTAACGTACGGGTCTGTAAGGCTTCTCCCTCGTCACGTAAAGTGTGTAAGTGTTCTTCTTCTTGAACACAGTCGCTGTCCGCTGTAACTTGTGAACAGGCATTCCACTGTGATACTCTTCGCCAAGATACTAGATAAAAAAAAAGATGCCGAACATTTAGCATGCTAGATTTGGTATTTGTGTATCGGAATTATTGGACTTTTCATTTTAAAAGCTCTGTTCTACACTGCAGTATCAGATGAAATTCGTCTTGTGCAATAGAATGCGTTGGTAAAAAAGTTTCAGCGAGCGTTACCTAGTGTAGCGCGGTCAAGAGAGAGTAACTATCCTTGACCACATGTCACGGGAGGCAGCACTTGCTGAATCTCTTATCAGCACCGCTGCTAAGCGTTTCGGGTCAGCGAAAGTGTACCTTGAATCCTTTTAAGTTTTTAGGCACAATACTCTGCGCCTTTTCTGGGGACCATCGGAATCCAGGCCTATACCAGCAGCTCCGTGTGTTTCTGTCCAAGTCCTTTCCTTTACCCCAATGAGCAGGAACAAACTTTATAAGAGCCCCGTATGGTTTAAGGTCTCCTCTTTGAATGGTCTTGTCCATACCTACAGAGCGGAACTCCAACATTTTAATAAAGCTTTGTCCAAAGCAGCTACAACGCACAATTTTGGGCTAAGTTCGTGCCCAATTTTCAGAGTCAGCACGAACAGCAATAGAGAGTAATTAGTCTCCTTGTTTAGTCACTCAACACTCTTTCTAAGAAACGGCCAGATGTTTGTGGGGTGTAGCGTTGCGTGGCGTGGCTTAGGAGACTATGGGAAATTGCGGTCTACAATATGCAACCTGGTCTACAATATACAATCTCTATAGTGATCAAATAAACAACTAGAAAAATTTTAAAATCCTGCTTAGCAAAAACTATTTACATAGGTCCGACGATGATAACGGAAGCAACGGGATGAATTGCCAATAACCTAGAACTAAGTATATCGTGGTAAGTCTACAGAGTTAGCTTTAAGGCTCTAACAATCTGATTTTAGGATGGAGGGTGCGTTTTTAACCCTCGAGGATCAGACTAAGACCTTATACTAAAAGGCCTTAATTTTAGTTTAATCAACTGAGTTGATGAAGTCAATTTGCCACCGTTGGAAGATAGCAGAAACTGATGTGTTGAGCGCTGGGCCTTCGTCAGTGCGCGCAAATGAAAAGATTATCGATTCTGGGATTTAAATTATAAATCGAAAGGTGGAGCGGCGATATTGTAGCAATCAACAGTGCCGATTTGAAAAATATATTTTTCTCCGAAATTTGCTTGGCTTAATCCGAGTTTCTCTTATTATGCCCCTTGTTAGGGGAGTCGTTATGGAAGGCTGAAGTGGCGTGCGGGTGATTCTTAGATGGAGATTGTGTCATAAACAGTCTAAGAATCAAGGCTTTAAAAGACTGAAACTAACTCCACCGTCCCCACCTTTTGTTTACAGCCTGAGATATTGACCTGTTGCATTTCCTTTTTAATTATTCTAACCATTCTTAAACTCTTCTACTTCGAACCGGTCCTTTTTTCTCCCCCTTTCAATTCTTTTCCTCTTTACATAGAACTGCGTTGACCTTGCCTTATAAAGCGATGATATTTTTCCTAGTAGCTTTTTGGGGGTTTTCAGTTATAAGGCGTGAAATAACATATTAAGCAAACAAGGAAAGCAGGTAGACAATGCATTACCAGCTGCAATGACACAAACATTATAAGAACACACTGTGGATTACCGTAATAGTAGTCAATTCGACTCATTCTGTGTTTTCCAGCATACCATGCTTCAAACGGTTCAATGATACCATCGTAAGGTAATGATATGATCCCCTGCGCGTGATAAATCTCAGAAAATTTGATCTTTTCCATGATAGATTCATGATGCTCATCTTCCTTTTGAAGAGTTGCGTTCTCGAAAGTTATGTGTGGCTCGTCATGACCTCTGTAATCCAGGTCCCCTGTTGTTCTTGGTTCCACGTCAAAGTTGTTATTCACCTCTTTGATTTCTTCAAAGAAATAATTTTGTCCGTTACAAGTAGGAAGGTGTACAATGCAGACGAATACGGCATACAGGATCCACCATAAAAATGTTTTTGGTCGACACCACCGACGAGTCATCAAAGTTCCCTTAAGCATATGACGGGGCCACGATTTTCTACCCATTGACCTGTCTCAGACTTGTCAATTCATTCAAGTTTGACGATAAATTTTTACTGTACTCAAAGTACGAATTTCCAATTATTACCACATCTGGCACGAAGAATCCATTTATGTGTTGCTTAAATTCTAAAGTATCATAACCAATTGTCCATGCATTTTTATCAAGGCCGATTATTCGTTTGGCGGGAAATATAAAGGTAAGGAACCTGCTGCTGGAATTTAACTCCTAAGAACAGGTACCAGTTGCAGATCGGGGAGAACATCAGAAACTCAAGGAGCCTTTTGTCCGGCCTTTGGTTCATATCATATGATCAGCCCGTTTGATAACAACCTGCGGGGTTGACTTTGAAGTTTTGGACTCACCAGAATTTATAGGAAACTTCTAACCAAGAGTTTTTTTCCTTCATAGGACAAATGATAATAGGCGATCGTCTAGTTTTATGGGGCCGTTTTAGCTCTCAAAAGGCAAAACGAGAAGCTCACCTCGTTATAGCTTTATGCCGAAATTGAAAATCATAACTCTCTTGGTTTGAAAAATGTTCGTCCCCAAATAGCAGGAGAGCAAGAGATGTAAATACATTGATGTGTTATATGGGCTGTGAATCAGAATGTGATGTCTTGTACTTTTCATTTTTCGAGCTGAAACCTATTATTTTCGGAGGTTGCACGCTGGAAACGCAAGGTTAGAGAAAGGATGAATTTATGAAGTTAAGTGCCGGTGTTCAAACAGGAACAGTATGCTGTTCTCTTAGCTCACTGATACAGACCAGAAGACGCAAACGAACAAATGAATCAAACAGAACGTGAAGTTGACAGGGTATCAGACTAGGAGAGCCGAAAGGAGAATGGGGACGACTCAAGTCGACACCCAAACGTCGAACTTCATGAGACGAAACAAACTCTTCTAATTTGAGTTAAGTTAAGATCGTCTTTTGGGTCAGACGTTGAACTTAGGACACGTCGAGCCAATCAACTGAATCAGACGAAAAAGCAATTTTAATAAATTTTCTCCCGAACGAGGGTAAATATACATTATCATACAAATGTTTGATTTATTAGTTTTGTTCGGCGCATGTGAAGATCGACGTTTGTCCAGGAGACGATCTTCAGACGTTCTATCCGTCAGAAGCAGACGGATAGAACGTGTTGGACGATCTAAACTCGGGCTTTCCACAAGTTTCTCGAGATTTCTCAAAAAGTTTCCGTAATTTCGCAAAAAATTGCTGAAAAGTTGCTCAAACGCTGCTCAAAAAAACAAAAACTTTTTGTTGCCCTCCTTCTTTATTTGATCTGAAGCAAAAATATGCAAATTGTAAAAAAATAGAGAATTCTAAGCATTTTTGTACAATTTTGCGGCGTTGCTAAATACCTTTGTTCTCAATTAAAAACCAAAAATTAAAATAAAATTGTTGAATGACCTTTTCCACCGTCCGCCATTTTCAATTTTCTTTTAAAAACCGCTGACCTAGCAGCCCGGCTAATGCATCTTGCGCTCATGATCTGCCCCAGGGAGGAGGATCAGGTTCTTTTTTCACAGGAAATTCATAAACTGTCTCCTAAAACATCGTGAAATGTTTAACAAAGGCCAATTTAAGCATTAAAGGCTGTTCCGATTTCTCAGAATTGCTAGAAAACTAGAGAAATTGCTCAGAATGGAAAACGTTTCTCGAAACGGAAAAAGTTGTTTGAAATACGAGAAGTTGCCAAACAGTTGCCGAGCAACTTGTCGAAAGCGCTAATCCAAACTCATTCAGACGAACCTAACTGAGCCTGACTTCGAACGTTGCATGAACTCAACTCACCAAGTTTGGTTCGTCTCTTGAAAAGTTCGACGTTTGGCCAAGGCCTAATAGACCTTATTCACGGTATGGGATTAAGGTGCGCGATGTCACGTGGTTTCTCAGGGGGCAAACAAATCAACCAATGTAAGAAATCGTGGTCGAGTTTGTTGATTCTAGACAACAGCAAATGAAGAACATTATCTTTAAAGACGATTATGGTAAATTGTGGGTGGAGGTGATTACTGTTACTTTTTTGGATGCAGTAGTTAGCAAGCAATAACAACATAAAACTGGGCCAAAGAGACAGAGGACATTTGGTTATGACGTCGGCTTACACCCGTCCGCCCATCAACTCTCTGGGGAGTAGGGGTTAAAGCAACTCAGTAGGGTAGGCAAGGAAGTCCAAACATTGAGGTTGCCTTTTGTTTGGCGCAATATTAACCATTAATTAATTAATTAATTAATTAATCTTCCACTGCCGCCACAAAATGAAATACAGTTGCTATCAAGATTCTTCTGTTATTCGAAGTTGGTTTGTTTATTTAGTTAAATTTTGGTTGAGGAAAGCTTCGCCACGATGCAGTGATGCAGACCTATGGGTAAGAATTTTTTCCCTAGACTATTACTTTGGACGAACTTGGTTTATAATTTTCCCCTTTTGTTTTAAAATCAGTTATTAAGTAAAAAAGTTTTGGTTTTAAGTAATTAGGGAAACTTCACTTTTAGCCTTGGAGAAATCTAAATCAGTACTCAATAATATTTTGGGCCACTGTCACAGTTTCAGCCCATTTTTGTGTCGTCTGTTGCCATTTCACCTTTCTTATGTTGCTGTCTCTGAGGGTCATGTCGCTGATCGGAATTTTTATCACAACAGGGTCTCATTTTGTAAACCATCGTGGGTATAAATAGCTTCCGCAACTGTGACCTCTAGTAGGGGTAGTTTGAGGACATTATATTAGGAGAGCAAACCGTAAGAAAGAACGGAGCTTGTTTATTTTTCACAACTAAGCTGCTAGTTTTTATATCAAAACTAACTTGTCATCAATTATTTTGACAGTGTTAGACAGCTACTGGCTACGACAAGCCACTAGCGAGCTACTCTCCGACAATATAATTTGAAACGGTCTCTTCCTTCTGCAGAGCGCGTTATTTGATTTCCGCTGCACAAAGTGAGTGCAGGGGCGAAAACCTAAAGATTTTTCCTCCTACCAAACAATTTCCGCGCCCGCACTCGCACCATGTCCCTTTGAGCCTCTGCGGAGGATAGAAGTGAAACGGTTGGTTCTGTTTATCTGAACAAAAACAACAGTCATGTTTTTTTTTTTTTCGTATACTAGAGGTAATAAGCATCAGATTTTCGACAAGCGCAAAACGGAAGAAATGGTCATACGACTGTTTATGAATGTGAAAACGATAAAATCGTAAAAGTTCATGTCGAAAAAAGCAGCAAAAAACAGCACGCAGCAAACGTAGTAAACGGCGGGAAAATGGTCACGTGGTCATCAATGCCGTAAGCCATTTGCCGAACAAAAACCTTATTACGAAGTAGACTTGCTCCTAGCTAGCTTTCTTTGTCGATAGACATCGTATTTTCGGTGGCTTTAAATATGTTCTTCCAAATGTGCTCTCCCGAGTAATGGTCTGTGCTGCACAATTTGTATTTCAGTTATTCATCACCATCTGTCCTCGTCATCCAGATAGTCGTCAAAGTCGTCTTCAATGTCGCTGAAATCAGCTGGATCCTCTATAGCATCCTTTCTCACTATTTTACTCCGATAAGTTTCCACGTGTTTTCTTGATTCTGGTTTTAACTGTTCCGATAATTTAGCACCACCCAACTCTCTCTGTTTTCGTTTCTCCTTTAAGTCTTGTTGCCATGGTAACGTTTTGCGACCCTTGTTGAGAACAACAAACGGTCTCTTTTCTACTCCACAAAGTCCATGCCTGATTTTTATAAAACCATGATCTCCCCAGTTGCTGGACCAAGAATTTTTTATCAACCAATAAGGAACTCCATTTTCCTTTCCATATCCAATAAGAAGGACAGCGTGGTCGGTGTTATTATCTGAAAGTCAAAATACAGAACCAGGTTATCTTGTGTTAAATCCTGACTATGGGTAAGGTTTTTAGAATTAGATTTTTGATGTCAGATTTTCTTGATTTGTTATGACGAACGGAAATATAAAAAGCAATATTGGCCCGAATCTGCGCCGGAGGGGTGATGGCCTCGGTAATATGAGGCATATCAGTTAGACCCTTTATTGATTAAGTATCTTATTTATTTGTGTAGGATACATAAACACCAATAACGTCATGAATACGCATCTTGTTTACCCGCTTTGTCAGGTCTATAGAGTAACTTTTTTTATGTTCTCACCAAGGAACCGCCTAACAGAAGTACAGTTTTCGGATGGCATACCCAACGAAGACCACACGGGCAATGGATCAATCCCATAGGTTCTATCTGCATTTGCTACGGAATTTTAGTAATTTGGATTCAAGAACTACATCTGAGGGGTAAAAGAGTTGAAATTTCTTTTTCCCCGTGAATCATTAGCCTGCGTGCAGACGATAACTAAACTCTGATTAGTACCGTCTGCGAAGCAGCGCAGAGATCCTTTGTCTGGACCCCCAACGGACTCAACGAATTACCGGAAGTGCGTTTCGAATTTCCTTTTAACCTGATTGGCGATCACGACAAACAAAACAAAGGCCTTTTTTAACTGGCCAATCTTGGTGCCTACTCAAATCTGGGTACACAGCTGGAAGTCCAGAACAAGGATTTCGGAGTTAACCAGAGTTTAATTTCGTCTGCGCGCAGGCTAGTGAATCATTGGCTAGGCTGAATACTGACGACGGAGTTTCTTCGTACCCGCCTTGACAAACAGATCATAAGTCCCTCACATTTATAGGCCCATCTGCCTGTAAACAAAAAAAATACATCCGGTCATAGCCCCCCGGAATATAAGTCCCCCCCGGGCTTGTATTGAAATGAATTCGACTTTTTACGACGCTTTGAAGCTTAAAAAAGCGGTCAAATTCAAAAAGCATTTTGATCAGCACTGCTATGTAGCTTGTTTTAAAACACTTTTTTAGTCCCGTTATAAAAATATAAGCCCGCCCCCGTTTATAAGCCTTTACGAAGTTGTATAAGCCCAGGGCAAATAATCGGAAGTTTACGTTATGTGGAGAACGAGATTATAGAGGCATGAGTAAAAAACATTATCCACAAAAAACATCACTCACTGCAAGCTATATCATCTAAGATGCCGTGGCTATAGAACTTTAATGTTTTAGGATTGGCGTTGATTGATATTGTTGCTGGCCCATGATAAGCTAAAGCTTTCTTCAACGCGTCTCTGTTGTAACGCTTTACTCTTCTGTAACTGTTGATTTTTGCTCCGGTTTTCAGTCGTTTAGTCTTGCAATAACCTTCCTATAAGCCAAACAAGGAGAACATAAATAGCAGCCTCAGAAGTGGTTTAAAGCCTTTTCAGTATTGTGTTTTTCATATCACATCCCTCCTCTACCTAGTCAAACGGGGATCTGTTGTTCTTTGTCTGCAAGAGACTTAAGTTCTACTGCCACTACCCCTGAGGAGTAACACTGATGCAGGGTCACGAGCTAATCTGTCCCCTGAAGTGTCCGTAACAAGAAACTAAAGGTCTACTGCCACTACCCCTGAGGATTAACAGGGCAAGCTAACCTGTCCCCTGCAGTGTCTGTAACAAGAAACTAAAAGTCTACTGCCACTACTACTGAGGGGTAACAGAGCAAGCTAACCTGTCCTCTGTAGTGACCATAACAAGAGACTAAAGGTCTACTGTTGCCACCCCTGAGGAGAAACAGAGCAAGCTAACCTGTCCCCTCTAGTGACCATAACAAAAGACTAGGGTCTACTGTTTCTACCCCTGAGGAGTAACAGAGCAAGCTAACCTGTCCCCTGTAGTGTCCGTAACTTTTATCAGTAGCAATTCCAAACTTGTGGATCCAAGCGAAAGCTTTCCATGTCCATCCTCCAAGGCATCCATTATTTCCATGTTTAACTCCCGGTGTTTCCCAAGTACAGTCCAGGAGTTGCTGTTCCGATAAATCCACTAGTTTGCCAGTCTAAAACAAAAAACAACACAGGCAAATACGTCACGTAAACAACAATTTATAATGAAGGGTAGTGGAGAATTGGTGAAGAATTTACTTACATGATTAAAAAAAGAGTTCGGCGAAGTATTTAATATTAATCACAATTTTCCAGTTCCAAACTCCCTCGCTTTTCAAGTGCAAAACCTTTCTTGTGAAAATGAATTTTATCTACATGAGAATAAAAAGTCAATTTCATATCATTAGCTTAGCACTTGGCTTTGAAACAGAGGATGAGGCAACTTGGAAATGGCGTATTATTTAGGATTTTAGAAAAATGATCACTTGGCTTATCATGTAGCTTACTGAAATGGTAGTTATACTATAAAATGTCAGGAGGTCTTTTTGTGTACCAAATTTGAATTCAGTTTTTCATCCTAGATAACAGATAATTTGGAAATTTGACATTTGTCTACGACTACTACAATTCATTTTGTATTTGCTTTCTTATTCAAATTTATCAATCCCAATGTGGTTTCAAAAAAATAAAATAGCCTTAATGTGCACAAGTAAACAGCAAACTGAAGGATTCTGCTAAGTATACTAATATAGTCTTTTAGCATTTGAATATCCTATATAGTCATAGCTTTCTATCGTATCCTAGAGTGGTACTTTATCCTGTTAAAATATTCGCTATTATTATTATTGTTGTTAGGTGTAGTAAGATGAATCCATCACGCCAAAAATACGCTAGTAATATCCGTGAGACTGTTCAAAAAAATTCTCCTAAACGAATCGTTGAGGAAAATTTGCATTTACATTAAGTTGCCTCATGAAACCAGAAGTCCTGATATACAACGTAACCTCGTCGACCTACACTGATTTTTAACATTGCTGCAAACCTTGATAAAATTTGCTCCTTCTACTGCTCCAGCCGCAGCAAATGCCCAGCATGATCCACATGTTCCTTGGCCTTTGGGGGGAACCACTGCGCCTGGGAGAATAAATGTGCATTTAAAAAAGCGGCTATTCTTACGCGACTCGTTCACCGACTTGTATTTGCTATTCATACGGGATTCTTATGAAAACTCTTACCAGCGTTAAGCACTGAGTATAGTGATTAGGATGAAGCCCTGAGGATAGTGATTAGGGTAAAGAACTGACTCGAAACTGTTAGCTTCTATTTAGGGTTAAGACACATATAGCTTCAAATCAAATCCTTTATCGGCATCGAATCCTCACTGGTCTGTTTGTTTCAGTAGACTGCAGTCGCTACTTTCTGGGTTCGAGTCCCACTCAAGCTACTCTACTATTTTTTTTCCTTAAAAATTGACGAGACTTACACTTGCATGAACATTTCTGGAGCAGAAATTTCAAGGGACTTATAGACGATAGAGTACATTAATTCCCGGAAGGAAACCAACCCATAAAATATGACCACAAATTTACTTCTGTTGAAAGAATCCCGTAGGAATAGCAAATACAAGTTGGTGTAAGGGTCGCCTGCAAATAGCCACTGGGAAAAAAAGTAATGATATAGAATGCTTGCGAATAAATTCCTTCCAGGCAGTTGACAAAAACAAAACATTAGACGACTGACGGTTAAATTTAGTCTTTTGATGATTGACGGTAAACTCCACTGTTTGCCTCTGAATCTTTTTGTGCTCCCATTTCTTACCCCGTGCTCCTTAGATTCAATTGAGAGATGGTTTTCTATTGGACAAGAAGTTACGCGCTTTTATGCCAATAACAAAGAAATGAGGCTCCAGATATGGGATCACTACCGCTTTGCTGAAATTTTTCTTCATTTATTAACTACTTTTTCTAATTGATCACAGTTTTTATAATAAATTTCCAGAGAGATAAGCGAATCCCAGAAATTTCCGTTGCTCGAACGGTTCTTGCGTATCGAGAACCCACAGAAATAAGTTTTAAACTAAGCTATTATTTTGCGCAATTTCGATGCCCGCAACAGCAACAGGTTTATCTCGTTGTTTATGTTATTGCAAGTATCCTTTACTCGGAAAGTAGAATCAAAGAATAAGGACCAGTTTGCTTTGATCTTTTCTTACTCCATTTTTTCTATCCTATTTTTATCTATGAATCCAAGAAATTTTGGTTTTGACAAAATCGTCCGTTCGTACGTCCGTCGCTCAATCATGTAAGCGGATGTTTTAAAGTCCAATGCATATACAAATAGGTCACCTCCGGGTTCCCAAAACGAAAATGAGGCTATAAAGTGCACAACCTTTCTTGTGAAAATGAGTTTTATTTGCATGAGAATGAAAAATCATTTCCACGTCAAAGGCTGAGTACTTACCCTCGTTTTGATACAGAAGCCCGGGGGAACTCGGAAATGGCCTATTAGGTGTAAACCCATTGAGGTTACGTGTTTTTAAATGTTCTGCGCTGACCAGTTATGGCATTCAAGTGATCGCTTGCTCAGAAAACCTTACTTTAAAAAGCCTTTTCTTAAAAGCTCCCACGAGAGCTTCACTTTTGGCCTTGGCTAAATCTGCATATTATACGTTTCTGGGAAACTGCCCACCTACCCCTTCCCTAAGCCAACATTTTTTTCTAAGTGAGAAGTAAGTGTTAATGTTGGCCTAGGGGAGGGGTAGGTGGGCAGTTTCCCAGAAACGTATAATGACCCCGAGGGGGACGAGGGGGCTTTCTTCTGATCCATACCATATTTTGTCCAATCTAGCTCCTCGGGAACATTTCCGTATCTGCATTTCTTTATTTTGTTTCGTTTCTCATCATTCCTGTTATCACCACCACTATCTCCGTCTCCTGCCTCTTCATTTTCTTTGTTATCATCCTCATCGAAGTCACGTGAGCCATAGCCCCCATCCCCTGGCATAAGCCCTTTGTGGCTTTGGAATTCGGAATCTGTCATATCGGCAAAGTGATTGACAGTTAGGTGATAAAAATTTCCTTTCATGTTCGTTGAACGAATAAACCTAAGAAATAAGAGAAACGAAAGGCAAATGATCCGCATGTTGCTCACAGAATAGTAAGATCAGCTCAAGTCAGTCAAAAATATACCTTCTTATTCCCCCATTAATGCATTAAGGGAATCCCGTTTCCGAAATTCGGTAAATTTTGATTTGTGGAATCTGAAATCCTGGGCTCTGGAATCCGAAATCCAAGTTTCACTGACAAAGAATCCGGAATCCACGGCTGTCTTGGATTCCTTCTGACATGGGATGATTCTTAGGGCCAGAACTCTACTGAGGGAAACTATTCTAAGGGTTTCTGCAGGAGTTTCTTAAACCTTTAACCCTAACCTAGCAGTGACCCTCCACTAAAAAGCAAGTTTATAAGAATGGAGGAAAGAATCAGCAACCAGAAGTTAGGGTTCCCGCCCTTTGTGACTCTTATGTGGAGATGTGGAGAACAATCCCGTGAGGAAAATTGGAATTCCCAGAGACATATGGTTGCATCGAGCAAGGAAAAACGATGAGGGAAAACTAGAAGCCACACTTTTCCCTATCAGGTGGTTGGCAAGTCGTTGTTATGTAGTACCAAGAACCTAGGCTCTTGTCAAAATTTCTTCTTATGGGCCACCGTTTGGTCAATATCTATTTCACATACCTTAAATTATGTCTAAAAATGTGTTTTCTTTTCTGGTGCTCAACTTTATCGGTGTATTCCTTTTTGTGTTTCCTTCGGAATTTATGGAAGTCGTTATCTACAGGGTCTTCCTCGTGATGAATCGTCGTGAACTCTCCCATGGGATTCAGGGACGTGGAAGTTCCATCGCTGTCACGTGATCGCTTGTCTATGTTCCAGCACCATTTGTCATAATGCACTGTGAAAAATAACAAAAGTTTTGTTTTTCACGAGTTTTTCATTATCAGCTGAGATACGAATAACCACGTGGAAGTAAGAGTGTTAACGTTGGTGTTTAACTTTAAACGAGTTGCTGTTATCCACAAAAGCAAGATAAAAGGCCTTCATTGACGATTTTTCCTATAGAGTCAGAGCTTATTCTAGCCTGCGTGCAGACGATAACTAAACTCACTGATTAGTACCGTCTGCGAAGCAGCGCAGAGATCCTTGTTCTGGACCCCCAACGGACTCAACGAATTACTGGAGGTGCGTTTCGAATTTCCCTTCAACCTGATTGGCGATCACGACAAACAAAACAAAGGCCTTTTCTAACTAGCCAATCGTGGCGCGTACTTAAATCTGGGTACACAGCTGGAAGTCCAGTACAAGGATTTCGGCGCTGTTTCGCAGACGGAGTTAACCAGAGTTTAATTTCGTCTGCGCGCAGGCTAAGCTTATTCTCGCTTAACTGATTGTTGGAAGAAGGCCACACGACTTCATTCGGAATATAAAACTGTTGGTTTATACCATTATTCCCATTAAATGTCTGTCTTACATGTTGGCCAGACATATATATTAAAACGAAAAAGAAACGTTAAGATGAAAATCGAGAACAATAATGAAGCTTTTCTAAGGTGTTCTCGGTATGGCATATCAAAATGGAGTTGAGGAAACGTTTTAGATGAGTGCTAGTGAGTGATAGAAAAAGCATGAGAATTTGAAATATGACAAGCCAAAAAACAATGCAATCGAGCGTTTCACTCACGTGGCCAGTCGCTATGCAAATTTATGAGAACAAAAGAACGTTTAATTACATAAGAGAAAGGCTCAACTCCCACGGGACTGATTTTGTGCCGTTTTATTGAGTTTTGGAACACCAATATGGCGGATGTGACGTCATGTATAAACGCTCCGGAGCATTTGACTGAATAGGCCATTTGCACGGCGGCGTCATTTTACTACTAAGACCAGAATCCTTTTCGTGTTTTCTTTCATATTAAAATTTTGTAATCCCAGTGAAGTTTGAATAGCAAACTCGGCCCTTATTTGCACAAGTAAGCAAAACCCTGAAGGACTCTGGTCGTGTTAGTAAAATGACGTCATCGTGCAAGTGGCCCATTGTGACCATTTTTTTAACCGAGAGGAGCCTGGACCGGAACTTAGCCTCATTCCCACTACTTACGATGTGGAACTTCAAAGACATCCGGGTCGTCATCAGGATCATAATCCCATTCCTCAAAGCTGTGATACTTGATAACATACTTGTCGTAATAGGAAACTAACAGAGTGTCGTAGCCGTTCATTTCAAAGTACACTGGCTTGGGTGGAACTGTCTTGGTCGCGTAAAATACGTAGGAATTGTTACGTTCAAACACCGTTACGTTATAAGCCCATTTGGTGCAAAGTTGGCCATCAATGGTAGCATCTCCTACATACTGGAAAATTAGGTAAAGAAGAGGAGAGGCAAGATATTTTAGTAAATAAGGCCGAGTAACGGTGTTATTTTGATGTGAGTCGAAGCTGTAAGTTTACCAGGAACTGGACTTTCCTCAGTGTTTCAAAGCTAGAGCTTGTACTGCTGTATGAGGCTAATACTTGAAAGATTGTTGGCTTTGACTTTTAGGATGTCAAGTCTGGAATAGTTTCAATATGGTCAAAACTGAATGATTCGTTTTGGAATTTAGTTTTTGTTTGCACTGTCAAATGAAAAATTAAAAAGTCATAGTAACTGTTGCAATTACAATGACAACCATAGTTGCAATTCCAGCTACATAGTACATTTTATCATAGCATGTTTTCATATTCAGATTGTCATGTAAGCTTAGAAATCTTAGTCCTGGGTCAAGCGTCGAACCTCACAAGTGACAAACCTAATGTTAAAACGAGCAATATCTATTTTTATCGCTTATTAGCTTAGCTGCGTCCCTAAGAAAGCTTGTTGGTTCACTTTTGTTGCTAACCGACCAACATATGAAAGCGCAATATGATTAAGGGGAAGAAGCTGCTGAAACTGTAACGTTAAACTGTAAACATTTACCTTGAAGTCTTCTAACCGCGACTTAAACGGCCAAGCTGAGTTGCACGGCAGAATGGACTGGGCCTTAGCCTTTCGAGACTTGGTCCCATGCCTCTTCCAACAGCCTTTGTAATGGCGATGATTCTTGTGCCTCTTGTAAGAGTATTTGGGAATTATTTTGAAGAACATGCCATGTCTTCCTAGATCTCCTCTTTGAAAGGTTTGTACCTCACCTAACACCATTAAGAGATAAAAAAGAGTTGTTCAAAGTTTGGGAGCATGACACGTGACCATGGTATTACATTTTATTCAGAGGGGAAGGAACAAAAAATTAATTAATGTCATCAGTCTATCAGGCACAGTGATGGAGCGCTATTTAAAAACACTTTCTGCTTTTCGGCAATTTTTTAATCCAAAAATTGCCTAGACTTAAGTACCCAAGCTTCAAATGTGTTTTTTTTTTCTTTTTTCTAAATTTTGTCACTGGGTGATCCCAAGTCCTTTTCCGCTGCATTTATCTCTTAATTTAATCCAAGTACTTTTTCCTACGGGTACTTAACAACAACAAACAATACTTTGATATTTTTGCAATATGATGCAGGTACCGTGTCTAAATCGTAACAAATAATCCGTCAAATGATCTAAAAATACTCCAAAAGCAGACATACCCTGAAGTTTCCTTTCAATATTTTTTCCCACTGTTAGAAAACAAAATAACATCGTATTTTTCGGCTTACCATGATAGTAATCTATTCTACTCTTGTCGTAAGTTTGACTATGCCAGACTTCAAACGGTTCGTTGATATTATTTGTAGGAAGAGACAAGACACCTGTAGCATGATATTCTCTTGGAAAATGCAAACTCCTCAAATCTAAGCCAGTTTGGTCACTTTGTTCAGAGTTGCTGAGGTTGTGATTAACGGGCGAACACGCTATAAAACGCCAGTGTTCAAGAACCGTAAAAATACACACAATAACCAATCTTCCATAAGGCATATCACAGTGAAGGACTTCCCAGCGTAATTTCTTGCCAACAGGTTAACTCAAGTTCTTTACACAACCACCACCCACAAGTCGAACACGAGTTTGAAGAGCTTATTTCACGCTTGGCGTAATGTCATCCTGTATTTTTGAGACAACCTCTGGACGATCCGAGGGAGTCAACCTGAGTCATTTTAGTTCCGTTGGGAAGTCGACCTTGTATGTTTATACGTGATTCACGCGCGTTATTACATCATAGAGTAATAACGGTGTTCTGACCAAAGCTCAGTTGCCAAATATACCATATATGGACGTGCGACAAAGCAGGCACCAGTCGCAGAGTAATTTAAATCTGCACCGCAATTAAATATCTTGGCCAGTTTCCCTTTTAATTATTATTGGCAATTATTACTGGGGAAATAAGAGTCATGAGATCATTCTTAGACTGCGATTAGTCCTTAGTTTTTTTCTCAACTGCAGTAGAACGAAGGGAATGTTCGAGCACATGTGACATATCCTTCCGCGAGGAAGAGCGACAAGTGGAGGTCAGAGAGAATTAGGGACCCTTTTGAAATATTTGTTCTTTCATCTTTCCATGCAAGACGAGACTTAACGCGCGCGGTAGTATTTTTCCTGGGGAATGTAGCCTAGGGTGAACTTAATCTTCTTAAAATAAATTACGAAATAAAAAAAGTTTCAATACGCCATTTGCTACATGACTGGAGGAAACGGCGTCCACTTTTCTCAGCTCTCAGATACTTGAAAGCGTTTAGTAGAAATCGAGTCATTTTAGGTTGAGTTCTTCAAGCTTAACTGTCAAAGTATAATGACCTTTACTGAGTTATCTCTTCATACGTATTAATTTCCCTCGTTTAATTTAACTGCGGTCAATTTCAAACCAAAAGGAATAGTATCTCCAAAACCTCAAAGAATTCATATACTTTTAAGCCTTTTTTTCTCACAACACAATCTACATCAGTCTAATAATAGCGCAGACAGGCTACCCTGTTAGAGGAAATTATCGCTTGTATTTAATTACGATATTTGGAATTAATGGACTGTAAATTAACGCTAATTAATTTGAAGGAAACATCACTCTGACAGTAAAGGGGAAACTGACACAAGCGAGGGGGGATAACACAAGGAAGAAACTACAGGAACAAATTTATTTTAATATTAGGGGTCGTAATGTGAACAAAGTTGAGGTTAAGCCAAAGAATCTTGCCACTTCAAGCTTTGTTCACAGTTTCAGTAATACCAGCGAATCTCCGTCATGATAAAATATTACCGTTTTTTCTAGGTGTCAAGAATGACTACAGCGTATCGAAAAATTGGGATCAACATAAAGGAAAGGTCTTGAAAATGTTCTATATAAATAAGGCACTCTGTCAGTTTCAATTCATTTAATCTGTATCAGTTACAATTTCATCCATAGTGTTAATAGTTTTTCATGGTCAACGGTTTTAATTTGGAATTGAGGAGTTAAAGCGCACCACACACTATTTAATAATTAGTCGCCGAAGGCGACCTGAATATCGGCGTATAGTCACCGACACGAAATCGAGGTGACTATTCACCGATATTCACGTCGCCTGAGGCGACTAATTGTTTTAGTATAACTACATTGATGATTATTCGAGAAAAATAGAATTATTAATCAATTTCCGACTCCGAAATATCAACAAAAAAATCTGGCTGCCATTTTGAAAACTGCTGATCTTCAATGTTATAATCACCGCGCGGTGATTATAGCGGGATGAAACAAAGCTCCTAACCAATCATAGTGCTCTATTTTCGATAATTATCAATGTAATTGTACTAACATTGATTACTACTACTACTACTACTACTACGCGGGTGTTCGTTGAGTTGGTTTTTACCCTAAAAACAATTACATAAGCGCGCGCATAACTGAACCAATTGATATGATTGAAATTGACTTTCTATTATGACGTCACAAAGTCTCCGTGATCTCGTCAGCTCAGTACATGTCTCAGTAGATCAACCCAACAAAAGACAAACCTCTTGGGCAGTAGTCACAGCTTACTGTTTATCAGTAGCGTTAAAAACTATGAGAACACGTCAAACCCGATTGAGGTGACACACACAAAAAAAGAAACATTGTCTATATTTTTCTACCTTACAAAGGAATCTTTTTATACTGTTTATTCAATTTCTATGCAAACTACAATAATCTCATTTAGCACAACACCTCTTTTGTTATTTCCGTTCTATTTTATTCCATAGTTCTCAGAAGTTTAATTCACAATTTTGCTGGAATATATATCATAAAAAGTGGATGGTAAGTGTTTTATGATTAAAACAACATTAGCTAAATGTCCAATTTTTTTCTAGCCAGTATGTTCAGTTTCAGTCATTATACGTTTGCGGCATTAAATTGTTTATCTCAAAGAAAATAGACAAATAATTAAATGGATGAATAAATAAACAACTAATGGTACAAAGACATACTAATTTCAATAAAATGAAGACATAAAACTAAAAACTGACTGATGACTAGTTTTCTAGGCGGTTGAATTGTGATAGATTTTCATGATTATCGCTTTAATTTCATTTACTTTCTCTTCACGAAAGTATTTCAGGGTCAACTGTATACCTGAGGACACGCTTCCACGATGCGGAGAAGAAACGATGGAAGTTTACTGCAGGAGAAATTCTACAAAAGGTGTGTGTTAGCTAGTATTGACGAGAAGAAAACCATTAAATTTGCTATATCTTAGAAAAGTATATATAAAATGCAACTGTGTAAAACAGCGTATGGAGAGGTCAGAATATTAAAACGAGTACTACAAACAGAAAAATCATAGTAATGAGTTTTATGACAGTTCTTCCGCGAGTTGGTTCTTTCCCGTCTGGGGAAAAATCGGTCATTCTTGGCGCACCCTACGTATCTTTTGCATTTCTTTTCATTTGTTGACCACTTTAACCAGATAGACTTCGATTAATGACCAGGTAATTTTAAGTTTTTGTTTGACACAAAAAGTCAAATTATGACGTCACAAGGGTTGGCGCCATCAAATTGGGTTAAATAATTTTTTTCGATTTCAACGTCAAACTTGTATTTACTTGTTATTATCTGAAAGAGAATTAGATTGGGAGTAAAACGCTGAAAACTGTTTCTCGCTTCGGCACGTAGAAGTCGAGTTATGGGACTTAAAAGATATTTTATTGCAACCCCCGAACCATATTTTTCTTTAAGATCGAACTTTCTAATTTTCACACTTTTTGGCAAAAAAAGCTAATTTTCCGGTAGCATTAAACCTTATATAGTTGCTAAAAATCGCATCGTTTTAGATTTTCGTTTTTTGACACTGTTATGAGGATCAGAATTATTTTTAGTTTATCCGTCATGCAATTCCAGACTTTTCTAGAATTATCTTATAATCTGTAATATTCCAGAAACATCTGTAATGTGACTCAGCAGTTTCCGCAAATAGTAAATGTTGTAATACACTATAAATAGTAATGGAACGTTCTAGATGTTTAAAGAAAAAGTATAAAACTACGCAGGCTTCCAAGTATCAAGGTCTTGCTGTTGTGTGCCCGAGGGTTTTCCCTCGTGGCTAGTTGTGATTGAGCTTATCAGCTATGGGTGCTATATCGTGAGGAAGCTATAATCAACTGACATTGCTATGGAGGAGCTATAACCTTGGACATTGCTATATCAAGAGAAAAGAAAGCGACGATAGCAGAAAAGAGAAGATAAAGAGTTCATGGTGAAGTTTCTCAGACGAGTTTGTGAACACAGAAAAGCCAAGGAGTGGAAAGGATCCAGTGAAATAAATTCAAGAAAGTCAAGCATTAATGTCTTAAGTCAGTTGAGTTGACAGTTGTTCCTATATGGCCATGAAAGACAGTAAGCCTGCCTGCTTTACGAACTGCTTAACCTTAATCCTTAACTTTAATAACTATAACAGTGCATATTAAATAAATAATAGTTAAAAAAGGTAACTGCTCGTTGTCACACTTTTGTTGCGTGCCTTTTATCGCACTCGGGAATTCTTTTTACTTATGCCTTTTTCACGGGCATCTCTTGGCTATTCCGGTACGTAACAACACAAAAACTCAAATTTAGGCAAAACAAAAATAATCACGTGAATTCTTGACGCCACAAATCTGCTTTCTTGTTTTTTATGCAGTTGGGAATTTTCTTTCTTAAAATTTTCTTTTTTCTTTAGCTTTCGACAGTAAAGATGTGTTATGTTTATATTAAATAACAATGGTGAGGCGACAATAAAACAGTTGTGTAGTAGCTGCTCGTAAGGTCTCTCCTAATTGGTCGCTGGAAACAATGACATGTCATTCTTCCCATTGTTTTAGTATTGTTCGGGGTTAGGGAAACGCACCAGTGGTGACTCCTCTTCCGAGCAGCTGCTGCTACATGACCCCAATAAATTCAGTGCTTAAATTTAGCGTTATATTTAGAGTTTTTGTGATACCAATTTATCCAAATTCAAAACGTTATATTTCAGCTCATGTGTAAGATATCAGAAAAAATTTTATTACCTTTCAACTCCCCCTGAATAGGTTCTTTTAAAATTGATATAAAAATACAGACAGTTCTAAAATTTGAAATATACGTATGAATGACGTCAGCAGTTATGACGTCACAATTTAACATTTTGATGTCAAAATTACGCCAAATTTATTGGCTCAACAATTTTCTTCTTTCAGGCCAAGTTTGGTAAAGAAAACGTTAGAGCCAACAAAGTTGTTGTAAATAAACACAAATTGGGGTAATTTTTCCCCATTGTGTCAGTATTGCTTGCTAACCATGCCCCATCATATCCCTCAACTACTTGCAATTTTTATTTTATCTGTGCCGTAGAACAATTGGTTTGATTTTGAAGAGATTCGTACATGCAATCTTGGAAATTGAATAACAACATGACCTTTTATTTTTTAGAACCCTCATCAAACGTTGTTATTAACATAAAAAGGGATGTACTTGCAAGCTGGAGCGAACGAGAAAGAGATGTCTTTACTCGAAAGTATTAATCATGATTTTCTATAGGCTAACCCCTACTTGTAGTAATTAGCACACATTACTTAGGGTCTTTAGGTTCTTATGTAAGTTTTTCTTTCTGGGGAAAAAATACATTATTGTTTGTAGCTTAAGTATCAATCTGCATACCGTATAAGTATTTATGTTAAAATGACCATTGAAAAATCATATGAAACACTGATCATATGTTGGCTTACTTATCTTTTTTGCCTTAATGCACAAATTGTTTTTTTAAGACTCTGAAAATAAAAACCTTTCTCAAATTATAGGCTGAACAGGTTCTTACATAGATGGTTCTAATTGATTCATTATCGTGGAGCCATTTGAGCAAGATTTGAATAAAATCAGGCCTGATTCCCTGGCCTCTCGGGAATTCGTTTATTTATTCGTTCAAAAATCAGTACTAAAGAACTGTGCAATGCATTATAGCCCCATTTAAGGCTGAAACAAATACTGTCACTTTAGAGTGTAAAAAGAAAGTTTGACTTTGAATTGTAAATTGAAAGGATCGCACAGTATGTCCGATAAACATTCCAAACAATGTATTGATGATAACTTTTAAATTCCACAGATTCATCAAGTTCGGGAAAGATTTCGCCCAAATTGCGGATTCTTTACCAGGCAAGGTGAGAGGTCTGGGTCATTGCAGTAAAAAGATTTATAAGATAAATGATTATTACAGTTTGACAGGACCCACTTGACTCAAGGCTATTCATCATCATTTATTAAATCATTCAGTGAGCTGTTCGTATTCTTATGACAACCCTTCGCACTTTGCAGACAGTGGCTCAGTGCATTCATTATTACTACCTGACAAAGCATCAAATCCTTTACAAACAGGTAAGAACATGAAAGTAGATTTGATCAGTGAAACATAATATATCTAATCACTTGACGTTGCTCTAGTTTTAAACAGGAAAGGTGGTAAACCTAAGGCGCTGGAAGAAAATTTGAGATTTGCCCGCAACTATACGCATATATATATTGTCTCACTAGCGCGCTGGGAACTAAAGAGAGCAAAATGAAAGGATACTGAAATTATTCAGTTCCACGCATTGCGGACCTACCTAGCCCCTCCGATTTGGCAACAACAAGTTCAACTTTTCCAGTAGTAGAGCGTTATTAGGCACTATTTCATCTACCTTTCTCAAATTATTCGGTATGAGTTCGACGTAAGAATATTGTTTTCGTTCCAAGTCGGTAAAACAGATTATTTATATGAAATGAACCATCCCCTCCCGCAGAATCGTCAGCCCCACTCCACCCTCCTTTGGGAATGAGTCACGCATTTATCGTCTTTGGTAGGAGACGACTTGCTACCTAAAATTAGAATAAGCCTTACCACAGGCAGCCCAATAATCATTTTGAATAGCCGTCAGTAAAAATAACCAAGATTGCAAGAGCCTTTCTTTTCTTTTATTTCAGTTACGAAAAATGGCAATTGATGCGGAATGTGAAACTCCTATTGTTAAAGTATGCGGTATCGGGAAAGGGAAGAAAAAAGCTTTGGATTGTTCTAGAAACGCTGAAATTTATAGGAACAAGGTTGGAAATGTTTTGTGTAAAGAATTTGATAAAATAAACTCCATAATAGATCCTGAACCATGGGATAGTACCCAAAAAATCATAGAGTTGTCACTTGAGAGACTGGGGGAAAATGCTACAGCGGACTTGAAATCCAGTTTTAAACTGACGCCTGAGAGAGACATCTGCGTTAGAAAACACCAACCCAAATTGCCTGAGAACGGTCAACAAAGAAAAAGCAAGACATCGAAGTTCTTAACAAAACTTTTGGCAAATACTGCGGCTCCACTAGGTGAGCTTTGCAGTAGATACAGCTTAAATAAAAGACAAGAAAACGGCAACGAAATGACTTTTTGTGGAAGGGAGACTGGTTATTCCATGAATAAAAATCACAAGGACGACCAAACAGTAGATTATCGTCAACATCACGAAAATACATACGGCATGAAGTATCATTGTTATCGCGACGGGGCTGACAATAAAAGCTATACATCGATACCTTGCATTGATAAAAAACAGCGTTCATCAATCAACGCGGCTGACGAGACTCTGGCTATGAGCCACTGGGCAGAGGCTGGTTCATCTTACGATGTCTTGTCTAAGAAGAAAAAGGAGGCGAAGAACTTAGGAATGCTTTCCGGCAGTAAGGGGATGTTGAAGAAGACACAGAAACACAAAGGTGGCGTAGAAGAGTGTCTTAGTGTTGAGAATAAACCTCGGAAAGAGATGTGCAAAAATAAACCTGATAAGGGTCTTAAGGCGAACATCTGTATGGACAACACAAGAAAAGAAGCAAGAATGAATAGAAACAACAATTTAAAAGGCCTCAAAAAAGAAGCGAGCGGAGCAAAGACGAATCATTGTTCTAGCAAACTAAGTTTTCCTTACGGTCAACAGAAAAGAAAGGTTGAAAAACTCAAAGAGGCAAGCTATTTACGTAATGAAGGGAAAGTCAAGAGATTCAAACCGAAATCCCGCGGAGATGACAATAGGAACATTTCTTTAAAGAAACAACGATGTGAACTTGAAAATACAGATGAAGCTCATTCCTCAGAGGCGTGCTCAGATTCTGCTTTCCTATTGGTCAACAGCGAGCATAAACTTATGATGACCGCTGACCAAACAAACACGGAGCCTTGGAATGCTTATGTTCCGCTGACGCAGACTCGAAGTAAAGGGAAGGGCTCTAAGGACTGCACCAGAAGTAATTACAGGGACTTCTTTAAAAAGAAAGCACGCTTAAATCAGGAATGGAATGAGACTTCTGAACAACAACACCAAGGGAATTTTGAACTCACAGAAGAAGAAGAAAACGCTCATTTACAGCCTCGGAGCAACGTTTTGCAAAGTGCTCTCACCTCTTGTGGTAGCAAGAAGATAAACGGACCACTCGAAGAAAAGCTGTCATTAAAGAACAAAAACAACCGTAGCTGCGATAAACAGTCAACAAACATGAAAAATCAAGGTTCTTGCACCTCAAGTAAGAGTTACCACAGAACGCCTGATAAACAGACCCAAAACACAGTAAAGACGCAACCCACCTCTCGTCATGCAAATATAGTTAGTGCTGGCACACAAACGTTCGATTTAGCTTCTGTTTTTTATGATGGTAAGTCAGCAAAATGCAACGGAAAGACCAGTGAGCAGGCTAAGCCTTACCACAGCAATAATAGAATGACATGCGTAAAGTCAAAACGAACAAAAGATCGTGCAACGAATAAGCTTACAAGGGCTGGTGAAACATCTCATGGTCATTCAACCTGCCAGTTACGTAAGGATTGTATAGTTTCCATAGAAAACCAACCTTTTGCTAATAGACATACAATTCAAAGCCAAGTTAAAGTCGTGCTGAATCGACCTACAACCACAAGAGATCTAAACTCCTTACGCAACCATAAAAGTTCAAATCCAAACTACAGTAGAAACACGGATTATCGAAGAACTTGTGTAAAGGAAAACAGGCTGGAAGCCCAAGAAAAAAGCTTCATTGACACAATTATGGAAGCAGCAAAATCGGCAGCAAAACCTTTGACAAATGTCAACCAAGGACAAACTAGTACTGAAGACAATCTTGCCAAGGGAACTAAACGAAAATTGACAAGCGAAATATTTGATCAGAAGGCAGTTAAAAAAGCATGCATAAACTATCCTAACAACGATAATCGGCAGGTTCAGGAGGTTTCTAAGGGAAAAATGCCAGCAAATAACAGTTTCCTGGCAGAAACGTCTGGTACAAGTGACAAATACCGGAATATTATAGCGGAGAAGGTGGAGTAGCAGTGAGGAAAATCACTGGTTGGTTGAATACCTTTCTAGCAGGAAAACGTTTTCAAAAAATTATGACCACGACTGCTGTTATAATAAAGGTGCTGTTCTTTAATTATTGTTTTCTGAGTCATTATTCGAGTTCAAATTCCAATCATTGCTTTTATACAAAATAAATGCAAACATTATAAGCACGGGCTCATCTACAAACTTAAGCGTTGAAGGCATACCATAAGGTGAAAGTCAGTTTACAAAAAGGGAAGAAATGATAATCTCTCCGTGCCTCAGCTGCGGGGCTACCAGAAGCAAGAACCCCCCTCCCTCCCCTCCCCTCCTCTGTCCACTATGCTCATGCGCAAGCTCGCAACTTGTGAGACTTTCACTAAAGAGGATCTTAATGAATTCGTTGGTTTTGCGCACATTTGGTCATATTATAAGTCAGTTATTGGCAACGCTCTTCTTTCCAGCAATAATGGTTATTGGCTTTGTCTTTTTGTCATTGGCCAATATCAACTCAATATCACCAGGCCATTTTGACGTCAACCATGGTGCAATACTGCGTACAGAATTCATAGTATGCCAGTATGTGAGTATAAGGGGAAGAAGGTTTTTCGAAGATTTAGTTTGGGAAACCATCTTTAGCGGGGTAGTTCCGGGTTTCTTTATTTCAGCACAACAAACAAGCACACGATGATATGCATTACAGAAAAAGATCGCGGAGAAACTTAAGGACGCGATTTAGTTCCAAATTTTGGGCTAAAAACAGAGCTTAACTTAACTATTTTCAAACTTACTAGGAACTCTAAAAGAAAGACATCACTGAAGCCATTCTCTCGAAAGGAAAACAAAGCATGTTGCTTTTTATATATATTTTTTTTACATATAACATAAAGATCAAAGATGTATTTGCGTGGAACATAATTAGACTCTTTTTGGTCTTCGCTTGGAACTAGGCTGGTGTTGTGTTCTGCGAATTGTAATAAGGTACAGTTTTAGGGGATAAATTTTGACCCTTTTTCCCCCGCAACCTTGAATCGATAGCGTTGCCCAAAAAGAGTCCCATACTACAATTCAAAACAACACCTCAATATGGCTAATTAGATGAACTTCATTTTAAAGCCGAATCCAATTACATATTGTTTTACTGAAGCGGACACAATGTTACCCAACCTATTCTTACTATATCATATGAAAAACGTATTAGCAGATGCTTCTATCTCTAACTAGGTTCCTGTGACTGTGATTAACGGACACATTTCATTGCATCTTAATTTTAAAATAACTTATTATTATTTTGAAATAAAAAAATATTCTTATTTTATTAAAAATACACAGAGAACACTTAGCGTTTGCGAGTTTTCTTGAATATATTAAGGCTCAAAACCGGCATTAAACACATCCATTTAATCGGACCTAATATTTCTAATTATATCATCATATACTATTTTAGCAGCGTCCATCCCCCAAATGAAGTCCATATGGTCCCAATTTTTGATGTAGTTGTTGTAAAGTTTATTTGGTAACAGTGGAAGAAGTGCTTTCACGTCTGTGGGATCAGCAAGCCAGTCATTCTGTGCCCAGTATAAAGCCACGGGAACTGTCATGTCCGTGGCATTGTATTGAGGTGGAGTGGGCTACAAAGAAGTGGAATACAAGAAGTTAGAAAGCGACAATGCTCTTGCTTCTCTTGGTAATTTATCAGGTACAAGAAAGGTCCCTGACGAACAGTTTGACCCATTCGCCAATGGAAAATTTCCCGAAAAGAATTCTGTTTGAAACAAGCCCAGCTGCATGCTTCCTGGCTACTTTCTGGTCATTTAATACTTCATTTCGAAGAAAACATTTCGCGAAATCCCCTTTGATCGTGAAATTGTTTTGGAGGAAGTTCAGGCGGGGGAAGTGGCGCAATAGTTTAACTGGAATTTTCTGGACAAAGTCACATGATTTTCCTCTTGGGTGAGCCTTGAAAGATCTCACACCCAGTACAAGTAAAGGGATAATGTTGTACAAAATTATTGCAACAAAAGGAAGTATTTACATAAGACAAATTTTCAACTCCCACAATATCGGTTTCGGACACGAAAATGACCCCCGTTTAACTGTTTTGGATACCAATATGGCTCACTTTACCTCATGTGGAAACGCGTAGAATTGTTAACGTCACAGGTGGGGCAAGAGATGTAGTTCCACACACATGGTTTGTTACTGAGGTTTGAATGTGCTGAACAGACTATTTAGCCTGCGTAGCATGGCGGTTTTTGTCGGGCGTGCAAACAGGTTGTGATAATGTAACATCGACCGAGGGAGATTTTTGTGTCCAGCGGTTTTAGTGAAAACAAGGGTTTGTGGGGGTTGTTCTCGTGGGCTCACAAAACCTCCTCTGGGTCGACCTTATTTTGTATTTTCCGCGCAAACAAGCCAAGGCGGGCGAGAACATTGAAACTGTGAGGAGATTGGGGCGGAGGCAAAGAGATATATTTTTCTTACGGTGTAGGAAAAAGTTTCAAACTGTCCGCGCAAGATAACGCGAGTGTAAGACACCTTTGTCTGAATGTAATGTCTACTCTATTTATACTGCTCTCACTCTGGAGAGTGGTCACTTTTAGAAATGAAAATTCACTTAAAACGGCGACGAACTAGACTCAAACGTGTAACAAAATTGTGTCACGGGTACGACAAATGCAAATGATTCAGAACACTTGGTCATTAACCTCGCGACACCAAGGTTCACAGCAGTCCTTATTAATCTCCCATTACCAACTGGTGATTGTACTACTAAACTTGCTTTTTTAAAAAAGTTTCTAGAAAGATTAATATACGTCCAAGTCCTTGTAAACCAATCTTTAGCACCCGTTGTGTACTACTTCATGAAGAAGAAACCGAGCTTTTCGGTTTATTCGTCTCTTGATCAAGCATACCTGCCCATAGTGCTTCTTGTTTTCCTCTGCACTTCCGTAATCATACATCTGGAATTTCTTGGAAATGTACATCTTATGACAGAGAAAGAAGTGATTAAAATGGAATAAGAAACTGTCGTGGCTAATTGCATGTTAGGGTACTCGATGCTGATAGATCAGCAGGCATTAAGCTCAAATCAGGGAACTTACCTGCGCAAAGTGAACCATGTTCCTGACTGACGTTCCAGCTGGCGTGTGTGAATAATATATTGGAAGTCGAGTCTGTCATTAAACAAAAAAAATTAAACTAGAGGTTACAAATTGTGAGTATAATGCTGCGGGCGGATGCTGGGCAGTAAAACATCACCTGAGAAACGTTGAACGGACATATACATTTTGCAAATAACAGACCCTTCTATAATAATGTGAATTAATAACTACAAGGGATGAGTCCTACAATCACAAGTTCTTTGTGATTCAGTCTGTATTGCTCAGTTTACAGTCATGTACGAAAATATTAAATTTGAAACTGTTTGCACGCGCCACAATTGTGTTAACTTAGCGTGCTTAGAATGACGCAATAAGAGTGTTACGATTTGAAATTGAATTCAGTACGATTAACATACTTGCTAAAAATCAACCTGACGAGCAAGCGACGAAATGACATCATTGGTGACCAAGCGTGACCTCTTTCTCGTACAACTTTACAGCTTGCGAAATCAGCCTAGCGTTAATTGGAATAGCTTTATATATTTCTTCAATCGAATGAGCTTTATCTTTTTATTGACTCAGTATTAGTTACCTCATTCAGCTGCTTCTTATCAAAGCCACAGATGATAAAAACTATGTCGGAGCAGAATGTTTCCAAGTCTTTCTCTGAGCAAACATACTTAGCCAACCAATGAATAATGGAATCAGATGGTAGAAAATCACGAACGCCAAAAATCTCAAACAAAAACTGCATCAAAAAAGAAAGAATATAATTAAGAAGATTTTCCATGTTTTAAAGGCACGCGCCTTAAAATAATTAATGGCGATCTTAAGATGCGAGGAAGGCGATGGCAGCATAAACGAAGCTTAAAAAGTGAAAACGCGTTCTTCAATCGTCATCGCGATTATTCCAACTCAGGTGAGCCTCTATATGGGTATTTCCGACGAAATCGAAGTCGCGACGATCGCCATTGATTTAATCAAGTTTGACAACGTTAATCGTACAATGACGGCAAAGAAACCTGCGCTGTACGTTCAGTTTTTGTTTTGCTTTTTTTCTCGTTTCCCTCATCGTTGTGATTGCACTGAGCTCGCTAGTTGCGTTACCATGCAAAACAATTCTTGTAGTGCGATGATCAGTTCGCATGATGAGAAAACTCACAATTTGATGGAAAAGGCGCGACAAAATCGACGACCGCAGGTATATCTACAGAGGCTCACACTAACTTGAACACTCTTGAAGTTGAACTCATAAAGCTACGTGCAGACGGACACCACAATGCAGGGAGCTGTTGCGTCCGCTTGCACTGAGCGAAAAGTTTGACCGGTTTCAAACTTTGCGCAGCTACTCCCAACAACATCCAACAACATGCAACAGGGTGTGCAAACGGACGCAACATGTAAAATCTAACAATGTTGGGAGTTGTTGGCCAGCAATGTTGCGTCCGTTTGCACTTGGAGTATGATGCACTTGCAAAGTTAGTCTAAACCTGTTGCTCGTGTATCATTTTTTTCCCCGCAAAATAAGGAGGTAAATTTAGATTGTTTCGCACGAAAACCCCTACATTGGAACAGAGTTTTACGCTTCTGGGCTACATGCCTCCGGTGTTCATCTAACATTATACCTGTATTTCGGGTATCGCATCAGCAAGATATTTAATTGGACTCTCCATATGGCCCACAGTGGCCACGGGTCCCATAGCAAAGAACTTCTTCACTTTTTTCGCTAATTCTTTATTCCTGGAAAACTCAGCAAAAGCCATCAAGGTTCCTTGTGAATGGGCAGCGTAATATATCGAGGACTGTGATGTTTTGTTTGTAACAAAGTTCAACATGGCGGGAAGGTCTTGGCTTGCCATCTCATCCCAGCTACAAGATTAACAAATATTTTATAATTGTAATTTCTCTTGTACTTTTATCCATTTATTACCAAGTCTGTGTAATGTGGGCCGTTTAACGGTTGGAACATTTCGCTGAGTGATGATTACGCCTGCTCGTCGCTTTCCTGAAAAGAACTTAGGCATATGGCCCTTCTGGAAGTTGAGTAGTAAATAGCAGTATATGTATGGCCATTTTTCCTCAGAGCAACGTTGCGCGGCGAGTTTTGAAAGTAAAATTATGCAAATTAATGGCAAAAAGAAGGAGAGATTGGGGCGGAGAGAGGAAAAAGCTTCCGCCGCTCGCCCTCCACGCGTGCTGTCGATCTACTGTGACTCAACGACAAACAAAACAGTAGCCTGAGAGCAAGCTATTCACCACGAGTCGCATGTGTAGCGAGCCGCTAGAGAACTTGCAAAAACGCCCAAACGAAGAGCTTACTCTCGGCCTTACATCACAGCTCCTCTTAGCCCGCCCCCCAAGCCAGCTTTAACTAAATGTACGGTAACGGACAACATAAAAAGGTGCAACGTATTTTGCAACATTGTTGCTAAACGAGTTCAATGGCGATGGTGAGCGTTTTACCACCCACGACCTTAACCTGTCTTGCAACAAATCAGGTTGTTGCAGGTTTTGAAAAGTTGTTGCAGAAAGAAGAGTAGCTGTACTTTTTGCAACAAAATCTGTACAAGATGCGCGTTTTAACGGCCCATGGCAAACTTGTTTTGCAACTCCCGTGTATGGCGTGGCTCCCGCCTTATTTCATCCAATCAGAAGTCAGTATTAATGCAACTTGCAGCAACCAGATTTGTTGCAACTTGCGCGACAGGTTTGAAGGTGGATGATAAAACGCGGAACAGCACTTTCGCCCGTTTTGCACCAATGCTTCGAAACAATTGGCACACTTTTGTAGCCCGTTTTACCCTAGCTTAAGCGACGTATGTTAAAAAGAGGGCAACTGTCTGACCTAAAATTCCAAAACTCATCAGAATGCACCGGGTACTTTACATGGCGAAGACCGTACGTATTTCCTCTTACATTCCCCAACCAAACGTCGAATCCTGCGTCAGCCAGGATGAAAGCAAAACCATCATTCGGTAAATTAGTGACCCAATTGGACGAGGAACAAAGGAGACCGTGCTGGAGGAATACCACTGGCTTTGGACCGGTGCTGGGATCCTGATTTCTTCCTGCTGGTATCCTTTGTATGTAAATAATGTAACCATCATCTGTAACAACGCTGTACTCCTCGGCAGGATACCCATTGTGACGGATGATTTGGGTCTGCAAAATATTAAAAGAGGAAAGAATTATCGATTGCGATGTCAGTATTTCTTCTCTAAACTCTGCGGGACTTTTAACCATCACTATGTGAGGATGTTTGTTCGGAAAATTAATACATCTACAGCGTGCAAAGAAAGTCGTGTCCGACAGCCCGGGGCTAGTGAATTCTGTGCTTAACTTGCCCGAAGGGCAAGCGAAGATTTTTCTGAGAATTAAAATTACAAAAGTACTGTAAGACAAATGTTTTACATGTAAATTCCTAATAAATTCCTGGGGACCGTGAAAATTTTTTTTCGGGCTAGTAAAAATGACTTTCGGGCTGGTAGATGTTGGTTACAGCTTGCCCTTCGGGCAAGCTGTAAAATTAATTTTCTTTGCACCCTGCATCTAGAAATTTTGCACAGTGTAGGTAACGATTTATAGGATTTCATATGAGACACGTAAAAATTCGAAACAAATTTGTCTTATATAATATAAGTGGAGGTCAAGCGACAGGAGTTTGGTTTACATAATTACTCATACTCAATCTGACTTAAGAGGTCTCTGAAAAGGACAAGGTTTTTAGTATTTGTTAGTCGACTGAGAGAATCTGACAGCTTCTACCTGGAATGTGTGGGGAGCAGAGCTGGCGCACTGGTAAAGGGCTATAATCTCTTTACCAAAGCAATGTTTCCTGGGTTCTCTTCTCCAAGAGGTTTTATTCCGGTACTCCCCCTCTACTCAAAAACCAACAGATCCAAATTCCACTTCGACACAGTCACTTCAAGGACGAAAGTCGTAACAGTTCTTGGAAATACAGGGCGTCAAATTTTCTAAATAAACTTTGTTTGCTTGTTTTCTTTGGAGCCAAAAGTTTTCGCAACATTAAAAATATAAAGCAAAAATTCTCGGGGTTGCGTGACTTGCCTAAAATAAGGGATTTACGATCCGACGACGCGATGGCAGCAAATACGTCGCATAAAAAGTGAATTTACCATCTTCCAGTCTTTATCGCGATTACTACCTAATTACTTTTATCTAAAGTAGGCGAACCCCCCTGCAGTTGAATTGCTAGGATCCCTATTCAAGTTGAGAAACAGAAATATAATTTCGTCGTCGCTTGTTTACGTCCTCTATAAAATGCAATAATAATAAGCAATTTCACGTCGTAGTCATGCAAAAACGGAAAAGAAATTTACAAAAAGGTATGGGGCACGTATAAAGTTGTTGTTTTGCCCTCTAAACCTATTTTTTTTACGTTCTCGTTGCTATCGTGTTGTCGGATCGTAAAGTCCCTATAATAACTTAACCGACGCCTTCTTCGTGTGACTTGCCAAAAAAAAAGAAAACATTCTGCAACACTCACTTTTCGATTAAGGCCTTTGACCAATCTCTCCCTTCAGCTAGTTTCTCAGTTTAAAAACGCGCCATAATCATCACTAGAGTCAGCTCGCGTGCCTCAATTGAGGAAATAAAACGACTGCTGGCAGTCCACTTTCCTTTGAGGCACTTAACGAAATGCTATGAGTGAGTTATAATTAATAGTGAGTCGTTTTACTTTGCAGGTTGTAACTAATTCAGAAACCAAATTGGTGAAAAAAAATATATTAATCAGTTTCAAAGCTTCTTAACACAAATCAAGGCAGTTCAGCCGTAGTGCAGCCTGCCAGTATGCGTAAGTTCAGGGATACCAATGGTGTTAACGTTACCTGTGGGCATTTACGTCATCGACGTTTTAGCTTCGCCTTTGGCATTTTCAAAGCGCAAACGTTACTATTTGTTCAGAAAAATACGAAGGACAGAGCCAGCTTTTCTCTGTCCGTTTTAACCTTTACTCAGCCTCAGCGTTCGTTACATTGCTGTAAGCGTCAAAATTGTTCATGTTAAAGGCAGTTTGGGTTATTTGTTTGAATTGAAGGCAAATTAGTTTTATTCAGCTATTTTGTTTTCCCTCAAAAGGCAAAAATATCGAATCTTCATCGCATATTTGGAACATTTTCCACAACAAAGCATTTTGAATAATTGCCAAAAGAAAGAGTAAGAAGATTCAAGATAGCGTAGAGCGCAACTTGACCGTTTAACATTAGGTAGCAGTCATATGAAATATGTATTCATTATGCATTTCAGTCGTATGTCTATTGTTAATGAATAGAAACCATAATTATCACTTATCAAAGGGTACTTTAGTTTATTTTGAAAGTATAATTGTAAATGAGGGTATTATACGCGCTCATTGGTTATTAAAAACACTGTTCAGTTTTGTTTATATGCAACAATGTCGACCGGACTGAATCATTATGTAAGCTTACTTACCACATTCATGTCTGTCTCGGGTAAATAATGAAGCTTCGATAGCTTTGCAGCAACAGCGGTTGTCACCAAAACTGTTGAGTAAAGCACTAGAAACGAAACAATTGACATTTTCACGCTACTTTGCGCAAAAATGAACCAGCCAAGATCAAGACGCTGTTGTTCAATTGTGACGATGCAAATTACCTTTAATTATAAATTAATGGTAACCGCGTCACGTGGTAGAAAATTTGCTATTACGTGACAACTCGTGACCACCTTGTGAGGGATTGTCTCAAAAGGGTTTCTATAACTGGCCAAAGGTCATCCTCGGAGACCCAGGGGCAGATAGTGGGGACGAGGAAAAGTCTAAACGGGCGGAAAAATATATGGCACGAAGAAAAGTAAAGAACGGCGAGAAGAGCCCCTGGGGACAATGTCTTACCAGACCAGTTCCAAACATCCTCGGAGACCCAGGGGCAGATAGTGGGGACGAGAAAAAGTCTAAACGGGCGGAAAAATATATGGCACGAAGAAAAGTAAAGAACGGCGAGAAGAGCCCCTGGGGACAATGTCTTACCAGACCAGTTCCAAACGGTCGCTGCCGTTCTGGCTTCTGATTGGTGCCAGAAATGTTGTGTTTTTCTGGCACAATCAGAAGCCAGAACGGCGGCGACCGTTTGGAACTGGTCTGGTAAGACATTGTCCCCAGGGGCTCTTCTCGCCGTTCTTTACTTTTCTTCGTGCCATATATTTTTCCGCCCGTTTAGACTTTTCCTCGTCCCCACTATCTGCCCCTGGGTCTCCGAGGATGGCCAAAGGTGCGCTGCACCGATCTTGAAAGTGTATCGCGTTACCTATTGCTGGTTTTCAGTGTCACGCCATTCAAAATAGATCAAAATAAAAATCAAAACCGTGCAATAGATAAAGTCCAGAATCTGGGAAATGAAAGGAGGTACATACACAAAAACCCTCGCCAAGATTCAGGTCAGAGGAATATTTCGTATACGAGATATCCGAAGAAATGTTTTACCCAAATTTATAGAGATTTGTATGGAGACGCCATGCTGGTGCTCACCTGGATGAGCTCCAACATGGCGGAAGGAAACCAACAGAAACATCTGTCTACCGAGTTTTACTACAAAAGCGTGAATTTATTCCTCGAGAAACTCAGAAAACATTACTACTTTTTCTAATACATGAACTGTTTCAATAGCAAAATCTCCTGAAATAAGTCAAGTTTTTAACCTACATGACAGCTCTCTTGGCCGTCATGTAAATGCCGCGTCACGCAAAAACTTAGAAATTCAAGCGTCCTCTATCACAAAACCAAGAACCCGTTTGAAGCGAAAATTTGTATGAAAATTAGTTTTCAGCTGCTCTAATGATATCGTGAAAGTAATTTCTAGGTAGGATCGATAGTTTTTTATTTTGAATCTTAGTGACGTCATGTGAAAACCAGCAATCGGACACGTCTCTGTGGCATTCTTCATGGCAGTGTGAACGGTGTTCATACCAGGCCAGAGTGTTTTTTATGTCGACGTAATAAGCTATCCAGTATAGTGTGAACACAGCGTTACACGCCTCCTCTTAGCATACATCGAAGTCCAATCTGCTGTAGTCTGGATGGCATATTCATTTTTCACTTAAAGCTTTTCCCAATACAACTTGCGTATTATTCTATCAAAATGTCATATTGTAATCTAATCTAATCTATCAACTTTATTGGTCAAAAAATGACAATAAATCAATTAAAGAAGAAAGGACCAATAGGAATTGCGCGAACGGGAAAATAAAGTTACCCATGCGAGGCGCAGCCCTACTGGGGTCAACCTGCTGGGTCAAGAAAGTCTGTTCCACAGCCACTCTTTGTGTCGCCACGCAACGCGTGATAGCCTCCCACGCAGACGTTCTTAAGGGGTTCGTCGCGTGGGGCAGGAACGCGTGACGAACCCCTAAGAACGTCTGCGTGGGAGCCTAAACGCGTGACGACACAAAGAACGCCTGGTCAACATAATTGCAGTTACGGACGCAGAGGTCCTCGGAATCGACCAGGAGGTTCTTTTTAAAAAACGGCAATTGTGTGTTAGTTAATTTATTTTGGTTGATCGAAGAATCTCCAAAGATCAATGGGCTGCGATTTATGGGTGGGAAATCTGCTCCCTGCCCGGGTGCCTGCCGAACTCTTAGCCTTTTGTCAGAGATGCCTCTGTAGTAAATGTACATCCTTTTCCTATCCGAGATACTTTCCTTGAGTGCCCCCGCCGGAGATCAAATCAAATTACTTGTGTCCTAATTGCACAACGATAATCAATAGATTTTAACAAGGTAAGCAGTGGTACTGGCCCGGCTGACTTGAGAAATTCATCGATGTTCTATTTCTCAGAGCTTTAAAGCCAGAAAAAGGACCCCTCTGTAACAGACTCAGTAAAACCCTACCCAGTAGCCTGTTCCAGGCGTTCAGATAGTAGAGCGCGGGAGAAAAATTCACGAAAATTCCCGGTGTATAATTCAACTCACTCCCCACTGACCGCCCCGCTCTAGTATCTGAACGCCTGGAACAGGCTAGCTACCCAGTGGTCAAGTGATATAATTAAGCCTCTCCGATACCTGGCGAATAGCTTGTTTCTACCCGGTTAATTTTTTTTTCTTCCCCGATCACTTTTTTTATGGTTTCTACAAAACCAGCGTATTTCGTCATTCGTATTTGCTTATAAGCTAAAACTAAATATGAAACATTATTTGTAACCGTTGACAAAAAAAATTGGAGGGTACAGATAATCGATCTTGCATTATAAAAGTGTGAAGCGTTTAGCTTTTCTCACTATAGCAATATGTAAGAGGTTTTCAAAGGTTTCATGGCGGAAAGTTTTAAGTTCTGCAACCCCATTAAGCTTGTATGGGAGTTACACATCTATACGAAAAAACCCTGTGGGAAATAAGCCAACCCGGTGACGTTAACCGTTTTCTCCGAGAACCTGGTGAAGACATTGACTCCACCGCTGTTACAGAGTGGTGTAAATAAGTAATTTCTTTATGTTTCAGTAAACTAAAATTAGAGTGCCTTCAAATTAGTTTGAAACTGCTTTTGTTTTTCGTCCCGTTTATTGCGTAGTCAATTGTGCTAAATGTAAATTTACTGTTGGCGTCATCTTTTGTTTTCAAAGAAACAAGCAAATTGACTTCTAAAACTAAACTACATTCATCAAAAGACCCAAGGGAAAACCAGAATAATTGTATGATTTACTGACTGTCTGTCTAGCTCATTAGGGCGTTTAAGATACCTCGACGGCGAGGGCCACTAAAACGTCACTAAAAAAGTGAATTTGCGGAAGAAAGAAAGAGAAGTGGAAAAACGGTATTAAAGGAAGTCCGAAATAGTAAAATTTTGATATGGATACGAAGTAATATATGGAGAGCACCACAACAACCACTCAATTATATTTAATACTAACACTATATAGAGTTGTTTTATTTGAACCGTGAAATAGATACTAACAAATATGTAGTGCAAAATACCGAGATTTAAACAAAAGAAGTTTTCAAGTTTGGCTGATTAGATCTCCTGTGAGATCCAACGTACAAGCAAGTAGGATCCTCGTTCACGGCTTTTGCAGTCTTTCAAGTTTTTATTCATAGTATATAGTGCGTAGTATTTTACTACCTATTTCACGGTTCAAGTAAAATCACTCTAAACTACAGAAGAAAATAGCTAAGACTTAGGCGGTGACAGAATTTAACTAAAGACTAATTTACCAGATAATTTGGAAAACGTATCAACACAAACTGGTCTATTGTACTGACCTGAATTTGCCCATTAAATAATAATTCTTTTGTTCCAGGATTTTTTAAAATCTCCGCTCTGTAGTGCGTTTTTTATGCGTTTTCCGTGACCGTTTTTACCGGATACGTGTGGACGGTGGGCTAAACCGAGTGGTGGGAGATAACTATATTGTTTTCCAACTACATTTCTTGATAAAAACCGCTTGCCAGTGTGACGTCTCATAGTAACGGGCGGGGGCTTCTGGTCGCCCGTGCAAATTAGCAAGGACTACAGTCATTCGAACGAGAGACGTCGGGGAAAAGATAAAAATGGCTAGGCCAATGTTGCTATACATCGCTAATTCACTAAGTGTCAGGTTTTGGTCTTTTCTTTCCAGCTATAACAGTTTCGAGGCTGTAAAAATGCTTATAGAATATAATGCTGACCCCTCTATTGAAAACACTGACGGCGCAACACCACTTCATTTCGCAGCACGGCGTGGCTGTGTACCAACCTCGAGAGTTCTGCTGAGTAATGAGTCATCGTCCATTCTCTTGAAATGTCCAGATAACAGTGGAATGACACCTTTCCATCTCACCTGCGTCAGCGGTAGTCTTAAGCTTTGTGAGATGTTCTTGGAAAAAGAAGCAGATATATTCGCGCGCACATTAGAACTGAAGAGCCCCCTACACCTGGCTGCTTTGCATGGAAATGAAACAATCGTCCAGCTCAATTTGCTCACTTCGAAAGTGAACAAATATCTAAGAGCTTTAGATGTAGACACATTAAACTTTGCCAGCTGCACACATTTTTAGTTTGCGCCAATTTCGTGCTTTAAAATTATGCAAATTAGGTCACGTGACCTCCATCGGCTGAAAAAACCTGTTCTTGAAACGGCAAAACTTTCTCGTGTGTCCTAAATTATTTTACGGGTTGCATAATGTTAAGGCCGTTTAATATATTACTTCTGTGCCTGGCTTTTTTTAGATATTTAAAAGCGAAGGCGTTAAGATGGGATAAAATTGCATTGGGGGACTGGGTCTAGTTGAAAAAAACATTTATTTTCTAAAACAATAACAAATTCAAAAAAGGCCAAGCACAGTTTTGTAGATGCTTACATTACACATTGTCCTAAACCAGTCCGGTTTAATAACTAACAACAAAAGTGTTGCCATTTTTGTTTAAATACTTTTTACTATTTTTTGGCCGGGTGGAGTCACGTGACATCATTTGCATAATTGAAAGACACCATATTGACAGAGACCACCCATGTATGTATTAGACAAAGTCTCATTTTTCTAATGCTTAAGTACTCAGAGATAGACCACCCCCATCAGTTTTTGACTGAATAATTGGGGGCCCATGCCTTAATTTACCTGAGTAGTTATTGCAGATATTTTAATACTTTTTACCTTTAACAAATTAATAAACATAGTTCGTTGACTGGAAAGGTGTGTTAAAACAGTCAGCCACACTTAGCAAAAACCTGGAAGAGCTAACCGACTTCCTGAATGCCGAGCGCAGACAAATAAGTCAATTAACCGCTGTGGAGAGTCTTCCACCAACCAGGGCAAGTCTATGAAAAGTTCGCAAGCTAAAGCAGCCTTTGACTAAAAGCGTCTCTCAGTTTAGATGACTGAGAGTTGGCGTGAGATCGTTCTCCAGTTCTCGGAAGGGTAAATAAAAGAACTCAAACCGCTGCTAGAGGCCTTGCCATGGGCCTTGTCCATGAGGGAAAAATGCGCGGACGAAGTGAAACATCATGAAAAAAACCAGTCAGACAGAAAAATTTCAAATTTGCAAGTTTTCACTGTCATTTTACAAATGAATTTACCTCAGTTTCCTCAATATCTGTAAATCAGTAAGTCTGTGTTTAACAGAGAGAGGAAGGTACAGGAGGGTAAATCTCCCTCCTCCCTACTTTTTTAGTCAATTTCTCCTTCCTCTTTACGTTTTGAAGCAATTTCTCCCTCCTCCCTAAGTTTTCTGGCCTTCAGAGCTTCGCCACTACACCAACATACGGCACGAAGATTTCTAACCACCGTATGCCATGCTTACGAAGATTTTTATGGAGAAGAGCCGTGTGGGGTACTCCAGGGAATTCTTGGTAGGGGTTTGTCGCCCAGATCTCCAAATTCTGACCCTATTTCAGACCAAGAAATGTCGTTATTCACACCCATTTCAGACCCGGCCTCTAAAAAATAGTGTCATCATTACCGTAATGATTCGATTTAGCACCTTCCTTCTAATAAGCGCCCCCTTTCAAATAAGCGCCCCCATTCGAGTGTGTTTCTGTTAATAAACTTCCCTAGTCTATTAGCCGCCCCCCATTCTTACAAGCTACCCCGTTGTATTAAGGGTTCCTATAATCTAATATTATTATATTAGAGTAAGAGTTTGTATCAACCGAGGTTCATTTTCCTTTAATTGCTCACAAGCGTTAATGCCACAGTACAAACAAGGATCCTTTCCAACGGACTCATCGAATCGGACGCCGAAGAAAGCACACTGAGAAAGCTTTTATTTACGGTATTGATGTAAGTGACACTGTCAAAGATATCGGCGTAGAAATATATCAAAATTAGCTCACGTTAACTGAACATTCACCATATATTTGTTACTGCTACAGCTTCTTAACACTTTTGAGAAAAATATCCAAAAATTTCGAAAATCGCCTGATAGAAAGAGGCTACCCTGCCGCTATTGCGAGAAAGTACCTCTCTGAGGTAAAATTCGCCGACAGGAAAACACTGAGCTTCTTAACAGTGAAACAACTCCGCCCGTACTGAAAAAAAAAACTACCTTTCGTTACACAAAGTCAATAATACCACCCAGCGTAACCTTTAAGCTGCGATACAATAATAAGTCACTGATTCTCCCCCCTACCCCCCCCCCCCCCTCCCACGCCTTCCACAGCAAAATTAAAATGGTGGCCCAAAGGATAAACTGATTGTAAATTTTTCCGCACCTTCCTCTCTAGCCTGAGTAGCAAGCGTTTCCGCTCGAGTTCGCCGAGAAAGTTAGAACTAGAGCGAAGAAAAGAGGGTTTCTTGCTCTGAGACTCGCTCCAACTTTCACGCAATAGCTCGATCGGAAACGCTTGCAAGGCAAGCTAATTCAGCTCTGAATCTGGCATTTTATATAACATCTTTTTTCATTTTTATAAACATAATCGTGTTAAAATTTTAACCTCGCAAAAAAAGGAAATCAAAGCAGTCTCGTTCCCAGGGTTTTTCTAAGAGAAAAAGCCCCCACGAGCTCCCACATAACGAGGTTGGTCCCAAACAAAGCTCAATACCACTGAAGCTCGCAAGTTTAACCTTTTTGTTGTTTCCCAACTCTGCTATTTTAAAGAGACCAGGAAAATTTACAAAATGGTACCTTTCGCCGTATAGCATGCTATTTTGTTTCCTTTCCTCTCAGTGCGATGTTAAGTCAGATGACTATTGCTATTTTAATTTAGGTTGGTTTAGCGGTCGGTGATATTGACAGTATCCAGCGTGGTGCAAATATGAGGCGTCTGGTCATGCAAGTTGAGTTTGTGACCGATATTGATCAACGATATCCTCACTTCCTGAAAAATATTTCCTTAAGTCAGTGCTGGTCGTGAAGCCCAATCGAAGGAAGAAGCTTCAGTAGTGAGTATTTTTAACATTTTAACATATGATCTACATTCACGCAGACGCAAACGGTTTGGTTGCTCTTTTGAGACAGATACACATGTAGACTCTTTACGTTCCCTTTCTTATCCTGTGATCTCCAAATTCTAGAAACCTCGGATGAGTACAGTCAGTTACTACTTCAAGTGCTTACAGTTGGAACCTCTAGTAAACGACCACCTCCTGCAAGCGACCGCGACCACTTTTTGGAACTGAAAGTTTAATAATTTTCTATTGTTTTTAATACCTCTTGTAAGCGACCACTTGACGCATTGCCTGATCTCTATATGTTGGCTGTATGCACTGTACTACTTAGAAAATACGAAGAACTTTAGTAACAAAAAAGAACTGCACATGACGTAACTTAGAAATTGTATGCAATAAATTATCTTCCATAAAGTAGATGAACCCGAACCTTTTCTTGTTGGAGGCCGGCCCCATGTGGTTCGATTCTTGTAAGCGACCACTAAGTCTTTGCATTTTGGGTGGACGCTTACCGGACGTTCGACTGTATACTCTCTTCCCAGTTTTGGCTTATTATAACTAGATATCAAACCGGCCTCTCGAACTTGGCGATAAACCACTGACCACTGAAGGAGATGTTCGATTCGACCTTGAAAAAGACTTGACTGGATGATTGCCTGCGTCGCAGACGCTCTAAACCTTCTGTGCGCATGCTCGCCTGAAAAACGTGGGAAAATAGCGCCCCTTCCGAGGCTACAACTTTTGGAACACGATTTGATAATTCGCTTCTTGTACTTTTTACAGCTTTTTTGGGATGGATAGTAATCTGTTTCGAAAACCAGACAGTTTTATGGAGGAAAACAACGTTGATGACGCCAAAGAAGGTGAAAGCGAGGACAGCGAAGTGATAACGGAGGTTGCTAGACAGCGTGATCAGATAAGGCTTCTTCAGAATGCTGTTGAGGGTCAATCAAGAATCCTCCGAGAAATCTCGCATCAGCTAAAGAAGGCTGAGGCAGAGTGATTACCACAGAATAAAGCTCAGGCTTGTTTAACTGTACAAAGATGCATAAAGGATTAATTAAACGAAAATAACAGCCAAGAAATGATGCACGAATGGGTGTTTTAAGTCAGTAGTGCATGAAGAAGAGTGAATGAATTATATATTGAGTGTGTGAAAAAGAGTAAATGAAGACAGAAGTTTAGCCTAGGCTATTTGGTATTTCATGTTGCGTCTTAGTATTTGACTGCCCTCCTATTCCAATACGTAAACGTGTATGATTCTTACGGTCCAGTCCCTCAAAAGCTCACAGAATTTCGGTTCGGAAACTTTGACTTGGAATTCTGTTATTCAAGAGAGAAACTTGGAGCGAAGATCAGCTTTAAAACAGAGCAACAACCTGATCCTTACGGCGAAAAGAAATATTGCCCAATTGTAAGCAAGACGCGCGGAATTTGCTCTTTTTATATCGTTTAATCTGCAGAGGGTATATCCCATCACGGCAGATGAGCAAATGTGCATGTGCTAATGTTAAAATATAATCATGGTGCAAGTGTTAAGTAAATAAAAATAATAACAAAAAAAAAGTTCCTGGGTCAGGGTTTCTAAAGATGGCACATTACGGCCATTTTTAAAGCCTCCACTGACTGCTTTTCAACTACACTATTTAGCAAAGAGTTCCAAAAGTGTTAAGTGTCGGAATAGATTGAAATTGTCTTTATGCACCCAACTGTTCAGAGTGGTTCATAAGCGCAGATGACCAAAGACTTTTCCTCCTTACTAGGGTTGTCCTAAGATAAGCCTGGAATGTGGAAAGGAATTATCAAAGACCCAAACTCTTCGCAGTTTCAAGCTATATATTGAATTTGGAAGAAAGTAAAACTGTTTTTGAAAGATATTTGTATAGGTAATCACACTCGGCTGAAGACCCGGTTGAAGACCGAGTACAGTCATAGATTAATTAATTGCACGAGTGTTTCCCAAAAATGCCCGAGTTGTGAAATTACTTTTTCATCATTTAAGGCAAAATTATTCATTTTCTGACTGAAGGAGATTTGAGACACGGTCTATTTTCATCTGGCAAACTTGATGTCTAGTTCTGAATTCAGAAATAATAAACAGTTAATGACTGGTCCCTCGAGAAGATTCGAGGGAAACAAAATTAACTGTTTCCCTGCTAAGGGACCAGTCTTTAAGTGATTATCACTAAACCTTGCTGTACATTGCACTGTTACCCTCCGACGCCATAGACTTTGCAATGTTGCCCTCTCAGAGATTTTGGTTTGGAAACAGTTTCATTGTTAGATGTCATGTGACCTCGAAGTAACCAATGAGAGGGTGCGCTGTTGGGAGAAAAAATTTCGAGCTGTATAGCAAAGTCGCTTGTTTTAACAATCAGAAGAATCGGATTTTCGCGTCATAAGCCAAAGTATGCAAATGAGTGCCTTGCATACCAGAGCCGTTAGCGCTATCCGCCTTACACGCAGCGCTACTTAACTGGCATAGGCTGATAGTTTAGCTTTCTTGAAAGTGTAAACCAGATAACTTATGAAAATATTGCTCAGCTGAGTACCTAGCGTAGATCCTTGTGGAATATCTTACATCAGCTTGCCGTTACTTTAGATAATATTATCAAGTACATATTGTACATGAAACAACTGGAAATTTGATAAACAGTCTCCTTTGGTGAAGCCATATTGTTGTCCAAGACCAATCTCGTCCGCGGGGCTCTTTTGCCTTCAAATCGAGGGAAAAGCGCCCTGGGGACGAGGTTGGTCCAAGATCCAAGAGTGACAAACATTAACCACAAGGGGCTGCAAAGGACCGCAAACGAATATGCCGAAGAACGTAGGATCTATAAAGACCTGATCAGCAAAAATAATAATGTAGACATATTAAATTCTGCAAGCAGAAGCAAGCAGAATACTGCAATGCTGATCGTACTATAACGTGAAAATACTACAACAATCAGCATTGCAGTATTCTGCTTGCAGAATTTAATATGCCCATCCAAGAGCCGAGAAGATGGTATGCCTGTGCGCGTTCTTTCCATTCACCGGCACTTGTTGTCATAGTAACAATTAGATTCATACCGAAATGGCGTCGCCCAGCGAAAGTCAGGAAAGCGGTGTTAATGAAGATTTGGACGGGGAAAATGTTGTTAAATTGGATGAACCTGTGGGAAATGTGTCTAAATACTACGCTTTACCGCCAGGCGTTTCAGGAACGCCGAAAAAGGGCCACTTAATGTTCGATGCATGCTTCGAAAGTGGAAATCTTGGCAGGGTTGACTATATCACTGAATTTGAATATGATTTGTTTATTCGTCCGGATACGTGCAATCCTCGCTTCCGTGTATGGTTTAACTTCACAGTCGAGAACACAGCACCTTATCAACGTGTCATATTCAATGTGGTAAATTTCAGCAAAACTAAAAGCTTATACCGCGAAGGAATGACTCCGTTGGTGAAATCTACCAGCCGCCCGAAATGGCAACGAATCCCTGCTAAGAACTGTTTTTATTACCGCTGTCCTGATCATAGGAAGAACTATGTATTGTCCTTTGCCTTTGCTTTCGATAATGAAACAGATGTTTATCAGTTTGCCTACTGCTTCCCTTACACTTATTCTCGACTACAAAGTTTCCTGGAGGAGCTTGACAGGCGAAACTTAGAATGTTATAAGCGGGAGTTACTGTGTTTGACGGTTCAGCAAAGGAGAGTTGATATGATTACCATCACTTCACCGGAGAATGTAAAGGATGATGTAAAAAAGAGGGTCATTTTTTTGACGGCCAGGATTCACCCAGGTAGGAAATTAGCCCACTTTGCTAGTTCTATTTTTTTTTAAATATAAATAAGGTTACATGTCAAGTGAATGCTGTTTCGTTCGGTCTTACGATTTTCAGGGGCATCTTGCTAAGCTGGCTCAACTGTAGCTCGACTGCAGCACAGCACTAGCATGACTTGGTTTCAGACATCAAATTTAATTCAGTCGAATAGAACGGTTGTTGCCGTAAACAAAACACACAAAAAAAAGAAACGGTCAAGCAAACTTTTAATACTGTATTCTAATGTATTTATAATTTATGAATTGAGTTCAGCATGGCAGTAGCGTGACGTTTGAAACCAAGTTGAGCTACTGCCGTGTAGCATGGCAAAGCAGTACGACTTGGGTTCAAATGTCGCACTACTGCCTTACTAAAGTCGCATTTAATTCGATCAATTGAGTTCGGTATGGCAGTAGCATGACATTTGAAATGGGCCTTAACCAGCGATCAGGCTTCCCTTCTTCCCTTTTTCTATTGGCGGCGAAGGGGAAAAGGATGTCTGATACTTTACGTGTTGTCTGCCCTTAGTACAGAATCTGGACTTTTGTCTGATTGGGTGAAAGACAAAAGAGGCTTTCAAGCCACACACTGATTGGTTACAAGCAAAATATCTGACTTCTGATCCAATTAGATTGGTTTTGCCACCTTCATCTCTTTATGATGAAACCACAAGATCGAGGAATTGTTTTAACAGCAAGCTTAGGTTTTAGACAATGGACAGCCAATGAGGGCAAGTGGTTATTTGTCATCAGTAAGGACACCTGCTATTTCTTCTTCGATGCTCTCTTGCTCTGACCACTGGGCAGAATTTATTTTAAGAAGCGTTGTCTCATCGAGTTCAACTTTGTGGAACTGTGTAAAACAGCTGATGATTTTACAGCGGCACGTTTGCAAACCGATAAGACCTGCTTAATTGATTCCTACACTTTTGACCACTGCCAGTAAAATAAAGGATCATCTGTTTTTTCACTCTTGTTTTCATTGAATTATTTGTTTGACTTGACGGTTTGAACAAAGGTACCACCCACTCTCACACCAAAAGTGTTAAATTTAAAACTAATCATTAGATAAAGTCCAGAATCTGGGAAATGAAAGGTCTGAGGTAAATATGCAAAGATCTTGCCACAATTCAGTTCAGTGTAGACTACGAGTAGTCCCCTATTTTTCCTCAAATGGGCCTTAACCAGTGATCAGGCGTTCCTTCTTCACTACGAATAGTCCCCCATTTTTCCTCAGGGATAGCGGAACGCGAGCGCGCGTGAAAATCACCCCACGTGAGAAAAAGTGACATGCCACCTTTTCTCGCATGGGGTGATTTTCACGCGCACTCGCATTTCGCTCGTTCTACTGTCCCTGAGGAAAAATGGGGGACTAATGGTAGTCTAAATTCAGTGCAATTTTTATATGTGAGATATTCAGAGAAGTGATTTGACATCATGTTGCTGTCCACCTGGATGGGTAACAGCATGGTGCCTGCAAACCAAGAGTGTTCATTTTTTGCTGAGTTTTGCAATGAAAAGGTGAATTCAACCCTCTGTAGGTACTCATAGATATTAAAGTAATACTTTTTCTAATACAATGACTGTTTAGAGAGTAAAATCCCCCAAAACATCACACAAAAGTTTAGAAATTCAATTATACTCTATTGCAAAACATTAAGAACCCTTTCAAAGTGAAATTCATATAAATATCAGTTTTTAGTTGCTCTAAGACTATATAAATCAAGGTAGTCAAATCCTTAGTCTCCCTTCTTTTCATCTTCAATAAAATTTCTTTACCTGGATTAATTTTTTTCTTTGGTCAGTTTTAAAGAGAACGGACTTGCTACATTGCCTGAGGAATGGTCAGTTTGATTCTTCACCTATGTTGGCCTATGTTTGAAAGGCGTAGTAAATTAATCAAACATTGTAATCAACGTTCTGTTGTTTTTGCTCTCTTACAATAGGTATCAATAATTGACACTTAGGCCCGCATAGAACTCTGATCATAATATTGTGATGCTACATACCCTTTGTTGGGTGCTTTAATTAACGGTAACCCGGTAGTTTTCATTGCAACCCACATTTAGGGAAAGAAACAAATAATTGAATGAAACATAACAAGGTTAAGTATCCCAACTGGTCAGAGACAAACCAGTTAGCTACTGACAAGCAAAAAGGAAGAGTTGAACCCAGGACTTCCAAAAACAAAGCAGCAGTTAGGGACGAGGATTAAACTCGAGGCCTCCGGATTGCAATTCCAGGGCTCTGACCACTCTGCCATGCTCCCGAGCGGTTTATTAAAAATGATTCCATTTGCTTGGAGAATTTCTGAACATTTCCCATATGATTCACTCTCTGCTGCAGGGTTATATGTTCAAAGCACTGTCACTGTCTAGGTCTTCCCCTTTAATATTCTTTCCTTATGATTTTTTACTCAGCATCTTGACTTTTTTCAGGTGAAACTCCATCTTCATACGTTTGTCAAGGGGTGATTGACTTTCTAGTCAGTACCCACCCAGTTGCGAGAATCCTACGAGATTATTTGGTTTTTAAAGTAGTGCCAATGCTTAATCCAGATGGAGTTGTGCTTGGAAATTACCGATGCTCGTTGATGGGTTTTGATCTCAATCGTCATTGGCAAGAACCTTCACCATGGGCACATCCAACTCTGGTGGCGTGCAAGAACCATTTAATGGAACTTGACGGCGATGAAAATGTCCATCTTGATTTTTACATTGATATTCACGCACATTCCACCATGATGAATGGATTTATGTATGGTAATATTTATGACGAGGAAGAGCGATTTGAGAGGCAGGCCGTGTACCCGAGACTTCTCTGTGCAAATGCTGAAGACTTTTCAATGTCAAATACCTCATTCAACAAGGATGCTGTGAAAGCTGGCACTGGACGCCGTTTTCTTGGAAGTTGCCTTGATCCAAAGACACACTGCTACACACTGGAGGTATCCTTCTTCAGCTACAACACAGCAGTTTCACAGGGAATGTCGCCTTACACCGAGGAAGGCTACTTTAAATTGGGACGTAACGTGGCCAGAACCTTTCTGGATTACTACAAACTAAATTCTTTGGTCCTTCCTATGAAAAAGAATGCGTCAAAGTCTTCACCTCAGAAAAGAGACCATCAGGTTGATAGCAAACAACGCTCACCTGGAAGAAGTGAGTATGATGGAAGGATGTGAAAAGAAACACTTATGCCCAAAAGGGACCATTCAGGATTTACACTTTACTGCACAATGAACTTATCTGTGTATTTGGAAACTTTTTTTTGTTTTATTTTAGTTTTGGAAGCTTTTAATTATCTGTTTATTCCCTAATAAATGTATGATCCGTTTAAGTCTTTTCATTCTTAGTGAGCTTTAGTGGTTGTAAGTAAAGAATGTTTTTATTTAAGTAGTTTGGCTTTTCCCGGGGGGTCTCCCATACATAACCTATACGGGTATGTGCCGCCCAACGGGGTTCTTGATTTTGAAGCTGCTGATTTAGAACGGGGTATCCATTTCAGAGGCGTTTTCTAGAACGGGGTATAATATTTAATAAGATGGGAAATAAAAAAAATTGTGGATCACGGCTTTATCTTCTGTTTAAAATTGTTGCTGATTATGAAGATTGAAGCATTTATTTGATGTATAAGTCAAACAAATAAAGAAATATCTTTTTTAAAAACAGGGCTATTTCAATTTACAACTTTCTAGAACGGAGTATAAAAAATTGGCCCATTTCTAGAACGGGGTATCAGTTTTAAAGCGAATTCTAGACCGGAGTATAAAAAATTGACCCATTTCTAGAACGGGGTATCAATTTAGGGGAAATCTTTTTTAGAACAGGGTGCCAATTTGGAGCCCCGGGCGGCACATACCCACGCAAAAAATACCCAAGTGCCCCACCCCGGGGGCTTTTCATACACTTGGAAACCTCAGTTCACAAGCGTGCGTTATTGCTTCTTGTGATCTTGTAAACTTCCGTAATCAGTGAGCTTTTTATTGATTTTGTGTTTACATGTTTTTTCATCTGTACGTCCCAGATGTTGAGCCAGGTCGGCACTACGTTCAAATAACCATTTTTAAAATGCTATACGCTGTTGTCGTCTTGCTTTCGAAAATTTCTGTATTAAAAATAGGGTTAAGGTCAAGATCTTTGCATGCAGTAAGTAGGCATTTATTTGCTCCGTAAAAGTCCCTTTTGGAACTGTGGGGGGGGGGGGGGGGGACAGGGGGGCGGAAGAACAGGGGGCGGGAGGGGTACGGGAGGCGGGAGAAGAAAGGGCGGGAGGCGGGATCTCTACGATGGCGGGAAGCGGGAGAGAAATTCAAAAAGTCAAGCTTTTTGTTTTGTTACTGCTTACTTCCAGTCAAAGAAACGAACCCAACAATGTTTCTTGACTTCCATTTAACGTTTCCGAGGCTTAAAGCAAAATTTTATACACGAGAAAAGTCAAAAAACGAAAATTCGTGCTCGGGATAAAAAAAAAACGGCATTACTTCCTGTGAAATTGGAAACCTTTCCAAGTCTCTTACATCATAGGACATGAATGAGATAGCATGATATATGTACACGTGTGTCGACTGTGTCAGTCGTGTCAGTGTCTCGTCTGTCTCGCTAGCCGTCGAAATTCTCCGTAAGAACGACAAAGCGAGTCAGGTCAAATGTCGTTAAAGACCATTTTGATCGGTCTTAGTATTTTTCGGTTTGGTGGGGAAAAATCCTTCCATAGAAGACCTTCCTTGGAGCTCGCTCCTTACGACTGTAGCTCACAAAACACTGTCAGTGAAGATTTTGCCGCGTGGTGTAAACTTGTGTCGAAGGAATTGCGCTTCAATTATTTGATTGCGCTGGAAAGTGCGGAGTGGTTCGATTTCAAAAGTAGGTTGAGTTTGATCGTCCGGTTGAACGTAGTCCTGAATAGCACTGTTGTTGTTGACAGTGACTGACGTTTCGACAACCTTAGACTGCGCGCAGACGAAGTTAAACTCTGGTTAACTCCGTCTGCGAAACAGCGCCGAAATCCTTGTTCTGGACATCCAGCTGTGTACCCAGATTTGAGTACGCGCCACGATTGGCCAGTTAAAAAAGGCCTTTGTTTTGTTTGTCGTGATCGCCAATCAGGTTGAAAGGAAATTCGAAACGCACTTCCGGTAATTCGTTGAGTCCGTTGGGGGTCCAGAACAAGGATCTCTTCTCTGCTTCGCAGACGGTACTAATCAGAGTTTAGTTATCGTCTGCGCGCAGGGTACGACAGCCTGTGCGGTAGTCATCTTCAGAGTCAAAGTGAGTTGTATCACGTCAGTTGATGGTATTATACTCTGGTTATTGATCTGATTGGTCAATTACGTCACGTTGTTATTGGCTATGAAGACTCGTAATCAGTAATTGGTGCATCCTCGGAGACCCAGGGGCAGATAGTAGGGGTGAGGGAAAGTCTAAGCGGGCGGAAAATAATGGCAAGAAGAAAAGTAAAGAACGGCGAGAAGAGCCCCTGGGGACAATGTGTTTTCTGGTGCCAATCAGAAGCCAGAACGGCGGCGACCGTTTGGAACTGGTCTGGTAAGACATTGTCCCCAGGGGCTCTTCTCGCCGTTCTTTACTTTTCTTCGTGCCGTTATTTTCCGCCCATTTAGCCTTTCCCTCGCCCCTACTATCTGCCCCTGGGTCTCCGAGGATATAATTGGTGCGTTCTGATCCGTCTATTGTCACAGTTAAACAGTCGTCTGCTGTTAGTCAAAATGTCAGTTCTCCAGTCGTTCTCTCGTAGTTAGTTCTGCTTGATCTCGTCAATAAGTTGTTTGTACGGTGCTGGTAACTGTTGGCTACGATTCAGTGGCGTTTGTTCTAAGTTAGTAAACCAGCTTTCTAAAGTAAGACGTTGATAGTAGTCTGAGTACCAGTCAATTTGATGTTTCGTCTGTAAATGATGCTCAGCAATGTGATTGTTGTCGTCACCATTCCTCGTCACTTTTTTGTGTTCGGTCAGTCGCGTGCTAAGGTTTCTGCCGGTTTCACCAATGTAAGAAGCCTGGCAGTCGAAGCATTTGATCTTGTATACTGCTCCCTGTTTGTCCTCCGGTTTGTCTTTGTCCTTGACTTTAGTGAGCAGACGTCGTAAGGTGGTTATGGGTTTGTGTGCAACCCGTATATTGTAATAATATAGGTGCCTCTGATGTACGGTAAAGTCGCTGTCGTAACAGGGCCAGAGTTGACGTTCGTCTGAGTGTTCGAATTACAACACAATTTTTTACAACACATTTTTTTATTTTAAACAAGACCAAAGCACTCCTACTAGAATCTGAATAGGGAGTTAAACAGCGTCATTTACACGATAACTGGAGAAACACAATAAAGGGCGGGAGTCGGGAGACAAAGGGACAAAAAGGTACGGGAGGCAGGAGAACGGGGTACGGGAGGCGGGAGATTGTGACCCCCCTGTCCCCCCCCCCCCCCCCACGGAACTCGCTTTTTTCTTTGGAGCTTATTATTATGGAATGATTCGACGCGTACTTTGTACATGGGCCATAGATTCCTCAGCTTCCAGACCTCGAACGTGTTATGTAAGTGGGTGTATATGTAACGCATCTACGTTCGAGGACTTCTTTCCGTTGTATCTGTGATTAGATACTGCTTATATCTATACCACAGCACCCTTCCCAAACATCAAAGTAAAAGGAAATAACAAGTTCTCTCGAATGTATGAAATGTTTGATTTTTCTAATAAACGAATTGGTAAAAAAAACGGCCGACTGAATCAAGTTGTCGTAATTCTTCGTTCCATGCCATAGAAGGCTGCCTTTTTTTACCCAAAATCTGGCATGGGAGGCAATTCGTCTCACTGGGAAAACAGCTTGACAAGGAAATGTCGGTGTAGCCATGATCTGATCGTCGTTAAGAAAACTTAACGGAAACATACACAAGGGCACCCAACAATGGTTTCCTCGTAAATACGTTGAAAACACTTATTAGGCTGTCCAGCGTACTTTTAGATCTCTAGAAATGGCTTTCTGACCGGCGCTACAAAATTTGTACCTGTTCGGTCATCCTATGGGAACTTCAGTCTTTTCGAAATTACAATGGCTTCAGTACTCTTTTCCCAAAAATTTTAGGTGAAATTTAACGTATTACGAAAGTGAGAATTTTTCTGATTCCTCTCTCCATCACATTTTTTAATCCGAAAATGTTAAGTTTCCCTTTTTGTACAAAAAATAGCCTAATCTGGGCAGTGAAATGTGAAAAATTAGTTTCAGAAAATCGTTGGGAATTTATCAGATAAGCTTCGAAATTTGTACATGAATGGAACGTTTATCCAAAAATTTTTACCCTTCCTCAGGTAATTGAAAATTCCAGGCAGTAACAGTGCTTCTCCGAACAGACATTTGGCAGAAAACAGTCGTTGGGTGCCCCTGATATTCAGCAGTTTGGCATGACTGTTATGGCATTCAGCGGTCTCTGTTTAACGGTCTCGTGACAAGATTGAGAACGTTAAAACTCTTAAGTCTGAATCACGGCTCTGTCTCTATGCCTTGATTAGCTACGCACAGCTGTGTCAGCTGTTCTTTTGCTGGTTGCCGGATATCGGACTGAGATTCCCGGAAACCTCCCATATGACATGGACGGAGCTGCTCGTCGGAATCTTGGATTAAACCTCTGAGGAGACTAAGCTGGGTGTGGCTCAGCTTACAATTTTAAAAAACTGACAGCTGAATAATAGCTATGGTAATTTCAATACCAATAAAGAAGACGTCTTTGATTGCTTTCGTGTCCTTTCTTTTCGTCTTCTATTTTCCTTAATTCTTGACACACATTCTGGCTATGATACCTGTGTGGTAAAATTCGTCCCGATCATTAGACTCAACAGGTGCACTCTGCGATTTACTCTCCAAAACCGAGACGACAAGCTTTCCCACCCTTTCATATTGAAGTCCTCCCACTAGACCAACTTTTGGGCCCTAACTTAGCCTGGATTGATTGCTGAAAGAAGCTTGTTTCATGCCGTTATCCCGCTCATTTTTTCAGATTTTCGTACACCCATCCCATCCGCTCTCTTTTTATGAAGTGTCTTATAGCCAGTGTGCTGTTGTTGCATGAGAAACCGGAAGGGTTGGCTTGATGCAATGATTCGAAATCCTTTTCTGTAAATTTTCTTGACATTTTTTAAACTTCCGATCAATTAGCTGGAATTAATACAATTATTATAGTATCTAAAAGTACGTGGATTATACCAACACAACCCAAGTTTCAACCGAATGGCATGAAATACTTGACGGAAACGACCTGAAAAGATAACAAAAGAGCAGGCGGACAGGCATTTGAGATATCGTTATCCAAGAGATGGTCACCTTTCGTGCTCTATCCTGTAGCCGGAAGGCCAAATAAGGCCAAATATCACGAGTTTCAATACTTAAAATAAAATGAATAGCCTGAAGTCTCGCTACCCTTCCGGTATAATTCCACGATCAGGTTACCTTCTCGCGCGCGCGCCCCCTCGTTTTCCCCAGAGTCAGTCCCGAAGCTTGTAAACTAAAAGAACCCCCTATCCCCTGCCAAAAAAACCGGAAAGTTAGACCTTAGTTACAAAGGTTATATCTCGCACGGTTATACTCATTACAGGCCCCAGCCGGAGCCATAGAAAGAAGTGTTCCCTCACCAAGTACTGTAGGAAGCAAATAACACAACAGCATAAAAGAAATCTTGGATTCTGAACCAGTAAGTAATAAGCAAATAAATAAATAGATAAATTTGTTTCCATAAGCTGCCAAGAATCAAATCAGGGTTCCTATCATCTTTAAACTTTGTAACAGGTTTATTTTCACGGCCTTGGTCAGACAGGCAACGGATGATTCCTTGCCAACCCGCTGTTGCAGCCCCCCCCCCCCCCCCCCCTTCCTTGTCGACCCCCTACAAACTCTACCCCGTAGCTGCAGCTGTTCAGGGTCTTCTTCCTCGGTGTAGATCGAGATTTTTTTTCGGTCATTTGTTTTTTTGTTTTTTGGGGGGAAGGTGCCATCATGTCACAAACTTGGAGAATAAAGGAAATAAACAAAAGTTAACATACAAGCATTCTGTCACCAAACTAGGTAGTCCTTTTGCGCAGGCAGCCCCTTTCTCGTCTTGAATTAATTAAGAGGACAAAGGAAAATGACTCAAAATTTATTCAAGGTGAAATGACTTGGTAAAATTAGGTGAAGTGTTAAGTTCCGCGCAACGATGAGAAGTAGCCTGGAACTAGGCTTCGCAGTTGGGTAAACGGCGAAAAAAAATACCGGCGAGCGATCAAGCGAGCCGGGTGGTAGTCTAGTTAATTTTTTATGGCGTTGCTCGCCGATTTTGTTATGCCGTCTCACAGTTTTACTCCACAGCGAAGCCTCAGTCCCATGCTATGTAGCTACAGGAGTCTTGGCAGACGCAAGATCGAAATGGCGGGTACGTTATAATGTCATATAAAATGACAAATTGTTTTTGTAACCAAATCATCAAAGCATACACTCCCATCATCATCATGGTGAATCCAAAACTGCGGTTTGACCGCAAAATGCAATCATTTAAGTGCCAGCACGATCTCTACTTGAACTTAGTTTAAAACGCACGTATGTAGTTTATAGAGACGGTGCATGAGGGCGAAGAGTAATACGTTGGGAAGACCTTGGGAAGGAGGGTACGTTTTCAAACGTCTCGATCCTCGGCGAGAGGAAACTGTTCTGAATTACCTAAGTTTTTGAACAAAGGTACACAGGTTATCATATATGGTTTGAGGAAAGAGCTACTCTGCTTGTCTGTCGAAAACACATTTTGCGTTATGAATTAAACTTTGAAACAGCTGTACAATAGACGTGAATGACGGTCAGACCGACCTATTCGATTGCCCCCTCCAACGTCACATACCATAGTCTAGCATGTCCCACGGTTACAAATAATTCACGTAAACAGAATTCCCTCCAATTGAAATATTCACTGGTGACTCATCAGCAATAAATAACTTAGGTTTTGGAAATTCCTGACCACACACAAACAGACAATTAACATGGACAATTCACATGGAAACTGACCACAAAATTCAGAAAGTATTTACTCACAGGCAAGGAACGACGACAACGACGCGAGTGATAAAGAAAAGCAGATTCACCCCTGCATTTGAAATAATTCAACATCCAGTTCAGTAGAAATTCTTTTTTTTTTTTTTCCATTGGCCTCATCATTTTGTTTGAAGGGAGGGGCGGCTGTATACACAGGTTATTGTCCATTCCAAAGCTTGCGATGAAACTGGTGCCGGTATATCTGTTGATGATTGGAATATTGCGTGCGTTCAACTGCAACTTACTTTCGCCCACGAGAATTGTCTCGACAATCGGTGGTCCCGGAATTAATGCTGACAATTTTTTGGGTATACTGATATAAAATTAGCCGACGTCGAATTGACCCTCCCGAAGTTACTCTTTGGGAGTAACCCGACCACTATTACTCAACATCAGTTAGAGTCTGCTAAGTTTTTTTCTACAAAATGTCCCTATATGATAACTAAATTTGCAGAAAATGATTTCTCAACCAAGGCTGGAAGACTTTCTTTTTTTTCTTTAATGTAATCTCTTTTTTCGTTTTTTTTAATATAAATATGATAATAAATTAGAACAATCACATTTTTTAATTATTATCATGCCCGCCCAAAAAATAGGCATCTCCTCTTTACAATACCACTACCGTATATGTACATCAGTCACAGTTTTCTTATCATCAGACACCCGAGATCGCTTGTCAATAATGTGCATGGTTCCCCTTATAAGACGAGAAAAGCGTTGACGCATGAGACACGATGGCTGAAAAAGCAAAGAGTAATACAGTCACATTCCCATCTCTTTGAATCTGTTATTTATGATCAGCGTCTTTCGGAGTTCAAAAAGAGAAACACCGTTGCTTCCTTCTGTGTTTCTCTCAATCTCTGTACAAATCGCCATTCGTCTTGTCGTATAGCTTCGACTTCTTGAGGCTCTTTCTCGTAAAACTGTATCAAAATGGCGGTCGAGTTCATCCTCACGTTCGACACTCAGTTCGTTATCAATTGAGCACTTTCGCCTCAAACAAAATCGTACTTTCTTCCGGGCCCGTTTGAGTTCATCTTCGCCGATAGACAACCTGTCTAAACGAGTCAAGCTAGCATAAGGGACATGACCTTTTTCTTCTTTGTGCTGGCAAAACACTTTCGTAACACAGTGTCTGAATCGTTTCCAAGTGTTATGGATGAAAAGCGTTCTTGCTTGTTGTACTTGGTGTTTGGTATGCCCGGCCCTGTAATTGCTGTAATTGCTCTCTAAAGACTTGAAATTCTTCTGGCGATAAGTAGTTTCTCCGCATCCCAGTACATATGTACCTTTTCTAGTAATATGCATGTTTTGACGTTGTTTAGAGAGTCTTTAGAGTATTTCTCCGCTTGACTTCTTCCACTCTACCAAAATACCTCAGTGAATGCTGTCTCCGTGCTTTACAGCCGTTTTAAAATGGAGTGTTTTATATAATGGCGGAGACATTAACAGGTAATCATTTACAACTTCCTTTACATGAAAAAGATTCGTGTTATCTGGCTAGAGCTATTTAGGGACAACAGGAAACTCCTAGGGGTAAAGCCAATTAGCACCCCGCCCCTAGAGCAAATGTTGAAATTAGTACCAGAATGTACAAAATCTCAGCTTCTAAAGGGCTTGGTAGAGAAAACGAATCATTTTAAAGTAGTCTACACTCGACATGATTTTCGTTTTAGTAGAGCAAGCGTTTAGAACTTTACTTGAACGTGCTTCCGTTGAGACATTCTTCCGAAGGAAGTAGGGTCGCGCCAGTTTTCCATCTTAAACAACTATCTTTTTATCGAGTAATTACAACAATGACGAAAGCTAGCTGCGTGCGTGATGATAAATTGCATCTTTGGCGACGTGATGACCTTTGATAAGGTCAAAAAATGACAGAAACTTAGATTGTCGTCGTCGTCACTTAAGCTCCCTATTATATTTAAACCTAAAGGAAGTTATTGGAAAGGGCGTCACACTGGTACACCATCAGCATTTGCGTTGAAAGCTAGTAAGTGGTCTGTTTTGTCAATATAAACAAACAAAAAATTAATTAGAGGCATTTTTAAAATGATCGATGCAATTTTCTTCGCTTTTAGCTTTTTTAAAAACTTTCTATACCGCACAAAGAGTGAAAAGCTAGTTTAATCACATGAATTGCTTTCTACTGGCTTTGGCGGCAGGTACCGTGCTTGCTTAACGCTAAGCATTCAAGTAAGGCTGCAGTATTTAGTCCTTCAAGGTGAAGTTATTAGCTAGTTATTGACCAACTTTCTGTTGCCTAATACTGACATCTTAAGATCCCGGCTTAAATTCTTTGTCGGCGATAGTACGTACAAAATTACAGATCAAGTACGCGACAGGACGTGCAGACTCTACAGATGAAGGGAATGAGTCCCAGGCCGGCCATTGTCTCGAACAGAAAAAGAACGTTCACAAATGAATCGTTCGCGACTAGTTATTCTTTCAGTGAGAGAGAATTCATTTGATATACTAAGCGTTAAAAAATGGCTTATCACGGTGTCTTTTTGGCAAAACATTCTGATAGGCTAACGTGGGCTACAAAAAATGTTTATTTAATTCATTCAGCCAGCCAGCACCCCAGCGGGGTGGGGGGGGGGAGGGGACTTTGAATTTCAAGTGACAGGGATGATCAAATGGGGGCAAAAATAAAGATAAAAAAAATCCCTTGGCTTCAAACAAACCCCAAAACATCCCTGGACCAAAATTTCACCCCCCAAAAAATCCTATGCCCAATTTTCGAGCCATAAAAATTTCCAGAAAGCATTAAAAAACACGAAAAATGGAAACATTATTATTCATACCCCAAAAAATCTCCACTTAAAGGAAAGCCACCCCAAAAAAATACTTGCCAAAATTCTCCCACCTAAACAAACAAAAAGGACAAAAAAAGCAAGGCTGATTTTACAGTAGGGAATATATAATCTTTTAACCAATATTTCGGAATAACTTCTAAACAGTATTTTAAAGGGTGATTAACATCATTAGGGACCTTAAGATACCCCGAAATCGGTGTACGGGTAACGGGTAGCGCCATGTTTTTTTCATTTTGTGATGACGTCATCGACCTTACCCGGTAGAACCAGCCGTTTTTCCGGGGTAGACACCAGTTTTTGCGTAGAAGATTTACGAGTAACTGCGAGTCCTATATGATGGAGAAACGAGTAAGTTTTTAAGACTTTTACGTACAAATGTAAATTGTATGACTCCTTGGCAATGTTATTGCAAGTCTGTTCAAATATTTTTGCCAAATGTGAATTTTAGCTGTAAAGAAAGCGCTTCAAAGTGTATTGATTTTGGACCTCAAATGCGCAGGTTGAACTCTGAAACGATATCAATTTGTAGCAGTATTTGGGGGGATTTCTGAGAATTGCTCGAACGTTTGAGTTTCGCAAAAGAAATAGCATTGAAAGATTTAGCATGGGAGTCACTGTTGAAGTTGACATAGGAATTGTTTGATGATGTGCCTCGATCAAATGGCGGGGTTTGCGATAACAAGCTTTCGGTCGAGGGAATTCCCGCCGAGTTTCTTAAAATCTTTCTATGATATTTCAATAAACCTATGTATAAATGAATTATTTGTTGCAGCTTGTTGTTACGATATGAAGTGTAGAATTTGAGGGAGATTTTGTATGCATTAAGCGACACGCATGTACAAAGTTAATTTTGCGTTCTTGTTCTTTTAACTAAGGGAAGAAGAAGAATTTCGATGTCCTCATCCTCAGTGTCGAACGAATGAAGAAGAAGCATATCATTGGCGTGCTTTCTAAAGAAAGAATATTCGTAAAGAAGAATTTTGGATACATTTGATAGACTTTATTAAACAATTCAGTCAACTTATTTCAGAGGAAAAAGAGCCAACTTCGCCGCCGCAGCAGCCATCTTTGTAAACAATCCTTACCAATCCCCGCGCGCTAATTCTTCGGGTATCTTAATCGAAATAGTGACGCACATGAAAATTTTACGTGTACGGGTACACTACCCGTACCCGTACACCGATATCGGGGTATCTTAAGGTCTCTATTAACTTCAGGCGTTGACAGTAACGTCTGACATCATGAGGTTTTGGATAACTCGCTCCAGCACCTCTCTTGTTTTTTTGTTTTCAGCCAGCAAAAAACTCGTGGGACTCAAAAAAATTATTTTAAAATGAATTTTCGGAATTCATTATAGATAGGCGTGTTTTCAAAATGCCGCATTCCGTTGGGGAAAACGTGCAAGGAAATGCTGTTTTTTCCCCCAGATTTTCCCGGAAAAGACGACTGAGGCCACAGGCGGCCCAAAATCACGTTACAGGGGAAGGGTGTAATATAATTTAGGGGGTGTTTACATGAGAAAACTCGCACCGGCGCGAGTTTCATACCGACATGACTTTTTGATTTCGTATCGCGTTTACATGATGACTGGGTTATTTCACATATGATCTCGTTATTTGAAGGTACACTTCACTTTGATAAAATGCACGAATGATTCAAAATCGCGAACATTAGACCGATTTCACACCGAAACGGGTGGTCGTTTCGTGTTTACATGATACCGTTGCGAGATTTCGTACTGGAGTGAAATTCTCGCCCCGGTGCGACAACCGGAGTGAACTCACGCCGGGGCGACTCGCGCCGGCATGACTTTTTGTGGTGGTATCATGTAAACAAATGTAGAGCCATGAGAGGGAACCGGAGTGAACTCGTCGCGGCGCGAAAGTCGCCCCGGTGCCATGTAAACACCCCCTTACATACCACAGGTGACGCACCGGTGTCGCGTTACAGGCGACCGTTGAAAACGGTCACTGTTACTCCTTTCATAGAAAAGGAGTAACAGTGGTTACGCAATGAAGCCAAAAAACCAGTAAACGACAAACAGACACCAATACGCAGCGGAATACATTGCAGGTAAGTCTTTTTTATTCATTTCATTTAGGAAAAATTAAGGCTTAGCGTTATTTAGCGTTCGCAGATCTCAGTAATATATTTCTCATACAAAATCTCTTATATTTTCAACGGTCGCCTGTAACGCGACACCGGCGCGTCACCTATGGTATGTAAATTACTAGCCTGTTCCAGGCTCTCAGATAGCCGTCCCTTCTCTCTCCAGTTTCCTCCTAGCCTGCATAACAGGCGCTTTATGAATTTTCGTGTTCGCGCTTCCTCAATCCAGCGGGCCCGACTATCTCGGAGGCTAGAGCAGGCTAGTAAATCACATTACACCCTTCCCTTGTAACGTGAGTTTGGCTGGCTGTGTTGAGACTACACCACAGTTGCAAACACATACAAAACTACCCCCCCACCCCTCCCACACACAGACACACACCTGCTTGACACCAATCTTAAAATTGAAAACAGCCACCGTCTCCCCTCAAACATTATTTGAAGGTAGCGGGTGACTGTCTTCAGTCCGAGAGGGGGGGTACTCCTGGCCTGGGAATTCTTGGAAGGGTTGTGCCGCTTGATTCTCTAAATCCTGACCCTATGTCAGACCAAAAAATGTCATTTTCCACACCCGTTTTCAGACCAGACCTCTACATGAAATGCATACCCGTTTTCAGACCTGGCCTTTTGGCAGAAATAACGTTAGCATCACTTAGATTAGAGCGCAAATAAAAAATTCTTCAAATCCATTTCGAATTCGCACATTTCTCTTTCCTTCTTGCTCATTTGGAATTGAAACGATAAATACCTTCATACACTCCAGTACATACCGTAGCTCCCTCGAAAACCATACCCGATTCCAGACCAAAATGGGCAAAGTGTATCAGACCCGTTTTCAGACCAAAACGGCGCAAAACGCCCACCCGATGGGGCGACACATACCTATATATCTTATATAAGGGAGTATCCCCCCCTCGGGTCTACAGGCTGAGCTTCTCCAACAGTTAGCGGTGTTTAAAATCACAAAAGCAAAAATTCGTCTTTTTCATCCGATTTGGCTTTGATTACTTTATGCTCAAAAGAGGATTTTTTTTAGAAAGTTCAAGGTACTTTGCTCACCAAAAATTCGAAAATTCGTCTTGTGCCGTCTTTTTCATCCCATTCAGCATTTTATGGGAAGATTAGTTTCTCACTCGCAATTAGAAGAGTATTCCCTCAGGAAGCTGGGTACTTTGTCTAAGAACAGCAATGGAACAACAGCATGAATTTAAAATATGTACACAACAACAAGAACAATATTATTTATTTAAAAGGTAATTTCATATAACTCTATGTTGACGTGGGGTCTTCATATGAAAAAATTAAACTTCATTTCCCCCACAGTTTGTACAATTCCAAACTGGAAACACTGACCACAAAAACTGATCTATAAACGACGAAGAAAACTGTTCAAATTTCTAAATCTTTGAAGAGGGAATATCTTTTATCGGTTACTTTGTTAACATTACCTGTCGAAAAATAATTTATAATAGGAGGAGAAAAATATTCATTATCTACCGTGCCTCTATCTTGGCACCGGATGTCTTTTCTTAAAAAAAACACACATCTGGGCTTTAAAATAACTCCAGTTCACGGCTCCCAACTCAACAAATATTGTGTTCAATACGAAATAGTTATTCAAGCAGTTTTCACAGTTATGTAACGACAACACTCTTCAATTTACAAGTCAAAATACTCAGATGTTTGTTGGTTTTCATTGCACAGTATGTTACTTTTTTCTTGATCATCAATCACTATGTTGCTTTTGTTGAATGTATTATCCATGTTGACATTACATAAACCCAGAATGCAAATATTGCTGCTGATAAATCATCTAATCCATGCATGTAAATGCCTTCAGTTGTCTTTTGCTTTTTTTCTGAGATAGCATCGTTAATTCATTGACCTAATTCTTCCTCATCCTCGGAGACCCAGGGGCAGTTAGTTGGTTCAGCAAAAATGGCAGCAAAGTGTTCAAGGATGGGTGAGGGAGCCCCTGGGATACTAGTAACTCTTAACAAAATTTTGCTTGTCTGTGATTGGGCACAAAAAATATTTTTTGTGCCCAATAAGAGGCCAGAATCTATTGCACAGCATTTGTGATCTTCTGATACAAAGGAGTTTACCTGCAAACTTGACTGTTCCCTCCATACCCGTGAAAAATTGTCTCCCATGTCAGTCTGGCTTGTACAGGAAAGCTTCATTAGAGAATGAGTCGTGGAACTGGTTTGTTAAGAGTAGCATCCCAGGGGCTCTCTCCCCCATTCATGTAAACTTTCGTCCCCATTATTCCTGATCCAACTGACTGCCCCTGGGTCTCCAAGGATGATTCTTCCTCAGAAACATAGCAAAAATCATTTGTTAAACAGATTCTAATTGTTTTGTTTTTGCTCACAATGCCACCTTGCTACTCTCAATCAATCTTGCAAAAGACAGTGAGTACATTAGTCAGATAACAAATTCATGATAGTACATGCTAGTTGGTTTCTACTAAATCTGTACAGAATTTCTGGTTCATGCAAAACAGGCTGCTGCTCTAATTTACAGTGTTAAACTCAAAGTTAAAAAGCTTAATCTTGAAAGCCATCGTAAAAATCAAAAATAGTTAAAGCATCATAATCATCAAAACCATCTAAATCAGCATCACTGTCATAGTCATCTTCTCTGACATTTTTACTAATTCGGCAATAATGTTTTTCTGGCATTGGAGTTCCAGGAAAAATATAGCTTCTCCAAGCAAACTGTAGTCTAAGTATGACTCCAGGCTTGCCTCTACTGCGATTTGCGACTGCACCAACAACTCCTGCAAGATATCCAAAATTTCCAGTAGGATACTCAACAGTAAACAATCCAATATCTTCTCCATAGGGACCATACATTTTGGGGTAGCCCTCATCATCTTTCTTGTTGGTGTAAAAAGTGAGCTGATTAATCATCAAGCCAGAAGAGACTTCGACTCTAACAATTCTCTCATTTTCCTCCAGATGAAATTTATGATGTTCCTCAGCTTCATCACTTGTATAGCCAAATATCATTGCAGTGTCCTCATCATACAATTTGTAAAAAAACCTGAGACCTCCCAACACCAATTCCCCATTCCACCGTCGGAACCATAGTTCCATTCCATTCACAAAGCAGTTGTTTTCTAAATCTTCAAATGTATATTCATCAGCATAATGTTTGTGATCTGGTATATGCCCACTATTTGCATAGGAGCGTCCCCAAATGACAACATATTTGGCAAAATCCCTGGGCAATACCCATTTATCAGGAGGATCGATTTGCTTGTTATGCCAATTTGCGTCAGCTTTTAAATCTACCCACTCCATTTTCAGTCTCTGGGCCTCATCCAGCATCTCTGTGCACACACAAGAATTAGCTATAAGCTCTTTTTCGGTGACTTCTTTGAGATACTGCTCTGATAAAGTAGGGAGTTTAACAAGAGAAAGCAATTGTGGGAGAAGCCCTTTCCGGCTGTCCAAGTCACGGTCAATATAGCTCAGAACTGCTTGCAACACTATTTTTTCTCTCTCTTCTTCACACGGAACCAAATCTTCAATAACTATACAAAGGCCATCGTCTGCAAGCAGGTCAGTCAAAAGATTGTAAGGAAGCAACAAGAATTCCTCTTCCTGAGAAATATCTGCGAAATGCCTCAAAACGTATCTTTTAGCTACTTTGCTAAGTTCTTCCAAAGCGAACACGTCTGCCAACTGCCAAAGACCTAAACATGTTTTATCATCGACAGCAACTTTTAAGAAATCTTCGCATGATTTCCTCACAAATTCAACCCCCAAATAATTTGCTGCCTCCAACACAGTTTGCACGTTGTCCTTGTTGATCTCAATAGCTCCAGAATAAGCGAATTCTATCAAATTGTTAACGGCGGTTTCGTTTAATCCGAATAATTCAATTTCATTCTTGCTTCCCTCTTTCCATTTGCCGCCAAGTAGGACTTCAAAATACGGGCTAAACGACGCAAGGACAACACGATGAGCTTGGATGCTACGTTCATGGCTGGTTTTGAGACTGACGTCGCTATACTTACTATCTTTGTACATGGTGAAAAGTCTCTCAAACATACTGGAGCCATGGTCCTTGTCTCTGAAGCAGAGACTTTGACAAGAATCTGGAAAAGGCATCCTCAATTGCAAAGGTTTATCTGCCTTGCCCGCCATTTTGATTTTAGGGATTCACCCTTCACCAGTCTCTCTCTCTCTCTTATGGCTAAAATTGGCTAAAATGGGGGTTGACCTAGGGTTGACTTGGGGGTTGACTCGGACTTAGCCTGCGTAACAAGCGTTTCCGTTAGGTTTCGGAGCAAAGGAATAAACGACCTAGCAGTTCTCCCCCTTCATGACCTAACAGAACCGTCTAGAAGATTCAGAAATATGCACTCAATGTATTATAGGCCTATATTTGCTCGTACAAATATTTATAAGTACAGTTTTTTACCTCGTACTATTATTGACTGGAATCAATTGCCTCAAGACATTATAAACTTAAATTCCTCAACTAGTTTTAAAGATCATATTATTGACTTTATTAATTAATTTATCCTTGTTACAATAATTATTATGGATGAGCTGTACACTAGGAAATAGCATTGCGCTGTGCATTACATATCGTTTGAGGTAGCACATTAAAGTCTAAGTGAAGTGAAGTGAAGTGAAGAAAGACCGAGGAAGGGGATTTTCGGTTTTGACCGAGCGAGAAATGAAACCAATTTGTCGCGCGGTCTTTGACTCTCGTTCCTCGTTCTTTGCTCCTAAACCGCACAGAAACGCTTGACGCAGGCTACTCGGACTCAAAAGTGACCAGAAGGGACGGGTAGTTGGTACGCACTACATACAGGAAACATACAGTTCCACAACTCAAAAGGAAGTGGCAGTAGCTGCGGCCGTACTAGGGGACTTAAACGAGTTATTTCCAATTAACTATTTAAAGTTAACTGATTATCTTTGAGTGCACCTGGGTCGTCTACCGGTGACGGCCTCCGGACCGTCTTAACCGAGGGCTTATGGCTGGTGTACGACGTCCTGACTGACGTCATCGCAGTATATTAGGGACCTTACGAAACCACGACGGCAACGGGAACGTCAAAAAACAATAGGTTTAATGAGCAAAACAACAACTCTGCACGTGCATCATGCTTTTTTGTACATTTCTTTGCCTTCACTGCACAACTAAGACGTGAAATGACCAAATTTTAAGTTTACTTGGGAACGGGAACGGCAAGGCGATAAATTCTACCATCTCTGTCCGAACTTGAGGGCGTTCCCCTTTCTTCAGCTCCAGCGAAAATCCCCTTCTTGTAAGTAACAGGGCGAATTGGGATAATCGCGAAAAAGTTTAAAATGATGCGAAGTCTGTTTTTCAGCGACGTTTTCATGGACGTCGCCGTTGTCGGATCGTAAGGTCCTTATTAACGTTAGAACGAGGACGATACTATGTAAGAAGGGGCACTGGGGCACAGTGGAATATTAGGCACAGAGAAACAGTGGGCACAGAGGAGCAGTAGGTACATAGGAACAGCCGGCGTAGGCACGGAGGGAACAGTGGGCTTAGAGGAACACTGGAGCACAGAAGAACAGTGGGTACAGAGGAACATTAAACCGGGTACGGTTATGCAAACCAAGCAATTGAGGCCTGCCGGTGATAAAAATAACTAAAGAGGTTGATAACTAACCCGGTTAACTTGCCAAGTCAGGGCCACAACCAATGTCTGGCAAGGTTTGCGGGTGCTCATTCTCGCGGGCTCAGAAATCTCCTTTTGATCGAGTTGTGGCTAAAAGGCGTGCCTTCTGGTCTCAGGGTGTTTTTTTTAAATTTTGTTCTAAGGGCTGAGGGATCCTCTAGTCCGTCTGCATGCGAAAACTTTCTCACGCGGGTAACTAGGCGAGGTTTAAATAGAGATTTTTTCTGAAAAGCTTCACGTATACGGCAAACGACCAACGTCAGATTCAACGGTTGAGAATTTCTCAGAATAGAAAATAAGCAGATAAAACTGCTCAAAACAATATTCTTATGGATAAAAAATTGCGTGAAACTACAAATTTATCAGAGTAGAAATAATGAACAGTAAATGAGGAACTTGGTCACATGGTACAAATTCGCGTTTGCCATTTGACGTAGGCATTCAGCTTGATTCAGCTTAATCTCTCTTATATTTTTCATGGTTCTAGGCCGTGTTCTTCAAGCAAAAAATAAATACGGCTTTCTCTTAGGATTTAGGGGAAGAAAGGGAAGAAGGGGGACAAGGTGTATCTTGGGCAACGGAAGAGGTCGCGATCTGTACAGTACCGCAAGTGATCCCCGACCGCAAATGATCCCGAGACCGCAAGTGATCCCCAAAATGCACCGCAAATGATCCTCGACCGCAACTGATTCCCAAAGTCGACCGCAAATGATCCCGTGAAAAATTGAGGAATGGACTGGATCTTCGGGACTGATTACAAAAAAGGACTGATTATAAAAAGGAACCTTTTTCTTTTGCCTTCTAAAGAAAAAGGCATGGAGGACGCCAGATCTCAGGTGAATTTGTACAAGGCGTATTTATTTTGTCTTTTAACGCCTAGAAGCTCAACTTGTCTACTGAGGAATACAAAGCCGGGCACCCTTTACATAACAAGCGCTTAATTGACTTTACTGATCTTTTTGGAAGTGTCGAATTAATTTTCAGATATTTAATTATGATTAATCTCTGAAGTGTTAATTCTACGTGATAAACAGCAAGAAATTTGTTTGTAACCCACGTGCTTGTTACGAAACAAGACATGATTTAAAATAAACAAAAGTCAAAATGCCCCCGAACTTATCAGTGTTCACAGAATTTGGTTTATTTCGAAATAGCAACTTCGTTACATCTTATGAACATGTTGCGAATAGTTATATTGACGCTTATATGTATATTCATTTGTTGTGCCTTTGCTGGAGACAGTTACCAGGAATCTAGACCTGGTAAAGAAAAACACAAAAGCGAGGTAAGCGGTAGTTATGTTTATTTTTACCAACCCAGCCAGAAAGAATGCCAACATTCGGATTACGGTAAGCACGTGGCTAGGTATTCTATTTAACAAGTATTTGGAGACTGACGGGGCCATAGTAATACACAAAAAAATTGCTATTGTTATTATAACGGGAATAGTGTTCCTGAGCCTCTAGATTTTCTGCTCCCAGACTCTCTACTGGGGCTATCGTTCGCCCTCGGCGATCGCAGATCTTTCCAATGTCACCTCAAGATTAAGCTTTGAAGACGCACCTAGCTTAGTAGGATGCTTAATTGCACATGCGGTTGGCGTCTCATGAAAACAAGTTACTGGCCCCATTAATATTTCAACCAAACAAAACTTCTAAAAACTTATAAAAACAAACGCCAGTATAAATTTGGAAAGAAAAAATCCCTCCTTAATTCAGTTTTCAAAAGACTTGACGAATTGACGAATATTGTATTTTCTCTTTGTTATCAGCCTCAACGAAAAAATGTTCCAATAGACGATGACGTATACGATTCTTTGCTATCGGTCTTAAGTGGAGCTAGAAGGTTCCAGGATTAGCCTAAAACTGATGATCCAACTTTGAGACAACGGGTTTACAGAAATGGAAAAGTAGTTTGTACGAAATTAGAGACGTACATGATCCCATGACAGGGAAAATTTGCCAACGAATTGTACACAAGGCCTCAAATTGTATTGTGGTAAAAAAATCGGAGGTGTCTAAAATTGTAGATTGTGCTTATCAAGAAACGAATGATCCATACATCTTACCAATATACCGGAATATCTGGAAGAATAATTCAAGCAAACCTGAATTCCAGGAAACAGAATCAGTGGGTCCGCCCTCTTTTCCAGAATAAAGCTCCTCTGAGACCAATTAAGGCCTCCAAAGCGCAGGAGAGGCATCAGGTAGATCTGGTGAGCATGGCTAGCATGCCAGTAATGATAGATGGTGAAACATTCAACTACATTATGTCAGTGATAGACATTTTTAGTCGGTTTGTGTTTTTACGTCCTCTTCAAACTAAGGAGTCCGCTGAAGTGGCTGAACTGTCATCTTTTAGAAATTTACAATGATCGAGCACGGTCCCCTTGAAATTCTCCAGAGTGACCAAGGAACAGAGTTCAATGGTGTAGTTAACTTGGTTTGTGAATATCTCAATGTTCGTATTATCAAAAGCTCAGCTTACAGTCCGCAAACCCAGGGAAAAGATGAACGTTCCCATAGAACGTGGAAAGAGAAAGTTAAGTTTGACATTGTAAGTGGCGATGACTTAAACTGGGTAGAATATCTATCTGAATATCAGAAATTGTATAATGAATCTCCACACAGCTCACTGGGATTTCTTACACCATTTGAAGTGTACTTTGGCCGGCCCCCAAACAGACTTAAAAACAAACTTTTTCTTGATGAAGGAATGGATTTTGAAGTTCAAGACGAAAATGAGGAGGCATTTCCAAGGGTAGACGAAATTCTCAGAGAGAAAGACCTGCGTGAATTAGAAAACGATAGATTTTTGTTGAGACAGAAGGCTTTAAACGCTTCTAACAATGCGACGCAAAAAATGGTCAAGAGGGAGTTAAAGCGAAATCCTCCTTCACTGTATTTCATAGAATTCCCTCTTCAAAAAATGCCGTCAAAGGGAAAAAGAAATCTTTGAAGTCTACCCACGAGGGGCGTGTCGTGGACATGGACCATGCACTGCACAGGTACAAAATTCAGTACACAGATCCAGTCACCTTAAAAGGAAAAAAATTTGGTTCAAAGTTGACGACATTACGTCTCTTACAAAGGAGGGAGAAAATAAGAGACAAGAAAAAGCTAGAGAAAAGAGCTTTGGCAAAAAGCGAAAATGCCCTGTCGGAGGGTCTGATAAAGAAAGAAAATCTTCCAAGGCGACGAAGTGTATAATGGCTCTAATGTAACCTGTCCAAGCTAGTCTGTTGGATGCTAGTATAGATCAAATAATTTCCTCCAAAAAATTGAATGGGGATACGGTAAACTAATACTTTGACTTCTTAGGAGAGAAGCTGTTCTGCGAGAACGAACATCTTTGCCTGGGAAGCTCCTATTTTTATCCTCCTTTGCAGCGACAAGATAACAGAGGAACGTATAGCAAATATATCCGAAAAAAGTCACTTTGGGAGTACGAAAACTTGAAAGGCACTGGATTCTTGTTTTAATTAGTTTCGTTAATTTGTGCATTTACATATACGACTCCTCTTACTGTTCTCAAGACACCTACAAAACTGTTTTCGGGACCATAAAAAGCAAGTTATCAGGCAGGAGCTTCAACACTTAAAGTCAGAAGATAGCGCACTCTTCCAAGAGGAAAACTGGGATGAAGAAATACCTAATTGCCCAAAACAAAAAAACCAAGAGGACTGTAGTGTGTTTACTTGCCTTTTTGCTAAACATCTGATTCTTTCAAACAACTTGGATGAAATAGAGCGTGACGATACGGATCCGCGAGGCGAAATGACTGGTGATTTACTGGCCCTGGCAACACCTGGAAACAAAGTTGCTTATCTCCCTCTCCCTAAAAATCTGCAATCATTCATCAGCAATGATCTCCATACCTCAATCTCCACCGAAGATCAGAAGGTTGCACTAGATCAAGAAGTTGCTAGTGCCGGATTAACTTATCGATAGCCTCCCACACCTAAGGACGGAAACTGCTTGTTTCACGCAATGAGTGACCAGCTTACTAGAGTGGGAAGACTCCCTCAAACACCATCAAAGCTTCGCTCAGATCTAGTGGGCTATCTTAAAAGTAATTCTACAACCCCGGATGGTGTTCACATTCGGGAAATTATCAACCATGGTGGTTGGGACACCTACCTGCGAAGAATGTCAAGGGATGGCGAGTGGGGCGATTGGATTGCTTTGTGGGGGCTGGTGAACATGCTTAACCTTCCTGTAGCTTTGGTGTCCAGCTTAGGGGAAGGAGGATTACAAATTATTAATCCAGCCACAAATGGAGATGAAGGAGGGGACATTACGATGTTATGGCCTTGCTTGGGCATGAAGCAGAAGTTCATTACCATAGCCTGGAAGCCCCTAACGACCCTGTTACGGAGATGAAAGCTAAATACAGAGAAGGAAAAGTCACTGAGGACATCTGCCCAAAGTGTGGGAAAAAGTTTGCGTGCTATTCCCAAGGAGTCTTTGCAGGGTTAAATGGCATGTTTGCAGGTATACTCCGACGACAGCGTCTTTTGCGATAATTTCCATATGTTAGAGGACTTCGATTTTATGCAATGAAGGACACGCTAATTCATAACTGCAGTCCATAACAGACATTGTATTACCTCAACGAACCTTTTAATATATAATTTCGTTTTGTTAGTGTTCAAAGCCCGAAAGAGTTTTTCCTAATCATATACAGACGTTCGCAGTTCGAACCTATGACAAGGAATGTCAAGAAATAAACGATCACATTCACTGTGATAAAAGTTATTATTTTCAAAAGTTGATAGTGAGTTTAGCCGATTAATTCAGTGATTATGAGAAAGTTCTTATCTATTTGGAAGTCTACTGTTTTAAGCTTAATTTTGAAATCGTAACTAAATAAGACACTGCGATGAGTTGCAGCTGTGTTTCTTTGATTTAATGAAGATTTAATAACCGTATGTTGAAAGTTTATTTTTTGTTTGCTTTTATTTGATCATGTTAACAAAGTCTTGAAAGAATTTTTTTATTTAGTTTTTATGTAATCATTTGCTTTTAATGTAACTTTTTGTAATAATAATAAAATTGAGACAATGATCCGCAAACTTGAGTCCAAGCCCTTCCTATTTTTCTTTCGGGATCATTTGCGGTCGACTTTGGGGATCACTTGCGGCCGAGGATCATTTGCAGTCCATTTTGGGGATCACTTGCGGTCTCGGGATCATTTGCGGTCGGGGATCACTTGCGGTACTGGACAGATCTTTTTCCGCTGGGATATCAATTGCCAATCAAAACCCTCCAAATTGATCACGTGGAAGGGTGGCCGGCCAAGAAACTGAAAATGGCGAAAGGTGTAGAAAAGCCGGCTGTGCTCGAGAGGTCTTTCTCTAATACTATGGAAACGTTAAACGCGAACGATAAAGACCATGGCTCTCATATCCTAAAGGGGCTTTTAGCCATGTACAAGGATGGCAGATACAGCGATGTCAGCCTGAAAATTGGTCACGAGCGAGCGATACGAGCCCACCGTGCTGTGTTGGCATCTTTCAGTCCCTATTTTGAAGCTCTTCTTGGTGCCAACTGGGAAGAAGGAAACAAAGATGAGGTAGAAATACCAGGCCTAGATGAGAGTGCTGTTTGTGACGTGATAGAATTCGCATATTCTGGAAATATCACCATCAACACTGAAAACGTGCAAACTTTACTGGAAGCAGCAAATTATTTGGGGGTCGAGTTTGTCAAAAAATCGTGCGGAGATTTCCTGAAAGGTGGCATTGATGATAAAACTTGCCTCAGTATCTGGCGTTTGGCTGATTTCTACGCATTGGAAGAACTCGTCAAAGTGGCCAAACGGCACTGCCTGCGTCATTTCACAAATGTTTGTAAGGAAGAGGAATTCTTGTGTCTTCCTTTCAATTTCTTATCTGATCTTCTTGCGGAAGAGGAACTTTGTGTGGTGACTGAAGATTTAATTCCACGTGCAGAGGAGAGGGAAAAAGTCGTGTTGCAAGCAGTTTTTCAGTACATCAAACACCATAAAGAAGAACGAAAGGCACATCTTCCCAAATTGTTATCATCCCTTGTGAGGATTCCAACTTTGTCAGATGAGTATCTGTTGGAACTTACCACCCATGATCTCCTAGTTGGCTCTTGTGATGAAATTCTAGAAAAGGCCCAAACGCTGAAAAAGGACCCCACTGTGAAAGACTCACCCGATGAAAAATGGGCAATCCCAAGAGAATTTGCAAACTGCATTGTAAAATGGGGACGCGCTTTTGCTAATGGACGGCAGGTTCAACCAGAAATTGCCCAACACTCAGACAAAGACAGGCTTGAAAATTTGGAAATTGAGTGTTGCGTTACAGGCATGGAATTCTGGATTAGACAGTGGGATGGTCGACCTGTTCTTGGCGGCCTAAAGGTTTATTATGGTACTGACAAGACAACAATATTTGGGGATGGTTGTGGTGGTATTTACAGCAGCACAGCTCAGGAACACCATGAACATCATGAATTTCATCTGGAGAAAAATGAAAGGATTGTGAAAGTTGATGTGAATTCTGGCTGGATGATTGATAAGCTCATATTTTACACTAACCAGAAAGATGAAGATGGCAATCTTAAAAGCTATGGTCCGTATGGTGGCAATGGTGGTAGTTTTCATTCAGAGACACCTCCAGGTTCGTATGGATACCTTGCTGGAATTTCCGGTGCAGTTGTAAGTTCACAAGGTGAGGCCGGCATAACCAGGTTGCAGTTTGTTTGGCGAAGTTATATCTTCCCTGGTGATCCAAAGCCACCAAAAGGTTTTTGTGTATTGGATGTTGATGATGAAGATTATGATGATTATGATGACTATTATGATACTGATGATGATGATGATTTTGATGAGTATGACGATTATGACGATGAATATTATGATGATCTTTATGACCAAGAACTTGGTGTTCAGCCTTATATGTTTGAACCACTTGCCTGATGTGAAAGCTCTTTATCTGAATTAGGTAAGCTTGCAGACAAACTTTATTTAGTTTGCCAGGTTTGCTCAAACTTAGATGTTATCAATTTAACTTGATTTATGTGGATCATTGGTGTTGACTGTTCTTTAGCCCCTCTAGTGGAAATGTCTGTGGGGTTTCTGGAATGAAGCTTGCTTGAAGTGACTTCTGATAAACTGCTAAATTCCCTTTTTGTTTAGCTTTTTTATATGAATGTGAATCAAGGAGAATTTTGCCTTAAGATCAGGAGTCACTTAGGGGTTTATTACATTCACCCTTTCTTTGTTAAAATATTATTTCCAGTCATATGAATAATGATTGAAAGTGATCAAAATATGTGAAACAAGAAGAAAAACTGTAAAGACAGTACATATTTCTTATTGACTGTGCAATTCCTTGGTTAAGATGGAAGGATATCTGCTGTGTTCTTTTTGTTGGCCAAAAGAAACTAAATTAAATATTGTTTCTTGTGACAAGTGAAACATGCAATCCCAAGTGATCATAATGGGCTCATAAGTTACATAGCCAATCAGAACATAGGATTTCATTCACTTTGCCTCCTCTCACACTTGGATGTGCTAATAAATTGCTTTGTCTTCTTGCAGATGATTGGTTGACAACTTAAGATAAGTGTTAGATACAGTTTAAAATAATATTATAATTTTACTTGTTACACCTTCTTTGGTATCAATTACATCCTGATCAACTGAGATCTCAAAATGCACAATTTTGAAGTTGCACGAAGAATTTAGCTTACCGGTATTTGTAATTATAAGCATACATGTCTGAATTAAATCTTAGCTCTGAAGTGTGACCACAGTCAGTAAGTTTGCTTTTGTTTCACATAACGTCTGTTCCCTCTTAAGACTTGTGTATGTGCCTCCAAATCATGGTTATTTGGACATCATAATAATTATTATACAGAATAACGCCTAAGCTCCTTGGCCGATAGTTTAAAAAATAATGACTAAGTGCATATTATGTACCATTTCATTGTCATTATTGTGTACACTTAAGGCGGAACTAAACTGTAGGTCATTATTTTTAATAAGGGCGCATTGTTCCACCTCAGGGATATTTTCTTATTTATTGAAAATATTAAGCTTTTCAAAACAGTGAAAAAGTGCATTAATAAAGATTGAGGTAGAATATGAAAAGTCCCTTTTTTACTTGGCAATAGAAGAGCAGGCAATATACATATGCACAAGCATGTGTGAAAATTGCCCCCTAAGAAGTGAGGCAAGGGAGTTGGTGCTCCTTATGGGTAACAACTTTCACACATTTGCCACTGTTTAATTACCAGTAAAACACCTTGTTTACCCCTCAAAATTTTGTCTAAGTATTGTTTTCTATTTCTCCTGTTTATAACTGTTGTCATCCCAAGATAAAGCAAAAACAATACTTAGGCAGAATTGTGGGCTATTAATGTGTATTATGGGCAATGCAAAAGTGACAAATGCTCTCAACTTACACTAATACTGTTGGGGAAAATCAAGTTTTTGTAGTGTAATAAATTGGCCTTGAACCCTTAAATAATAATAATAATAATAATAATAATAATAATAATAATAATAATAATAATTAATAATAATAACAATAATGATTGAACTTTATTAAAGTCTCATGTCTTATAGCTCAGGCACAGTGCCTTACTAATTGGGGAGACTAAAACTAATAAAATATAAGTGAAATATTGTTTTGATTGTTGATTTTGTCAGTATAATCCTGTGGTGTGACCATTTAAGTACAACTTATTTAGCATTTTACTTAGTTATAGATCGTTTTCACTGTCACACAACAAAAAAAGCAATTGGAAACTGTCCAGTGGAAGAAGCCAAGAAAATGAAATGTTATAATAGACTAATATTTAAATAATTTGTCCAAGTCTCAGCTCTTTGTAGCCCACAGTTTCTGAGTTATTTGCCGAAACGTTTCACGCACCTTTGTAGAGCTTTGTATGGAGACGCCATATTGGTGTACCTTTTTGGTACACCAATAAAAAACATGTGGAGTTCGCTTTTTCTATCAAAGCTCTTTCTTTTCACTCAAGAACTACCATACATCTGTACGTGTGCATAAACATATCTTCTAGTGCTTGAAATGGTTATACTGCTGAAAATTAAGAGGAGAGACTTTTTTCCAACTAGACAGCATTCCTATTTTGGTGTCATGCACTGTGAAAACTCGGAAGTTCAAATTGCTGTATTTTCGAAATGAAACATGCTATGGGAATGGAAACGTGTACAAAGATTTACTTTTTGTTTATCTTCAACTTAGTGTAAATAAGAATTCGTAAAACCTCGCTATTTTGACTTTACAATTTGATGACGTCACTGTGAAAACCATCTATAGGTGTTTTTTGTGATTTAAAAATTTTCTTTAACTTTGAGGTAATTGGCACCCTAAGGAATGACTACAACTAATGTATGTCATGCTGGAGCCATTCCTCTCTGACCAAGAATAATACACAAGTTTGGAGACAAGACCATTGATGGTTGCCCTCGAGAAAATCCACAGCTTTTCCTAGACCAAGATGGTTAGTTTTTCGAACTTATTTATGATTCTAGATCATGGTTCCACTTCCATTCCCGAAAGTGATGTGAAGGGAGTGATGGTGAACAAAAAACTGACCCGCAGTCTATGGACTATCCCCATGGACTACCCATATGGATTACCCTAAAATGGACTATTCCACTGACGTTTGGTGATTAGGGTTAGGAAACTGAGTGAATCAGTTTCCATTTAGGGTCATTATACTGGGAAAACTGACCTGAAACTTGATTCACTTGGTTTCCTAACCCTAATCTCTAAACTTCAGTGGCGTAGTCCGTTTTAGGGTAGTCCATGGGGATAGTCAATAGACTGGGGGTCAGATATTTTCCCCACCACCACTCCCTTCACATCACTTTCGGGGATGGAAGTGGAATCATGATCGCGAATCATGAATAAGTTTAAACACCATTACAAAAAATCTCTAGTCCAAAAACTAACCATCTCGGTCTGAGACTCTAATCCATTGGGAAGTTAATGGTCTGGGGATCAGTGATTTGTCCACCACCGATAGGAGTCGAGTTTGATGAAGGGATGATATATGGAGCAGCTTGCATTTGCTTGGCGTTATTAGCTCTGTTCCTCTCACACCTGAAACAAAGCGTAAAGATCTTGTTTTAAATTTGTATTTGGTCATTGTTTGCAGCGGTCCTTGCTTGTGATATCCTGCGAGCAATGATGGTAGGATACGATATCAGATACGAACGGGAAGACTGAGGCTGATTGCCTCCCCTTGAGGTCCCGCGCGCGATGGGGACTCCCCTCGCGCGCCCCGTTAATACGGACACTGAGGGCGTCTAAGAAAGTGTCCGTATTCAGAGCGGGTTGAATTCAGGGAAAATGTAAGCGCTTTCTCTTCCGAGGGACAAAGCAAACTGCCCGTAATAATGAGGTGTAGGAATCAAGCGGGCGCGGGTGTCCGCAAGCGGGGTTCAATTTGAAGAACTAGCTGAGCGCCTGCTACTGACAGTTTGTTTAAGGCAACGGACTGTTAGTTATGTCTTTTATTTCGCCCCAAATAAAGAAAGCTGTTTACTACATTTCAAACAGGTTTTGATAAACGCTAAAATGAAATTGTGGAGGCCGTCGATCTTATAGCCTTTGTAGCAGGCGGTTTTGTTGGATGCTTTTGTTTACTTTAAGAACCACAAACGCCAAAACAAAAAACCGCCTAAGGCCCGTTTCAAACGTCGTGCCGGCAGCGCAGGCGCGTAGCTGGGGTACGAGAAGGGGTGTTCGTACTGATACGAATATTTCCGAACAGCGGGAAATACTGCGAGACCCGGGCGCGAGCCTCTAGGGGTTTCTTGGGGCAAATTGCTCCCCCAGAAAACGGTTAAAATCTAGAAACCTGTAAGGCTTTCGAATTTCATTTGTACTCCGAACTCCTAACAATTTCATTTGTGCCATAAGACGGAAACGATACTGTTAGCGTTTTCTTGCAGGGTCATCATTTAAACTGAGCTAAAACTCTCAAGTATGTTTTCCATTCCTCCACTATTTGCTAAAAGCTGAAAATTAACAGCTTGTGTTTTTAGTCCTCCATCATTGACTTGCAAAGGGGGTTCGTTCGAACCCCTCGAACCCTCCCCTCCCCCCCACTCCTACTCGCCTGTCGTGCTACCGCCGTACCGAACTTAATTGATCGAATTAAATTCGGCTTTAGCTCGACAGTAGCGCGACGTTTGAAACCAAGTAGTGCTACTGCCGCGTAGCACGGCAAAGCTTGCCGTGCTACACAGCAGTAGCTGGACTTTGTTTCAAACGTCGCGCTACTGCCGCGCCGAATCTCAATTCATAAATTATGAATACATTAGAATAGATTTAAAAGTTTGCTTGACCGTTTCTTTTTTTGTGTGTTTTGTTTTCGGCAACAACCATTCTATTCGACTGAATTAAATTCGACGTCTGAAACCAAGTCGTGCTTGTGTCGTGCTGCAGTCGAGCTACAGTCGAGCCAGCTTAGCACGGCAGTAGCACGACGTTTGAAACAGGCCTATTTCCCGGGGCCTATCACGTAGACTCACGTAGACACAGGCCCTGCTCCTTATGCACCTATCAATGTTTAGCCCCAGGGTGGGGGGGGGGGGGGCGGCGGGCAGACCCAGGGGAATTTGACATTTTAATGGAAGCCAGAGTCAAATTCCCCACCCCCAGGCGCCTACTAAATGTCAATTTCCCGCCTCTGGGGTAACTTTTTCTAACAGAGTCAGGACTTAATAATTGACAGGTTGGAAAGGATATGTCTTTTACAATCTCACATAGAAACAGAAACAGAAGGAACTAAGGGCGCTTTCCATTTGTCAGAACTGGTCGGCCGGACCATTGCCGGACCAGTCATTTTGACTATGAAATCGGCTTTTTCCAAAGGGTTTTTGCAGAAAACTAGCTCCTTCCTACACACTATTTAGGATTTGACCGATCTGGTTGGATAGTTTTGATCAATGGTGAAATTCTCATTACGACGGAAAGGGTCTGGCCGGTCAGTTCTGACAAATGGAAAGCGCCCTAAGACTCTTCTATTTATAAACATTCGATCATACAATGAAAGAAGCGATGGTTCATATATACCGAAAAATAAAACAGATTTCCTCACCTTTCTTTCGCTCATGTTGTCTTGTTACTTTCAAGAAAAGCAGAGGTCATTTACCTCTGGTGACTTGTGGGTATTACCAAGATGGCACGTCACTCATTTCCAGTTTCTCTCAGTCTTCCAAGATGGCGGCCAAATCAAATTCCCAACCCTGGGGCAACGCTTAAATGTCAAAATCCCCACCCAGGGGAAAGCACGCTCAGTCAATTTCCCGTGGGTAGCCCCCCCTCCCCCCACCCTGGGGCTTAACATTGATAGGTGCATTAGCTTTTTGACTTCGCAGACTAGTACCTTTATTCGGGAAGAAGACATGTCCCTCATGTTTTTTTCTTTTGTATTTGTGCTTGTCTTCACCAATACTTCCACCATGTCATCTGTCTTACGTCGCTTTTTCTATCCTAGTCGCTTGCCGGGATACCATGAAACGGTAACGCCAGCCACATAACAGGAACGATCAGATATAAACTGCATAGATTGATAGATAGAAAGATAGATAGCCTTTATTTTGAAACGATAAGTATTAAAGCTACATGAGCTTGTGGGGTCGTTTGCAATTAACTAATCACTAAGTAACTAAAAAACTAAAAACTAGGGGTATTTACAGAAAGAACGTTGAACTTAAGTCAGGGATATTTACAAATAAGAAATTGTGAGCATAATTTTTTAAGTATATACATAGAGGATATTACACGGTGGCGCGAAGATATGAATTTTATTTTCGAGTGGCAAAACAATATTTCACGAACGAGCGCAGCGAGTGAGTAAAATATTGTTTTTGCCACGAGAAAATAAAATTCATATCTTCAAGCCGCCGTGTAATGTTCTTTTTATTATATAGACAAAAAGACATCGATAAAGTAATAGAGGGAAATGACCGAAATTACGTCATCGATAAACTCACGTGTGAGATAATAGAAAATAAACCACTCGGGTCCCGGATGTAGTTTTTATGACGTTTTACGAGTAGTATATTTTCCAGTAAAACACTCGTGTCTATATAATAAAAAGTCATCTTTTCTAAAATTACAAGTGGATGCAGACGTTTTCTTAAAACTAAATTCATTAAAATTAACTAGCTGAGCGGATTTTAAAAAATGTTTGGACTGGTCGACAGTACTTCTTCCTTGGCCAAGATCGTATTTCCTTTAAAGGTTATTTTTAAAATAATGGTCTGATATAAAGAGGAAAATGATAAAAAATATTAACATTATTTTTTATTTCCTGAAATCTCCCATTGCTGAATATACTCAGGCAGTAATAGGAAAAAGCATATCTGTCCTAGGATCTTTAGTAAGTAAAAGTACTTTGTCTCAGCCCGCCTTCGTTTCAGCTGCTTTAAAATGTGCATATTTTCTCTCATTGTTTTCGCATTGCTTTTTATGTGAAAAATACAATGAAGTTTTAGCGGATGCACTGTTTTTTGGCGGATTTTACAAAGGTCACGTGACTAGACCAGGTGCAAGTGAGGCTTAGCGATGAAGATAAACATCGTGAAATGTGTTCTTCTTTCTTGCGGCAGACAAAACACGGCGAATCGTTAACATGGAAATTTACTCGACTTGGAAATCCTAAATGTCTAGTCCTTCACGTCAGGTAGGAAACCGTCGCCTGCCACCTTTACCGAGCGGTTCGAGGCATAGTCCGAGCAATGTGCGAGCCTCGAGCGGTGGCCATGGTTCATCTCCCGTGTCAGGAAAGGCTGTTAAAGGGCATGCTAGCAACCGATCGTCAAATAACCATGGCGGTCATATTAGTCAAATAGATCTGACCGCAAACTTTGGCGATGGCCCTTTCCGACCTGCACTTGTCCAAGGAAAAGCAATAACAAATGGAGGCCATGGTAAGGTTTATGTGTCAGCATTTGTACTATGTATCCTGCTTTCCGATGTCATACTTCTCTTTTATTAGTAACGTAGTTTATACTGATTGATACAAAACATTGCTTGGTTTAAATAGTCGTACATGTTAGTACTTGGTAAATCTAAAACTGTGTACTCTTTGGATGTATCCGTACGTGTTGTTGTTGTAGGTTGTTATTTCGTTAAATTAACTCTAAGAACTTTTGCAGGTGAATTTCTCGCAATCGAGAACGATTTCCACTTAAGACCACCACTTTATACTGAGATAATTCATTTGACATGCTTTTCAGATCTGGACGAAGAGTCCGTACGTAATTTTCTCCGCGCCAATCCATCATTTTTGGAATATTATGTTATGAACCACGTCGATCAAGATCGTTTGGAACGCTGGCTTATCAGGAAAACGCGAAAATTGAAGAATAAAGGCTCAAAGAAAGCTTCCAATTCCCTTGAGCATGACGATAATAAACAAAGCGGTAAAGTAATATTTGATCTGTCGTTAATGAAGCCAAAATTAATGAATGCTGTGCTCAGTTGGAGGCTTGACTTCTTTTCTCAATTGTTATCTTTTTTTTTATCTAATTTGCAGATCCACATAGACCGTCACTATCCAAATGGAGGGTAGGTGGTTTTGGTTGTTAACCTAATAAAAGTTTAAAATCTGAAATCGTGCGTAAGCTTAATTTTATGCTTCAGTTTCGGTGGATTTGTCAGATTAAAAAGTGACATTTTTGATTGCCGCCTCTCAAGAAGTGACGCTTTTGTGTTTTTTAGCGAGCAAGGAAATATGTATTTTCACGACAAAGATAAAAAATTAATGCAATTATGTTCGACACTGAAATGAATGCTTATTTACTTTTTTACTTTTTAGTGTTAAATAAAAGTTCAAAAGTACTCCTACTCCTTTCCTTTATAAAGGGTATCTACATTAATTTTCATATCGGAGACGGTAGTTTCAATTTTTCAGGCTCGTAGGGGGGTAGGGGGTAGAGGTCGATAGGTGCACTTGCATCCCTCATTATGGACCTTAAGAAACCACGACAGCGACCACAGTGGGAACATTTGTACATTTCTTTGTTGTCCCTGCACAATGACGATGTGAAATGACCAAATTTTAAATTTTCTTGGGAACGGTTACGGCAAGGCGATAAAACTACCACCTCTAGATCTGTTTGAACTCAGGTGGATTCCCTTCTCTTCAGCTCCAACCCAAATTCCTTTCTTTTGAGTAACTGGAGCCCTAGGGGTAATCATGAAAAAAAGTGAAAGGATGCAGAGTCTATTATCAGTGACATTTCCATGGATGTCGCTGTTGTCAGATCGTAAGGTCCCTATTTACAGCCTTGACATTTTCAAAAAGTATGTCTGTCTGTCTGTTGGTTACAGACTTGAGCAAAGAAAGAAAGTGTCTGATAGCCCGGGGCTTAAGTGAATTTTGCTATCAGGCTAGTGAATTCTGTTTTTAACTTGCCCGATGTGCAAGTGATGTTTTTTGAGCAATTCGAATAAAGGAAGAACTGTGAAATCAATTTTGCTCATCAAAAAGCTTTTGGGGATAGTTAAAATGGCAACTAGGCTAGTAAATGCTTAGCTTTGGGCAAGCTGTAAAAATTATTTTCTTTTCACCCTGGACTTATTCTTCTAGGACAAGTACAGATGGTGGAAGGAAAAAAAAAAGAAAGGGAAAAAGCTCCTTATACATTTGCTCACCCTCGGCATGGTTAATTTTGGTCATAAAAAGTTACTGGAAAAATGGCTAGGTCGGATTGCCCTGGCATGGATCTAGGATAAATACTGACAGATTTCCTAAATGAGCACTTAAGGCACTAGCTTCTAGGGGGGTCCTTGCTCCCCCAGGAAATTTTTTAGATTTTAACTCCCTACTTTCCTGGTTTTCTGAGTCATTCAGACAGTATATTGGCCAGTTCCATTCACCTTGGACAAAGCCTTTCATTTTGGAATGTGTTTTTTTAAAAAAAAAAAATTTTTATTATGAAAAATCTGACCGCTCTCCATAAAATGGTGGGCTCCGTGCCCGTTGCCTGCGGCAAGTAAATTAATGTTGATCTTGGGCAAGTGAAAATAGAACTTTGGTGGCTCAGTTGACAAGTGAAATTAGCATCAGTGGTCCTGTGAGACTGTCTTAATTAAAGTGTCAGCCTGGTAGATGACAATTTCCAGACACAAAACTATTTCAAAACTGAGGACTGCAAGATGGTCGAGTGACATGATTATTTGAAAGTATGAATTAATATAAAATCCAAGTGTAATTAGTTTGCTTGCAAACAGCTCTAGACAATGGTTGGAATAAAAAAAAATGATTATCATGACTTTTATATAATTTCTATTTTTCAGTTGATTTATAGTTTAAATGTTTAAATAGTTTGTTAATATTCTTTGGCGGGACTGGGGACTTGCCTGAAAGTTTGTTTAAGTATTGTTCTCTTTCCATAGTTTTGTGTACATAGTGACAAGAAAAAAATGCTGGAAGAGTTGACAAATGATATTCACCAATCACCTAATAAGCAGAAGGTACTAATGGAGTTGGCCAATTGTATTGCATCAGGTGAGGAGACATATCAAAGGTGTTGTTTATCTTGATCAGACTGTGGGATTGTTTTGTTCTGATTTGTTTTTACCTGCAAGGACACGTGTCATTAGTATTTCCTTTGTTTCTTTTCTGGGCCGGGTGTAACAAAGGTAATAGGAGACATCTGCATGCAGGCTATTGATTAACAGATAAACTATCCCCCCTGTAGGGCATGGTTCATAAAATCTTGAAAAGGTCTTGAATTCTAGTAGTCATCTTGAAAAGTCGTTCATGAACTCACAGGTAGCGTAAAAACGTCCCTTACAGAAATTAAGTGTACTTTAAGTATACTTCAAGTATACTTTATATGTACTTCTCAGGAAAAAAAGTACATGTGAAGTATAATTTGTTTGTACTTCTAGAAAAAAGTATAAATGAAGTATATTTGGCAAATGTACTTCATTTATACTTCATGTACTTGAGTGTACTTTAAGTATACATTCTGAGGATCTAGGTTTGTCTGGTGCTTGAAATCACTTCAAAACAAAAGTATACTAAAAATATGCTTCAACTATAATTTAACTTCAAAATACTATTTGGATCAATTCAGTGTTCTCCTATTAAGAACACAAATGAGATCATATAAAAATTTCTTCAGAGTGGTGAAGTATGTAGCAGGTTTCTAGATACACAGGGCACACATTAGTTCAGTGTTCGATGACTTCGTGAGAAGATCATCCGCCAATCTGTGGGCAAAAAGAAGCAAAAAGTCGCACTGTTTCTTTTTTTGTGATAAACTAACCAATGATTATTATTAATGTGCATGAAGTATAATAATTGAAGTATATACTCCAAGTATACTTCTTGGAAGTACACCCACAGTATACTGAATCTTGTGAAGTAATATACTTCAAGTATACTTTTAAAGTGAGCAAAAGTTATGTACTTTAAGTATACTTTTGTTAAGTATACTTAAGGTATACTTAAAATACAAATGAAGTATACTCTTTTAAGAATATGAATTTTAAAAGTATACTTAAAGTATACTGAATTCCTACAAGGGGTTTTTGTGGGTGAACAATGTTTAATTTCTGTTTCTATCAAAATTATGCTATTTCTGTACCTCAGATGTAATTGCAACTCATATCTGGTCCAGTTATTTAGCAAAATGTTGTTGCAGAAAGTAGTATAAAATGATATGACCAACCATGGCTGAAGTAGATGCATGAAGTATAACATTATTGAAATTGGAGTTTTGGTCTTATAAGGGTATTTGGAGTATCTATAGATTGATGAAGAAGTATTAGTGTAGAATTTTGACTTCTTAAACTCATCATTAATTCGTAAAGAAAATACAGAGTAAATTAATGTTTATAATGAGTGTTTGGAAATCAGATGAAAAACTGCTCATTTTTGCATCCTTGATTTCTCCTGGTAAAATCGTTTTGTTTTAGAAGAAATATCAAGCATTCAACACATTGTTTATCACCAGATGAACCCCCTTGAAGTTCATCAAAAATACTCCGTCGTATTTTCAACTTTCTTCTCAGTGTTTCATCGTTCTGCATTGTGATGAAACACTGCGTCTCATGCTTGACATAATTATTACATCAAAGTAAGGAGTCTGGGATAGGCTATAATTATGCATCATGTTGTGAAAGCTGGTATATTCATGTCAGTATAGTAAGATGATTATTAATATATAAGTTGATATATTTTTTAGCTTGTCATGCAGATTCTTTTACATTGTACCTGGTGGATGGAACTGGAAAGGTAAGTACAGTATACAGGCAAGACTTGTTAAAAGCACACCTCCTGTAAATGCTGTGCATGGATTCAGGCATTTTTTTGTGATGAATTAAGGCAGCATATCTGAAACAATGGAGTTTATAATTCAATCAAGGGGGGATATTTACAGTTGCTCCCTACATTTAACACACAAGGCACTGTGCAGGACACTCCTTCATTGTTTGCACAGTCTTGAAAAGTCCTTGAATTTCATTTTTCCTTGAAAAGTCCTTAAATTTCTGTGCAAGTTGTTGTAAAGTCCTTGAATTTTCTTCAACTTTTAATGTACTAGCCTGGAAGAGTTCTTTGATGTTTTTTGGCTGTCCAAGACAGAATATAAATCATAGCTCAGAGTCTGAATTTAAAGGTTATTTTAATACATAAAATAAAATGCTCTATGTTTTATACAATAATTATAAATTTAACTATCAATTTAAGACAAGTGAACTGAAAAATGCAGAGAAGTTGGTGAAGCAAACAGTTCAAGCCTTAAAGTCTTGTTAGAATGGACTGGGAATGTGCATTTTTGTACAATCTGTGAAATTATAATATTATTCCTAGTATGTAGGTGGTCCTTGAAAATCTAATGTCACACATCTAGCTGAGGATGACTACCACACAGGTTGTCGAAACGTCAGTCACTGTCAACAACAGTCCTATTCAGGACTACATTTTTTCACCCTTACAATCATACTCAACCTACTTATGAAATGACTCCTGGGTTCAAACCTTTCACAGTCACACATCTATGTACTCACCTCCCTCCTTCCCTCCATTTACAGTTGTTCGTCCATTTTGAGCATGGTCTTGTTTTGCTAGCAATTTTGATGAGGGAAGGAGCTGGGGGATCACAACCTTGGCAGTGCAAGATCATAAGCAGACCCATCAAGCCAAAATAAAGAATAGTTTCTAAAGTATTTTAATTTGCAACTGGTTGTACATATAGCAGTATAAAATATGAACTCTTTGCATTTTCTTTTACTTTTTTGATGCTGTTGAAACCAGGATAAGCATTGGCCATTGGAGCCTTCCCGACCCCCCACACCTTTAGCTTTGAATTTACCTAACAAGCAAAATACTATCAAAATTAAATTCCAGCCATTTTTCATTGTCATGCAATATAATAAATGAATCACACTAACATCTGTTATTTGTTGTCTCCAGGCATTGTACATTTATAACCCTAATCATCCAGAAGGGTAAGAAATAATAACCCCACAAATATAATAATATTGATGTTTGTTGTTGTGTGAGGGGGCATTTATTTTACATGTCTTGAGAAGATTGACTCCCATGAGCAGGAGTTCCATGCTGGGATAACAGTCAAGTTGATCGGCTTCCATTGATTCACAGTTTGCTTTTATGTGTTTTTGTATTTTCCCTTTTTCCTGTGTCCAATGACAAGGCTATAGGATTTTTAGACTAATGATAATAAATTAATTAAATAATAATAATAATATTATTAATAATTATAATAATAATAATATACATGTAATATAATTTTATAGATGAGTTATTGTATGATCCTCACCCCCTAAATGGGCTTCAAGGATAATGAAACAAAGTAAATAATTCAAATTGAGCACAAAAAGCTAGAAGAATCGTCAAACCAGTTGGCCATTAACAAGCCTGGTGCTGTAGTTGAACTTGGGATGACCATGATGGACAGTTTCTGTTAGAGGTCAGGGCGGTACTTGAACTTGGGGCCTCTGAATTGTACGTTAGTCAGAAAAGAAGCTGAAGACTGAGATAATTCTCTCTATGTTTTATCCTTTATAGGAGGACTTCATCAAATATAAAAATTGAGACAGGAACTACAATTGCTGCTTATGTTGCTCAAACACAGAAGCCACTGAGGACTAATGAAGTGTTGGGGGTAAGTGAGGATGTTGTGGTCTATTCCTAAAAATGGAATTAGCCTGTCCACATCAGGATGGACTGGCACTGCTTTAGAAAACTGCCATGTCTTATTGTGACTTAGATATCAAATTTTCAAGTGTCCATTTAAAACATTATTCAAATTAATTTGTTATGCCTTTATCAGGATGAACGCTTCCCTGGAGGAATTGGTCTGGAAGGTAACATTACACTTACTTGTGTTGTAGATCCTGTTGGTTTTATATATTTGACTTCTTTTACAATAAATGTGCAGTGCAAAAATATTAAATTTGAAATTATTATTTCTAGACAGTACAGCCCAGTCTGTTTTGTGTCAGCCAATTGTTCAGTCAAACTGCGAGCTGGTTGGTAAGTCGTGCACAATAACTTTGAAACTGTGGTTAGCTCTCTCTAGGGCAAACTCAACTGGGGTTGTTGCCATCAAATAATTTTATGTACATAGAGAGGTATTGCCTCATAGAGAGTCCAGTATAATAATAATGATAATGATAATGGTAATGTCAAGTCATTTCTAAAGAGAATTATCTGTCTCTGATATTAAAAAGAAAACAAGTTAAAAAGAATAAAATCTTGTATTCCTAAAGTCCTAATTCTTTAAAAAAGATCCTTAAAAAAGATTAATTCGTAGTTCGCCCTGTCCTGCCGAGCTTAGACTCGACTGACTGAAGAGGGACTGCTCGCAGTCTAGTTACTTCGGGCAGGCTCTAATATTATCGATCTGTAGGTCTGAGTCAACAAAGTGTCGCTGTCTTCTTTTGGATCTTGAGCCTCTCAAGCATAGTATATCTCAGAGCGTTTACCATGGCAAAAGATGCTTTAGCTCTTTAATTATCCTCTGAGTCTGGAAATTGCACTTGATTAACTTTCTCCCTTCTTGTTTGTAATCATAATGAATTTGATAATAATAATTATTGTTGTTATTATTATTATTGTTAGTAGTAGTAGTAGTAGTAGTAGTAGTATAGTAATAGTAGCAGCAGCAGTAGCAGTAGTAGTAGTAGTATTGTGCCTGTTAATTGATATGGCATGCATTAATTTCTGTCATCTACACTTTAATTTTTATAGGTGTGATTGAGTTATGTAGAAGACTTGGCCATGAAGCATTTGGTGAAGAGGATGATGAGGTAATTTAGTGATTTAAATTTTGTAATCCATCTTTTAAATTTTCAATTGTCTTTAATATGTTGTTAGTTCATGCTCTTGTAAAAGTTGATTATGCATTAATACATCTTTTCTTAACAGATTGTCAACAGTTATCTTGTGTGGGGTGGTATATCTCTATATTATGCCGAGGTAAATTTGATTCATTTTATTCACATGCTGTATTAAGTTTCAGGCTTTTAAATATTATATTTTGTTCAAGTCATTAAACTTCCTTTTATTAAAGTAAATTAAAGTTATTGCAAGTTCTAAGTGTTAGTGGGAAGTGCGCTGGGTGTGGCTGGTGGTGTGTTACTTTCATGGGGACAAAGGTCTAAACTGGAAGTAGACGGAAATAATTGGTGGAGAAACCTAATAAGTAAAGAGGTATTGATAATTTGTAAATCAGTATAGATCTTGAACTTACCTTTTTCTTTTCTTGTACTTCAGATGTTCCAAAACATGCAAAGACACAGGAAGCTGACAGAGTTTCTGCTCAATGTAACAAGGTAATTATGACAGCTGTACTATCATTCATCTCAAATATTCATACACTCTGACTTTGCATGGACAATCTTTGGCTCTTTAGCTCTGAGTCTAACTCACTGTCCAATATGAAAATGACACATTGTCAGTGCAATGATCAATTCATGCAACCTCATGAGAGAACCTTAGGAATGGGCACTGCCAAGGTAAAAATTTGAATCACAAGAAGCATGTACTTGTACAATGAACTATAATGATTTGTTGTTAATGTGAAGGTTTATTTCATTAGGTCAATATTTCAAGATATTGTCAGCATGGATACAGTCATTATGAAAATTATGGTTTGTGCTTCACTGACTTTTTTGTATTTTGAAAGGTTTTCTTGCTTCTTGTTTATTCACACACTTACTCATGCACTGTTCTGCCCACAAAAGGTAAACGCTAATTGACGCTTGTGCAGATTCCTAGGTTACAATAGTCAGTGATCGATTCAAGAATTACTTGCAATAGGCAATTCATGAATATGCATAAATTGAATATAAGTAAATAGCGTAAACATTACTACAATAATGGGGCAATTTGGACAAAATACCAAAGAAAATTATTTGGGTATGTTAGGCAGAACATGACCTGTCACCTGCACTGTGCTTTCATGGTCTTTTTATCTTTGGCTCATGAATCACTGTATATGGCTCCCATTTTGAATCTGTACAATCTACAGCTATTTCGAGAAAGAATGTCGGAAAAATTGTGCATGCGACAATCCTGTAATGTGGCCATTTAAATAAGTTGTTATTATTATTTCGCAAACAAATTCCAAAACTCATATTAACATTTCAAACAAATCAAATATTTTGTTTGAATCAATTGAACTTTATCAGCAACGTTAAATGAGGTTTTGTAGCAGAAAGGTTGTTACATATTCAAAGAGAGGATTGTAAATAGCTGGGAGGTGCAGTCCTTTGTACCTATTTAAGACAATGGGACCCCCCTCCCCCCTCCCCCCCACCTTGATGCTGCCCTTGATGGTGTGATTTAACATTGGGCTGTGTGGGTTGCGGCAGCGATGCTATGAGCCGTTACCAGGTAGTGCTCTGAGTTTTGGGATTTGTTTGTTAAATGTCTTCACCAGAGCAGATGAAAAACAGTTTTGGTATTATAATTATTTTTCTCTTTTCTTAGAATTATGCTCAAACACTGGTGGATGCAGACAGGACTTCTTTGTTCCTTGTTGACAGCAGAACAAATGAACTCTATGCCAGGATATTTGATATTGGAGGCAGCCTTGAAGATAGCCGATCATCTAATCTGCAAAAGGAGATCAGGTACAAATCATTGTGGTAAAGACATACCAGCAAAGGCGTTTTTGAGCAATGCACGTCAACCAGAAGATAGCCCTTTTCCCTTTAATATGCATTGGCGTTACCAATTAATTTGTATTGCTTGGTGTCCTTACTGTCATAGAGTCGATTTGACTGAAAACCTGGTCAAAATCATGGCCGTAGAATACGAAAAGTCAACTTCCAGCTCTTGTGCATCGCTTAAAACGTCATGATTGTGTAAAATTCCCTAATATTCCCAGTTATGTGTCTATTGAACTTTACGTAAGCGAAGAAATTGCAGTCAAATCCCGTCGGTATAGACACTGAGGGGGCCATAGAAAGTGTCCATATTAACAGAGTGTCTGTAATAACCGGGTTGGATTTAGAGAACTAAAATGTAAGGGCTTCTCTCCCAAGGGATAAAGCAAACTGCCCGCGTAATAATCCCGGGGGGGACTCCCATATGAAACAGACGGGGATGCTCGTCGGAAATTTTGGATTTAACCCCTAAAGGAGACCATCTGGGCGTGGCTTAAGCAAATTTTGACCCCTAAAAGAGACCGCTTAAAAACACAAAAATACGACATGCAATGAGTTTTAATGATATTTATAATCACAGAGGTAATACGGTAAACAAAACAAGTTAAAATTTGACTTCTGTTTCTCTTCGCGTAATTCTGTGTTTCTTCGCGGAACCCTAAACGAGACCTTGGCGGCATAAAATATTGGCGCTTTGCCCGGAACACCCTAAGCGAGACCAAAATCCAAAATTTACACCCCTAAGCGAGACGACGAGCATCCCCGTCTGTTTCATATGGGAGTCCCCCCCCGGGTGTCTGTATTAAGCTAGGGTCCGTAAAGTGGGGCATTGACTGTACTTGCAAATGACTGATAAATTACAGCTTCTTGTCAAACAAATTTATTTGCCAAGCATCGATTCATCAAACGTTACAAGCAATAAAACTGAACTTTGAAAAACTGTTAGGGTAACAAGTTTTCCAAATTTACAATCAGTTTTATGCCTCTTCAAAGTTGTTCATCTGTCCGTTCTTTTGTATTTTCTGTGCTTTTTTCCCTTTTTTAAGGTGGCTGAACACAGTTTTGCGGGTGGTCAGCGGTAACTCGCGCGACGGCGAGTGTTTTAACTCAGACAAACAAACATGGCGGCGAAAAAGTAATGATAAAAAGAAGACGATTTCTCAAAATCTGCTCATTAAAATTTTGTGATATTTGGAGGAATTTTTACTTTTATCGTATTTTAGATAACGAGAACTTTAAAATGGAAGTTGAACAGACGATTTTTATGACACATTTAATAATTACAGTATAATTATATTATTGATTATCTAAAAACCCCTCTGTTAAAATTTGATCAAATAAGTTTCAAATGGTTATGATTAATTATAGTAAGCTATGTGCAAGTTTATAGGAAAATCTAATGAGTGAATTTTCTGTAAACTGAGAAAAAGTGAAATTTTAAGGTTGTATTCAATCGTTCATGTTACCATGGAAACTACGAAAATGTCAAATTCTACCTGTCAATCAAAATCTTTCATCAGTATATTTTTCATATGCCAAGTTTCAGCTTGTGAGCTGCGACCCTTCTCTTGCTATAATTTGGCAAATGACATATACTCACAAACTGCCAAAACTGTGTTCAGCCACCTTAAAATATTTCCAGCGGTTATGTTAATCGTTTCGCTCAATTTGATGGCAGTTCCTACTATTTAAACTTTGATAAATTTCGTCACATGGCTCCTTGAACTTAAAACTTGACGCGATAATTTGGAAACTTGAGTGTAGTAGACTAATAATTCTAGCTAATGTATGAAAAGGAACAATAACTACAGTGAAAAGGTTCTTGTGCTCCATACAAACTTCTTACAATAATGATCCTGTGTACCTTTAACCGCCGCATATAAGCTGTAGGCTTGTTCATTTTCGGTAAAAGTCCAGCAATTCAGAAGGGCTTATAAACGGAGCGACTGATATACGATGGGGCTTATATTCGGATGTATGTTATTGTTTACAGGTAGACTGTCCTATAACTGGGGGGCTTACAAGTGTGTGTGGGTGGGGGGGGGGGGGGGGGGAGAGGGATTATAAGCAGTATTCAACGGTATTTACATCTGTTAATTTTTTGAAAGTAAAGAATGATCATCGCAGTAAATTTTCCAATTTAAGCAATTGGAAAGAAGAAGCCTGAAAAAAATCAGGGCTTCAACGGGATTCGAACCTATGACCTCCGCGTTGCCGGTGCGTTGCTCTACCAACTGAGCTATTGAACCGCAGTTCAAATATGAATTATTTCATATACTTCACATCATGTTAATTTTTTGTTATGCTTTTCTGCAGATTTCCAAAGAATAAGGGCGTGGCTGGGTATGTGGCAAGCACTGGAGAAACACTAAACATAACTGATGCCTATCATGATGAAAGATTTAACAGGTACATGCATAACTTTGACATAAGCTTTGAATAAGTGTTGTTAGCTTTAAAGGTTGCCAGAACGGTTGCACGTGCATCACGCTTTTGTACACAGTGTTTTACCGTCCTTGCACGACTTCGACGTGAAACTAGGGACCTTACGATCCGACAACGGCGACGTGACGTGAGTACGTCCATGAAAATGTCGCTGAAAAATAGACTTCGCATCCTTCGAAACCATTTCGCAGTTATCCCAAGTCGCCCTGTTACTCGGTAAAAGAAGGGAATTTTCAAAATAAATTGGAACTGAAGAGAGGGGAACGCGCCGGAGTTCAGACTGAGATGACAGCATTTATCGCATCGCCGTTCCCGTTCTCAAGTAAACTTACAATTTAGCCATTTCACGTCGTAGTTGTGCAGGGACGGCAAAGAAATTGACAAAAAAGCGTGCAGCGTTGTTTTGCTCATTAAACCTACTTCTTTTTTGACGTTCCCGTTGCCGTCGCCGTCGTAGTTTCGTTAGGTCCCTACTTTCTAATTTCACGTTTCCTGGAGGGCGTGAACACAAGTCAATGATTTTCTTTTTCTGTTTCCAACTTAGATAGACTTTTAGAATTCAAATTCAGAAAAATGGACTTATATTTGACAAATAAAACGAGATGGAACAAGAACAATGATGTTTGAAATAGCGCGAATGCACTTTCTGTAAGTGAGGTTTTCGCTTCCGTCGCCGACATGGTTATTTAAGCTCCCTATCATGATTTAAATAGTAACTATCCCATGCAGGAATTGCAGGTGCTTCAGGCTCAAATAGTTGTTGTCCGTTTGCAGGGAAATTGATATTCAAACAGGTTACACCACAAATACATTATTATGTATGCCTATCTTCATCAGAGGGAAGTAAGTACCTGAACTGCTGTTTGTAGCGCTTGTTTAGCAATCACAAACCTTCTTGCTGATACCCGCATACAGAATACTTGCTTTAACGTGATTTTGGTGGCTTAGTTAGAGCATGCCCATATTTAAGTCACAGCTAGTTTATTTTTTTTCTGTTGCACGTAGTGGAGACGTGGCAGTTAGCGGTTAACACCTCAAACTTTGGATCTGTTGGTCTGGGTTAAAGGCTCGCCGTTGCATTTTTTTCGTTAGGCAAGAAACTTTCCCTCTCTTCACATTCCCTCAGGATTATCACAGGGGCGAGCATGTTAGGGGCGAGTGAACGAGGCAAACACCTGACAGAGAAGAGGCAGCTCCCTTCTCGGCTATTTCACTCTCTCACGGGTCCTGCCAAACCTCGACTCGAAAGGTTGAATAGGGGCTGCTCTGACTCAGCTGTATTAACTGGCTTTTGGCAGTATACTGCAGGGTTTAACCCTTTCATAGATTAAAAATTCTCGTTCAGGTGGGGGGGGGGGGGGGGGGGGAAATGTTCGTAGGTGTTTCATGTCACAGAAACCCGGATAATCTTCGGCCTTGTAGTCCCTTGGGCCCATGTGCACCTTTACTTTTTGCCTGTTGTATATCGCGTATGCTAGAAAGTACATAGTCTGCTGGGTAAGGTTAGACCGTTGTTTTGTTGCCGGGGTTTCTGATGGTATAAATGTGACTTTGTTTTATTTCATTTTCTAGTATCATCGGTGTTGTTCAGATGGTTAATAAAAAGAGTGGAGTTTTTACAGCCTCAGGTAAATGTTCTACTAAAGGAATACCACGCAAGCTACCCTGCGAGCAGTGGTTTCTCCAGGCCGGACGATACGCGTAAGCAAATGCGCGAGAGCCTAAACTTGTTCTGAAACAGGTTTTACCTGTTCAAAGGTAATTTATTCGTCCACAGCGCTGGACGGCGGCTCGATCAAAGAATCAAACGGTTGCTCGCAGTGGTTTCTCTCCCGTATCGTCCGGCCTGGAGAAACCACTGCCCGCAGGGTACACACAAGCAGGCTTAGTTGTGCAAGTTCGGGGAAGCTGTCGAGGCAGGCGAGAAGAATGGGGCGACGGAAAGACAGGTAGTTAGCCTGCCCTGGCCTGCCCACGCAGGCTACTTTATGAATTCCTGTGGGTAGTAATAGACCTTTGCTTGCAACTGAAACACCTGAATATCAGCAAACAGGACAATAGCATAGGAAGAGGCTATTATCATGAATTATTCTCTTTCCAGAATGGTTGATGAAAAAATTTAATTGCCCTTTTTAGGAAACTGGGTACAGTTTGCGCAGTCTCGCATTGTGAGATGTGTTTATATGCTTTTTGCTTTTTGCTTTGGTGCTTGTAAATGCCTTGGTGTACTGGCTAGACAAGTAGAGATGTAGTGACTCACGACTTCACTCTCTCTGTTGGTGCCGCGAGGAAAATTTGCTCAAACCAATCAGAAGTACTCCCCAGATCTGGCTGGTGACGCGTCATCAGTATAGAATTTCTGTTGTCATTTCTTAGACATCATTTCGCGGGGAAACCAGTCATTACATTGCGAAATGTCGGCTGCTTTCTCAGGCTGCGTGCTTGTTTGGTGTCTTTCTCGTAACTGCTTAACTGCTTGTTTTATTCAACAGACGAGAAGTCGTTTCAAACATTTGCTATCTACTGTGGGTTAGCTCTTCACCATGCCAAGGTGTGTATAAGTAATGTCCGTAAGGCGTTGACCAAAAGTCATTGAATAAAATGGCTAACTAGACATCTTGCTAATCCTCCTTTTCTGCAAGGCCTTTAGAGCAATTTACGCCCGTGATCAAAAGAAATCAGGTTTGAACTTTGAAAAGGTACAGTGTTCAACGTGAACTTCAAACCCTACGATCTGTTGTCTTGATTATGGAACGATTTGTAAAGAAAATTATTTCGAAGGTACGGTTCGACTGCAAAGCAAAACGTTTTTTGAAATGAAGCCTTTTTTAGGCCGTCCTTCCTGGTACACAGTAGCGTGCATGCAGATTGTGGTAATGTGGGCCGATGTTATCTCCGGCAAATCACCGCGGGCCTAGGAATCCAAAACTTGAAGGCCTACTCTGGGACCTTAACTCGCCGCGAGATTGTGCGAGCTAATGCGAGTTTAGGCGAGTTAAGGCGAGATAAGGAAAAATTGAGCTTACCTATCAGTTGCGAGTTTGTGCGAGTTAAGGCGAGTTAAGGGAAAATGATCAACCTAATGCTGAGGTGATAAGGGTTAAAACATACATGTTTTAGTAACATACATATAAAGATGCCTTGCAATCTTTGTCTGTCATATGTATATATATACCTTATAGTCTCCGTGTTGCCCAATTACAAAAAAAATTAAACGAAAAATTTCAGATGAACTCCAAAGTTGACTGAAGCAAAATCTTATTTAAATTTAGTAATATTGAGTTTTTTTCCTAATTGGACAAGTTGAGTATGGAGTTCTGGCCCTGGTTGTTCAAACATTGGATAGTGCCATTCAATGGATAAATCAGTATACAGCAGATAAGTATTGGGAAAACTAATTGCACTATCAACTCGATAGAGATTGATCCAGTGGATGGCACTATCCAGCCTTTGAATAACCTAGGCCTGTTCTTTATTAATAATTTTATTATATAGCATGGGTTTCTGATAGCATTCAGACACCAAACTATACGATTTGGTGGCCGTATGATACTACTACTAATAAAAATAGTCATCATCATATATTATTTATTATTATAGGTGCATAAATATTTGGCAGAATAATAAATTAGTGAAAAAGAAACTAATGTAAACAAAACAATCATGAATAGATACGAAAATGAAATTTTAGTATAAAACACAGCTAGGATATTTAATTTTACTTATGTTTTTAATTCACCAACACTATGGTTTAAATATTAGACAGGTGTGCATAATAGGTATCACATTACATGGCATGACTTGTTATCACTAACTCCAGAATTGAAAAAAATGTTTTTACAGTCTGTGTCAATGTTCTTCAAAGAACTAGCATAGAAAAACGGGGAAGCTGACGAACTACATCTCAGATGAGGAAATTTTTATGACACAATCAATTTTACTAAACTGAAATGAAATTTCTTTCTCCTTGAAAGTTATAAGACTTATCTCTAAGTCCTCAATTCGACCCATTCTCTCCACTTCACTGATGGTTTCCCTTGGAATCCAGCATTGGTTTCACTGCCAGAAACGAAAACACCAATTGCCTTTTCACTCTTTTCGTTTCCTGTTCAGGCTTGCTTGCATTTTACAAAGTGTTCACAATTGTGCAGAGAGCTATACCTCATTTAAGTTGATGAACAAGAATACTCTCCATTATCGGCTTTGTCTAGCAAACTCTTAAGAGTTGTCAGTGATGAATCTGCCCTGCTTCCCATTCTTACAAAAATGGCCACCGGCTGAGCCGTGTTGTAACGTGTTTTGATGTCATGTACGTAACGTTGAAGCTTCCCACCACCTAAAACTTGCTAGTGGACTGGGATCAATATTGACACGAGTTACCAGTATCTTCTGGGTAATTTACAAAATGGCGAACGAAGTTGGCTAGCAATGTAAAAACGTTTATTCAGTTAAGGGCTAAATGTAACAAGTCTTTATGAATCATGGCTTCTGGTTGCCAGCTTCACTACAATGTAAGCCAAACAGGATGTCACGTTGAACCAATGTACAGATCGTCTAGTACCAGGTATTTTTACTGCAATCAGTATGTGGAGTATTTCAAGGATTCTGGCTACGTCCCAGACTTATGTTTTTAGCTATAATCCTGAATAAGCTTCATCATATTATAAGATGATAATTATGCTGCTGCTTGTCATTATAAAAAAACAGCTTGCATGCATTGCATTGCATTTTGAAATTTTCCACAACAATCAAACTTTATTGTAAATTGTTAGCTAGCTTAAAAGAAAAAAAAAATTAACATTCTGTTATTATGTTTTTGTATTTCTTAGAAGTATAAGTAAATTTATTATTTCATGAAAACTTTTCCGTGCATTCACTGTTTCTACTTTTACTTAATGTCACTTACTTTGTGGCCCAAGCTGGCCCAAAATACTAGCAATCAATATGGGTTTCTCTGGACCCTGTGACCCCATGCCTCTGGAATTTCTTCAATGCTTAGCATTGTAGCCTTTTTGTTAGGTAACTCGTTGTTGCATGTTCAGGTTGTTCCTGGTAGTTCCATTGACTGTCCATTAAGTACTAACAAAAACTTCATCAAATGTTAGTGGTGAAATACCCTCACCACAGAGGCTATTGGAAATTCTAGAAGGATGGGACTTACAAATCACTATTGTTTAAAATTTTTGAAATCCCCATTTTTTGGTGTCGTCCTTTTGTGGATTAATTGTGAAATTACCCTGAGAGTAGCTAGGATGAGGTATTAAAATTGGTGTCCACTTTGCAGTAGCAAGGGTGGGCGAGTTTGTGCGAGATAATGCGAGTTTAGGCGAGATAAGGAAATTTGAACATAATCTCAAGCTGCGAGTTAGGGCGAGTTAAGGCGAGATAAGGCGAGTTAAGGTCCCAGGGTAGGCCTACTTGAGTACAACCCTTTATCCGAATGTTAAAGTCAAACAAACTGAATGCTCTGAGAATTTTGACTGTAACAGCAGCGACTATCCTAATGCTTCTTTTCCAGCTTTACGACAAAATCAGGAGATCTGAACAAAAACACAGGGTAAGTGACCATGTGTGGCTACTTCTAGGTATCTATAACACCAATGCTATTCAGGCCCAGCAGATACCTAAAACTAATTTAGATCAAACTTAACACGTTAAGAGGAATCCCAGCTGGCCAGAGGCAAACCGTCTGGCGATGTACAAGAGTTGCCAAGGAATTGAACTCTGGACTATCGAGAACAAATCCTGTTAGCGGTCAGGGCCGGGCTTCAACGCGGAATCCGAATTGCGAGTCCAGTGCTCTAACCGCTCGGCAACGCTGCCTCCTCTTTGTTTGCATTTGAGCACCTCTTAATTGACTTTCGCATTGCATGAGAACAAATTTTTGATTTTAAGGAAGTTGGTGATAAGGGAAGATCATTTCGCAAAAAATTCAGTTTCTGTTTGGAAACTCTTGAAACTCTACAAACCAAATTGAAAATACACAGTTTAACCAAATCAGACGCAAAGCGCGATTTTCTGTTGCCAGTTTGCAATCTGATTGGTGCATTAAAAAATGGATGTTGCTTGCATTGCGAGTAAGTTGTGGACCGAATAGAATAAATATCGCCCCGGTGTTTTCACTGACACGTCGTACAATGTAGGTGTAAGAACAGGAATTCTTAGTGTAAAATTCTTGAATTGTGTTTCATGTTAGGTTGCATTGGAGGTTTTGTCATACCACAGCAAGTGTTCTGATCGTGAATTCAAGAATGTCTCCGATTTGCAGTTGCAAGATCCTTTTCCAAATTTAGAAAGGTAATCTATCTTGTTACCTGAAGAAACGGAATACATAAATCATCAACATTTCTCTGTGACACCACTGGTTTTCCCCGGGAAACTTCGCCAATAGTCTTAGACAGGGTTCGCACGCACCTTGAAAGTCCTTGAAGTTTAAAATAAAAATTCAAGGCCTTGAAAGTCCTTGAAAATTGTGGTCGATGCTGGAAAGTCCTTGAATTTCATTGCTAACTGTATAGTTTAAGTAGAACTCCAAAGGAAGAGGAACAAACACGGAAAGATCTCCGGGATAAAATTACTCGTGTTGTGGAAGAACTAAAAAAGACATGGACTCAAGGCTCTTTTTTGAACTGCATGGAGTCCTTGAAAAATGGGAAATGTATCCTTGAAAGTCCTTGAAAAGTCCTTGAATTTTTGGTGCTAAAAAGGGTACGAACCCTGCTTAGAACAACCGCAAAAATTCCGTATTTATGACGTGTAATGCTTCTTGCTTAGCTGAAGCAAATTCTCATCTGGAAGCGCTGCCCAGATCTGGGTAGTGACACGTCATCAGTGTGGAATTTTCTGTGCTCATCTCACAGACGTCATTTGGCAGGAAAACCAGTGGTGCCCTCGAAAAATGTGGACTGTTTTTTCTGGCTGGATAAAAATACTCCAATCTTTACTCGATTATGTTTTTTTCACTATAACATGCCCAATAAAAGGGACAGCTACCGGTTAAAAAAAACATGGGCAGGTTTAACGTGATTAGCTATTTTGAATGCTTCAGTGTAACCGTATCGACAATCTACTGTTTCAATTAAGGCTATTTTTGGTGCGATATTGGGTATTGGCTGCTATGAGCTTGGTCCCCGGCTACTTTCAACTGAGTAAAATAAAAGAAAAATAGAGCCAAAAGAAATCCCTAGCTGTTTGATTCCCCGCCTACTTGTTGTATTTACCCTACAACTTGAAATCTTAGTGACAACCCTGATGTTTTACTTCTAAACAGCCGTAATAAACGACGAAACATTTGTGAAGAATCAAGATGGCGGCCTCAGAGTGCTCTTGTTTGATTTTTAGCAATGTCATGTTTAAAAGATGCCAAAATCTCATTGGTTCCTAAGCATCAATTCATAGTACCTTCAACCTTATCGGCCCCTGGACATCCGAACACACAAAGCCACAAAGATACATACGCTCAGACCAAAATAGCTCGGAAAAAAAAACACACACAAAAAAAAAGGATCAGGCACTCAGTCGACTTTTACTGCTTTGCAGCTTACGTCGCGAGGCCCATGTTGTTTGACAAGAAGAAATGCGTTTCCCTCCCCTTAGAAGTAAACTCTAGAACTATTTTTTTTATTCAAATTCTGCAAAAAGAAAATTGTGTTGTTTTGTCAACAAACATGACGGCTTTGTCACGTGATTGCAAACTATGAATTCCCTCAAGGTGAGAAAACAAGTTTGTTGGTTTTGAAACGTGATTTCTTTTCGTTATCCCTTAGCGGTGCACGAACGTGCTTACGGTAGTTATTATAAATAGATTATCGCATACATAAATGATGATTTTTATTGATAAGCCCACGGCTACTTTTCCAGCCCTTTTTTATGTCCGCATGGGAAATACGTAATAATTTCTAGATCGTTTTCAAGCACGTTTTGTACATTACAAAATTAGTGTTCTCATCTTAGTTAGTTCAGTTCTAGTGTAGACTTCATGGTATTAACTTCTGTCAGCCATTGGGGCTTCATTTCTATCTACACTCGTGCTCATCAACTATCAAGTTCAGCTTAGCTTTTTGATTCAAGATTACACTGGTGTGTGTGTAAACCAAATTCGAACCGACTTTGTACGACCTTGTACCGATTTCACAACTTCGGGACCTTTTGTCTTGTCAATCGACTCCGTCGATTCTTCTATGTCAAGTTGTGACCTCTGTGCTAGGAACATTTATCTCTGGTTCAATAAATCTGTTTATGCTACTTCCTTCACTTCCCGTCGAGTTCGTTTTATGCCGCGCACCGTGTTAAGTGATTTACTTGGATTTTTGGTTCTGGTATTCTGTCCCTGTAAATTACAAAGTTTAGTCTTGCAAAATATACAGGTCGAGTTTCATTCGTCTACAGTAAAGAATAAGTTGCTCCCCCTCCCCCCCCCCCCACCCCCCCCCCCCCCTCTTAGAAACCGAGGGTCGTTGCTCATGGAAAATGACGGATATCGTGAATTGAAGTTTATTTCATTATCTCCCTCCGCCGGCCGCCCCCCGCCTCTCTCTGCACTCCAAACTAATTTAGATACCCAATAAGTTGTTCTTTTAACCACACAGACTAAGGGAGGGAGTTTTTGAGAGACGTTTTTTAGCGAGCGTCCACGAACCATTGTATAATCTATGGTTCTTTGCTAATAACTGTGTTTTTCATTTTCTGATTCATTAGCTACACCTTTGATTCCTATTCGCTTTTGAAGAATGGAGATGACATGATGCCAAGCCTTGTCATTCAAATGACAAAGAACCTGTTTTCACTGCAAAGGTAGAACAGTTAGAATACTTTCGATTAAACTGACGTCATCATATAACAGGAGGGCTCCTAGGGGTAGGTTGGAGGGGTACAAATCGTTCTGTTAAAAATATTCCGTGGAGGAGCTGTCATTACAGTCAGATCACCTGGAATTAACGGTTCTTTTGTTTTCTTTTTCTCTCCTCCTCCTTATTTTTGTGTGAAAAGTTTGCTGTTGGGTTATGTATTGATCAGATCAAATATTGTGGCAGCTTTTTCAAGAGATAAGTTTTAGTATTTATGTGGGATGCTCGAGACTAGCGCGGCGCTTGACTCCAGCACCCCACATATCGCCCAATGTAAGTTAAATCCGGGGGTGTGCTTGTGAAGTCAGGGAAAGACTGTCTTGGATTGCCTTACGTGGGGTGACTCATAGAAGTCCATGCTCCCCGCTTAGCCTTAAAAAAACTTGTGGAGGAGACAGCATTCATCAGAAAATTGAGGCAAACTGCGCACCTAGGAAGCTTTTTGGAACTCATTTAAAGTTTAAAGTACTTTTCTTAGAGAGGGGTCCATACTCATTGTCCAGATACCAGTATAAGCCGTCAATTCTTGGGATGTGTATTTGCAAGTGTAAGTGGTAACTTATTTGTCTCTGGCTCTCTTTCCCCCATTTAGATTTGGAATCGATGAACTCAGGCGATTTGTGTTAACAGTGAAGAAGAATTACCGAGATGTACCGTACCACAACTGGACACATGCATTCGCTGTGGCTCACTCCATGTATCTTGTTATTCGGTCTGGAAATGACAAATTCACTGCACTTGAGGTATGGGACTTAGAGGTGATGTTGCAATGCTGGAACAATGTTGTAACCATTCCAAACAATGTCGCAACAATGTTGCAACGCTGCGTTGTGCTAAAAATCGTCGTTGCCAATCGTCTCGGGTAACATGACCTTCAAAAAGCGTTTCATAGTAAAAATAATACGAACAAAAAGAGAGAGAGAGATGGAGAGAAAAAAATTGTCAATTATTATGCTTTGGAAAGAAAGTAAGGCTTTGACCACAAGAAAAGGTAAATCTGAGAGAGTGTTGATGCACTGGCGATTTAAGCGAATCGGAGAGAGACAGATGGCGAGACTAGTTTGTTTCTAGTGAGATTACAACTTGCGCAAACCACACACGCTTAACCATAATTGTTAGAAAAGCCCAACTCTCCTTAAGTCTTGGAATATCTTACTCTCTTTCTTTTCTTTTCTATACTTTTTTATACCCAATGATGTTTTCCACTATATCGTCTTTCTTTCCCGGAATTTCGGCTGGCTAATTTTCCAGAAAAGGAAGAAAATTTTATCTGGAAAGAGTACTAGGTGAATAGCAAAATGGGCAGTGGATTTTCCCCAAAATGTAAGTAGGTTTTCTGTGTGTAACTCTAGCAGAATTAGTCAGAATTTCCAAAATGAGGCATCTCTGCTATTAATGGCCAACTTGAAGAGAGTATTTACTCTCTGGTCCATTACTTTTCCAAAACTTAAAAGTCACTTAGACTAAAACTGAAAGCTAAGTCGATTCAGTGTGGCATAATCTGCATTGTTCCATTTTGATCCGAAATAACTCGATCCGTAGACAGGGGGTAGAGTGAAAAGTTTGCGTTTTAAAGGATTGTTTTTTTGACAGGCCCTTGCGTTGTTTTTTGCTTGTCTGTGTCATGACTTGGACCACCGGGGCCGCACGAATTCATGGATGAAAAATGAACAAACACCTTTGGCGGCCGTGTACAGTACGTCGACCATGGAACATCATCACTTTAACCAGACCATCACTATACTCCAGGTAATTACACCGACATTTTACTGATCTGAGTTTCATTTTTTTTTTGCCAAAACCCAAAGGGGTAAATAGGCAAAGCATAAAGTAGGACGCGTGTAACATGTGAATGACTGATTTTGTCCGGAGTTTCTTCGGACTGTGGTCTATTTCTCACAATGCGCTACCCCTACACCATCCTAGGAGACCCAGGGGCAGATAGTGGGGACGAGGAAAAGTCTAAACGGGCGGAAAAACATATGGCAGGAAGAAAAGTAAAGAACGGCGAGAAGAGCCCCTGGGGACAATGTCTTACCAGACCAGTTCCAAACGGTCGCCGCCGTTCTGGCTTCTGATTGGTGCCAGAAAACTTGTGTTTTTCTGGCACCAATCAGAAGTCTCCTAGGATGCCCCTACACGGTTGGGTGATTTTTGTTGCGATTTTAGCGCGATATGTCTGCGATTTGAAGAGCTTTGAAGATTGTTTCAAGGAATGCAGATGCTTACTCTGCTTGTAAACAAATATGGCGGGCAGAATTTGCAGAAATTTGCACTTTTATGAAATAAATACCACGAGATATCATTTTTCCTCTGTTATTTCAAGACAGTGAGCGAAGGCCATGTCCTGGGGTTCAAACCTGCGACTTTCCGCCAACACATCAGCGCTCTGCTTACTGAGAAAACCCTGCCTCGGTTGTGTTGTGTACAATTTCGTAACTTATTTTGGTCTGTCTTTAACAGCACGAAGGCCACAATATTTTCTCCCATCTGAGCCCGGCGGAGTACAAAACAGTGCTGGGTTACATGAAGGAGTGTATTCTTGCTACTGACCTGGCACTCTTCTTTGGGAACAAGTCCAAACTCAAAGACATAGTCGAGAAGGGTCAATTCTCTTGGGAAAATCAGGAACACAGGTAATACGTCAATAGTACACTATTATTTTTCTCTGTTATCTTTCCATTTCATAGTTGCAAATAAGAATCGGTCGTCGGACCATTTGTCATTTCTACGTCTCTCATAATACACCTTGTTTGCCTTTGCCCCCTTCCCCCACCCCCTCCCCCCAAATAATGCCCTTGCCCCCTTCCCCCCAAATAATTATCTTCGTTCTTAATTTCTCTGGTGAGTAGAAAAATTATCTTAGCAAATAACGCATTGTAAAACGCGAGTCTTCCTAATGAAAGTAGAAGTAGTTCCATTGTTCCATTTGTGTCTATTGATGTTGAATACTTTGTATTTCAGGAAGCTGCTAAGAGCTATTTGTATGACAGCCTGTGATCTGTCAGCTTGTACAAAGCCTTGGGAAATCCAACTAGAAATCGTAAAAGTGATCTACCAAGAATTCTACGCTGAGGTGAGCTGACCATAAGATAGCGTAAGAAACAATTTGGTCGAGCAGGTGATGGGCACGAAAAGGGTCAGAGTCTTTTTCTTTGAACGTGTACTCTATCATCGTCTAAGAAAATGGCAGGGCGATGAGACACCCCATAAGTAGGAGCCTTCGTTTCTGACATTTGTGAATTAGTTTTTGCTAAAATCCTAAAATCTAGAATGAACGCTGTTAAAGTTGTCGTCGAGTAAAGACTTTTGAGGGTATCCGGACGAAAAATGACAGGAAATCTTTGTCATCATTTGTTACTCAACTGAATCGTCGGGCTTAGCTAGTTTTTTTCCAGAGGAGAATTGTTTTGTTGTTGTTGTTTTGTAATTTTGTAGTCTCAATTTCAAAGGCACTGGATAATGTGTAGCTAAAGTGTTCAAGAACTTCAAAAGAAACAATACGGAATTATTGTGTTCATACGTTTGCTTGATGGAACATCGAAACGTTGGATCCCACAATCGCTTTTGATATTATTTCCCTCTTCTAGGAAAACTTTTACTTCTAGTTTCGATTTCAGGGACCAGCTGCACAAGGCAACTTAACATTAAGCAGCCATTTTTCTGCGTTCTGAAGCACCTGCTTGTTTTCTCCTTGCGTTTCAAACTCTCGTTATTACGTTTTTGGCTGAGTGAGCAAACACCGAGCAAAAAAGCCACTGGAATAAAAGAAGAACGTTTACAGAAAACTTTAAGTCTAAAGTTGCTTTATGCAGCCTCTGTTTCAGATCGTTGAATTATCCAAATTTCAGAAAGTGCAGATCTCTAGATTTTCCTCAGAAATAAGTAGCTGTTAAATAACAATAGTATTCGCTGAAAAACCACAACGTCCAGGTCGCAAATCGGATATAATAAGCCTTCAACCCTTTTACTCCCCGCAAAAGTGGCGAAATTCAGAATTCCCCTAAAATTTCTAATTTCATATTATGACATGCTGAAAAAGGAATAGTATCATACGAAAGTACTGCTACTGAAAGTGCTGAGGTTTCATTTGAATGCTCACATGTAGGGATATTTTTTGGGATCAATTTAGATTTCTGGGAAACTGCCCACCCACCCCTCCCTTAAGTCAGCATTAACACTCTCTTCTCACTTAGGGGAAAATGTTGTTTTAGGGGAGGGGTAGGTGGGCAGTTTCCCGGAAACCTTAATTGATACTTTTTTTCGCCAACTCAAATAGAGGACTTCATCATTTGCACTCTAGAAGTGATCGAAAGAGTCAGTGAAGTACCCGGCTCTGATTGTTTTCTTGTTACTCCTGTTGTTAGGGCGACCTAGAAAAAGCTCAAGGAAAGAAACCTATCGCAATGAAGGACCGTAACACAGCCCATGAGCTTCCTGCTCACCAGGTGCGAAGCAGTCGTAGGGTTGGTCTTGAAATAATTTTAAAATGCGTCTTTTCTCTTTAGTTTTTCTAAGTTGTTAGTAACGCAAAGCCTTGTGTTGCTGAGAAAATTTCAGGAACTAGCCTGACAAATAAACTACAAAAAGTAAGTATTTCCAACTGGAAGGAGGCAGACCAGTTTTTTTATTTTTCAAGTGTGACCGAGCAGTTAAGCTCAGGTTGACCGACAAATCAATTGAGGGAGCTAGTGGTCAGAGAGGCACCTCCCGATCTTCCTGGACAAGATGCAAAAGCTCATTATCCATTTACCAGTTATTCTCTGATAAGCATTAAGTTCCTTTTTCAGCCACTGTAGTAAGAGTGGGAAAATTTAACGTAAAGTTCTCAATACTTGGCTTTTCCCTTAGGTGGGGTTTTTGGTCGGCATCTGTCTTCCGTGTTACGAACTGTTACAGAAGTGTATTCCGGAGACAAAGCCGCTTGTGGAGGGATCTCAGTAAGTGGAAGTGTTTTCGAGCTCTTTTAAGACTTAACACGCGGTAGATATGACATTGTTGCGATCATTTTTGTTCTTTCTTAAGTATTTGGCATTGTTAGATTTTTTTTTTTTCTTTCCTTCGTTGTCAATTTTTCTCTGTATGAGTGGCGAATCTATAATTAAAAAATCCACTTGGATTTGTTACAAAGAAAAAATAATAGCGAGTCGAACCACTCAAAATGAACTAGACCTATTAACGGGGATCGTTTGAAGAGGGGCTTTACAGTTTTTGCTAAGTAACTTGGTTACTTCTTGTCTTTCTTTGCTATATTTTATGATTGGCTGAAAGAAATCTCGCGCCGTTTTCTCCATCAGCCTCCGCCGATTGCCGGCGCTCTCGTAGGCGTTTTCCCGAGCCTCTTGAGTTCTGGCTGACCAGCTGCATCTGTTATAAATAACCAAAGTAATCATTTTGGCTTGGTTTAGGTCGCATTTGAAAAATCCCTGCTCACATTTTACCATACACTGATAGTCTGTTAACACTGAAACAGACTCTATTTTGCCGTTTGCTGTTCAGTGGTAGATCAAAGCGACATTCAAACTGTTTTATATAAAAAGTGGCCAACGAGCAACATAACGGGGAACCACATTTTGATGTCGTCTGTGATCGATCAAACGAACAAATACACGGCAAAATGGTATTACCGTCTTTGTACTTAATTTCGCGATTTTGGCGGGACAGTAGTCAGTTCGCGGGGTTATATTTTCGCAATTTAAATTTCGTGATTCAAGCGAACTCAACTTCATTATATATTTTAAAAAGTCTGAACTTTTAAAACTTTCTAGATAAACATGAACATGCAATAGGCATAAATATTTCTTTTTCGGACGAATCTAGTGATTCAGATGAAGATGATTGCTAGATTCTCTACTCCATATTATGTTAATTTTTGTTTGTGCCATCAAAAGGACAAATCTACAGAAATGGTCGAGATTGGCTCAACAAAGTAGAACAGCGCTAGATGCTATGAACTCACCCTCAGATAAATCAGGGAAAGATGAGGAAGCCACAGCGAAAACGGGTGACGAAGGCGAGGGAAAGGAGAACGCAGATGCGGAACAGAGCCAAGATGAGAAAGAACCAGCTAACCAAGGAGATGGAAGTGAAAAGAAGGACAATCAAGAGGCTGAAGATGAGCAAGAACAAGTTAAGGAAAGAAATGAAGAGGCCAGTAACGATACTTTGTAATATGTATCTAATTATTCGTTTATTTTGTTGTGGAACGGATATAAATAACACAACGGGTAATGTTACGGTATGTAAGTCACTAATATGGCAGAATACAATCTAATAAAAAGCCTCTTTGGAGAGGTCACAATAAAGTATGAATGTATAAATGTACCTTATTTATTTATGTATTGAGTTATTTATTGAAATATATATTTATTGTGCTCGACGCGATTGTCCACATCAGAGAGAGAGAGTTTCCAAAAATGTTTTCTTCTGTCCCTCGTAACAAAGGGTGTAGTTCAGTTTACTGTGCAACTGTCTTTAAGAGGATTTCACGATTTCAACATACATCTTAAAATGCCTATATTTCTTGACGATAGAAATTATATTAGATATGTCTGCAAGGAGAAGGTCGACATGCCAATCCTGTGATCAGGCTCTTTTTTTGGTAGATTAAAGATAAGCCGAAGTGAAAGTCATCGAAGGTGGGTGGGTGGGCTGAAGCCTCCCCTCCCCTCCCCTCTCCGCCCCTTTTTATTCGGCGTGCGTCGCTTGTTTTGTTCCCAACCGCTGGAGCCTGGTCACAAGTTAAGATTTTCTCCGTCCGCCAGCCTCGAATATAAAGCCTGATTTTCTGGAGAATTTTTTTTTTCTGGTGAAATGTAGGAGAAAAACATAAAAAAACGTTTTCTATAAATATAGAAATTGCCTTGGCTCGTAAATAAGCTGAGGCGTGTCTTATGAGATGATAAGTGTATACACTCAGCTAACTAATCTGATTTCAAACCATGTATTTATCATGTAACTTTTCCTTGGTCAAATACATAACTGAAGTCAACGCCTGAGCGTTAAGCGCGCCGACTACAGCAAAGTACTGCAAAGCGCTTTACCAGCACCAGAGGCTGTTGTCAGAGTTCAGAAAAATGGCAATTTCTATTTCCTTATCAGAGATGGAGCCAAGAGAGTGGCAATGCAGTCAAGTAAAAAATCGCGACTAAGAACCTGCGTTTTCCCCCGTTTGCCTAAACAGGTTCTTACATATAGCACAAATTTAGGTTATTTTAGGTTCTTAGGTAGGTTCTTATTTTCTGGCGGAAAAAAAACTTAGTAGCTTTGAGTATTTGGTGGTATGCAGCTTATTCCTTCTATAAAATCTGCATACAAAATAAGTATTTTATATAAAAACAACTCTGAGAAGAAGGACTGAAGCACTGACCACAAGAATTTTGAAGTCCTTTTGCCTTAGTGTACAGAATTGTTATTATTATTATTGTATTTTTTAAAAAGATTTTAGATAATAAGAACCTGTTTCAAACAGGTTCTTAAAAACCAGGTTCTTAGTCGCGGGGTTTTGCTGTATCTTGGTCTGCTTTACAGACGCAATATAAATAATTGCTTTGGACTCTGGTTTAAATAGAAAGTGAGTTGAGTGCTTAATCCGATATGCAAACAGCGAGAAATGATTTGGAAAACTTGTCTGGACATTGGATTAAACGCTCCTTTGAGACTGTTTGGCATCGCTTCTGGCGAGCGGAAGTGATTTCATTTTATTTTTTTAAGAACGTTATTTACTTTTAGGGTGGGTTTTTTTTGGGGGAAAATCCAAATCCGGATTTCCGAATCCAAAAACGGATTCCATAAAATCCACACTCTGGGTGGATTCTTCGGATCAAATCCAAATCCGGATTTTTGAGATTCGCAATCTGAGCGTTTTTTTCGTAAAGGTTTTGGAAAAAATATTTTTGACAAGCGGTTTCCGAACAAAAACGCACATGCCGTACATGTATGACATTCTAACCGAACCTAATTGCTGGCGCCTTAACTTTGAGCCATCAGTTATATATCATCATGATATATGTTTGCTATTTATTTACATTCGTAGACTGTTTTGAAATCCTTACGTGTCATGTTTTTAAGTAATTAAAAAGAAGAAAAAACAGTTCATCGGCTTCAGTTTTAAATTCTTATAATTTTTCTATCCTTACTATTCAAGAAACGTTTGTGTTTCACACCGAAATATATACGTCTCATATATTCATACGTAGCTTATGTTGCTTTGATTTTTCCTTTTGTTTTCGCCGCGAGGAGCAGTGTTTTTTTCCACAAGGAACACGAGGACATGCCGTTGTCGCGGTAAATGATCCTTTTTTGGATTTTCCGTTTTTATGGCAGTGAAGAATCCATATGATCTGAGATCACACATCCGTTTTTGGATTCTCCCCAAAAAACGCACCCTTAGTAAGACTAATGAATGCTTATTAAATATGGAAAATTGATTGTGTCCATGATTATAATCAAGGATTCTTAGCCTACCTTGTTGCTGTATTTTCTCAGCAACTAACAGTTGCCGGAAGTATACTGTTTATACTTCCTAGTAAGAACATAAGTTCAGCAGGTATATATAACCTGATTTTTGTTTTGTCGTATTTTAGTAATATATCGTTATGTATAAGGTGAACCAGGTTTTAACGCGTTTTTATACTCCGTTTATCACTTAGTAACACAGGTTATGTTTGTCCTTGATTGCATTTTTTTTACGATTGTAGCCATGTAGAAATAAACGTGACTGGTCGTAGAGTCATGTTCATGTCTGGTCGCCGGGTTATCATTATTAAATGGCGCTGACGCTTGCGAGTAATGATGACGTCGTGGCAAGCTTTCTAAACGAGGCACGAAGTGCAGAGGTACTCTAAGCTCTTTGCCCTTTGCTAAGAGCAACTAATTGGTTTTATTTTCGAGTTGTAATTAGGGGGTATAACAAAATATTCAATACTGGGCCATAATTGTTTTGTGCTATGACACCTTATTATGTATATAAACTGAGTATTTATTCAGACAGATCAGTGCTTTCCAAAAGTCAGAACTGGCCGGCGAAACCGGAAATGAAATATTGGTCTTTACTCAAAATTTTCGCTGAAACCCATCACTGCCTTGCATTCTATTTAGGAATTAACTGATCTGGCTGGAAAGTCCAGAGTTCTTCTTACAACTTATCTGGTGTGGACAGCCAGTTCTGACAAATGGTAAACGCCCTTAGTCTTCTACATGTACAGTCTTAATTTATTTTACAGTGGATGGAACTGATAGGGTTGTTGATCTACGATCGGGTATTTCTTGGGAGCACAAAAGTCGGCCGCTAGTTTGCGGTTCGGTCGACTTTCGCACTCGCAAAAAACAAAACGCTATTGAAGGTTAATAGATTGGTGTATAAGTAGCCAACTAACCATTATATTATTCGTTAAATTGATTTAAATAGTACATCAAAAATTATTAAATGGAGAAATGCCATCAAAATTAAAATTACCTGAACATTCACCGAGTCTCTCTCTTGCTTTTACTAACATGCAAACTTTGTTCCCTAATTTCGTTGTGATGTTCAGTAATGCTTTGGAAAAGAAACAGTAAAACACCTTCCACCAGCTCCCCTTCGGCCATTTGGCTGGCCTCTTGCCCAGGCCCAGATTTTTCAGGCGTCTGAGAGGGATCTGGGGAAAAAGGGTTAAGTTCGGATGGCAAGAATTCAAGTGGTCATTAATAGATAAACAAATCAAGAAAACTCCTTATAAAGAAGAAAAGCAAAGGAAAAAAAGAGAGCGAGAGAGAAAGATCGAAATAGATTCGCAAAATCCAAATTTTAGTCAAATTTACAAAATTGAACACAAAACAGGTTTGTAAATTGAATAAGAAGTAATTCCCATTTTTAATGTTTTAAAATATCAAACATTCGACTTCATCACAACATCAAACACCTCGAAGTTCGTCAAAAATACTTTGCTACGTGTGGTATTTTAACTTCTCTCTCTCTCTCTCTATTATAAGTCAGGATTTCTTATTGTCTTTGCAAAGATGCTATCTTAATTCAACGGTGGGTAAGCCCTCTCTTGTCTGCAGACACTTAGCCACGTTCGTTGTCGCGGACGGCAACGAGAACGTCAAAAAACTATTGTTGGTTTTCACATGACGTCACTAAAATTCACACTAAAGAACTATCGATCCTACCGAGATTTTACTTTCACGATGCATTAGAGCAGCTGAAAACTAATTTTCATACAAATTTTTGCTTCAAAAGGGTTCTTGGTTTTGTGATAGAGGACGCTTGAATTTCTAAGTTTTTGCGTGACGCGATATTTACATGACGGCCAAGAGAGCTGTCATGTAGGTTAAAAAAATGACTTATTTCAGGAAATTTTGCTATTTAAACAGTTCATGTATTAGATAAAGTATTACTTTAATGTTTATGAGTTTCTCGAGGAATAAATTCACGCTTTTGTAGCAAAACTCGGTAACAGATGTTTCTGTTGGTTTCCGTCAGCCATGTTGGAGCTCATCCAGGTGAGCACCAGCATGGCGTCTCCATACAAATCTCTATAAATTTGGGTAAAACATTTCTTCGGATATCTCGTATACGAAATATCCCTCTGACCTGAATCTTGGCGAGGGTCTTTGTATATGTACCTCCTTTCATTTCCCAGATTCTGGACTTTATCTATTGGACAGTTTTGATTTTTATTTTGATCTATTTTGAATGGCGTGACACTGATAACCAGCAATAAGCAAAACAACAACTTTGCACGTGCATCACGCATTTTTGTACATTTCGTTGCCCGTTTTTGCACGACTACGACGTGAAAATGCCTAATTTCGCGTTTTATGGAGGACATAAACAGATCTAAACTAGCAAAGACGAAATTTTGTTTCTCTTTTTGAACTTGGATATGGTCCCTAGGAATTCAATTCCAGGAGGGCCTAAAGATGTTGACTAAACAGGACCTACTGAAGTTGGACCATTGCCACACCATCACTGTTCGCATTGGAGATGTCTCGTGGCCTCGCTCTCCTCTACATGCGTTAAATTCTTATCTATGTTTTGTAGGATCTATAATTAAAACACTTTTATATGTGAATTAGCTGGTACGTCTACTTTTTTTAAACTTTATTACGCCAGGCCATGCATCAGTAAACACCATACCAGAAGGTTGTGATAGAGTGGCCCCAATTTGGTGGTTTCCCTCCCTACCGATATATATGACAAGAAAATCAAATGGGCAGAGCTAAATAACAGAATACAGATTATATTTTTGCAAATGTAGCACAGCTGAAACGGATGTAAAAAGGCGGTATAAAGTTGACGTGTATTTCGATCATTGGAGAGGAAACAGGTGACGACCACGCTCTATACGAACTATGGGATTGCCGGTTTCCTTCAAACAAAAGAACTCTCTTTTTCAGTCAAGATGGCGGAATCAGTTGTGAACGAGACAGTGGCGAATCTCTCGGCTACTGTAAACGAAACTGCGAAAAATGTAACTGGCAGAGCAGTGGCAACTCCTGAAGGATTGTTTGTGGCGTATTCTAGTTTGGTTTTAATGGCGCTTTTACCAATATTTTTCGGATCATTTCGCTCTGTGAAGTGTCTGATCGAACAGAAGGTTAGTTGATCACGAATTTTTCTCATTGACTTTTCAACAGCTGATGTCTTTAGACAGGATTTTATATAGTTATTTTCAAAGTACTTCTGCCGTCTTAGGTGTTTGATTTCATGCAAATGGAACGTTTCTGATCTTAATTTTTTATCTTAAGATTTTGAAGTGAAGCTTAAAGCTTACGTGTATCGAAGTCTGTGGCCCATTTGGTCATGACCTTTTGAAAATTAAGGAAAGTATTGTAAATTGTCTATTGGCGGTGTTGATCATAGAACTGAGTTAAGTTTAATGACACTGCGAAAGTTGAAAGTTTTCAAACTAATTCACTCTCATCCGAAATAAGCTTACACGTGTATTCCTCTTCGCATTCTCCAACAGTTTTTTCTTTTATTTTCTCATTTGATTTTGTAGGGGATTTTCCTTTTAAGACAAATTTTTAGACAACTTTGTCGGTTGGCCCTATGTAAAAAAAAGTCCCTAAAAAAATCTAATGAAACAAATTGATGGTTTTCACAGTGATGTCATCAGATTGCAAAGTCGAAAAAACGAGGTTAAATTATGAATTCTCATTTACACCAGGTTGAAGAAAATAGAAAATAGATCTTTGTAAAAGTTTCCAGCCCCAAAGCATGTTTCATTTCGAAAGTACAGCAATTTAAACTTCCCAGTTTTCACAGTGCATGACACCAATGCTGTCTCATTGAAAAAAGTCTCTCCACTTGATTTTCAGCAGTTTAACCATTTCAAGTATTAAAAGATGTGGTTATACACGCGTATGCTAGCTCTTGAATGAAAAGGAAGAGCTTTTATAGAAAAAGTGAACTCCAGATGTTTTTGTTGATTTCCGGCGGCCATATTGGTGGACAGTTTCTGTCCACCCATATGGCGTCTCCATACAAAGCTCTACAAAGGCGCATGAAATGTTTCGGCAAATAGAGCGATTTTCGTATGACCTTGAAAAAAGGTTTCGGTAAGTGTTCGTTCTTTGTTTCATCAGCCAATGGATGAAAAGATCAAAACATGGCCTCTTCGTTTTCCCGCCAAAGAAACCCTAATATGGAGAAGGCATTGTTCGATTGGCCAATCGTGTTGCAGTATGACGTCAAAGAAATTTCTAGAAAGTTCTTCGGGCATGAAGTTTGTTTACCCGCGCGTTCGCTTAGCCAACCAAAACCCAGGTGCGTTTGTATCCGTTTCATACACCAATCAAATCGCTCTATTTCCGTTCGTTTGTTGTTCCTGTTTTGTTCGCGCGTTTTCATTTCAAGGTCATACGAAAATCGCTCTAACTCAGAAACTGTGGGCCATGAAGACTTGAGATTTGGACAAATTGTTTATATATTAGTCTTTTATAACATTTCATTTTCTTGGCTTCTTTCGCTGGACGGTTTCAAATGTAATTTGTTGTGCCGTGTTTATTGCATGACAGTGAAAACGAATAATAACTTACAGTAAGTGGGAGCGAGACGTAGTTAATCAATGACAATCGTTATCAGAAATCGATCGATATTAATCACAGGTAGCCCAAGCTTGAAATATAAGTGTCGGTGTAACATTCAAAATATAAGGATTTGTACGGGGAAAAAGCCTATTGTTCCTGTAACCTTGAAAATGAAAGGTTTTCAATGAGAAGACAGCTTACCTTAAATTAAATGTGTGTTACGTGTCTCCTGTGTGGTCTATGGGCTGATTTATGGCCGTCTTATGGGTTGTACTGTAAATGGTTTCCTCTCTATATATAATGATTACCAAGGTTGGATGGATCCCCTGAAGGAAAAGGGCTGTAAATTCGCTTTTACGGCTCCAATCACCTCCAAATTCCGCCTAGGTAACACACGATAGTTCTGCTTTCCATTCGTGATCTTTCTTCAAGAGGCATTTGCACCAAGAACAAATCAAAGGTCGCCAATCTCTGCAAACCTTCCCGTCTGAAGCCATCGACAGAACCTTGGTTTGAACTCTGCATTACCCAAACAGTTAAAGGTAGCTCAAGTTACTCCCGCTTGGGGTGGGTGACAAAACATTGCCCGCATAGACAACCCAAAGACAGGTTAGCTGAGGTGGCCCGCTTTACCATGCAGGGTCAGTTTATGCTTGAATTATTTCCTTGTAAAAATTTTCTTTGCATCTAAAGTTGTGGATGAAAAGGCATACTGGCTGCTTTCTGTGTGAGTTTGGCTGCTCGATTTGAAATCCCGACATGGAGCAATGTTTTGTCACCCACCCCTAGTGTGAGTAACTTGAGCTATCTTCAACCGTTTGGGTAACGTGGAGTTCAAACCAAGGTTCTGTTGATGGCCTTAGATGGGAAGGTTTGCAGAGATTGGTGACCTTTGAGTCACTCTCGGTGCCAATGCGTCTTGAAGAAAGATCATGAATGGAAAGCAGAACTATAGTGTGTTACCAAGGCAGAATTTGGAGGTGATTGGAGCCTTTGGAGAGAATTTACAGCTGTTTTCCTTTAGTGGATCTGATCGACTACTTTGCTCCAGCGCCCATCCTTGGGAGTCTATTATAAAGAGAGCAAACTGGTTCCAATAACACCCATTAAATGGCCGCAACTTGGCTCAGAAACCACAAAGGAAAGAAGAAAGACACAACTTAAGCAAGGTTAGTCGATTTTTGTAATTTTAAAACCTTTTACATTCGTAGGCTACAGAAACAATTGTTTTTCTCCCATACAAAGCCTTATATTTTGAACATTACGAACAGTGCTGTAGGTCATATTTTGAGCTTGGGCCACTGGTGTATTAATCAATTTAATCCGCCGAGTAACATTGATTGATAATAGAAATCGATAGAAATCGAAGTCACAGAAAAAATAATTTATCGATTGACAAAATCGGTAACAATTGATAGGAATTGATGGTAATCAATAACAAGGAATAATCTTGAAGTGAATATTCTGAACATGATGTTGCTGTTTGGCAAGCAACACCCATGAGACCGGCTTTAGCTTAACACCGCACTAGGCATTTTATTTTTTGATGACTTTGGTAACTACTCCAGGTGCAGTCTTCACCAGATTCCATTTTTTTGTTTATTTTATTTCCTGGTTTGTTTTAATAGATCTTTACATGTCCACTCAATCAGGATGTAGTTCTTTCTTAATGCTTTTCGTTGAAATCCTAAGAACACTGATTTTGTTTTTTTATTATGCCTATTTTTATGGAGTTGCTACAGCAACAGAGAGTTTTTTCTGCCACTTTCACAGTAATTTTTGTTTCCTTTTTATGAACTGCACTTAAGCTAAAAAATCAAAACAAAGAGGAATTTGTTCCTGTTAGTGTTTTGTTCTTTTAGTATTTTATCAATTAAAAAAGAAATGCATAATATCACGACTGAATGACTAAAAAATGCCATACGGACAGCATTGTGTTAATTTTGAACTTCTACTCAATAATACCTTAAGTCTTTTCCGATAATAATCGATAGTAATTGATGACAATCAATAAAAAACAAATCTTTATCGAATTCTATTGGAAATTGTTGTTATTTGAAGTCACAACTTTTTTTCTTTATCGATGTCTGTCAATAGGTATTGGAAATTGATATTCATCAATGGTTGATATCGATTATTATCAATTATCGGTTAATCGAATAACTATACGTCTGGTAGGAGATGAACCAGTTAGCTATTTTACAAGTGTAGCCTAGGATTTGAATTAGGGACTATCATACTACCTGTCCCTCATAGGCAAGTTACAATTGAATTATGTTCAGTCAATACTTTGCGGATACACACATATTATGATGGATAGTGAAATAAATCATGACTTTATCAGTGGCTGAAAAGGAAAAAAATGTCAAAAAACTCTCCTTCCTCTGTTAGTCTCACACACACACAAGGGAATTCCCCATTCCAGGCTTCTCTAACAGCTTCGTTTCAAGCATTATGCCTCGAGCAAAATTTTATTTCTGTCCACACAATAGCTTCTTAGTTTAGAGGTCTTCAAGCTTGTGAATGGGACAAACGATACTGGTAGACCCAATAGAATGTTGGCCTAGAGACATTTGATTGTTAGTCGAGCGTGCTTTGAGCAAAGTGAGACTCTTAAAATGCAGTCTTTTTTTTTTTCGGACCTAGTTTGTAGGCCCCGCATTCCTAGCGAAGACCGTGGAAACTGGGGATAAGAATCGTGATGACTTTCATTGTATGGAAATGAGTCTCGTGATGAGAATGCGGTTTATTTTCGGCGATGACTAAAATGACGCGTGTAAGTTTAGCAATGATGTAATTTTCCTCGAATGGAGGTCCTTGATTTTCGTGTAATTTTGCACGACATGCAGGCACTTTAAAAAGGAAATATCCCCAAGCAGGATGAGAAAATATTATAGCTGGGAAATCCTCAGGATTTTGTGGCTTTTTAAGGCGTTACGTTTCTCAGAATATTGTCGCAATTACAGGAAATGTACAGTTAAATAGATTCACTTTGTTTTATGTATTTAATTGATAGATTTTCGCATTTGTTGAGATGTGAAGTCGTGTTGCACTTCATAAATACTTGAGATATCAAGTATCCACTATCACGTAATTTTTACGTTCGCACGTTCGTAAAATTTGCGTTCGCAAATAAAATAAAGGCAATGTATGAAAGGCCGCACCTACAATTATGTAAGCGTAAAAGTAGAAACTCGCTTAATTTGACGTTTAATCTCAATACTTTATGTCATACCTCTATTTGATTTACATGATTAAAATTAACGTGCATTAACATGCGGAGCCAAAAACGTGTCACGGATGTGTTTATGCGGGTCTTGCAGCACTTAATGTCCACAGAATAGAAATCCCATATCGAGCTTTTCCGGAACGGGTTGGTCCAAGAATTCTATAGCTTGAAAGTGTTGATTATTTTGGAACAACTGATCACTTCAGTGGTCAAAAAAAAAAGAATAATCTTAATGAGCAAAACTTCAAGGTTTACTGGAAAATCAGGATCGAGGATCGAGAAATCAGGGATCGAGGATCGGTTAAAAAGAACTTGAAAATAAAATAAATAAATAAATCGTGGATCAGTGGTGATGTGGGCCACAGACTGTAGATAAATTTCACAGAACATAACCTCGTTCGCTGTACTGAACACTAAATTCAAGTAAACTAATCCGAGTCTGTCTGAGTCAGTGATTGTTTTGACGAGAAAGAGAGATTTTCCTGGAAAATGAAATGCTTTATCCCGGTGATACTGTAATACAAGAAAAAACTTTAACAGTTTTTAATTTTTAAGTGTACATTTGCTTTCAGTACTCCTTATTTTTCTTGTAATTGTTGTATGCACGACCCCACCAGCAATGCTGATCTTTTTATCGTGCCGTAAACTAAGGTTCTTAGCTACCCACCTACCTGCTTACCTACCTACCTATCTATCCATCTATCTATCTATCTATCTATCTATCTATCTATCTATCTACCTGTCTGTCTGTCTGTCTATCTATCTATCTATCTAAAATGCATGCTGTGCACAACTCTAAACATTGTACTCTGAAACTGTACGGAGATATTAAAAGTAGATACTAAGCAGCTATGGAAAATGTCATTACTTTCACACGATATTGATATCTTATAAAACGGACAACAAATTCAGCAGGAATACGCGCGAACTGAATTAACTGTGTTGTATAAGGTTCTGTTAAACTTACACTTTTTTCTTGTGCTGAACATATACTGCACCGAGCCGTTTCTTGGTCCGGTACAAAGAAGCTATGTATATTTATACTGACAGAGTCATGGGCCCCTGATACCAATAAAAATCGTCGTTCAATTTTTCGAGTGTAAAATCCCTGAAAGAGTACTCCTCAATGGAGCAATATCAATATGTAGAAGGTTTTCAAAGGCTTCACACCGGTTTGAGGCTAAGATGTGTGGCCTGTCTCTCCTTGCAATTTTTTGTACTTTTTGAGTATATACATTGACATACAACACTCGTTTTGTATTCCAAACGAAAAAGTAGTATAACAGCTCCGGGGGCTTTACTCCAAGCGTGCGAGACTCAACGCTACTAAGAGCGTTCTTGTTAAATGAAAACTGGAAAGCATGTAATACTGTATATGCGCTTCTGATGACCGGAAAATGGGCCATTATAATGGAACATTATAATGCAATGCCAGTACTCTTTGTGGAGTTTAGTTCTTTCCTAGTGGCCTGTGACCTGCTTTTTGTACCTGCCGTGAGTGTTTGTGACCATTTTTTGGCCACATTTTCTCAAGTGCAGGAAAGAGTTTTGGTAGGTCTTCGAAGATATCCTGTTTCCTATTATGTTGTGGTTCAATTTTATCCTTGGTTTTACTTTTATTTCCCTGTGTTTTAAACTCATTATCATTCACTACCATATCCCAAAACAAAGGGAAAAGATTTAAACCTATTTTAAAATTGAACCACAACTTATATACCCTAGATCATTTTCACTGTCCTGTAATAAACATGGCACAGAAAAATGAATATTATTAGAAACTGCCTAGTGGAAGAAGCCAAGAAAATGAAATGTTATAAAACACTAATATATAAACAATTTGCCAGGTCTCAGGTCTTTGTGGCCCACAGTTTCTGAGTTATTTCCAGAAACGTTTTACGCACCTTTGGAGAGCTTTGTGTGGACTCTTCATATTGGTTTGGTACACTATTATGGCCACCGGAAATCAACAAAAACATCTGGATTTCACTTTTTCTATAAAAGCCCTTTATTTTCACTCATGAGCTAGCATATTAGCGCATAAACACATTTTATTCTTGAAATGGTTAAACTGCTGAAAATCTAGAGGAGACTGACAGCATTCCTATTTTGGTGTCTTGCACCATGAAAACTTGGAAGTTCAAATTGCTGTATTTTCGAAATGAAACATGCTACGGGACTGGAAACTTGTACAAAGATTTGTTTATCTCCTTATAAGCCCGGTGGCTTCTCTTGGGCTTCCTCACCATGACAGTTTAAATAACTTTTTTTCTTTTGCTTTGTACATTTTATGGCAAACAAACCAATTTTCAACCAAGTGTAAATAAGAATTCGTAAAACCTCACTATTTTGACTTTGCAATTGATGATGTCACTGTCAAAACCATCTATACTGGTATCATGTCTGTGGTGAGCTGATTACTTATTGAGTACCCCCAGTTGAGGTTGTTGTACTGCCTTTTAATTCTAACTGAAAAGTATAGAATATGTCATGTCCCTAACATGCTACTTAATCTCTTATGCGTAAAATTTGGATTGTGCACTTTCACAGAAAAATGGAGAGAAACCAGAAAGTATGACTTCAAAGGATGCTGCCATGTTCCCCATTATTGCCAGTTGTACCCTGTTGGGTCTTTACATATTTTTTAAAGTAAGTTGACTTGTGCAGATTATAGATTCCTGATAATCTGTATCTTTTGTAGCATTCATCAAACATGACCATAATTATACATGTACTTGTAGTTCACCTTCACTGTCAGTTCCTTTTCTACCAGCAGAGAATATGGCAACAAATTGCTTAGTTACCTGAGTTTAAATACCGGGTTGGGTTGTTCGAAGCTGGGTTAAGATAACCCAGGGTTACTATACAGTGTAGTGCAAAATTTGAACCCCAATATGAGAGCTTAAAAAGCATTGAAATTCAGTTGATCTCTCTTTGCATACAATTTGATGATTGGATACTCTAAAAAGAATAGAGAAAATTATCTGAGAGAGTGCTTTTGATAAAAAGAAAAAGAAACCTGGGTTAAAATTTTGCCCCGGGTTAGCACAAGCCAGTTTTCAAACAACTGGGCCCTGGTAGTTAAGTTAGCTCAAGTAAAATATAACAACTACATTGCAGAAAATCATAACTACTCTTTTCTTTAAGTTTCTTTTATTTTATATTGTCTCAATTAGTTATTCAGCAAAGAATACATCAACCTTCTACTTACTGTTTATTTCTTTGGTCTTGGCGTATTGGCAGTGACACATTTGCTAAGGTAAATTGTTTTTTATAGTTTTATACATCTCTCTTAGGCTGGAGTAATACCGGGATGTGGTTTTTGCAGTGTAATGCTCCTGGGAATGGTAATATTGACCTTCCGTAGACTGGTGGTAATCTACCTTAATTGATTTATTTTTTGTGCATGTACTTGTAACAGCACATTCTTAGCCTTAACTAATATCTGTAGAGCAACACTGTACTTTGTAAGTGAAAGTAAAATTTAGCATCTAAATTTCAGACCAAATGTTGAACTTCTACTGCCAGCGGCATTTCCAAACAAGTCATACACCCTTGATCTTACAGAGGGTAAAGGTGATAAAAAAACAGGTATCAATTTTGGTACATTGTTGTTTGGAAAAGTGTTCTTTCATTTTGGAGTGTGATTCTGATTACAGAACTAATACATTTACATACTGTACTATTTGATTTCAGAACTGGTTAACTATGAGTTTGACAGGATAGACTTGCTCTGTCTTGGTGTTTCTTCTGCATTTGGAATGTGGTATTTATGGAAGAAGGTAAACAGTTGTTTCTTTTAGGCTTGTCATAGTGAGACACCTAATGAGGACACCATACTTACAGTTAAGCAATAGAAAACACTTTCCGTGTTTGCATAGCCTGATATAAACACGAGAGGGGTTGGGAGAATTCAAGACAGTTATGCAAACCCAAGACGAAGTCAAGGGTTTGCATAACTGTCGAGAATTCTCCCAACCCCTCGAGTGTTTATATCAGGATATGCAAACACAGGAAAAAAGTTTTCTATTGCTTTTCTAAAATAACTTTCGCCAGAAAAAAAGCAAAACTCCTTTGTTTAAAGCATTGATTAAAAGAGAAATTCTTACCAGTCACAAAGTCTTGTACACGAAGCTTGTACGCGTAATCAGTCTTTGTTTTGCAAAAAAGATGCTTTCCAAAATACGGGTTTTTCTCGCTTAGAATGTCAGCTTAAGCAAAAAAAAATTGACACACCTTCTTTGTAACGATTTTCCAAGTTTCAGCCGACGAAGGAACGGGTAAATAGAGTAAACTTGTCGAGTTTTGAACTCGAAAACTTTTTCAAATTCCTGCTTGCTTGATTAGCGCGCGAAAAACAAAACATCTTGACGTCAAAACCGTGTTTACATACTCTCATGCAGACACTCCTCTCGGCCAATCAAAGCGCGTACTATCTTAGTTATTTTATGATTTCTATTGTAAGTGTATAATCATCAATCCTTATCGTACCATTAATTTTTTTGTTGCGTGGGGCATGAACAAAAATCTCCTTATCTAAAATTCCTTTGTTTCAGATGTGGAACAGAAAGAACTAGAATTAAACTGGCAGTTAAATTTTAAAATTTCAATGTCCTTCTTTCACCAATGGATACCAGGAGTTAAAATGGCAACTGTCCCACATGAATGTAACTGAGATGATTAAATGATTTTCAGCAAGCAAGTCAAGTTACAGTGTGTGACTTTTTGATTAAAAAAGATGTGTTGATTCTGACTATCACTGTATGTACCTGTGTGATTACTGTAGTTTTGAAGATGGCAAGAGTTTTTTTAAGTTACATGTACTTGTAAGTATAAGGAAGAGAAATCTTATTACCTACGATATCTTATTTTACATACAGTATATTTTCTTTGTGCACAGTTTTCGTTTTGTTGCTCATTGCAGTCAAGGAAAATAATTAATGAGTAACTTCACTATTTGTTTTGAAATACCAGTATTTGTTGTAAGTGGTGTACATTGCTATAATATTGTTCTTCCGTCTGTAGCATTGGATTGCCAACAACATATTTGGTTTGGCATTTTCTCTCAATGGAGTTGAGCTTCTTCATTTAAACACAGTTTCAACAGGCTGCATCCTTCTTGGAGGACTCTTTGTTTATGATATCTTTTGGGCAAGTACCTTAAACTGTTTACCGTGTAGTTAATAGTGAATGCAGCAGCTGTATGACATGATCCCATCAGAGTACAGAAGCTCCCATAACACAAAATGCTTTGTTTAGAGCTCTTTTCTGTTCAGCTGAATTAGAAAAAATATATGCACAGTAAGGGAAAACATCCTGAACATGGCCAGATTTAAGAAACAGCTAGCAAGAAATTGCATTAACCCATGGATAATGCACTATTTTAACATGATTATGTGCTAGGAATATCATACTATGCTACTAACATTCCCTGGTACATGGCTAGCTGTCACTAAGGGTGGGACTAGGGGCTGGAAATTTCCCCTGCCACTATGTTCATAATCCCTGACTTCTTTTATAGGAAACAAAAGGAAAATAGAACCAAAATGAACTTCCAAGATGTTATATTTCCTGCCTACTATAGTTGCATATACTAAGCATTATTTTTTTCTCATTATTATTCAAGATATTTATCACAATAATTAATAATTACTTTTTGACTCTGAAGATGACTACCGCACAGGTTGTCGAAAGGTCAGTCACTGTCAACAACAACAGTCCTATTCAGGACTACGTTCACCTGGACGATCAAACTCAACCTACTTTTGAAATGACTCCTGGGTTCAAACCTTTCACAGTTTTAATAATTAGTAACTTGAAACCTTAGTGACAGCCCTGCTGGTAACTACTTGCAAATTCTCCAAAACAATAACTTAATAATTCTGCTGTCAAGACTGCAGAACTGCTAAGGGGCTTACTTGCTACAGCCTAAACGTTGGACTTATAAGCTGTTCTGTTCACAAGTACAGTTTGTCTCTTTCAGTTTATTCTGATAATGTTTGTGCTTGTTTTATTGATTTTTTTATTCTATTTGATTCATATCATATTTCAGGTTTTTGGAACAGATGTTATGGTTACAGTTGCCAAATCCTTTGAAGCACCAATCAAGTGTAGGTATCTTGTCTGCGACGTCAGGTCATGTGCTATACTCAATAGAAATTGTCCTGAATCTTCATGAAAAGTTGGGACGCTTTCCATTCAACCCAAAATTCCGGTAATTTCAGTTGGTACATCAAATGGAACGGACCATTTCGGTTTGGTCCGACCGGAATATTCGGGACCAGCTTTGAAGGTGGTCCTCTTTGACTGGTCTGGTCATTTCAGTCGGTCAGACTGAAATGTTCCTTTCCATTTGATATTTGCAAGAGAATTTGTCCTTGTATATATTGTATACATGTGTGTTCATATGTAAACACAAATAGGACAACAATATTTTGAAAGCAACATTTCCCAGGAGTAACATTACAAAAACAAACAAATCAAGCTATGGAGGTTACTGCTGTTTGCATGTAACCACTAAAGTGTAGGTAACTTGACGTTGTTTTTAAGGCCACACAGCCCATTGTTCTGTACAGGAAGTTCCAAATTTGATTCCCAGGACTGAGTTGTACAAAGCTGGGTTAAGATAACCCAGGGTTAGTGCAAGCTTTGAATTTAGATTTGAAAGCTTAAAAAGCATTTAAGTTTTAATTCTTTTTGTCTCCAAGTTGATGATTGGAAGCTCTAAAAATAACAGAGAGAATTATCAAAGAAAATTATGCTTTTGAACACAAGAAAAAGAAGCCCGCGTTAAGTGCTAATTGGCCTTCGAACAACTAGGCCCAGGTGTGAACTCACAAAAAAAAGGGTGTGACCTCCATACTTGTCCAATACTCCGACAAGTTTGTGCTTGGCTTTGTTAAATTTCTCATTGTTTTGCTTCGTTCTTTATTGTTATGCTTTTGTACAGTATTGTAATGTGAAGACAATACAATACAATGTCATGCATAAATTTGTCGGAGTATTGGACAACCCTCGTGACCTCACATCCTTCCTTTGACGTCTTTGTTTTCCAAAAAACCTGCAAAGTGGAGCACTTTTGGAGTTTGTCAGTAAATGTACTTAATAAAATTAATTACTGTTGCAAGGACCTTTGCCTTTTTAATTACCTTTTCACATAGTGACCTAATTATTTTACAACGTTTTAGTGATTTTTCCAATGGATCTTCTTGAAAAAGGGCTGGCTGCATCCAACTTTGCTATGTTGGGGCTTGGCGACATTGTTATACCAGGTGATCATGATTATTTTCAAGTCAAAGTTTATATGTGTACAGTACTATGGTGTAATTTATGGTTCTATTCTATCACTTGTTCACATTTCATTTTCCTTTAATGTGTTTAGATATGGTACTGCATGATATTGAGTTCCACACTAAAGGAATATAAGACTGTAAACCAAAGATAAAATGACACGTTGTTAAAAAATTACAGAAATATTAGCTACAATTCTATAATTTAATTTAGCTTTACAGTCAAAATAATAAGCTAAAAAAGTAATAGTTCTGTAAACTACATGTAGGAAATTGGAAATAATAAGAAAAAAGTGCATTCATTAAAGTAATGTCCTAGTAGGTAAAATCCATTCTCGGGTTAAACTATATTTTCTTTTCTGCTATGAATAATTTGGGCTAGGAAACAAAGAACATTATTTTTTTAATCAAACGAGTGTGAAATATTAGTTTACACTCAGAAATGTACACCTTTGTTAGACATGTTATAAAAAGAATGCAATAAATAAATTGTTTATAAGTACTAACTCTTGTTTCTGTTGCTTTGTAGGAATTTTTATTGCACTTCTCTTACGGTTTGACCACAGGTAGAGAGTATTTCCTAGTAATTGTTTTTCAATCAACACTGTTTTTAAGTTTAAATGGTATTTTTGGACCTCAAATATATTTTTTTAAAAATGTTACTTGGTTTTCTCATCTAAGCTGATAAAGGTTATTAGGATCGCCATATTACTGCACAGTTTAGTTCCTACAAGTATTGCAGCCTTTGAATCCTTTGTGGTTACAATAGCGTAGTATTCACACTTATTCCCACTCAGTTTTATGGGGATTGAAACTAGTGAATTGTATTGTTTAAAACCTATTTTGTCAAGTTCAACTGTAATTGCAAAATCCCTTGTTGAGTTACTGTTTTCTTTGTTGACAGTAGCAAGAAAGACAAGACAAGCCGAGTGTATTTCTACTCTGGTTTCATTGCCTATTTTGTTGGCCTGGTAGTAACTGTTTTGGTGATGCACACTTTCAAGGCTGCTCAACCAGCCCTATTGTATTTGGTGCCTGCATGCCTGGGAGTTCCCATTACGCTGGCTCTTATCAGAGGAGAGCTTAAAGAGCTCTTTAAGTAAGTTAAAGCTAGAAAGTACTTTAAATCCATTCTTCAGGCGTACTGTAAACTGCCGCCTATAAGCTTTGAGCTTATACCAGGTGATCTGTGACGTCATTGCGGGGGCCTGGGGAAAGAAATTTTAATGCCGTATCCCATAAACCAACGCGCGCACCAATTCAATTCAATTCAATCTGTTCCCGGCAGCTTTGGTTTATGGGATACGGCATTAAAATTTCTTTCCCCAGGCCCCCGCAGTGACGTCACAGATCACCTGGTACGTCTTCGTGAGGGGTTTTAGGAGGGCTTATATCCAATTAGCTAAGAACCGGAATAGATTGAGCGCTTTAAAACAAGCCATCGAAATACGTTTTGCATATTAAGCTTTAAAACTTCATGATAAATCAAATTTATTTCAATACAAGCAATAGGGGGCCTTATTATTGGATGTATATTTGTTGTTGTTGTTGTTCTTGGTTACAGGTAGATGAGCCCTGTGGGGACTTAAAAGCGATAGCTTATGGTAGTTTATTAAGCACATTAGTTTTTTATGAAGCTCCTTTGTAGTATGTTGCTGGACTTGACCGTACACCATGGTGAATAGCATTCCAAACATTCTGAGTTAATTGACCAACAGAAAAGTCATTAGTTTATTCAGGAAATATTTTTGAACAACAACAACAAAAATGTGCCCCGTATGGGAGTCCAAGACCTGCAACACCATAGTTTTCATCGTTGATTTTTGCCGCTTTTCATAACCAGGCTTCTTTACTAACTACCAACATAGATAACCAGCATTGGACCATGTAACTACACACACAAACGATGTCTAACTTCCAACTTTTGGGTCTTGATCAAATTGCTTTGGTGTGTCCATTAGTGCAAAACCTCTTCTGCATTATTTCCATGGTACTGCATATCGGGATATCGGGTTCTTTTATATTTTCAACTTTTATCTGATATTTATTGATAGTAATCATTCTAAATCCAATTTCTCATTGAGATATTACATTTCAACCCTGAGAGATCATATAAAGTGAATGATTACACTTCTCTTTTATTTAAAGAGATGAACTCTTACAGCCTTAAAAATGCGTTCCTTTTATCGCTGATTTTCAATTCTGTTTTGGAAAAAGCAGCTAATCTCGTTCTCTCTCCTCAGGTACGAAGATAACCCGGAAAAAGATCACAAGGAAACGGAAAACAAGGAGGAAGGCGAAGAGGTCGATAATGATGCAAAGAAAACCGAATAAATTATTAGAACAAAGATCTAGAAAATAACTTTACCCCTTGTTGAACTCTAAGCTTAAACTTGACAAAACTTAGAATTTGGAAGACTCGCCAGTGAATCTAAGAGCGCGTACCAAAGGCAGTTGTGTAGAACTGACGGGCCGCCAGCCGTACCAGTCATTTTAAATTGAAACAAGTAAGAAAAAAAAAGCCTTGTCTTCGATAATTTTGGCTTAAAACCCCTCACCGCTGAGCGCACTATTTAGGAATAGACTTATCTGTCTGGACAGACATAAATGCGTACCGGTCGTTTCGATGCAAGTTCATTAGGTCGAGGTGTAGATAGTTTCACACACCTGGGTTACAGAACGAGGAATATTCGCCCCATATATTTTTCCTGTTCACGCGCAAACTGTACTTTAAGTGATCGAAATCGTTGTGCAGTTTTACTGCTTGAGTTCGTATCGAAATACACTGCTAAACAATCCCTTTTTATTCCGTAATCGGTTCAATTTGGCAAAGGCGTGAAGCGCGCGAGCCTCACACGCCCGCAGACCTTTCGTTTAACCGCTCTCCCGCGTTCTTTACCCAGGCAAACATACGGGCTGTTTTGTGGTCTAGTATCGAAACGACCGGTTTCCTGATAAATAATGGAGTTCCCCCCGGTTCACAACTAGACTGGCTTGGTCGGCTAGTTCTGGCTAAAGGTATTAGCGCCTTTCTCAAAGCGTTTTGTCTGAGAGCTTTCATTCGAACTGTAAAATCGTAGGATTTTTTCGACTGTTCCGTTTAAAAGTCAGAATAACTAGAAATCTCATGACTTGGTAGAGGAGTGTAAGTGCTTTTAAAACATCCTTTTACTGCGTGAAACATTAAATGCAAACTTGGAAAATGAAAGGAAGAACGTCTTAGAAATCCAAGCAATACTCGGCGGTTTTACTTACACTTTCACACTCTGGTATCATTCCGCATGATAAAGTATACAGACTCAAAAGTAAACATAAACTCTTAAAATCGAAGACTCAATGACTATTTCAGTCCAGTTTTTTAAGGAAAGAAAGGACGATAGAGGACAGTATGTCTTCTGAGAACACCTTTCTTTCGTTTGTGTAAGTCGTGGTCTTCTTAAATGCAGTTAACTGAGGGCTATTTATTAACCTCTTATTTTACGGCGGTGGTTGAGTTCACGCTACAACCCATCAGTGTTGTGGAATAAAATAATGTTGCATCTCACCAACGTTTCATTCCGTTTTCCTTTTTAACTCGTGGGTACGCGGGAGCGTACCACGATTTATTGCAGGGACAGGGATATGCAAATGAGTCACTCGCTCACTCGTAGTAGACGCACTTCGTAATTAATCGGGTCCGAACTCGAGAGCGCGAAGATCTATCGTTTCCAAAGAAGCACGCGCTCGCCGAAGTTCGGTGGCATCAAATTCCTCGATGAGAGCGTGCATCGTGCGCTACAGCACGGTCAGAGGATAAAGGTCTTACCAAATTTAAGACACGCAGGAATCTTTCAGATTAGTACGATTCAAGAGCCTTTGACTTGTCCAGGCGTTAAACTTGACGAGAAGATGAGCATTTGTTCTTCTACTCCTTCAACTTCGACGCTGGCTTGGTCTCCTACCTTGTAGTATGGTAAATAAAGGCACTTCTTCTTCTTTATAAGGACTCTCCAAGATCACGGAGGGAAATGGATGTGATTTTGGGCATTAGCTTTAAAATAACAGCAGAAATCGAGATAAGAAAACATAAGCTTATGTTTTGCGTCCTATTTCGCGGAGGAGTTGTGACGACTTTGAATCGCATATGTTCTTTCATTGCCATGAAATGTGTTTACATTGTTTTTTACTGTCAGTAACCTGATTTCAATTAGCCTTAATTTCATCCGATTGCTTCGAGTCGTTTTTTCAATCGGTTAAGTATGGCCACAGGGACCAGAGGGGATGTGGTTGTCGTTAGAACATTAAAACCCGTCGAAAACCTCTGAAAAAATGGGTTATTTTGATCGCGTTAATGTTTCGTTACACATTCTATAGACCGCAAACCAAGAGACTGAAGGCTCGCAAGATCGGCTTATAGTATAAAACACGGAAATTGTCCTTTTTTTACTCGGCACTTCGTGCCTCGGTCGCCCTTCGGGCGACGTTCCGTGCGCCAGCGAGGATATGACTTGCGGTTATTGATTTTCAAAATGGCGAACAACAAAGTCGATCTGGGTCAGATAAGAAGCAAAGAAATTGTTTACAGTACTGATTCATTAAGATCCCATTGGGCTAATTAATAGTGCTAAGCGACAGGTATAGACATCTTTCAAGGTGAGACTTTAAACAGGTAATTCATTTATTCACACGAAACTCCTCTGGACCCTGTGGGAAAAGGCATTTTAATTTAAAAATTTGAGACTTTTCATCAAATCATGTGATCATCCTCAATGGCGTAGTGGCCATGTGAGGTCGGACCATCTCGAAGGTACCGGGTTCAACTTCTGCTAACGACCTTCTTTTTCCCTTCTTCCTTTCTTTTTTTTTTTGTTTTTGAATTAAATATATACCTAAATAACTGTTAATAAAGTGCAACAAACAGCAAGAAAAGTATTGTGTTTCCAGAACAAAGATAGTATATTTATAATCTGAAATTCTATCATTTCCTAAAATTAACTGTGAGAAAACCAGTGATGACTAATTGATTATTTTCTAAACAACGTACCCACGAGTTGACGATAGTCTTTCTTTGATTACTTCCGGTGAGTACTGTTGCTTTAACCTAGTGAAAACCTGTCTCTACAAGTCAACTGTTATCGCGGAAAGACCCCCACTAACAATCTTTGAATTCCGAGTTAAGATAAAAAAAAAAAATAGGAGAAAATTCAGGCAAGGTTACCCTGACAACCCCGTGGTTTTATTCGAGAAGAGAGGAAACTGGAAAGAAGATATTGACAACAGAAAGAGACGGGAGGGAGAGCGGGAACGGAGAGAAAAAGAGTTGCCTCGCTAGGTTTGCGGAGAAGAATTCTTAATTAAGGATCTCTTTTGTAATTAAAAGCCTTGAAAATATAAAAAGAAACTTCTTGACAAAACAGCCTGAATCTGTCCGTCTGGTATGCGTACTGCGTTGTTGTAAATTAGCGAAACAAACAAAGTAGAGATGTGCGCGCGCCCAGAAAAGAACCGTTAAACTCGCCAGTTCAGTTTGAATTCTTAGTTATGACGACACACGCGCGAGGTTTTAAAACAAAGCAGTCAAACTTAACTCCACTAAAACAAAACCTTACAGTGAAAATGCTTCCCTCCAAGGCATCGAAGTTAAAGCTGTTGTCACTTTAACCTAGGAGATCTAGAGACTGAGTTTAAGTACTGAAGGTATGTTGTGATCGCACTGAATTTTTTAAAGAACAGCATGGACATGAGTAAACTAGAGCTCAATGTCAGCGAAAGCTGAACTGCAAAGTAAGATTCAGAAATTCAATAACATTCCATTTCTTAAGGCTCTAATTGATTTTGCCTTCTTCGTAGGCAACATGAACAAGGAGCCATTCATGTCAGCGTTTCAGCAGCAAGGATATTTCAATACCTACTTGAACACGAGCTACAGCCATCAGGCAATGGTAACAAACGATGTTACGGAGTGCACACATCAGGGGGTCCCTGAAAGGCCAACTCGACCTCACGGTATTCATCATCCGCTGCGAGACCATTATCCAGGAACCAATCAACGTTACTCGAGACATCCGGGACCTAATCCTTTTTTAACGCCGCATCCGAGAATGACTCATTTTCCCATCAATCATTCAGGAGCTAATCAATATACAGCACAATATCCGGGAAATTCCCCATACGCCACATTGCATCAGGGACAATGGCATTTCGGAGAAACTCACCAGCATGGAGGCGGAGCCGAGTCAAGATTTTTGAGAAACCCACCTTTCCCAGGGAGAAACCCCCAATTTTCTGGAAATAAGCAACTGCAATCTCAGACGACACAGTTTGGTGTTCCATGGCAATTTCAAAACCCTTGCCCACAGACACGATTCAGGAATGAAATACAGAAAACAAATGGAAGAACTTGGCAAAGTCCTGTTGGCAATAATGACGCTACGACAACTGGTCCATTACATAACTTTCAGTTCATTGGTTCGATGAGCTCAAGTGCCCCAAATGAAGAAGCTTTCAACGAAAACAAACCACAAACAAACCCCTTGGTTGACAACTCTCCACTCAGAAACCAAGCGACAGAAGCTGGACAATATGGCAAACTTCAGGAGAGACAATTAGAAAGAGATGGAATCACTAATTTGATGCGTATTCAACATCTAATTTCAACTTACATTACAGTTAGAAACCTGGTTGTCCTGTGCAACGATTTTAAGACTCCTGTGTTTGGGGATTTTCCAGACGGTAACGATGTTGAAAAGAAAATCGTGAAAACCCTGTTACAATTTTTGAAAGAAGAAATTAGAAAGCTTAGGTTTGTTGGCTTGGAAGAAAGAGAAGAACTAATGTTTGACAAGTGCGTTGAAGATCCAATCCTGCGGGCTAGCTTCTCAGTTTTTAAAATGACGATCACGCGTCTTGAAATCAAGATAAACGACCTTCAGGATGAGAGGAAGAAGAATGAAAAGTTAGAAAAAGATACAAAAGCTTTCTCTGAGGAGTTAGAAGTTAAAGAAGCAAAAGCTAAAACACTTAAGGCGGAGTTAGGAGCAGAGAAAAGTCGGTGGGACAAACTGAGTGAAAGATTAAAGGAAGAGAGGAAAAACAACGAAACAACACGCTTGCAATTTGCCCAGGAAATTGAGGCATTGAACCAAATTAAGATACACAAATTACACGAGGATCTTCGAGCTTTGCAAGAGAAAATAAGCAATGAAACAAAACTTTGTAACAAGACAAAAGAAGAAATACAAATTGTAAAAGAAGAAAACGATAGTTTGCGATCACGCATTAGCGAGCTCGAGCCGAAAAATTAATATCAACTTGCATTTCCAAATAGCTTAAACAGTCCATATGTGCCTTTATCTAAAATTAGTGTAGCCAGTGTAGAGACTGACACACCATTCGATAGTCAGATTTCTTCCGCGACTGTTAATAAGAATCAGGTTTCTTTTAATGTGATAGCATCATTTGGAATAATCAGCTTACCGGCATGTTTTTCCAATAATAGTTTGATAGGGAAAAATATTCGTTACTGAGCTAAAAAGTTTACTAGGCTTGTGCGTGTAAGTTAAGATTTAATATCAGAATAGATTAATGTATACTTTAGATTTACAAACTGATAGCTAATACCCATCCAGTACACCCAGAACACGCTGACTGGCTTTTCAGTATAAATAAAGCTTTATATAATTAGATTAGGTTGAGTGAAGGTGAAATTAAATGGGAGGGAAAGAGAGTAAGCAATAGCCGCGGAGTGAGCCACTTCTATAGGCACTTTTCGCTTAATTGTGAGAGTAGGCAGCCTGTGCGTGCGTCCAGCAGCCCGTTAAATAGCACTCATTCACATCGGTGTCTTATCATAACGATTGTTTTATGCGTCAAGGTGCGTTATTTCGAGAAATGAAGAGCACACAGGATTTTTGGAGAGCACCAAAAAGAAGAGAGCAACTTTACCCTCTTGAATTCTCTCCAAACGCTTCTTATCTCGATATACGCGCGCCCAGCTGAAGCATGAACTAATAGGACAATTGCACGATGACGTCATTTTACTACAGCTACCAGAATCCTTGAGTGTGTTGTTTTCTTGTGCAAATTAAGGTTATTGTTCTTTTATCCTCTGCGGAATTGGCAAATTTAAATAACAAAGCAAAAACGAAATGAATTCTCGCTTCAAAAACGGATCGTAAGAATAATATCAAGGAGTGCTTTCGATGCTCACACTGACACCTTATTTAAAAATTTAAAAATTCTGAATTTTGAGGATATCTACAAACTTCAAATAGGAAAATTTATGTATCAATACAAATCTGGCTTACTTCCTTATAGCTTTAATAACATGTTTTTGGTGACACGTCAGGTCCATTCTTATGGCACTAGAAGTTCGGAGCTTTTCTATTTACCTCAATGTAGGACCAATATAAGAAAGTTCTCAATCAGTTTCCAAGGTCCTAAATTTTTTAACTCTCTTAGTTTTGAAATTCAAAATGCAATAAGTACCGCTTCCTTTTGCTGTAAGCTGAAAGCATTCCTCTTATCATAAATAGTAGTATTTTTTTTCTTTTACTGTTTTTTTTTTTTTTTTTTTTTTTTTTTTTTTTTTTACCACTTTCGCTTTTTTTAGCCTAAAACTATAATTAGTACGACTATCTAATGCATTTAGTGGGAGATTTCCTTTAGCTCTGCCCTTAATTTGTAATTATGATATATTTTGTTCTAATTATTTTTACTGAGGGAGCCCATTCCTTATAAGCCTGGTGGCTTCTCTTGGGCTTCCTCGCCATGACATCTTAAATAATTTTTTTCCCTTTACTTTGTACATTTTTATGGCAAACAAACCAATAAACCAAATAAACCAATAGTTGTAGTCAAATATCGTCATCGTGCAATTGTCCTATTGTTTATAACGTAATCAACGTGGCAGTCAATTCTAATTGAATTATTACAAAAAATTTGAGGTAACTTTAAAAGGGTTTATTTAAGTTTACAATCCACCGGAAACACCTTTTTAAGGAAAAATACCAACTTAATTACCTTCCACCATGTCCACTACACACACGTCTGTAAAATTTCAAGAGTTTTCGGAGCAATTCCTTCATTTGCAATTAATCACAGTATTCATTGTGGCAACTTCGCTGATTTTAAGGCGTTCTTTTCAGGAGTGTTGACGGATTGTCGCTAACTGGTCCCAGTCAAAAAAACAAATTGGAAAAAACCGTGGAAGGGTCTATTAACAGCTACTTATGACCGCCAAGAGATGTGTCTCATATCCTTTGTGCATGAATTATGTGCACAGACGCTCGGGATATTTCACGGTAGGCTTGCATCCTTTGTGGCGGCCCTCGTAGGTGGTATTCACCATCAGCCCGACCTTCGCCTTGTACATCCAGGACCCGCCCTTTTCCGATTCCCAATAAGGGGCCTGGACCCGGTTTCTCAAAGTCCCGGTGACTTTTTCGAGCCCGAAACCTTATAATAAAATCAAAATCTAAAAAGTAATAGTGTCACCGGCTCTAGCGAACAAAGTGGTCCATTACCTTGTGTTTCCTGATAGCTTTACCCAATAGAGAATGAGTTCATTATCTCTTGCTTTACCATATCACCTGCAAAGAAAGCCCCCAGCTTTCCGCGCCTGAAAAGTTACCAGCCGGGACTTTGGAGTGAAAGAGCGCCTGGTCCCAGATTAGCATAATTCCTAATCCTGAGTTTGGGACGAAGGCTTCCCAACTAACTCTTGCATATTAGTAGCATTTTGCCCAATATTGGAGGTAGGATTAACTGTCTGGTTTCCTTGATTGCTGTCATTATTGGTGGAAGGTTGAACTTTATCAGTTGCAATGCAGGAGCATCCGATTAAGCCTCGCACTGCTCTGCGTACACCATCATTTCTGCCATAATTTAACAACGGATTCAAAACTCCATTTAGAGTCCCAGAAAAGCTAAGAAAAGGACCAAAAGGGATAGTTACAGTGGGCAAAAATCCTAGAAGTTTTAGAACTCGTAGAGTAAGTCCTGGTAAGACAGTAAAAAAGAGTGCAATTACGATCAAACCTACAATATTGGCCAATTTCTTCTCTTGCTCTAAGACGGCAGACAGCTGGCCCCTGTGCTGCTGTATGGTGCGCCTGTGGCGTTTGTTTGCGATGAATATTCCAACATAAGAAGCAAATATAATAACTACTGATATTATGTAGGACAGGCTAACTGACGATAGGACTGGAAAATGAATGAATGTAAAATACGATGAGGCAAAACTCATTCCTGACATAAAGAAACTGTAAAACCAGATCGCTGACGATTGTTTAAGAACGCGTGATCGCTTCACTTGAGTACGGTACAACCAAGGCTGGCTTACTGCTAAATACCGGTCTTTACTGATAAGCGCTAGGTTACCCATGGTTGAAAGATTACACAGAATGACAATTCCACGTTCCAAATCGCCCATTTCCTCGGGGCAAAAAGCTTCGTACTTGTATCTCGCAAAACTTTTAAAGAAGACATACACTGCAAACAATATGTCGGTTATTGAAAGACTGCCCAGTAACAATAGTGAAGGATGCCGAAGAGATTTTACTCTTATCAGAGCCGTCATTACAACGGAGTTACTTGTGAGTGAAAGAAAAGCCAAGAGCATAGCTATAGGAACAAAAATAAAATTTGTTGCATTATATATTGCTTGCTGCGTATCTTCTGGAAGGCCAGGAATGAGGCATCTTTGATAAGGAAGTGTTCCTGTTAAGTCTGAGGTATAGTTGTCCTCATATGACATTGCCTAAAGTAAAAGATAATGTTGAGATTAGAGTAGATATCATATTTATGGAGAAAAACGGTTATTGTGAAAAGCTTGAACTGCATGTTCCTAAATATCTTGTTCTTAAAGCAATGAAAATTTAAAGATGTTTAAAGTAAACGAGGTTTCAAATCCCATGATAGCAAACTTATTAGCATTAAAAAATGGAATTTTGTTTCTATCTCATGTCGAATTTCTTTCCAAATGTAATGTATGAGTTTAAAGGAAAAGTGTTTCATATTCAAAACTCAAGCGGTGCGCAGCCCCGTATATAGGTCCTGCTAAAATTTGAATGCGATTACATGATTTATTCTCTCCATTTCACCTGGCCGAAATTCTCTTCGTGTAATCTTTTTAAGAACATTTGTTCAGGAAGCCGAGCTCAGTGAAATCTTAGCCGGGCTCCCACTCCTCCAACCCTTCGATAGGTAAGTATGGGTTGTGGTTAGTATTCCACTGAGCTTTTTCAGTTTGACGGTGCAAGCAGAAACCAGCTCCCCCCAGATATCTTAAGTTGTGAATTCACAATGATCCGCAAAGTTCAGCATAGCAAAAAGCCTTCCACGCAGACGTTCTTAGGGGTTCGTCATGCGTTCCTTCCCCACTTACGTCTTCTGACTCGAGCGGTAAAAAAACGTAGACCAGTCACAGCATACTTCCAGATCTGGGAAGTGCATTTTGGACCTTGAGAAATTTCGCGCGAGACTCAGCTCCAGAAAAGATCACAAAGGTCCCGAAAGGTGAAGACCTCAAACTTTTACAACAAACTACCCAATTCACACACCTTCGTACTAGAGACTGCCCTCCCGATCTCATTGAAAAGTTATCTCGGAGGTGTAATTTCCTGAACAGAAGTCAGCTTTTCTACAAAACAATAAAGTGCGAAAAAAATTCTGCCTTTTGTTCAGTTACAACGTACATCCCCGCCGTTGCCTCAGCCACAGAACATCTTTATATCAGCAAATGGCATCTAATCTAGCCTTTACAAAGAGAAATATACAAAACGCCAACGCATATATCTCCTAAATATTCTTGTCCGGAGCTAAACTCTTTGGTCACGTATCACACTCTACCGAGCAACTTCGTTGTCATGGTTCTCTCCTACCCGTCTCTCTCTCTCGCTCCGTAAAGACAGGCACGGTAGGAGAGAACCCTGGGAACGAGGTTGTCTACCCAGCTTGTACGTATGTGTTTTGGCTAGTCAGCACTTTGACTTCAACAGCACCGATTGGTTTTCCAATGATCTGCACGTGAACTCCAGCTGACATTTGCGAACAATGGGAAAGGAATTTAACCACTCGTTTCAACACACGTTAGTGCGTGAGGCAGGAACGTGACGAACCCCAAAGAACGTCAAGGAAGAGGAGGCAAAGCAGAGTTATGCAAACACATGCAACCCCCTACAGACCAGGCACCACCCCGCATGCGTACGAGCTTGCTTACCTGGGGCTCAACCGTTGACCCGCTAATGATGTCTTGAAGTTAACTTTGCCTAAATTATAATTTAGCCACATTAATTAAAAATCTTTATTAAATCGGAAACACCTGCTGTAATTGTTTAGAACGGCTTCAGACAACTCTACTCCAGAGTATTTCATCGGCTCCGATTACATTTTCGTAATTATTTGCTGATTTATTTGCGTTTTAAAATTCGGAGTTAACACTCTTTGTCAGGCTTTTGGTAAACTTAATTCGTTTTGACGGAAACATAGAAGACTTGCCACTTTGGTCATACGTGCCAAAGAGATGATTTTCATTGGAATTTAACTGTCAATCTAAATGCATGTAATGTGTAAAAAAACTGAACACTTGGAACAAGAATCGTGGTACCAGGGAGGTGGTTTCGGGCGTTTAATGTGTCGTTTAAGGTGTCACTGCAGAGCGACATGTTTTAATTTTTTAAAAAAATCAAAAAGTGAACTTGATCGGGTAGAAATTGATAACCGACTTGCTCAGCTTACGAATTGAAATTAAAATTGTGCAAAATCCTTTATTAAGTCCAGTTTACCTACTCGTCTATCTCAGAAATAAAGTCAGAGTTGTTGCTGAATTAAAGCGCGATCTCTATAGAGAAATCATTTCGTTTTCGATGGCTAAAGCCGTCCCTTCATGAAACCGGGAAAGCAGTGCCTTAATTACTCACCTTGAAGATGTTTTCGATCAGAGTTCAGTTTCAGTTATTTAATCTATGTGAAGTAGCTGCTTAAGTCTTAACTGGAAAAAGCTAGGTGTCATGTCAACAAAAGTCGCCTTTTTGGCGGCTATATAAAGTTGAAACGAACTTATTCGCTCGAAGAGTGACTAGTGATACTATTCATGGCGGCAATTATTTGAAATGACATGTGTCAAAAATTAAACTGATTAAGTAATCCATTAACTGCATGCTTTCAAAACTTTTTCTCTACTGTAAAACAAGTGTTTGTTGCCTTAAACATGCTTTCTATTTATTGTCAGTTTTAGAGTGTTGTAGTTGTAACATCCTGAGTGAATGAGTGTTTTTATAGGCTGGATAGTCTCTTGAGCGGTTCCCATTAGTGGGATAAACACAAAAACTTTAAGGTACCGCCTAAACGAGTTTCACTGATCTTGAACGGAATGCCTTTTAGCGTTAAAATTGTAAATGCTGTTGAATTTCAATTGCCACCCTATCAACAATTCAACTCACGTCCTTTTTAGCTCAGTGTCCTCTAATTTTAAAAATATATTTCCGTCAAAATATAGAATTAAATGCCCATATTGGAGGTTCTTCCCGGACAGTATATATTAACAGTATTTATGAAACATATTACTGACAATTTCATGTTCCGAAACGTTTTTTAATACACATGTACGAGTGAATGGATAACCGTAAAATATAAAAACAAGAGATTATTTGTTAATAAATTCTTTTCAATTGGAAAGTCTAGAGCAGGTTCGTAGAGCAGCTTGGTCTGATGTTGTCTCGGGCTAGAATCCTGGTGCTCTCACGACCCCGTTTATTATACTAACAGTAAATTAAGTTGAAAATCATGTCCGCTTTTTCGACGTCGGTGTAGATTACAAAAAATAATTATATGATTAAGTGAGTGAATAAATAATTATAAAATTAAATTAAGTTAATTATTTAATTCTTTCATGTTGACGGCTGGGTAGTGGTAGCCACGCAAAGATAGTTGGTCCCAGTTCATAGCATAACCTCAGGGAGCCAGCAAGTCCCAATGATCGCTGACTGTATCCTAGTGTTTTAACTACCAAGACACTGCAAAAACCCTGTGTTAGGGGGTGTTTACATGGGAAAATTCGCACCGGCGCGAGTTTCATACCGATATGACTTTTTGATTTCGTATCGCGTTTACATGATGACTGGGTCATTTCACATCTCGTTATTTGAAGGTACACTTCATGTTGATAAAATGCACGTATGATTCAAAATCGCGAACATTACGCATGCGCTACCCGTTCCAGCCTACCGGCAGACCGATTTCACACCGAAACGGGTGGTCGTTTCGTGTTTACATGATACCGTTGCGAGATTTCGTACTGGAGTGAAATTCTCGCCCCGGTGCGACAACCGGAGTGAACTCACGCCGGGGCGACTCGCGCCGGCATGACTTTTTGTGGTGGTATCATGTAAACAAATGTAGAGCCATGAGAGGGAACCGGAGTGAACTCATCGCGGCGCGAAAGTCGCCCCGGTGTCATGTAAACTCTCCCTTATATATGCAGCTCAAATCGACAAACAGTGCTCCTATGTATGCAGCTGCCCATGGAGAGGTGGCCGGATCAGTATTTGTAGACGAGTGTTTTGCGATTTTAGATCTAGCAGACAGCAATTCACAGCCGGCAAACGTACACCTGTGGTTGCTTGATTCGTTCTTACAACAGCTATTAAAAATAAGTAATTATAAAGTGGAAGACCGTCACACCAACTACCCGCTATGACCGCGTTATAATGACAAACGACCACTTCTGCAGTCTAGATTTCCATATAATTCTTTCTTAGCAATTTTAATCTATCGGCTCATTTTACCATGACCAGACGGACGCTTGGCAAGACCAATCAAAATTATTGCGAAGTTAAGTGTAAACTCCGGCAGCCTAAATTCCAGAATTAAATTAATTAAACTACCCCTAAAAAAACGCGTATCCTTCTTTGACGCCTCAGTAACGCCCGTTAATGTGCTTTTACAAAAACCATCAGCTTTTGATTTTCTTTATTACGTCATTAATTTTTAGTTGATAAAACCACTAGTTTAGGTTCAACCGAAGGAAGACCAATTGAAGGTTTTTTGTTATTAACCTTGTCATACTAGTCCTCTTTACTGCCACTTGCGTTGTCCCGAGGAAACCCTGGATATAATACGCTGCTAGTATGCCCTCTATATAATTCAGTCATAATTCTAAGTCTGGCATGAATGCTGTTTTTGACAAGTGCTGTTTGTATGTTAACGCCCTGACTGTGTGTGGAACGAGACGGTAGATCCACTTTCCTTCACTTTCCTCGGTTCGATTCATTGCTAAAAGGTTGGACTTAATGAATACAATACCACTGCTATACGAACGACTTTATTTCTGCCATAGTTTAATACGGGACTCAATAACAATAACTGCGGTATGCCTGACTCGTCTGCTTGAGAGAAGTATTCCAGGGTTAGTAAGCAATTATGATGGAAAAAGGGAAAATATTGATCGAAATATTTACCAAAACGGAGAGAAACAGAGCAGAGCTCAGTTTCTCATAGACTCTTCTGAGTAGTCATTTAATGTAATTTCGTCTCTAAGAAAATGTACGCGTTCATCAATACTTTATGAGACCAGTTGTGTGTTTTCGGAAGAGGAATTTTGTTTAAAATTCCGCTTAAGCCTGGATTAGCGCTGATCAGTTTTCGAGGAAGTGGACTCAGCAAAGGAGGAATCAGTTACATCACCATCACATTTAAATTTGATGTTTAGATTAAATTGAAATTGCAAAAATGGGCTCTTTCAGTGCAGAAAACTCAACCAGGGACAAAGAGAGTTGAAATTTACAGAGTTTTCAGGTTGCGTAGTTGATCGACAAACACCCAGAGAGTAAGTCACCTGTTAAAAACGTGACACTGATTTCATTGGCCAATAAATAAATGTTCAGAATGTGGAAGACCCCGGTTGAGTTCATTGCACTGTGAGGGGTACAGTCTTGAAAGATAATGAGATTTAATTTGTGTCGTTATATTAAGAGCCCAAAGAATCGCACGGTAATAGCAACTACATCAAGTAGCAATCGGTTATATACAATGGATAAGTCTAGCATCTTAAGGTATCTTAAATGGCTATACGAAATATTGCAAATTAAAACACTTTAAATCCTGTGTTAAATGTTTTATGGAACTGTTTCAACGACGAGAGTCCATCCAAAAACATAATTTTCCGTGGATAGATTCATTAAAATAACAGTGGGTGAATTTAATAAAGACCTTTTTTAAAAAAACAGGTCTTCAGTTATCTCTGCCCCCGGTGGGAAGTCAATTCAGGCCCGCAATTACTGTGGTTAGGAAAGCCTCCCACAGAGAGAAAATCCTTTTGTGGCTTCTCCAGCGAAAATTAAGCATTGTAAGAGTTACTAAACAAAAAATCTATTTTGAGCTAAAATGCTAGTATACGTAAACTGTTTATATCATTATTTCGGTAAATAAGTTCACTCTGTCGAACGCGAGATCTTTCTTCAGACCGCAGAGAAGCCGTCTTACATTCTTTAGAAATAAGCGATTTTGGAAGCTGTGACAAAACCATCTTAGCTTAGGTAAGATCGATGAATTAATTTTATCTCCAAAAATATCTTATGTTTCATTTCCTACGGAGGATAATAACAATTGCGTTAGTTACACTGAAATTCTACTGAGGAACACGCGATCGAAGCGGAATTTGGAAGGAAAAGGCTGAGAATCAGGTCCGCGTGCTTGTTTACTGGGGGCTTTTATCTAATTTCTAGCTGTTATATTTGTACCTTTTTTTAGGCCTGATCTGAATAGAATAGCAGCCGGCAAGACAAGATCCTTAGTCAGTTACCAGAACTAACGGCGCTACATTTTTCGATGTTCACTGATCACCAAAAATGCATGATTCTGATTAGCTTCAGTACTGCTTTTATTACATAGGTGACGAAGCAGGGGCACTCAACGGCAATTTTCGGAAAATATCTTTTCGGAAGACGATTTGAGATCTAGAATTTTCGGAACATTTGTTGTAAAATTTCTTGCTCGCCCGCCTCTCCTAGGATTTTCGAACATCTAAAAAATGGTATAATTACCCATTTTTAACGGATTTTTACCCTAAAAAAGGCCACCTAGAATTTTCGGGAGCCTTTTTGTGGCTGAAATTTTCGAAAAGGTAAGTTTTGATCCCTATAATTTTCGGATCACTAGACTTTCAGCTAGGAAAGCCCAACAGATGAAAATACGTTCAATAATGCTATGTTAAGTGGTTTTGAGCTATATCCTCGTCGGGTGCCTCTGACGAAGGTCTTTCAAGCTTTTTCTCGTATACCCTTCCAATGCATGGAAGTAAGTTTGTTAACTATCTGATGCAGAATAGAAACAAACGATCGATGCCGGTATGGTAGGGGTGTAGAAAAACCATTGCCGGCAGTGTCGAAGAAACAAGCTGAAAATGTGCGTTTTTGAAAATTTAGTTCGTGAAGTGAAGACTCAGTGTACATTTAAATATTGTCGTAGCGTGGAGTCTATGATAAATTATGTAATTCAGTCGACTTAAAAATTTTATATTTTATTGAGAGGTTTTTTAGAACATAAACTGGCGTGAAGTCAATTAACTTGAAAGTAAAAAGAAGTAAGTAGGATTCTCAACAATACAGAAAGTTCGTAACACACAATCTGTTTGATTAACCCTTTATGTAGTTTACAGTAACTGGATGACTGTTTTGTTTGACCGTATGCCTCATAGCAGCGAATGAGTGAAAATGTAATGATCTATGGATCTCTGCTTGACAGACACTACTGAGCAGACATTAAAGTTCAAGTTTACTGTGTCTTATCGTTATCGCCCTTTTGGTTTAAAGCTCTTAGAAATGTTTGAAGACTTTTAAGTTCACCTTTCACTCTTGACGTATAGCCCTTAAAATTCTTTCAATTTGTTTTGAAAATACAAAAACGGTAATCTTAAAAGAGGTCTTAAAATTATGAGGGCATCCTTGAACTGCAGAGAGGGGAGGAAAAAGAGTCGCATGAGAGAGCGAGGAGGTTATATAAGGAGATGACGAGAAATGAGTGGGTGAGGAAGTCATACGTATTTTAGGGGGCGTGTGCGGTGAAAAGTTAGATGAGTACTGTTTCCATTTACAAAGTACAAAGAAAAGAAATAAATAGCCATAAGTAACTTATAGCCATATATTCATAGATGCGTGTATCCACTGCTGGGATACGTTTTTGTCTCTCTTGATAAGCTTATGAAATCATCAACTTTTGTTGAATTTTTAGCCGCAAAGTTTAAGTATTCAAGGAAGTATTTAAATTATTTGATTACCAATAATAGTTACCCTTACTATCAACAGAATGGATTCAACAATGCTGTGCCACATTTTACTACCCTTAACGCTGTGTCACATGATTTACAAAGTCATTCCTCAGCATTGTGACAATGGCGAGTACTCTATATTTGGCAAGATGCTCAGAGGACACATATTTAAAACGATAGAGGTATCAATGCCCCATGAATGTCTTCAAGCGTGCAACAATGACATCAGATGTCGAAGCTTTAATTATGTCATCATGAGAGACTTGTGCGAACTTAACAACCGGACCAAGGAAGCCAGGCCTGAAAATTTTGTTCCTGACTCTAACAGATACTATTTTAAAAGAACTGCAAAATCAGGCAAGTTTTTTTTAATACGGTACGTCCTTGACGGCTTGGAAATAGACTAAAGGACTAAAACTGAAAAGAAATGGGAAAGTACCATCGTCAGGGTATGAAGTTTTTCTCTACAGGCCAATGCGAGTGAAAATCTCATATTGTTGGTTTTCACATGACGTCACTAAAATTCAAACTAAAAAACTATCAATCCTACCGAGATTTTACTTTCACGATGCATTAGAGCAGCTGAAAACTAATTTCCATACAAATTTTCGCTTCGAAAGGGTTCCTGGTTTTGTGATAGACTATGCTTGAATTTCTAAGCTTTTGCGTGACGCGACATTTACATGACGGCCAAGAGAGCTGTCATGTAGGTTAAAAAAAATGACTTATTTCAGGAAATTTTACTATCTAAACAGTTCATGTATTAGAAAAAGTATTACTTTAATGTTTATGAGTTTTCGAAGAATAAATTCACGCTTTTGTAGCAAAACTCGGTAACAGATGTTGCTTTTGGTTTCCGTCCGCCATGTTGGAGCTCATGCAGGTGAGCACCAGCATGGCGTCTCCATACAAATCTCTATAAGTTTGGGTAAAACATTTCTTCGGATATCTCGTAAACGAAATATTCCTCTGACCTGAATCTTGGCTAGGGTCTTTGTGTATGTACCTCCTTTAATTTCTCAGATTCTGGACTTTATCTATTGAACGGTTTTGATTTTAGTTTTGATCTATTTTAAATGGCGTGACACTGAAAACCAGCAATAGACGGATACATTTCACAAAAGTGCTTAATTTTAATGACTCAAAGCCAGCCTTCAGATGGCGTTGAGAAATTGTTTCATTCCCGAAGAGGGTGTTCTAACGCGATAGCGCACGGCCGCCATTTTGAAAAAAAAGAGAGAATCCTGGGGACGAGCTTATATTCACGCACATTTACTGCCTGAAAATAAAAGTGAATAATTATGGTAACTTCTATATATCGAAGTCCTCGGTATAACGAACGATTTCCTTAATAGGGATATATATATTTCGGCCTTATCTCGTACCCAGATCTCTTATTGACGAAGCAGAAGGCGAGATCTGGTCAAATCCGATTTTTTTGCACTTGATTGCCTGTCAGGAATGTGACAGGCGATGAAACAGCGCATGCTCGAAACTAATCCTCAATTTTCCATGTGTTAATCAGTGAATTTGATAGAGCCGTGAATTTTTTTTTCTAACAAAAACGTGGTTATACGCACATCTTAAGAATGAACCAACTAATTTTTTGCTGTTTTTGTCCTTTCACATCAAATTCAACGCGACAGTTAGTTTGAATTTAAGAGTGTGTCCATGAGAAAACCAGGCAGAACCAGGCAGGGGGTGATAATGCTCAAATCACCGATTTCGCTCAAACTCGGCACAAATGTTAGGTGCCAGGAGCTAACTTATGTTACAGAATTTTAGGTCAAGATATTAAATTCCCTGGGAGATCCGGGCATCCCCTGTAAAAATCGCCATTTTGCCCGTTTTATGCATAATTAATTAGCTAACTTTACGATGCCAGTGCAACAAACAGAAAAGCCACCTGGAACTTAAATGCACTGAGAAATGATCTGAGTTTATAAGACTTTAAGCACAATAAACTTTTTAAAGTCGCCGATTCGATTTCCCCCCTCTTAGTCCCATTAAGTTGGGTCATCATTTCCAAGTTTTGAGTAAGTCGTAAAATTAGGGTATTTTATTCCCCAATATCTCTGATGAGCAACAGCTTATCTTTATAACTTTTGCATGAGTAGTTAAAGCCATCACTTAAGTTCAGAAAAAGATCAAAAAAAGTTTGGGCAATTCACTTTCTTCCATGTGTTGACATAAACTGTTCATGTGACTGAACGACTTTTGCATATTTCATCAAAATTCAGGCCCTCACAATATTCGTGCGTTTGCCTCTGAATGAGGAGAAATCGAACAAAAAACTCATCAGACAATGATTTAACATTAATAAGGGTAAAATTGTTGAAATTATCATGCAAGAAACTCTAACGATGATTTTTGATAGCTATATACGCGATCTTTTCAAGGAAAAACAACATACAAAGATTTAATTTACAGTTTTACTTACTTTAATAATTTCGCCCTAAAAACAATATAAACGGTCAATAAAATCCATATACGTATCTCTTGGATGTTCTCAACTGCTAGTTTGCGCCCGCTTGGATTTGTTCCCCATGCCACCTTCGATGCCCAGTTCATCGTAGTTCAGCGTCGTGACTCGCTGTACGACTAAAATTCCTTAGCCATCAGTTTACGCACAAATATCCAAATCAAGTTGTTTTAGGAGAAAACAATACGAAAAGTAGAAAGCCGATTTGTAATCCATGGAAAGAATTATTTCTGCCACTGTTGTAGCTCAATTCACATGTTACAAACAACAACGAAACGTCCGCCATCTTTCACATTAACTGGAGCCCGCATTTTTAAGCAGCGGTTGGCCACCATACGGAAACATCGTATCGGGAGTCAGGAGCCAGGAGCCAGGAGCCAGGAGCCAGAGTCCAGTGAACAAAATATGAAAAATATGGCTTTCCGACATTCTCTGAGATAATTTATTGTTATTGTATGCTAATAAAAATTTTAGAATTCCAAATCTATTGGCAACTCTATTCAGACCGTGATTATAAATGATCCCATTTCTTTTCAAACTCGGAAATAGAAGTCGCTTTGCTTTCGTGTTTTGGAAAGAAATATTTTTGTCTATTTTAGTTGCACGTCAAATAGCAGCGAAGTGAAGCCGGGTCTTGGTGCAGACCAGCTCAAAGGGACAAATAAAGCGCGAGACACGTCCAGATTAGCTTGCGACAAGAATTCCATTTTGTTTTCATAATGGAGCCCCCCTCCCCGGGGGAGTGGCCAAATTGCGTACAAATGCCCTACCCTGCTGGCACCAGATTTGACCGTCATAAACACTGAATTTTTTACCCAGCACGGTCTTTTGGGGGTCTTATAAAGCCTAACTATGGCAGTAATGTTCCCAAGTAGAATTCAAAATACACCACACTTTCACATTGAGTTAGATCTTTTTCTCAAACAACCGCTTCCATATGTTTAACACCCTTCCCACATTCCCGCAAGAGCTACTTCAACTGTGATACTTAGCCGGATTTCAAATTTGTCACCCTACCCAGGTAAGGTCAATTTTCTCATCCTAGACATCCTCGGAAGGGCCTTTTTGCGTACTCTTGGGGCACCAAAACCAGTTTAGTGGCCAGGTTAGTGTGCCCTGCTGAGGCAGGCAGATGTTGAATTATGGACAGACAACAATTAAGTTACAGACATTTGATGTTCCGGTCCGCGCGTGGTCGGATGACACCCAGTAAATAATGCCCGTGGGGTTGCTCAAGGAAAATTAGGGTTTTACGAGAGTCGAACTGCGGGAGGTCTCTAACGTGGAAAAGTGCGGAAACATCTACTTTTTGGAGTGAATGTACTGATGCAATTTTTAAGTTACAATATATTAGAGACAAATCTATTTTGTTTCTAAAGTTCCTCTGATACTCCGAGGAGCGCAGGACATACAGGGAACGCACAGATCAGACCATTGCATTATTGAAGTTAGGTAAAGGCATACAATTCAGTTTGTATTTTCAAGTGTAACCGGACGCGTATGTGAAAAAACGGTAACTCTGAAACGGATATATAAGAATGATTCATAACATTGACAAACAGCGATATGACTGTGGACATAATATCAAAAAAAAAAACAAAACAGCACAACATTCGAGGCGGATAAGATTTTCTTCCGGGTGTCTGCTTACGAGAGCTTTAAATCAAAGCTAACATCTAATTCACCGGTAAACCCTTTGAGTGTCCGCGGCCGCCTACGGGAATGTAAAAATCCAGAGCTTGTGTGGGAGTTGAAACGGGGTTTTGAGATGGCGGTCGTAAGTACAGCTATTCGCTATATACGAGTGTCCGTTAAGAGAACTTCTATACTGTATGAATCCGCAAATGACAGCTAAATGAGAAGTGAATATTGTGTTTTAGTCTGTGTTCAAAAAACTGTTCTTAATTTACACCTTCCTTGAGTAGCTTAAGAAGTCTAGCCGACTTTTTTTGCAATGTATTAGTGCCCCCTTTTGGGTCTTTTGCATTCCTCAGAAGTTTAATTTTCCTCAACACTTGTAAACGGTTATTATTATGTTTTTGCGGTCAATAATTTACCCAGATACAGATACCATCCTGTATAGTTGTAAGACTACGAGGATTAAAATATAAGTAAGTAAGTAAGTATACCCAACGGCAAGTCATTAATTGTCGAAAATTGCATAGCACGGTCTGACTATAAAAGGGGCTATTATGGACGATTATTATCATGGTAATTAATGTCAACATCGAATAAACTCAAAATTTCAAGTAACACGACTTTCACAACCTATTTTTAACACACCAGTTATAACAGGATATTGGCGCGTACAAACAATAGATAGTGTATTCCGCATTCCGTAGTCCGGTAGTCCAGCGTAACAGATTCGATTATTTAGGCAGAGTCTAAAGTCAAAGATGGAGGGTGTTCGAGCAGGTGGTTGTTTTCCATAGATATAGACGGATTGTCAGTGATCCTTCTTGTCCTTGGAGAATCATTTGTTCCCTCTGACTACAACTTATGTCAAAGACTTCGAATGTTCGGTGAAAAGCCGACACTGTTAATTTTGCAATGTTTCAAGATGTTTCATTACCTCGTCACAAAGTAACGCAGAGTAACGCCACAGAGCACCAGACGAAACTGGAGCAGCCAACCTGGACTAAAGCATCTGAGAGACGTGTATGTAACATTTATTCACTATCTTTTATCATTTTTGGGTCTTGTAGCACCTACAAGTTGGACCGATCGAAGTTTTGAACTAAATCTTTTGCTCCTTGTGTTTACTCAAGCGTTCCATAAAATATCCATCAAAACGTCCATAAATAACACAGAAAACATGCCTCAGGTGACACTTTCTAACAATTCCGCTATTAGTATCGATAATGAGGCATCTGATTTGTGACTTCACACCAACATTGTGCTGTTTTTGTTTAAAAAAACGAATGTTACGTTTCTTCCAATTTTGGCCAAATGACAAATAAGCGTCAAGTCAAATGTACATAATACGTCATTATTGATAAAGTATGAGATTGCCCAAATATTTTAGGATTGATTTGATAACCTTAAAGATGTCTTTCAAAGAATATGTGAGAATTAAGTACATAGGTTGTTGCTCATGGGAGATGTTAGCGACTAAAATACCTTAAATTTAGGGTTTGGTCAAAACATTGAGAAGATGACCTTACTTTAGGCTAAATAATAGGAAGAGATCGAATTAGAGAGTAAAAATAAATTACTGAGGATTAAGTCTGATAAACATAGAAGATGATAAAGTTGATTAGATTTGAAGTTGTCTTTTCTACTTGTTGAACAGCCAAACCAAAGTTAGCTAATTAATTATGCAAAAATGAGTAGATTTTGTGATTTTTAGGGGGGGTCGCTGTAAATCCCAGGGAATTCAATATTGCGACCTTATTTTTTGTCGAGGTTAATATCTCACCAAACCCATCAATTGTGCCAAGTTTGAGCGAAATCCGTGATTTGAGCATTATCACCCCCTGCCTGGTTCTCTCATGGACACACTCTTAATTACTATAGCGCTCGCTCAATTTCTACGCGAGAATTTTTTTACCCTCTTCAAAAGTCTTTATTGACACCGAGAGAGAGTTTTAAAAGTCTTAAAAGATAAGATAAAAATGGTTTTTCAAGTTATATTGAGAGGGTAAACTACTTCTTTATGGAATTATTCAGTCATTTTTTTCACCCCGCCTTTTTGTTGGGTAGGAACATGCCAAGCCCGGGGATAATCGCGTCCTCAGATCTCTTCTTGACAAAGCCGAAGGCGAGATCTGACCAAATAAGAAAATTCAATTTTTTTGATTGGCTAGATTGTGAGCGAATGACGTGAGTGTTGTCATCTGCTCGCGCTATGGCGTGTGCAATTCATTCTTTGCCAGTAAAAAGGCGGGGTGAATAAAATGACTGAATAATTCCACAAGAGCACCGAGAAGAATGATCATTTCATGCTGTAGTGCATTTAGAACACTATAATTAGGTCAGAAATCAAGACCTCGCAGCAACTATTTTACAGTTTTTGCTTTGCAGTCCCACTTGGTTCTATTCCTGAGATACCTGCCGCAACTTGCAAAGAAATCAAAGCCAGTGAATTTGGACAAGCAGTCAGTGGTGACTATTGGTTTGATTCGGTTTTACCCGGCAAAATAATTCTTCTTCCCTGTAATATGGAAACAGAAGGTCAGTGACTTAATTTTCGAGTCTATAATAGATTGACACGTCTCAGGTTATGTTCACACTGTACTGAATAGCTTTTTCGTTGCCACGCGGTAGGGAACTTAAGCAAAGACGTTTTTGAGCGACGTACGTCAACCGGAAGTGAGGCTTTCTTCCTTTTTATATGCCTTGACGCTACCAAGTTTTCATTGCTAACTTTCTTTTCTCTTTTAAAGATGATTTACCCGCGAGTTTTAACCAAACCACTGCCCAATGATGCAAAAAGTCCACTTCCGGTTGACGTCCGTCGCTCAAAAACGCTGTTGCTTAAGCTCCCTTTTGTATGAACAGCAACGGCTCCTAACTGAAACAAGTCGTTCACACACATGAAACATCGTCCCGCCGGAAATGTTGGCCGAGAGGGTTTGGTTCTCTGGGTTTCGTTCTCTAAACCTCAATCCTCACTTTCGATCCTTACTTTCGTCTCAGCGGGTTCCGGTCCTCTTTCTACTTATTCACTTCTGCTACAGTCCGAAGACTTGTTCACACTACACCAAATTAAAGTGTGCTATAGAACCAATCTGATATGTGATGTTCCACGTCTCTCCATTACAGAAATCGCGCCTAAATCAAGTGACGTTCCAATGTGTGAACTGAAGTCCTGTCCGGAAGTATAGTACAGAGTGAACATAACCTCAGATGAATGACGTAATACCAGCCTAGTTTACGTTGCTTTCGGTTTTATCTATTAAGTGGTAGCACCGTACATTCCTTATTATCTGACTGTGAACCTGTTTCAGATGCCGATGAATGCACCGCGCCAGCCGTCTGTGACGTCATCAATGGCAACTGTACTAATACCCTTGGCTCCTACTTTTGTTCCTGCAAAGTTGGTTTCACTGAAGATGGTAGGAACTGTACTGGTAAGATGAATACAAATACGGTTCTGCAAGGATAATCATATTCCTGGCATGCACCTAACTCGAATAGAAAAACGCTAGGCCATTTCCCAGTTCTAAAACTTTTTACTTTCACAACGAGGCTTAATGCAAAACCTTTCTTGTAAAAATACATTTTATTTGCAGGGGAATAAAAAAATTCATATCAATAGATTCGCACTTATCCTCACTTTGAAGCAGAGGTTTGGAGTAACTTGGAAATTGCTTGTTGCACCGTTACCCACCCGTGCTGCACACATTTAAACGTGCTTCGTTTATCAATGAAACAAATACAACAAATTGTAAATCAGTAAAAGAGAGGTTCCCTTTTTTGACTTAAATACCTTGATGTCAAAGAGTGTAGTGACATCTCTTACACTAAAGCCTTTTTAAATGTTTCAAACGCTGCTTGAACTACACAAGCGGGGCTCCCAACCATGGCTTTTTCTAAATGCCTTAGACTTGACTTAGGCTATCTAGAATGCTTTTAAGTTTCTAGAATTGCATTCTTACTGGCGCTATCCTAGGACGTCTTCAGCCTTTTCAAAATATTAGATGGTATTTGAAAGTTTACAGAAACTAGAGATTTTCTGATTTTCCTCTTTTTTGTCACTATTTTTGAAAAAGAAAATCGGGGGAGGGTGTGGGGGTCCTTTAATTTCTTAGGAATAATACCCAAATATGGGCAGCCAATTGCTCACAACACATTTTCCGCCCCGAAAATATTTCATAAATGGAACAGTCATGCAGAAATGTTTAGCTTTTCTCGAGCTTAAAACATCTCTAGGCGATCTATTTGCTTCTTCGAACAGATTTTTCACAGGACACAGTTGTTGAGTGTTCCTGGATAACTTTTCATTGAGTTAGAATGCGGTGGTTTGCTCAGTTACATCGAGAAGTATATTTAATCGTTCCCAGGGTCTCCTTATCTCCTATCCTTGGAGTAAAAGCCGTTATGATACCAAGAAAAACAAGAGACTGGAACGTTTTACTAAGGAACACGTACTGTCTCTCAACCTCGTCCCCAGGGCTTTTCCCTTAAAAATGGGTGGGAAAAGCCCTGGGCACGAGGTTGACTGTCTCTTACATTTGCTATGTCCACAGATGTGAACGAGTGCAGTGTTTCACCCTCTGTATGTCACGTCAATGCCAGTTGTCAGAACAATGTAGGCTCTCATGTTTGTTCTTGTAAAACTGGATTTGCTGGAGATGGAAAAACATGCACAGGTAATATATGAGAAAGCACCATTTTTATTTGTCACTGTTCCTTTGATTCGACTTTCGTGTTAACAACAAACCAAAGTTGCCAAAAGTACCAAAAGGCGTCTAAATTTGCATAGTTTTAACACGCTTTGATAGGAACAATTTTCTCACGAGTATCATGTTAATTATGGTGAACAGTCTGTGGAAAGGTATGCTTCGTGTTTGATTTTGCTTACAATTGAACTAGGCAACAAGCATCCCGAAAAACTGCAATCGGCTTACCCCGATATAGCCCTGTTCATGTTGGGTAAGGCTCTTTCTGCTAGCTTAATTTTCTGGGTGGCCAGGGGGAAGGCTCCACTGAGCCGCTATATCAGGGTCTGGAAGGGAATTCGCGGGATCCGGTGTTTGGCCAAAACACACTGCGGGATTTGCCAAGTGGGCACGGATGTGGGATTGAGGAAGATAACGATTTTCGGGATAGCAATGAAAGAAATCGGGATGCGGGATTCCCGTGTAAAAGGAGCGGGAATGCTGAATCAGCACTCCTATTTCTAGAGTCTGGCTATAAGCTGAAAAAGTTATCGACCAAAGGGCAGGAACGTGCTACTGGGGAAGACTACCTATTTTTAAATATTTTCCGTTTTGATTGATAGATGTTAACGAGTGCAGTGCCTCAGCTTCCGTTTGTGACGTCAATGCCAACTGTCAGAACAACATAGGGTCCTATGTTTGTTCTTGCAATGCTGGATTTACTGGAGATGGGAACTCGTGTACGGGTAAGATTGTACCGTTCATTTGTCTAACAACCAGAGTGGGCCTGTAGTCTGAGAAAAGGAGCCGATATTTCGCGACGCTACCACAAGTTTTTATGCACAAAATGACGTCTGAGGAGTGAGCACGGAAATTCCACACTGATGATGTGTCACCACTGGGCGGTGCTTCTGATTGGTCGTGACGCGAGGGAAAAAGGGGTCAGCCAATCAGAAGCATCATCCAGATATGGGTAGTAAAACGTCATGAGTGTGGAATTTCTGCTCGCGTTCCTCAGACGTCGTCATTGTCAGCTGTTTTCTCAGGCCAGAGTAAGCCCAAAAATGCTACAAAATCAACAAATGGCTCTGATAGGAGCTTATACCAACACTGGCTGTTTTTGAAATTTTCCGTTTTGATCCATAGATATAAATGAGTGCAGTGCCTCACCTTCCGTTTGTGACGTCAATGCCAACTGTCAGAACAATGCTGGTTCTTATATGTGTTCTTGTAATGCCGGGTTTATAGGAGATGGAAATACGTGCGAACAAGGTATGCCGATGTTACTGTCGTGCAGACTCCTGGGGCCAATTTAAGGGTCAATTTAATAAAACTTTTCCAAGTGTACCTATTGTTTTCAGAGTCTAAAACAAAGGCTTCGCTTGTAAACAGCGTTAACTACACTTGCAAAATTTTATTAAATAAACCCTTGATTAAACTTTTACAAGACGTTAGTGTAATTTACTAGTAAGAGTATGCATTGTTTTCGTGTCTAAAAACAATAGCTACATTTGTAAATTACACCTGTTATAGTTTTATAATTCACCACTGATGGTTGCTAGTGACGGCGAGCTCAATCTCGACTATGTTACGGACGGATAGGGGCTGGGTTGTAAACAGTCTAAGTAGGGTAAGTGAGACCCCCCCCACCTTTACTTTCTTTCCTTCTTTGTCTTTATTTCGTCCATAAGCTGACACAAGTTCCTGTGCAGCGCGAAGAGCCAATTCAGAGACAGCTGACGGGGTTTATCAACTTCAAACGGGTTTTTCCTCAATTTCGGTAAGTACGTTTCGGTTGAGTTCGAGTTTATTTTAGTTCGATTTTTTTATTAAATGAGCAGCGGTTTTAAAAAAGGTAGACTGAGAAAGGAATGTACAACCTGGCCCATGATACGGCTTCTTCGTTAAAAATGAAACAAAATTGACAATTCTGGTGTAATGAATGGTAACTCGTTTGCCTCTTACAATTTCTGAAGGCTAAGAGAATATATGTATGATCATGTATCTTCGTTGGAAGAAACTAATTCAGGAAATCGCGTAACCTCTGGTGAATTCTGTTTCAGAACATAATAATGGTGGTATAGCCGCGGCATTTACCCACTGGAATTTGTTATTGCGACGGCTAATTGCGTATACCTACAAGTGAATCCACATACCGGCCCTGTAATGTGTAGTCACTGAAAAGCCATGTCATTAATTGTCTTTTATTGAATCAGAACAATGTAGAAAATTTGAATTAAAAACGGAAATGTCGGGCGAATACACTACAGCCGACTCTCCCTTAACGGACACCTAGAGTTGTTCCAAGTCCAGGCGCACCCAACGTCAATTTTCGGAAAATATCTGTTCGGAAGACGATTTGAGATCTAGAATTTTCGAAACATTTGTTGTAAGATTTCTTGCTTGCCTGCTTCTTCTAGGATTTTCAAACATCTAAAAAAATAGTATAACTGCCCATTTTTAACGGATTTTAACCCTAAAAAGGTCACCTAGAATTTTTTGGGAGCCTTTTTCCTGGCTGAAATTTTCGAAAAGGTAAATTTGGATCTACCGGTATATAATTTTCGGATCACTAGACTTTCAGCTAAGAAATCCGAACATATGAAAAATTTTAAGGGGATAAAAAATGCCTATATCTACCGTTTAAATACTAAAATACGTTTGACAATGCTATGTTTAAGTGGTTTTGAACTATATTCTCGTTGGGTGCCCCTGCAAGTCTTTATTAGCTTTTGTTTACTCCCTGGATTTTACTCGCCATTAGACGAGAAATCATCAGAAACACTACCCAGATCTGGTAAGTGACACGCCATCAGTTCGGAATTTCCTTGCCTGTACACAGACGTTGTTTATTTTTCTTCTCGTTCTTTTCGAAAACATCGGCGAGCTCGCGAGCCAAGCGAGAGTGCGAGAAAGGGCAATAAATCCCCTGCGGTTTATATTTTATCACTTGCGCTCGACGGACTTTGAAGAGAAAATAGAGGGTCTGTGAACAGGCTAGGAATTCCGCGCTTGTTCCTCATACGTCATTTCGCAAAGAACTGAATCAGTGGCGTTGCGAAGTGTCGGATCTTTTGTCAGGCTGTAGAGGCTCTGTTGAGAAAATAACTGCACACTCACCCTAACATTGGACCGCCACACTCGCCAAATTATGCCAAATCGCACGCCTCTGGGAGGGCAAGAGTCGAGCTAGTGTCTCCGTCGCAAAGAAGACATATAGGATGACTAACCAGCCTTTCAAAAACGTGGACAAAACCATTCTAAATCGAACAGCATGTCGGATCTATAAATAGGGGCACCCAACGACAGTTTTCTGTGAAATACCTGTTTGGTGAAATCCCTACGATTTCACTGTCCAGGTTAGGCTATTTTTCGTACACAAAAAGGAAATCTATAATTTTTTGATTCAAAAATGTGATGGAGAGAAGAATTAGAAAAATTCTCATTTTCGTAACACACGTTAAGTTGAAACTTAAATTTTCCTGAAATTTTCGGAAAATAATACTGAAGCCCTAACTTGTAATTTCGATAAGACTCAAGTTCCCCTAGGATGATCGAACAGGTACAAATTTTATAGCGCCGCGTAGAATGCATTTCTAGAGGACCGTCTAAAAGTACCCTGAATAGCCTAAAAAGTGTTTTCAATAGAGCGATTTTCGTATGACCTTGAAATGAAAACGGGCGAACAAAACAGAAACAACAAACGAATGGAAAAAGAGCGATTTGACTGGTTTATCGAACGGATACAAACGCGCGTGGCTTTTGGTTGGTTAAGCGAACGCTCGCGTAAAAAAACTTCATGCCCGAGAACTTTCTAGAAATCAATGGATCCTTCGCTTTGACGTCATACTGCAACACGATTGGCCAATCGAACAATGCCTTCTCCATATTAGGGTTTTCTTTGGCGGGAAAACGAAGAGTCCATGTTTTGATCTTTTCATCCATTGGCTTATGAAACAGATGACTAACACTTACCGAAACCATTTTTCAAGGTCATACGAAAATCGCTCTATATTTAGGAGGAAACCTTCGTTGGGTGACCAGAATCTACGACCCCCAGAAAATCATTAGGCAGCGACTACACTTTAGCTACAGTTGCCCTCAATGGTTTGTTGCTGTCAGGCTTTTGCCCGATAGATAGCTTTGGATTTTAGGAAGAGGACGGCTACGAGTACGTGATTTAACTTTAAGTTTTTTCGTGTATTCCCGAATAATATTCAGCCAGAGAAGCTTCATCGTACAATTTTTCAACGGAATACTTAGTGTGGTTATTTTTATTGGACAAGGTTTAGCCCTGTCCGGGTCGCAAAATTATTAAAATTCTCAAATTTGATAACTTGTTCCCGCCACTACGACATTTTCGCTAAAACTCGTAGTAGAACGACGACGGCTACCACGTTTTCCCGCCAAAATGACGCTGGCTTACGCAAGAGCACTACTTAGTGCTGAGAAAATCTAGTACTCGTAGTATTCCTCGTCTCAGAATCTAAAGCTCTCTAGTAGCTGACCGGCGCGTCCCCAGTAACGACCCAAGAAAGAATTGCCGTGTTCCAGTCCCCTTGTTTCTACAATGGCGAATGGCCGCCAAACTCAGTCAAGGCTCAAATTTTACCTTCAGGTGTATTGTGACATGACTGCTGATGGAGAGGGTTGGACCCTCGTTGCTCGGTTCTCTAACGCTGACTCCAAAAACTGGATGAAAAATACCGGAGAATGGTGGTATGATAAAACTGCAGCTTATGGATACACAACTGTCCCCTCAAGAAACACTGACATGATCTCTCCAGCATTCTGGCTTGTTAGCGGCACTCATTTCAAGATTACGCGCAGTGATGACCCTCACACCGCTTTGTTACAAACCACAAGTAACTGTTTGGGCGGGCAGACATTCAGATCTAAGATAACAAGCTATGGTAACTTCAGGAACAGCAAAGTTTGGGCAAGCAACAAATGTCTAGGAAAATGTGCGGTCCAATACGGCGGACAATACCAAACAACTTCTGGTTTTAAGACGTCAACTTGCTCTGGAAACGTGCAAGGTGCTAATTATATCGGGTTCTGGTGCGACTATAGTAGTGGTGATGGAGCTGTAATGATGATTGGTGGTGGGGGATCCGGTTGTTCACGTGCTGATCACGGGATTGGGGTAACAGAAGCTAACAGTGCTAATTTCGGGCACAGTACTGAGAAAGATTTTGGCAATGATGGTGGTTCCGGGGCCAGCGCTTACTCGTTAAACCTGTGGGTGCGCTGATTTACAGAAAAAAAGTAAAGCCGGTTCAAGGCGCAAAGATCAATAGCAAATCATAATCCAATAGAGGTGACAGCTACAGAAATGTAAAATATAAATTAGCTAAGCAATGGAGCTGCACTTGCATTGCACTTGTCGGAAGATTTCTTTTTTTGTTGCTGCTGCTGTTGAATTTTTTGTCTGGATTGTTTTATTTTCAATCCAGAGACCATTCACATTAACAATGCTCGCACCGATATCTGAAAGTCTAAACAAGAGCATAAGAAGGAGAGAAGAAGAAGATTAGAAAAGCCCTGTGAAGGTGAACTGCATATTAAATTATGTTTACTAACGATACCATTATACGTGATTGGCCCCAATCTTGACGAAACAGCCGCCTCACTTAATTTCATTCTGAATAAAGTCACTAACTGGTGTCCAGATAATTTTTTAACACTATACCCGGGCAAGACAGAATTTATGCTCTTAAAGCGTGGCACCTTCTTTGGCTCCTTACGGCCAATACCATTGTCAATCATGTGGCCTCTACTCATTGTTTGGGCGTTGAAATTAATTAATCACATGATTGACTTAACATAACTTTTCTTTAGTTACAATTTAGGTAAGCATGGACGACCACTGTTGAGATCAAATGAACATGCGCGCGAATTTTAAGTTAGATTCAATTGATTGCCACCAAGGCATTAATGTTCATTTACAATGCACAAACCCTCTTATTGTTCTAACTTGTGTCATGACTAAAAACAAGTGATCTTCAGTTGTACTTTTATCGTTCCATTGACAGTATAAATGTCGAAGATGCCGGAAACGATTGCTTATTAAGCCATGATAGTAGCAGTTTAGTGATCTATTTCATTTAATTTATTGTTAATTTCATTTTACCTTTTCTTTGTAATATTATAATAGTTTTCTCAGTTTTAATATATTGGGACCGGACCATCCACAGTCACGGTATTGTGTGTAGGCGGGTATAGATGCCTCCCTTCTAGCTGGTTGTGACCAAGCCAATCGCTCCGGATCCCTTCCATTCTCTTACCCGGAGCGAAAAAGTTTTATTCTGGTCGCGTGATGGGTTTAAAAAGTGGCCGGGATAAAGCCTTTCTTAAGGAGAAAGAGGAGATTTGAGATTTTAGTGGGGAGGGGGGGGGGGGGGGCAGAGGGGAATAGGGAAAGGTTTTCCCGTCGCCCTCTCCCCTTTACACTTCTCTCTTCGCCTTTTCCCCCAGAAAGGCAAGATACTCAGGCTAGAATCCGGCAGGAGATTTCATGACCATTATACGACGAAATATTCCTCGGTCGGGAACTGGAAAAAAACAGCGTCAGAAGATGAGTGATTGAGTGATTGAGGTCAGTTTTCAAATAATGTAATGGGCAACATCATATGCTTGAGAATACAGTTACAATAGGACAATTGCACGATGACGATATTTTACTACAACTACCAGAATTCATTTCGTTTTTGCTTTGTTATTTAAATTTGCCAATTCCGCTGAGGATAAAAGAACAATAACCTTAATTTGCACAAGAAAACAACACACTCAAGGATTCTGGTAGCTGTAGTAAAATGACGTCATCGTGCAATTGTCCTATTGATAACCAGTTTGGGCAGTCTTGCATGATGGTCTAGCGCAAGCGAAGATTAAAACTTTGCAGGTACGCAGGGAACCAAACACTCGCAAACACTCAAATACAGATTTCTCAGACTTAAAAGGAGGTGGTCTACTGTAAAGTATTTTCAAGATATCTCATGACTAATAATGCAAAGCCGATCATAACCACGGAAGAAATCATCCAATTTCATTTTAAAGGTTGTTTACAACCGCATCACGTGACCAGCCACGCCTTGTTTCCCGAGAAATCCTTTGAGTCGAAATGCCCAATAGATAACGAGGAATCCGTTTTCCTCTATTAGACGAGTTCCAAACAGTGGCTACTAATAGTCTTCTTGCAAAAACGATCGCAATGAAAAGTGGTCAATAAACGTCTTCCTCCTGACGAAATTCCGAGTTGATTTTGTGGACGCTATACGCTCTTCTCACGTATGGTAATATGCCCGTCCAACCTCGTTTTTGAGTACAAGTTCTTTTGAAATGTTAATCGGACGATGTTTTCGTATTTGAATTTCAAAAGAATTTTTACTCGTAAACGAGGTTGGACGGGCATATTACCATACGTGAGAAGAGCGTATATAGGATCAAAGTTTTGAAGCTACACGTTTAGTAAGCTGTGAGAAATTCGAACAAGAGATCTAGAAACGTGGTCGATCACGTGTCCAAGTAAATTTAAAAGTTTACTCAGTATCATCCAGCATTCCTCGAGGATGTCTTTAACAATGGTTTTTGGAAATGTGCATAAAAACCATAACTGACTTAGACCCAGGCCTTAATCGACTTGAGCAACGCAGAAGAATAAACTGAACTCAGCCGGTAGGTGCTGTTACGGGATAGCAAATCGGCCTCGAAGATTACTGGGTAAGGAAAATTGCTCAGTAAAAATAAAAGCTTGCCTGTAAATAAACCATGACTTTGAAATTCGTGTCTTGGGAATGTGCTTACAAATCAAAATTTCTTTCTCGTGTTTTGTGCCAAATACGTGTGACATCTGTGGATAAAACAAGCAGTCACAATGATCACAAACTAGTTATGATCAGTTATCTAAGGCGTGAACCGATCATCAGGATATCCGCGGGGCTTCTCAATCATCGATCTATGTTAGTAGTTTCTACGTCTATCATGTCCAATGTTTTTCGCTCTTTGTATCAGTCTAAAAAGCAACAAAAACAACCGGAAATGGATAGTCGAGATTATACCGGATTTGTTGTACTTATGGCAGCTTCCTATGTCTAATTATAATCGAGGAAATTTAGTTTCTTTTTATCACAAGCTAGGCGTGTAACAGTAAAAAGTTTACGTACGGTTTGATGCTTGGGAGGAAACAAATTCACCCATAAAATCAAAATGTTTTTTATTTTGTGAGGCAAAATTCTAGGCCGTTGATGTAGTCATTGGTCTTTATTGCTGGTTTTCAGTGTCACGCCATTCAAAATAGATTAAAATAAAAATCAAAACCATTCGACAGATAAAGTCCAGAATCTTGGAAATGAAAGGAGGTAAATATAAAAAGACCCTCGCCAAGATTTGGGTCGAAGGAATAGTTCGTATACGAGATATCCGAAGAAATGTTTTAACCAGATTTTTAGAGCTTTGTATGGAGACGCCATGCTGGAGCTCATCCGGATGAGCTCCAACATGGCGGACGGAAACCAACAGAAACATCTGTTACCGAGTTTTGCTCCAAAAGCGTGAATTTATTCTTCGAGAAACTCATTAACATTAAAGTAATACTTTTTCTAATACATGAACTGTTTAGATAGCAAAATTTCCTGAAATAAGTCATTTTTTTAACCTACATGACAGCTAGCTTGGCCGTCATGTAAATGCCGCGTCACGCAAAAGCTTAGAAATTCAAGCGTACTCTATCACAAAACCAAGAATCCTTTTGAATCGAAAATTTGTATGAAAATTAGTTTTCAGCTGCTCTAATGCATCGTGAAAGTAAAATCTCGGTAGTATCGATAGTTTTTTAGTTTGCATTTTGGTGACGTCATGTGAAAACCAACAATTGCTCATTGATTTACCGTTCATCAACTGTTGAGACAAAGGAAAATAATTTGATTTTAACCAAGTGGTGTAGCAAGGTGCCAGGAGCAGGGCTTGTTTACTTGTCTGACAAGCTGTAATAAATTTTCCGGGAAATCAAACAACTGAATGATGTGTTATTCTCATAAGCACTACACCTCTATAGAACATACACTGGGAGCAACAATGGGATACGTTCTGTGATGTTCAGTGATCGTATCTAGAGATGTGACGATCTAATGACGTTTTAAAATAATTGTAAAGAAGATTGAGCCACATTGGCCGCTGGGAGAGCCGGATGTGGACTTTGTTTTGAACCTGCCGGCTTCCCATATTTTCAGCCAGCCGAATCAGAAAAACTACATTAAATTAGCCATTATATATTTTAATTAAGAATCGAAATTTTGAATTTAGTGAATGCTGGGAATTCTCTGGGTTGTGAACAAGCTTGTTTACACACCTGAAATCTCTATTGCTGTAAAGTAACTTTTCGAAGGAACAAATATTACCTAGAAATTTCTAGCCGGTCGACAAAGGCTGAAAATTTTAAAATTTCCGTACTGAAACCGTACCATTCGGCCCTGTCCTCTTCTTGCTTACTTGCTTCAAAGGCAGCTGTCAAATAATTCTGTCTTTCAGGGAGACAACTTTTATCTCCGTTCCATGCATTTCCTGCTTCTCGGTATTATAAGTTCAGTGTATGTCAGTAAATTTGTTGATTAATAAATCCCGGTACCCGATGCGATTAAACTGTCGACAATCTGAATTTTTATCATACTCGTCTGGCAGAATACAATCACTGCCAATTATATGAAGGGTTTTTAATGCAATCGAAAGTACCCTGCGGACAAATCTGCAGAAATTAATTTGACATAAGCACCTGTTTTGCTTTTAAATTATAATCGTGCCTTAGCGTCTGATCTGTCCCAAATACCCGTGTTTTCCTGTTTAGTCCCTCTCCCTCCAACTGTCAACTAACTGTGCAGGGAGCCTCAGTATCAAGCGTTCCTTATACGCGTGCAGACCAGTTTCGGCAGAGACTCCAAAACAGAGCAGCACACATTGTAACAAAAGCGGACTTTTCTAGAAGAGCAACACACGACTTTTACTTCGTGCCACCTTGCTGCTTGTTCCAATACATTTTTTCTCTGCCGGGTAGATTACGCTACCCAACCGAGCCTCATTAGTTGCCGTTTTCACCGCCAAGGCACAGAATAACTAGAGTTGCTCTTGTAAAAAGCACAAAGCCAACTCCGGTGGAGAACCAAGCATGGTCTTGCCTGATCACAAAGTGGCAATAACAGAGCAGTCGCACTCCCGGCTGTAGCTAATTCAAAAGTAATTACCAAGGGAGGAACTATGCCCCAGTCCAACACCCCTCCCCCTCCCCCTCCCCCCTCTTTCATTTTTTGGCTTTCGTTTTATTTCTCGCGCGGTCAAAACCGAAAATCCCGTTCCTCGGTCTTTCTTTGTGTTCTTTGCTCCGAAACCTAACGGAAACACTTGCTACGCAGGCTAAGTTAGAGGTGAATTCGAGTTATCTGAGTTTGAGTTATCAAGGTTCTGCTGGATCTCTTATTCTAGTCACACTTTGATTGAGCATACATGTACAAATTACTAGTGGCTGCCGAACAAAAAAGATGGCGGCCAGTGACTCGTTCATTTATGTGAAGGTGCAAATGTACAGAGTGAACGAAGAGACATCACAAGAAAACCGGTACGAGAAACTTTAAGTCGTATTCATTGTTTACAAATAAGCTCATTTTCACTAAACTCATATTAGACATATTTAGTAATTCTGACTGAAATACTCGAATTTACGACCCCACATTCAGAATTTTAGTTGTGGATGGAAGCGAGGCTGATGGTGACCTTGTTTTGATACAAACCTTCCTGTTTTATTATGTAAATCAAGTTATTCGTTATATGCTAACTTGTATTTTTCAAGGACAACTTCCATAACAAAGCAAAGGAGGTTAATATCAAAACAAGGTCACAGTCAGCCTCGCATTCAATTGAAGGCTACGGTACGAAGTCAAGAACTGTAAAATGGTGTATTGTGAAAATTCGAAGTGAAATTTAAGGACACCTGAGGGAAGGAAAGGGCCTTACCTTAAACATCCAGTAACACATTTGTAAATTGGTTCGACTGAACCAATGTGTATAGGGACCTAGCAAGACCTTCATTATCAGCATAAGATTCATAAGAGCCTTCATTATTTCACAGCCCTCTGCAGTGAAAGGACAACAAAATAATGTTTAACCAGAATAAGCACAAACAATGGAGGTATGACAGGATGGGCATCTCATTTAGTGACCGGACAAGTAAGAATACATCATAATAGATTTTTTGTACTGATTGATGGCGATAGATTAAGTCAAAGGATTGTCTATTAAAAAAATCATACGATATTCAATGCTAAACAAGAGTATGACATACCTTCATACCTGAACAATATTTGTCACTTATCAACCATTGTGCTATAACAACATGGAAAATTTTGTTTCTCCCCCATTTCTGAGGCAACATCAGAGTATTTTGTGATACATAGACAAAGGGGGGAGCAAAGAGGGCTAGGGTGGCGCAGTGGTGAGAGCACTCGCCTCCCACCAATGTCACCTGGGTTTGAATCCTGACATTCAATGCCATATGTGGGTTGAGTTTGTTGTTGGTTCTCTCCCTTGCTCCAAGAGGTTTTTCTCTGGGTAATCCAGTTTTCGCCTCTCCTTAAAAACCAGCACTTCCAAACTCCAATTCAATCTGGAATGCATAGACATACTTTAACAAGTTCTTTAGAATTCCTTTGTGCTCCTTGGGTAGACAAATTACCATTTACCATAACCAAGTACCATTTACCATAACCAAGTACCATTTACCATTTACAAGTTCCTTGATCCTTCATCAGTTTCTTCAGCCAAGGTTTCCTTACTACCTCACTAAGTGGAAATTGTGTCCATAATATTTCTTGCAGTGAAACAATGTGTTCACGATGCAAAGGTTTCATTGAATTGCACACCCAGTGGGGAGGGTGGCTGTGGTCTAGACCCTTGTAAATATACCCAACAGAACTGAGCCAGCTGCCTGGACTAATTGAAGTAACTCCTTAAATAAACCGTTAAGCGTCGCTTATGAATTTCATCTCGTAGCTTAAAAATAAAACTTGCGTTTCACATTGCCTTTCAGTTATGGGATTTGGTCAATTTGATTAAATCTAGACAAAGTTATTTTATGAATTGCCTCAAGGCACGATTGTTTTAAAGCTCTGTCCTCTACAAGTAGAATGCCACACGTACCTCACGCATCATGAGGGATGGGTCTACGAAGTAGAAACCAATGATTAACGACGTGGAAGGATGGAAATTATTGGCTTCATCCTGCTGTATAAACTGTCCCATGACCCCCCCCCCCCCCCCCGAACAAAAACTACCCAGATCCTCCCCTGATGGCTGAGGAAGATCACCGGATATGGGAAGAACAATCGTTCTTTCTATTCTTCTTCTTGTTCTTGTTACTATTATTATTAGTAGTATTATTTTTATTATTAAATGTAAAAATGCCAAAAATAGCGGGACCAAATTCCCGATAGAGAAACGATAGTAACAGCAAAGAAAAGCACCATGCATTAAAACAGGAGCTAAAATCGATAGAAGTCTACCTTGCTGGAGCGTTATTTCATTACTGAATTATGTTTGTTCTTGCCTTGGTGAAGGAGCTTGAATTACAAGAAGAGTAAAGATATGATTTTTTTTCTTTGTGGCCATAAATAACTGGCCCATCTACTACTTACTCCGATAATCACATTAAAGCACTTTTTTTTTGTACTTATAGTAGAACTCACACATTTCACTTCGAAAAAGAACCCACCAACAACTTAGAAAGCACTTGCGTTTGTAAACAGGACTGAAAAGAAAATTCAACTGTCCTCGTACCATGAACAATTTATGGCCGATTTAGTCAACTCCCCGATAACCTGAGATCAGGCGTTATATTTTTCCTTTTTATGATCTCAGGCTAACTCCCCGACTGACGTGGCACCACAACCGTTCTGGGTAAAAACTAACCCTATTTAAAACCGATATCCTTACTTAAATCAGCGTCAGGATGTCTTCTGATGAATTTTACACCCGTATCTGATAACGATCGGCTATTATTTTTAGGCTAAGTTGTGTATCTCGGCGGTTTTTGGATACAAAAAAGGCTTATTTATCTTTATAACGACTTACCCTTATTTTGCGAAGGCCGTGCGTTAAAATAAATGTCACTTTTTTAAATCTGTGGTTTTCTCATCACTTTTCCTTGCCGACATGTTTTCTATAGCATCGGAGAATATTGAGTGGTAGGGTTTTTAAAACTAATCTACTTGAAGCCACGAGCGGCGTGTGCGCTCACAGATATCGACTTATAATAGCGTTATTATGAGAGTGTTTCACATACCTTACAAGCATAAAATAAGGCGAGAACTTGCAGGTACAACAGCGCTCTCCGAAGACACTTGGCAGCTGATTTGGTTCGTGTTTACAGAACTTATGAGCAGCAATTAAGTGCAAACGAGTTTAAGTCCACAGACCCAATAAATAAGTATAGAGAACCAATAGAAAATTGCTAGAACGCATAGATCAATAAGTAAGTGACTTTGCACCGGTGCAATTAAGAGCTATTTTGATTGTTATATAGCCTCTAAATGAAGTGGAAAACTTGGCTATGAAAATACTTCAAGTTACAGGAAGTAAGAATTACGTTTAAAGTGTGGCGACCGAAAACATTCAGCTCGCTGGCGTCATTAAGGCTGTGGGTAAAAAATCCTAGATTATGTACATTCAGTTGATATATAATCAGCTTTCCCTAGTTTTCTTCACATGTGCAATAAATTACGGTACTTGCAGATTTCCTGTTCATCGTTTTTCTCTTAGAAAGATATTCCAAGGTGGCCTCTCAATCTTAAACCCATTTCAGACTAAAATTGTTTCCGGATGTTCATAATCTGAAAGGGTCTTAACGGATTCAAAGTGAGTTCAGCCAATTTAGTATCTTAGTATCTATAAGTATCGGGGTAGTGGAGATGAAAGCCGTCTCGTAGACGCCTCGGCCATGCCCCTTTCCAGACCATAAAAACAGCTTTGTTTCAAGAGCGTTTTAGGCAGAAATAGCTACACTGTACTACACCCATGCACTGGTGCACTCAAAACTCTCAGGACCTACAAATTGCAGCTTACTTAATATGCATCCAAGTTACCACGTACCTGTAAACATGTGTGGTGTGCTCTGTATATCTTTCAATGCTTTTCGAATTTTTCTTCATACCTAAAAGATTAAACTAAATTAATACCTACACTTTAAAGCTGTCCCTTTTGCAGACCTATAGACATCACTTCAAGTGCTTATTAAATTAAATCTTGGCAATAAAATAGTTTTGCTGAAAATTTTCTAGAATATTTTAGGTCTTGGATCCGCCCAAAAGGGCTGAAAATTATATTCCGGGAAAATTGTTAAAATTAAAAATTTCAGTGATCAAATTTGACTTCGGACTATGGTCAGACAAGCCTAAATTGAACAAAGGTTCAACCAACTTCCCGAATAACACAACTCCACAGGCGTCTCGATACCTCAAATTATCTTAATTTCGCGTGAAATTATAGAGGTCTTTTCTTTTTACATGAGGTTTTGTCGTGGTATTTTTTTATCGATCCCTTTCAAATCGCGAGTCATAAAGCCACTGGCAAGATTTCATGACGATTTGTTGCGTTGGGTGAAATTGCCATTATTTCGAACCCGCTCGTCATTTACGTTCTCAAAAGATGACTTTCTTGGCAACAGCTGCAATTACCAGTCTGGGTAACTGTTTAAATCTTATGTGACCTACGCGCAAAGAATATACCTCAAAATTCATAAAGAAAAATGCAGCAAAAATCGAACGAAAAAAATTGCGGGAGTAACGGCGCCTTAAAATCTAAGAAAAGGAACAACATTGAGTTGCTAGGCAGCAAGACCTTATTATCGGCACCGGCTTAAACTGAGTCAACCTGTTAAGTCAAAGTTACTTATCAATTATAGACTCGCTTTTAATCGACTCAACGTTTTTTTTATTTTCAGCATGGTAAAACCAGCAAAAGATCAAAGAGAGTGTTTGCTGAAGATAAAAGAGTAAAGGCTTGATAAACCTAGCTAGAAATTAAACATCATTACGTTAAATAATCTAACCTCGTAACCCCTTGAATAATCTGATTTAAGATATTTTTTTGCATTATTTCTTAAGTTTATTATAAGTTTTCGGCGCGTTGAACCAGCAACTCACCTTTCTTACCTTATTCAGCAAGTCCTCTATAGTAGAAATTATGTCAAAAATGATGGGATTCTACGAGTGTTAAACAAACCGTGAATTCGATCTGGACGTTAAGAATTTATTTCTTACAAGATTATCGTTTGCAAGATCAAACAGATACTGAGGCGAACTAGTCAGTTCGTATACACGTATACTAGAGACCGATGACAGTGCTATCAGGAGCTTTGCTTTTGACTAGTAAATGCCAAATATATCATTAAGAGGCGATCAAGACGCGTGCTAATAGCTGATCGATTTGTTCTTTCACACGCGACAAGCACACGACCTAATTCTAAGGACGTTTTAAATGGCTAGCATACGCAGACTTTGAGCTGTGAAATTGCTATAATTTTCGTAATTTTTGACTTTCTTTCTGAGTATCACGACGAACGGCAAGACTCGACACCTTTAAGAGTCACAACACTTGCCTGCACCATCAATAACTTCCTTCCCGGAGTTCGGGCTGAAGAAACACATCACGAGAATGTAGTGGAATAATAACATGAATCACTGCCACGAAAGAGGGAATGTACGCTTGAAAGTGGGGAAAGAAGTGGTGGAGGAGGGGGGGGGGGGGGGGCATCTTGTCTATACTATTCTGCCGAGCCCGTCGGTCGGGAGTCGTTTCTACGCCGGTTATAAGGAACAAAGGAAACTACACAGTCCCACTTAAAGTATTTTTTCCCAGTTTCATCCCAAAGTGACTGAATTATCAGTCTTTATCATCATACTCTAGCCTTCCGCCATGTAGACGTCCCTGCTCCCTGCCCCTCCCCCCTGGAAAGTTCTCAGCTCGAGGTCACAAACAAAATTCAATAAAAAAGCCAAAATATATTAAGTCACTTTTGTAAGATATTGAATGGCAAGCTGCAACTAAAAAAAAAATCTCTTAAGGAGATTTCTTGGGGTTCATTACGTTAGCATTCGAAAGGTTTGGCAAGACAAAGTAAAGCCATAGAGTGCTTTGCATTTATACGATTTAAGGTATTTTGTTACACAAACTGGCTAAAGAGCAAATTCCTCTTGGAAAAATTTTTTTAAGAAACTTCAACGAGACTAGTCATTTATGCTGCTTCACGGGTCAATGCTATGGTTGTGGATTTTGCCTTTATTTAACCAAGAGCCTGTAGGTTCAAATATCTCTACGATGAAAGCCTTTCGATATATGGCCTTTCCATGTAAGAAAAAAAAATTGTCTTGAGTTAATGACTTCTTTTGCTGTCTGTAAGAAGGCTTAAACCCTGACCCTATTTCCGACAAACTCTTTTTTATCGAATTTCCAAGTGGGCCATGATCAGTGTAAAACTCCGGAATATCCTTTTCAGACAAAATTGTTTCCGCCCTTTAATACACCTGAGATGATTTTACTGACATCGCATACTCAACGAAACCTCTGATCGATGGTTTAATTTGTTCTAAGTCAGAAATCTTGGGTCTGGGGGAAATTCACATGGGATAGTCTCTTCTGATAGCTTCTGACTGTACTTCTCTATTAAAATTCAGACGAAAAAGAAACCTTCGTCCTTTTGTTTTTCAGTGGAAAAAAAGGCCGGGAGCCAACGAGCATAAGATCGGAGCTGAAAGCCACCCTGATACTCACTCATAATTTGACGGAATAGGTTTCCCGAGTGAGAGAGAGTTCGAGGAGGGCGTCGAGGGGTAGGAGTGGTGGGTCGGGGGGGGGGAGGGGTGAGGATTAGGGCTCTTATAAATGTGAAAAAGAGCGGGATGCTCGTCGTGAATTGGAATTAATCCTTAAGCTCTAATATCCGTATACAAATTCTCCAGACTGGTTTTTTTCTCTTTGGTGATCATTTTGTTAAGACGGAATCCACCAGGAAATTGAGTAATTTTTATTTTCAGTGGACAAAAACGTTGTACCAGAATAATTTAAAAAATATTGCATTCTTTTTTACATTTTTCAAGGGCCTAAGATGTAATATATCATCTGTAGTAACACCAAAGAAAATTTCGCATGGAAGTCCGAGAAAATGAACGTCAAATTTCACAAGAATTGTGATTATACAGGTAAAATTCTGAAAATTTCATGCGTAAGATGTAATTCTGTGCAATTTGACATTCATTTTCTCGGGCTTCCATGAGAAATTTTCTTTGGTGTTACTAGAGATGATTTATTACATCTTTAGCCCTTGAAAAATGTAAGAAAGAATGCAATATGCTTTAAATTATTCTGGCCGACACAGATTTTTGTCCACTGAAAATCAAAATTACTCAATGTCCGTTTGGATTCCGTCTTAATACCTTATAATCTTTTCTCTTGATGATGTATGGATATTGTTAGGAGAAAATTGACGTTGATCACTCCTGGGACTTAATAACTATATTACTTTCACGGATACCGTGGCAACAGTTGTCGTGGAATGCTTTTTTCGTCTTTCTTTCATTCTTTTCACCAATTTTTTTTGTTCGGTCCTCTCAATTCCAAAAAGCAGAGACATAAGCGATACACAGTGTGTTTGTTATAGCAACATCTGCAGTTTACACCCCTGGACAAAACGAAGGGCATCTACTCCCATTTCGTACCGGAGTACCCCCGGGGAATTTAGTAGGAGCCATTAATAGTTCTTGACATCTTGGTTACGGTGATTAAAGTAAACGCTGAGCCTTTTCTAAGAGCGGAAATGAAGGTAGTCTCCAAGCGAGACACGTCGGAAGCTTTGCGGAAAGTGGTAACGACCAAAATTCCTAAACATAAAAAATTTTTAACTCAAGTTTTTTATCAGCTGAAGGGAAGAAGTAGCCTTCAACACACACTAGAGCTGTAGGTGGATTGAGTCGCAAGGTTATTAGCTTATTTGTTGCCTGTTAATGACTTCATATTTGAGACAAAAAAAGTGGATGGAAATTAGAGAGTTTCATTCTACTTTTGCACTCCGCTATGTAATGCACCTTGAACCTCACCGTGATTTGAGACGGGGCTGCAATCAGCGACAAATATAATAATCTTGTTATTTATAAGTAAGTAAGCCGATAAAATAAAGTATACAGAGTCTTTGACGAGAAAAGGCAGCTGTTTTGTAACTGATTTATGTATGAGAAACTGAAAACAAGAGCATCAGCTACTGATCAAGGGACTTAAACCAAATTTACATGTATGTCAAGTGAAAATTTTCCTTTTTCATTTATATTCACTTTTGTAAATTCAAGGTATGACGACGCACGAGTTTACTCTCCCCTGCGTGCGAATCCTGAACGCGAAAGTGTGCTTGCGTTGGTTAACCGTAAATAGAAACTGAAAATGTTTCGATTTCATTTATATTTATAAATGACGGGCTAGTTTACGCTCCTCTGCGTGCGAACCCTGATCGCGAAAGTGGGCCTGTGTTGGTTAACCTTAAACAGAAACGTTAAATAGAAACGTTGCACTCTTTGAATCATTTCTTTTCTTTCACTTTACACATTTTAATCTATTTCCCATTGAAATCCAATCTTGTGTAGGTTTTTTTAAGCTTTCTTTCTCAGTGAAATCTATATTTCGGTTTCAGGGCAATGCACGCAAGAAGAAACCTACTAAAACATTTTCAGAGGTCTTTTTTGCCAGGCGAGAAATACACGCGTGCCTTTAGCAGAAGCACCGTTAAAGGAGCTTGCTTTTCTACCAGCTTACATCCTACAACTCTTTTAGAGTGTGGTCGCGCAGATTTTGTTGGGCTTGCAAGTTAACGCTAGAGCAAGCAGATACAATTCTCTTTTTTCTGTTGCTTATTTTGCTAGATTTATTTTTTTTGAGAAAGAAAAACAAAAACCTTATCACCTGAGCTAATCGTATACTGATCAGAGGTCCGCCCAAGCTGTCAGCTTTATTTGCCGATTTTTGAGTACCTTTCATGTAACCGGAACTAGTCGATAATGTGTGTAAGGCAATAACAGTAAATATTGGTACAAAACTACGCCATAGATTTGGCTGTCAACTGGGCTCATATCGGCGCCTAAAGGTCTGTCAACTTTTGACTACCGACGACTACGGTTTGTATTTCCTAGGTCTGACTTTTCTTTTAAAAAAACGCTGGATGATTCCTCGTGATGCAACATAGCTGACGCCATTACAGACGTGGCCCTTTCTTGAGTCTAGATTGTTCTATGTCAACACCCATTTTATGTACTGTATTTGAAAAAGATGCGTCACAAAATAGATCGCCTACAGTGAGATCTCGGAATTCACCTGGGTTCAATGTAGCCGTAATTGTCGGCTTCTAGTAGAGAGAATGATTGTATTCAGGGTAGAAATCATTCGAGCTGGAAGACAATATACCTGCTCGAATACTCACAGTAACAAAATGTTCGACTTCATTTTTACAAGATTAAAATTCATTCAACAAGAGTGCAGTGTTTTACACTCTTCAACCTTTACCGGCTCATATACCGTCGGTCTCTTTGGTGTATCGCCGTAAAGTAGCTTTTGCCAGTCTTATCAGGGATATATGCCGGCTCATCGTTTGATGGATGATTTTAGCGCCGTACATAACGGTTTCACATAAGATAATTATTTTTATCTCATTTAGAAGGCTAAACAATGTAAACAGTACTGCATAACGGAGAATTTTTAGTTCATTGCGCACCTTTGAATGCAGTTTTTGAGCCCAGGACTGGTGCACGCCGATGATGTGTTGTATAGCTCGTCTTTTAAATAAATCGTATCAGTTGATTATTGAGCTGCAGAATAGCAAATATCTTTTGAAATGGTTTTTGCTGTTTTGCTGACCAGAGAGAATAACTGAAACTGCGTGCAAGCAGGATCATTCAAGGGCATAGAGTTTTCACTCAAGTCCACTTTTTGGGATCTGAAATGGGCCCGGACACTACCTTACCCTAATCACTTCTGAAAAAAATAAACGGCTTTCAGTTGCCACTGATGAAATCAGTAACCTCTTCACGGGAATCAAGACTGAAAAAAACGTTGGGTCGTTTATATCTCCCGGTCAGTCTGTCGGAACTAGAATACCTTTTTTCATGCCATTTTTCACACTTAATCGGTAATATAACCATGATAATCTTAATTTTCATTATAGTAATAGTGTCATGATGAATTTCTTAGTGTGAAAATAAATAAAATGAGTCAGTGACAAGTTATAATCCTAATGTCAATATTATGGTCACGTCCAAGTTACAGTCAAGTTCAGCTAGGTAGAACGGACTGAGTTGTTTGGGTTTGTGCCGAATTTTCAAATTGAAACATGAAGTGAAGGAATGGAATCGATACCTGCCGGAAAACTGTTAAGTTCATTAATCTTTACCCTAAGTTCGTTTCTTCTTTTCCTTACATTTCGGCATCTTAAGTTTCTCGCTGTCTTCAGTTGAATTGATCTTACACGAGACACAACGGTACCCTCTTTTTTTTAATTGCAAGAATGCCTGCCGCGGGGGCGGGGGGAGGTACTCCCTATAACGGCCTGTATGGGGAGGCTTCGCCCGAAAGTGGTACATTTTTCAGGCTTCAGGTATTTGAAAGGGTAGGAATTTTACTCATATACGAAAGGGTAAGGAAATCTGTCATTTGAGTCTCTGAAAGGGCCCAAATGGCTAATAGATGAATTTTATGGCTGTATAAAGTCGAGAAAACTTTCTATTTTTTTGTTACTGATTGCTATTTAAACGATAGTGCATTTACAGCAGTTAAAAGGAATGCAAAGTTCTAAACAAGGTGCGTGAAAGGGGTCCCATCTGTCAATAGAATGTGTACGAAAGGGTTACCTTTTTCATGAAAAATGGTATATAAAAGGGTAAGGGGTTGTACTTTGGGGGGGTCGGAGCCTCCCCACATAAAGATTTGTCTAGTAACCCCCCCCCCCCCCCCCAGGAATGCCTATCTCTACCAAGAAATTCTATCTCTAGCAAATTGTGGTTGTAACAAGATTTTGGACTGTACTGAATGGACAGAAATATGACTGAAGCATTTTCTTTTAACAAGAGCGATGTGTTACCCGTGGTTTTGAAAACTTTCTGCAAAATCATTGATTACTTTGCCCAAGAGGCAAGAATCGATTGTGGAGAAATGTTTTTATACCTTGTTTGGGTCAGTCACTATGAAATTCGTTTATTTGTTGAACCAGGCCAGCAGAGACTTCTTCGGCCACACCTTGGTGCGATTGTAAAGTACAGTATTTCTTAGTCATTTCTCTAAATTACATGTGCGTTATTTTTGGAAATTTTCTGACAGTGTTTTTATTCTTGGGAATGAAAGGGAGTTGTCTAGGGTTGGAAAAACTTAGGCTTGACGTGGTTTGAACGGAAACAAGTTTATATCTCCAGTTCCGTCTTCTGTTGACCACTTGTCGACATAATGTTACGAGGGATTTACGACGCTGTGGCGTCAAAGAATTTGTGGGTTGGAGCCAAAAAGACATATTTCCTGATTTCTTGGCTAGTTCTTGACCTTAAGGCTGTTGCAACTGTAACCCGATATTTCGGTAAAAATCCCTTGAAATATTACGACCACAAATCCTTTCAAGACATAGTCTGTATGGCACCGGGATCGATTGCCTGTTATCTCTATACTTGACACCTGTCAAAGTTATATTTCTTTGATTGGTCCATTAGTTGATTACATAAACACGTCTCAATTTTACCCACGTGATATAAAGGCATATTTTCGACTCTCCTGTCACATCTATCACACGTGTTGCTGCATATCGCGCGCATCAAATCAACAGGGTCTTTGATCTGCAGAATTTTTTTAAAGCCAGAAGAAATTGCATTCCAGCTCCAATTTGGTCACGGAGACAGGCGCGCAAAGTCCATTAAGATGCGTGGAAGTGACAGAATGTTGCTCTCGGACCGCCGCACAGTACGAAATAAGAAAGTCCCAGCACCGCTGCCTTCGATGCGAATATTAAACCCCTTGGGGTTTGAGAATCCGATCGCTCGTCACCCATCTCAGCCGGGGCAACAGAGTCAAGGCTATGCAAAGTTACTTGAACCGCTGGAGCAAGAAACGGTTCCAAAGAGGGATCTAAACATGGAGAGTGACTCGGACAGAATCAAGCGGCCCATGAACGCATTCATGGTTTGGGCACAAGTGGAAAGGAGGCGGCTCGCGGATGCAAACCCAGAGCTTCATAACGCGGAGCTCAGTAAAATCTTAGGTCAAGCTTGGAGAGCACTAAACGGGTCGCAGAAACGTCCCTTTATCGAGGAGGCTGAACGTCTGCGACAGCAGCACATCAAAGATCACCCCGATTACAAGTATCGCCCGCGGAGAAGAAAACACCCGAAGAGAGTGTGTAAAAAAATGTCAACTAGTACCAGCCCGACCTGCTCGATGGTGCGCATTCCCAAGGAACCAACAGCTCAAGTCTCGTGCCGAAGTTCGAACGCTGATTGTAGACAGTTCCAGTTCAGTTCATCCGAGTTAAATTCCACGAACTTTGAGCCGGTTCCCTCACAGATAGGTCTTCTCGGTGGAGAAATTAAGCTGTCCCATCTTGGTCCGCCGGCGCTGCCGAATTTGTCCGAGATAAGCCTCCCCACACCTGAGACAAGTCCTGGTTCAGATGAATTTGGTAGCGCCTTTAAATTCCCAACGTGCTGGCAAGACATCCAAAATGCGCTGCTTCAACCAAAATCGCCAGCGGTATCACAAGCGCCTTACACCGCCGTATCCGCCTCGAATTCGGCGTCTGTTAGCTCGATGCAGTGTCTCTCGCACGGAAATGTACAACCACAAATGTTAAACGCACCCATGGCTGGCAGCGTGAACACCCAGTTTGAGCACGGTGATTCCAGCCAGCTCTTCCCTTTTGCTCATATCAGGGAGCTTATACCTGAAGAGGATCATTTTAACCTCGAGGAATTTGATCAGTACCTCGATGGTACAGAAACTGCAAACATTTCGTGGATGTGATTTTGCATGCTGCAAGTTCAAACGCTTGCCTTTTCACACTTTACCAAGATTTACTGACAATATTTTGAAGAGGCAGAATGAATTCTGCCATAGTTTATCACTTGGTATTTGCTTTGTACAATTATTTTCATACGAGCAACGTAGTAGTGTATTTTTTGCTAATGTACAGTTTACACGAGGATTTATTATGATGGATGTATATACATATATGAAACAAAGAGTCGCACGGGGAAAGAGTGCAGAGTTACAAATCCCGTTTATTAAATTTATACGTGGTGGAGTATTTCCTTAGTTTTGTGGATGTAAATTCTTTTGGTCGCTTTCAAAATAAAGAGTTGTTAATGAGCTTTATTAGTATGATGAATTATTCGTGCGCGTGTAGCCCTATACCCGTGTGTGATTATCCTTGTTTAGGCCGGCTTGCTCAATTTACCTTGAACTGAGTAGAGTCTCACTTAAAATTTCCCAAATTTGACAGCTCATAAAGCAGCTTACATACAGATTGTTATCTTCGATGAAAATGATTGGCTCATTGTAGTCAAAGTATACAAGGAGACGTGTCAACACTTGTCATAAACGCACAGAAAGATCGACCTTTTTTTTCTCCCCTGGATAAGCATACTGTAGTTTTGGCGTTTCACTTTGACCTTGCGAAACTTATTCTATAGAAATGCTTTCAGTTCGAGGTTCTTTCTGCCTTACAGGAATCGACGAGAAAGCTTTGAAATAGCTTGCTGATAGCGATGATGTTTTGGGGTCAATTGAATATGAAAAAAATCTTCGTATTGAAAATCGTTGAACTCCCATTCGGGTTTTGTCTTGTTCAATCATTTCGCATGTCTGTGACGTCACATGACTTGTGTATACTCCATGAAAGAGCCTTTATTCTCCGAGATAAATCTTTGCGCCCGGAAAAGTTTCTTCTCTCTGAAAGTTTGTTTTGAGACATTTTATGGCACTCTTGACTCCTAGTGCTAATCTCTTTCCACACCGGAAACTAGACTTGTTCGAACATCACCCTGAACAAAGGAACAGCGATCACCGCTAATTATTCATTAACAGGGCTGGCTAATATGTCCGTGTTCCCTTGCAAGTTGCTAAATATTGACATTACGCTTTTTCTAATCGACTCGCTTTAATTTATACACCTTCTTCCCAGTTGCTCGTTCACGATTTAGAGGAGTATCACAGCAAGATAGCAGATCTTGAACATGTTTAGCTAAACAGAAAGGAACCGATTTTTTTAAATTTTATCTGCAGTATGTTATCTGAGAAAACCAAAGCTGCTTCTAATTATAGACCTTAACTGAGACCTTCGACCCTTTTCTTATCTTCAACTGATTTCATAACCATCAATTGAACAATTAGGAACTTGACTATTTCACCGTGACACTAACGGTTGTAATAGAAAAAAATTGTCTCTAATTTTGGAGGTCTATATATTAAAGGTTGGGATTTCTGGATCGCAAGAAAGGGGATCCCGAACCGTTAAACCTTAGCACAGTTAGGAGTCACGAATTCCAATCGGGCAAAATCTTAGCATAAAAATTTATGCTTAAAATAGTTCAAGTCCGACGCGAAATTTATTACGAATACATGATCAAAAAGTATTGTCTTCTTCCGACAGCTGGAGTAGTTGTAAAACGGTCCCTCTTGTTTTCTTTCTTCTTTTTCTTTTTCTTTTCTTTTCGGGCTGGCGTTTGGCATCGATATTCTTTTTAAAGATATACTTTTATTTTTAGACCTCCAACTAAGAAAACTTGTCGTAGAATAACCTGAATTAAATATTTTCACCACAAACTCGAACAAATGGAAGGCTAGATTAAGTTTGACTTTTAGAAAAAATTGCGCATGAAAATATCCTACAAACGATTCCACTACATGTAATAAAAGTTATACATACTCGACGTCAGAACTCATGCTCCGGTTTCAAAAAAAGCCTTTAGAAAAAGCCTAAATTGTTTGGTATTTACTTTGATAATTTTTTTTGGCAACTGCTAGGTCCATTGGCTATTGGGCGATCGTTCAGGTTTACTGAAAATCTGCCTTATCAAGAAATCACTTACTGATTATATAATATGTGGGTTATAAGAGATTGAATAATTATATATAGAACACGTCTTATTCTCAGTTTACATCGCTGTTGGATATCATTCAATATTTTTTTCATGATGCTGCACACTTTCCCTACTGAGAAAACACTAGCAGGATAGGAGTTGTTGTAGCTCGACGAATCAGGCTCCAATCCGCCTTTGAACTGAATCTTTACTCTGAAGGCCATAAGGAAGAAATATTTTGGCGGCCAACCAGACTTGATTTGCTAATTTTGTTCAAAGCCGTACACAAAATTATACCAATACACGTATGAACTTTTTTCTATAACTCAGTCCTTTTCAGACTTGAATATACACAATTTTCCGAGTCAAAGGGCTAGGCAATGAGTGTTGTTCCCGATATAACCAACCAGACGGTTGTATCACACCTTAGTCTAAGGATAATTATGTGCTCTTTCGCGAAGTGTCAGCTGCAAATATTTATGTGCACTTGTTTACGAATTCCATGAATTTGCAGAGCAAGCTTAAGCAGCTTTGAAAAGCAGATTTATTTCGTCATGGAGATTTTAACTATCCACTGAAGTTGGCAACTTAAGTTAAGAAGCTTTCAATAATGGTCAGCCAACGCGCGACTGGGATATTGGAATTTGTCCTTGAACTACAAAAGTGGCCAACTCAGTGCATTCCCTAATCGATGAAGTGGACGTTTCCCTGGCTTCGTACATAAGCATTGTTTTGAAGCCCTTTTAGTTGCTTGCAGTTGGGGGTTTAGTTAAAATTTAAAAAAAACGAGGTTCAGTGGCGTCTGACCGCTAACGCCATTCAAGGTCATTCAAGCCCAAGCGGGAGCTCATCTAAGCCTTGTCGATCCAAGAAAGGTGCAGACAGTATAACAGATGTATAAGATTGAAACGTCTCCTGAAGGCTTCATTGCATAAGCCTTGTAATGCCTCTTAAGGCCATTTAATTGGCAGTCTTAATCAAGGAAATCTGGCGCTGCATGAGCGTGGGGGTTTTACTTCTTTCCACACACTTTTATCAGGCAAATTGCACGTTTTTAAAATGGCGAACGTGATCAATACCCATTATTGTGTAAAAGTACTTCAAATGCAGGCCATCTTAATGAAAGGACGGATCAAGTGAGACTGCAAGTTTGTTCAGTTGTAAAAGTTTGTCACTGATCATGAGTTTCTGTAACTGAAACATTACAAAGATCTGTCAAGATCACCTGCGGGCGTACAGACTTAATACTAACTTTGCCAGATGACGACAGACGATAAGAACTAAAGCCAAAGGAAAGATTTTCGTAGTGTCAGGCTAGATAATACCTCTTAAGCCATCACCGAGGGGCTACCTTAATGGAATGGTGTCGTCTGAAGATCAGTTACGCTTTTATACATCCCTGCTTTAATTCCATGAAGCGTTGGCCCTCTGTTGGCTGTTGAGAAGGGAACATTTACGTAATTCTTTCCATTTACCGTGAGAAAACAAATTTAAAACCAAGAGGGAAACTCAAAAAACCCTAATAACATAGGAAGATTGTCAGGAAAAACGCGTAGCTGAATTCTAAGTGGAGAGAATCTTTAAGTTAGCTTTACAGTTTTATACAGTCCCATGATTCATGATGCATGACATTGGCAAGTTATTTTGAAAATTCTTAAACTTGGGATATGCTGAAAAGTGTCCGAGTATGTTACTTTGTTTAGAGGAGCACCTCCCTCATCAATGTCGCAAAAAGAGGAAATCTCATTCCTAATATCTTGACAGTTTGGGATAATTTAGGACCTGCAATTATAGTATACCTCAGTCATATGAAATGACGTCAGGATGTTTGCGTAGACTCAGGGGCGGGAAATTCCGGATTTCCTGCAGGCAACATGCATCCACATTTTAACTTTTTGTGGTTTAGTGGTTTTCCCGTAAAAAGTCCCAATATGAAGTGTTTAGTGATCAGCTGACAGAAGCTTGAACGTTTTCTGTCCTTTGGCCGGGAAACATAACACTTGCTCTGTTGGAAGTTAAAAAATGGTGACGTACATGACAAAGCCCTAAAACTGTTAACCTACCTTGCAGTCGAACACCTTGCAAAACGTGGAGATATCCAGACCCCCTAGCTGTTATAGAATTAAGCTTTTGGGTCAGGTGAATAAGTCTTTTAAAACACATATATTCTTACATCACGTACCAGAAGGTCGTTCTAGACAATTCATACTGATTTTGAATTAAACACATGCTTCTCTTAGCTAGGTTGGTGACGGTTTACTTCTCAGTATATTTCCAGTGACTTTTAGGGGATTCTTCAGTGACGAATCCCTAAATTTTAGCTCTCAAGAATTTTCAGGGAAAAGACATGAAATTTGACGAATAATAAAAATCTTTTTTGCAAGAAAACAAAACGTTAAAAACAAAGTACTTATTGCTCGACAAGTTTAATTCCGGAACTTGAGGACTTCTGGAAACTTGGGTTGCGTGCTAGAAGCCATAAATAACACTCCTTGCGACCAAAGAGAATACTTCAAACTAGAGAGTTTTGTTATTTTAATAATTGACAGTTTAGAATTCGAAAATTTTAAGCTGATTTCTCACAGCGCAATGAATAAGACATCACTGAAAAGAATAGCCCAACAAGAAGAAGCCAAGTCATTTGAACTATCATTAATGAAAATTTCCATTAAAAATCCTGGCTAGTAAACATGTCATGTGTTTTCATATTGGAACTGAGGAACTATGAGCAGTTCTTCTTCCTGACCTATTTCTTCAGTGAGTTTCTCGAGAAAAAAAAGCCAATAATTTGGGAGAAGGAGAGAAAGTGGGTTAATATCCCTTTCCTACAAAGTTTACAGTTGTGGTAATCAGCTTGAACGCTCTCTTAAATTTCTGATCTTTGGAATCTTTCTTGGTGTTGCGACAATCATTGTTGGTTGGCCTGTGTCTGGTGGTGTGGGCCGATTGTTCAGCGTCCTTTCAATCTTTTGCATGACGTTATTCGGTGATTGCAGCCGTCTGCAAGACCAAGAAACTACCGATCTTTGAGGAAAAAGGTGATGGCTGAGAATCTAAACGCTAAAATGAGGAAGGCTCGAAGTATAAACTAGAATCAGCTAGTTTAAATCATCTTTCGGCTTTGTTTGCGACCACGAATACCGTTATCACAATTTGAAGAAAAGGAGTTGGTAACAATTACTTTTAAGACCCTGGGGTTGGAAAAACAAGACATTCCAAAATACGGAGTCTATTATCTTCCGTATGGTGAAATCAACCTAGCATTATTGTCATAATGTTTACATTGTCTAAACTTGACCTAATATAGATAAAATTGATTGTTGTGATTCGTTCATAGCCGATTGCGGTTTGGGCGATTTCCTCCTCCAATAGCTCGCACCTTTCCCCAAATGCTTCCTCGTGTTTTCCTCTGATATTGGATAATGCTATTACTTGCAAAAGAAAAAAACAACTTTAAGCGCCTTTGCTTAAAAGTAAAAAGGAAGCATTAGATCAAGTATGCTTAATTTTAATTCTTTTATTTTTCATTTGAAGACCTTGACTTGAGAGGCACTTGTCTCCCATTCCAGCACCTGTTCATAGCTGAACTGTTTTAAAGAGAAAATCCTTTTTACAAGTCCCCCAAGTTCCAAGGCTAAACGAGTGGTTTTATCCAAGAATTTTTCCACAAGAAGTATAAAGTACTTTGAAAGTAACTATCTGACGGATCTAAACGTTAGTTAGGGACCCTTGCATTAGTACTAGTAGTACTAAAGAATGTAATATGGACCCCAGAAGGCTCCAGCTAGTTGCCCGCATTGCGAAGGTGACCATTGATGTCTTGAGAAACTGAATTTTTTTATTAATTTGGCACTGTCCGTAACATAGGCTGTCTGTACTTCAAAGGAGAGAGGTAAATGAAATAGAAGACTAGAAACACTTCATATTTAATTACACTTTTTCTTTTAACAAACGACAACCTCTCTTTGATTCTAAAAGCCAGTCACAAATATCTTCATTTCCACTCTCTGAGCTCAAAAGATGATACTCTTTTATCTTTAATAATATAAATCCTCTTGTTAGAAAGAAAAATGGTCACTATCTTTCTTAGCTTTTCTTGCCTCTGAAAAAACGGGCGCTGAGTAGAACATAAAACGTTGTCGCCGCTGTTTTAGTGCAGATTATTCAGCCTTGTTATTACAGTTATTATCTTCTCTTTTACTTCAATGTAACGAATATTGTAATCGGCAGTGCCATCTATTCGTATGGGAATGCCAATAAATTGAATTGTGAATTGTTTTTAAGTCAGACTGTACACCCCAACACAAATCAGCTGGGTCGATGAATAATCTCATTACAGTAACAAGTGTTCATTAACTTTTGATACACATCTCTACTGATGTTTTTTTTTTTTCATTTCATAAGTACCAAGAAACACGGTTGCCCAATCTACATGGACTTTAAGATGGCTCGCATTCGGCTCACCATACCTACGCTCATGCCCAGACAGAGATTTTATCTACTACATTAATTTATATTATTGCAATTGTGGATCAACCTTTACTCTCTCCTTCCAAAATATATAGCAAAATATATATATATACAGTGTATACAGTAAAACCCGCATATCAGAACCTAAAATTTAAGAACCTGTTAGGCTAAAATTTCATTTTAAACCCCCTCTTCATAAGAACCTAATTTAGCCTAAAATTTTCAATAGGGTTGTATTTTACAAAATGAAGGTAGAGAAGAAAATACAGTTCGAAAAAAATTAAGTTTAGGTCTCCGTCTGTAAGATTCAAAATGTAACACAGCCTTTTATGGACACTGCAGCATGAAAGACATGCATACTAGTACTTTGGAAAGATACAATTACTACATGGTTATCATCTAAACTGTATTCCAGATAATTTTTTAATTCAGTAACACATTCCATATCACTTATGCCCTGTAGTAGTCATCTGTGCTCATTGCTTGTGCCCCTATCAAATTAAGAACCTAAGTAGACCAAGATCCTACCAAATACCCTTTCTATAAGAACCTATTTAGGCTAAGTTGGAAAAGTATAGGTTCTTATACGTGGGTTTTTACTGTATATAAATGAGAATTTTCGTTCCTGGCTCAGTCTTAGCTCTAAATTACAGAAACCTGTATCGTGCATGATATGCAGTGTTGATAACTCTGACTCTGCAGTGGTATGCAGTGTTGATAACTCTGACTCTGACGACCATGCTTCCATTTTTAAAAGAATGTGATAAAGCAAATTTGTTGACCTGATGATAATGGACTTCTTGAACAAATAACAAGTAATATTTGCAAGGTCATGGCCTTTTACTGACTAAGAATGGCTATTGAATCACGGAAGTTGAGTAGTCCACAAAACCATAGGAATGGTCCAACGCAAGTTTGGTGTTTGTGCTGGGTGGAATTTTAGGCTGATTCCGTTGTCCAGTTGCGTTGGAATGGACAATACAGCCTGTACTTCTGTATTTTGAGAGCTAAGATTTGTTGTCAAATAACCTTGTTGCTGAATTAAAAAAAGATGATAAATCTTTTCTAAGCATAATTTCTGGGTAATGCTATCTTGTGTCAGAAAAAAAACACCGTTAAAAATACAAAAGAACCAAGTACTTTCAATACTCGTAATAAGAGGTGTGTTCCGAGGCACGTTTCTTTTCAAGTCGACTAGGGCCCGTGGACATTGCTCTTTAAAAATTAATTTCAGCATTATGACAGTTAGTACAGACTCTATTAACTACAGTGCGTGAATCAGGACCCAACGAGAGTATAGTTCAAAGCCACTTAAACATAGCATTGGTGAACGTATTTTTAATTAGTATTTAAACGGTAGATATAGGCATATTTTTATCCCCTGAAAATTTTTCATTCGTTCGGATTTAGTGATCCGAAAATTATAGGGATCAAAACTTACCTTTTCGAAAATTTCAGCCAGAAGAAAGGCTCCCAAAAATTCTAGGTGACCTTTTTAGGGTAAAAATCCGTTAAAAATGGGCAATTGTACCATTTTTTAGATGTTCGAAAATCCTAGGAGAGAGGCAAGCAAGAAATTTTACAACAAATGTTCCGAAAATTGTAGATCTCAAATCGTTTTCCGAACAGATCTTTTTCAAAAATTGACGCAGGGTGGCCCTGATGAATTGAGACAAGTTAAAGGTCCTAGTAGTAATAGGAACAATCTTGTGAATCCTTTTCCAAGCTGCTAATATGTAGGCTGCCTATCCAAACTTGACCTTTAATAGCATCATCTAGTCCAATTTTGTTTTGGCATTAAAGGGGCTGTGTCACGGCAGTCCAGTTCATTTTGTTTAATTTTGCTAATTACTCGCCCTCAATCGCTATGGAACTTAAAGTAAGCAGAGAAATAACATGTAAATGACAAAATCAGAGATCCGAGACAAACAAATATGTCTCCTGAGCATTATTTTTGAAGTGCAAACAGCAGGGATCAACTGTTAGGCTGAACAGTTTTCAAAAACCCGAATTTCAATCCGTTTCAATCGTCTTCAGTTTTGCCCATCCGTGGCTTATGTTATTTTAACCTTCCTTTAAAGTTTTACGAGGTTATTTTTATGTTTCTCTTAATTTAACAGGCATTTTGTAATTCCCTAATTTGGCTGAATTTCGTGACACAGCTCCTTTAAAGTTGGTCTTGTTTGGTCTGAGATGAAGTTACAAATTATCTGCTTTCCTCGCTGCCAGTGGGAGGCCTTTGTACGTGCAACCTACTTTAATCTGGGAACAAATCTCTGCAATCTGGAAAGCTCGAGGTATGGAAATTCATGCCCTATACTGACCCTATTCTCTTTTTTTTTTTAGATGACACCGCCAAAGAAAGTCACCTTCGTTAAAACCACTCAAGAGTTACCGATATTTTCAACAACACTGATTCATGGGCAGTTAGTGCACCTATTTTGGTGATGTATGACTAACAATCAAGAATCACTGCTAGCAGATCTAACAGCAGAATCCGGCCTAAACCAGAAAACTAATTATATTGCGCCATGTTACGTTATGTCTTATTATTTCCCTTCCAAAATTTCAAGACAGTTCTGGGTTGCTAGGTAATCAAGTACAGGTGAACTTGACCGAGATACTTGTTGCATTTTAATTAAATCCAGGTGAAGACCTCTACTGACTATTGTCCTGTGAAAACAATTGGCGCATTGTTCATTAACAATGGTCTTTCTCTTCAGTTTAACTTGTGATACATTGTTTGAAAACAGCAATTGCACAAGGATCAGTGAAAGTAAATAACTTAGGCCTTGTTTATCGAGAGTGTCGACACCAGTTTGTAGGATTTGGGGCGCCATTGGTGCATGAAGCATAAGGAAGAGATTTAATGTGTAACACTCGAAATGGGATGTAGGCCGGTTTTGATGGTCAAAAATGACACTTGAACGACATAGTACTTGTCAATATTTTCTTCGTCAATAGCTTTTCTATCCTTCGAGATTTTGAATTTTCATTTGAGTGACAGGAAAATACAATTCCTCAAAATAACACGTGTACGTGTGGGTGTGTAAACTTGGCCCCCAGATAGTTAGTTTATTTAGTTTCATAACCGTCCGTGAAGGAATTCACTGAAGCCACTGTAGCTGTTAACTTTTTTTTTCACAAAGGCATATCAAACTAATCCCAAAATAAAAGCATCCATTTACTGTAAGGCCTTTCTAAAGACGAAAACACCGAATCGAATGAAAATGCAATGCGAATTGGCCGTCAGTCAAGTTCTTTATCGCTTAAAACTGAATTAGTTATGTACGTGTACCGAGGAATGCACGTACAACATTTTGTTTGGATCAACTCCAGTGGAAAACAGAGAAACAATGCTTGTGGTTAGGGAATCTTTTCGTTTCCAATCATGGAAAGGCCAAAAGTTCAAGAGAAACTGTTACTAACTTGGAGGAAGAAATTTAGTCACCAACGCGCGATCATGCAATGGAAATTCCACATTAAAAAAGGAAAGTATCATTCAATTCCTAAATAGTAAAAGACAAGTGGAAAGAGATTCCGAAGGCGTAATTGTTCAGTAAATTTAGTACTTTTTAAATCTAAAATGCGCAGTTTCTTTAAAAAGCAAATGTCGTTGTGTTTAAAGCTCAGTGACATATAATTTGCGGTTTGGACCCGTGTGTAACACTTAAAAGCCCACCGAACTTAATTCCCGTCAGATTCCTTGTATATCAACATAGTAAGCAACTTGGACTGAAACTGCAGAAACATTTGCCATTGCCATTTAAGGGTTAATTAACCCTTCAATATATATCTCATTGTTGCTTCAAAAAATTGTACTTGTTAAGAAACAAAAGATATTGTTTTTACTAATAGTGTGGTTCGCGTTCAGTTACACTTCCCAAACTTTCACCTAGGCTGGTAACATTTGCCACATTAGCCCAGCATTGTTGACAATTTTGTTCCGTGAAGAATTTATCCGATGAAAGCTGAGGCCCAGCAACAATTCGGTACTGGTTTCAATTTACAGTCTTTTTTTCACAATCCCTCGTGGAGTGCACTGAAAAGCCCATACTCCTTTTCAGACATTGTAACTGTTCAAAAATCATCGCTAAACTTGAATTGAGCAGGACACTCGAAAGACGCCAATTTTAGGCTGTATGTTTCACTGCGATCTTCAGATTCTTTATATTTTGTCTCTTTGTCACAAACTACAGGGTGTCCCAAAAGTTCGTTCCTCTACTTTATAAGATTGTAATTCAGCACGATTGGACTAGGTAAGCAAATCATTTAAACAAAAGTTGTGTCTTTCAATCTAATTCACTATTCTCATACTTGTTGTGCCATCTTTTCACTCGAATATTCGATTTTTGTAAAATAACTGAGGTAGTACGCGCGCTCTGATTGGCCGCGAGGAGTGTTTGCATGAGAGTATGTAAACATGGTTGTAGCCTGCGAAGCAAGCGTTTCCATTTGGTTTCGGGGTAAAGAAAGACCGGTTTTGGCCGCTCTTTTACCTGCGCCATTTTTTGCGCGGTGTTTGACTCTCGTTCCTCGTTCTTTGCTCTTAAACCGCACGGAAACGCTTGCTACGCAGGCTAACATGGTTGTGACGTCAAGATGTTTGCTTTTCGCGCTAATCACGCAAGCACGAATTTGAAAAAGTTTTCGAGTTCAAAACTCGACGCCTTTTCTTTATTTACCCATTCCTTCTTCGGCTGGAAAATCGTTACAAAGAAGGTGTGTCAATTTTATTTTCGCTTATAAGCTGACATTTTAAGCGAGAAAAATCCTCTTTTTTTGGAAAGCATCTTTTTACAAGAACTGATTACGCATGCAAGACTTTGTCTACAAGACTTTGCGACTGGTAAGAATTTCTCTCAGTTTAATCAGTGCCATAATAAAAAGTTTTTCGTTTTTCTCAGGAAAGTTATTTTATAAAAGCGATAGAACACTTTTTCCCTGTGTTTGCATAGCCTAATATAAACACTCGAGGCGTTGGGAGAATTCGAGACAGTTATGCAAACCCTCGACTTCGTCTCGGGTTTGCATGAGTGTCTCGAATTCTCCCAACCCCTGTATTATATCAGGCTATGCCAGGCTATTGCTTAAATATAAACCTAGTATGTAGCCTTGCTCTCCTTGAGTCTCTGTACCCGCCCGCCCTGTGTTTGGAAGGTCACAGGCTTGAATCCTACTATTCTCCTCGTGATACTGATTATCACATCTTTCAGTCATCTTCCGATCGTTTTCGGACGACTCAGTCTCGGGAAAATATTTAGGATGTCCCCTTAACGCAAAAACGTTCCGCTAAGTGAGAGCATAAACATGTACACTTCGATTTACTGGCTTATCAGCTGTTGAAAAACTGGAAAAATCCGAATGTTGGATTGTAAAGTGATCATGGAGAAACGAAGGTTTTGAAGGCAAAAAACGAAGGGGAAGACAAAAAGTTCTGAATAAAGCAGCTACAATAGTTCTAAAGAAGGCTAGATACAAAATAGAAGACTCGACAAGGAAGCTCACACATAGTTAACAAGCCAAGTCTAGAAAGGGTCATGAAAAGCAAATGTTTAAAATTAGAGGCCCCTGAGATGGCAAACAAAACCTCTGCTTATTCTGCCAAGTAACGCTCAGCTCGCCTCAAGTTTTAAAGAAGAACAATAGTCTTGCTGCGGAGGGGGCCAGGATGATCATCTTTTTTCGATGAAAGCCCCAATTTTTTTTTTCAGATGCCTAATCTAAACAAATATTGTTTAGCGGTTGAAATTTGTCGTGCGCACCAGGTGATAAAAAAAGCTCAAAATGGGTCATCTGTGGGTTACACACTGTATCACACTCCATGCTGCAACAGCTACAGAATGTCATAAAAAACAAACGGGGCATGCCAGTTACTGAAATTCTGAATACATGTACTTGATAGAGCAATAAACATATTCTAGAAATAAAGTTTTGATCCAATCAAAAGTCAGATAGAGCATAAAACTTGAGCTAGGAACGAACGTTTGGGACACCCTGTATGTTATATTATAAGAAAATAGGAGCCGATTCAGTGGCGGATCCAGACCTTCAGATAAGGGGGGGGGGGGGGGGGGTCATCCAGACCCTGAGATGAGGAGGGGCACGGTCTAAAAATAAGGGAAGGGACGCCCCCCCCCCCCCCCTCCCTGGATCCGCCACTGCGATTACTTGGCTCCTGTAGAAAACTTTCATCGTCATAAAGGTGTTAACCCTTAGGTCAGATGAAATAACGTGGCCCTGTGCGGGAGTGGAAATTAATGGGAAGTGAGGAGACCAAATATACAGACTTTGAATACTACCGCAAAGTTAAGACCACAAGAAGATGCTGTTCAATTTCTCCCCTCTCTTGATACGATATAGGCAGGCTCCACTGTCCTGTTTTAGACAAGTGGGAGAATGGGGAGAGAACGGGGAGTGACATTCCTAACGGTCAGTGTAACCGTCACAATTGACCACTCCAGAAAATACCATAACATACCAAAATGCTCTTTGTTTGTCACCCCAAAATTTTGCATAAGCATTGTTTTCAGTTTCTCTTGGGGCCATTTGAACTCCCAACTGTTCATTTTTCCCGAGGAAAGAAACCAAACCTTGTTTTACCAGAGTAACCACACATTAAACAATAATTTCCTTTGCATCATTCTTATTATGAGTTTGGTACAATGTGGATCGAAAATACTGCTAACTAAAGCAGGTTCGTTTGATCCGTTGACCTATTGTAGTTTTGATTCGGAAGAAGAAGATTCCTAACACCAGAAAGCTCAGAATAAATTGCGAGCTCCAGGTGCACGTATGGCTTTCCAGTAGTTCATCCACAAGCTAAGTCCAGACCTTACGACATTTATAATTACAGTATACTTGTTGAGTGGTTCCTGCATGTTCGCATAACCATTTTTGACTTCCACGTACATTCCCAAAAACCTTGGAACACAGTGGTTTTTCAGACATGAGCGCCGAACACCACTGCACGATGAACAACTACCATAAAACTACGCAGAGCACAGTACAGAACATGGATAGAACGACGAAACAATAGTGAAAGGTACAACACATTAACATGTTCGCTGCACCAGCTGTGACGTCACACAATCCAAAGTTCGTTTCCATTTCCTCCAGTCAATCGCGTAGTCATTTCAGAAACGTTTTGATCTTGTATTTTCTATAAAGGCTTGGGAAGAAAAATCTCTTTCCAAGTCTGAATCAGAATGGTTCCCTTTACTTTTTGGTGAAGGTAAAACAACAAAAGCAAAAAATTATCGCACGCAGTTGAGCACGTTTTTATCAAAAATCAACTAACCGAGGTCAATCCTACCAGATGATAAAATTTCATATACTTATCACTATTTACAAAAAAATCTTTGTAATGTATTTATTTATAGTCTTTTATTATATCTAAGGGATGGACTGTAGTCCCTCGACATAACTACGGCATCTCATGGAATTGAAAAAAGGTCGAAAGGCTTTCTTGGTCATACCATACCTGCCTGTATGAAGAAAAAGCCTTCGCAACCATCTGGAAACATATACAAACATCAGTGCAGTGGTGTATGGCTTTCTCGAGTTTTAATCCCTAGTTTTCACCTTCCATAAAGCCAAATTTGCAATATAGAAAAATGTGTGCTAAAACTCAACGCAAACTATAAGGTCAGGAGCCCCCCGCGAATAACAAGGCATTATAGAAACAGGCAGTGTGTCACTGGAAATCGGAAAGATCTGTCTTAGCCCTAAAAATGGGGTCGCTCAGTGAGTAAAATTAAGTCCACTTTTTTTTTTCTTTTTTCTTTTTTTTGGGGGGGGGGTCTAATTTTACTTAATCAGGACCAATACAGTCCAATTACCTAGGGCTGATTTTGACCTAAGGGCTGAAATGATTCCCAGCGTGGGCTGAAATGGGCATTTGATGGAGCTGTTTTGGCTTAAATTGTGCTCAGATGGCTCCAGGAGAGGCTGAATCAGACTTTGGGATTGGCACTTTGGGGCTGAAACAGATAGGATCTTTTTAATTTTTAATGTAGCGGCAAAGTTATGTCTAAAACAGATACATTTTGTGACCCTCCTCGAACGAACCACGAATTTGCTGGGGTTTTTTTGGTACAAATTTTCATGCTTGGGGACCCAATGGCAGCACGTCGGCAGGAAGGCGGGATCATCTTCGTGGGAAAAAGATAGGTAGCAACTTTCGCCCACGAAAATACCCTTGTCTCAACTAGGTGCCCCCCAGGGTCCCGGGCCAAAGGATGACAACTTTAGGAATTTTAAGTGCAACTTTAATTTAGAAAAAAAATAAAGGCTTGTTAGTTACGAAAAAAAATTAAAATAAAGGCTTGTTAGTTACGAAATGTATGACTTGAAAACTCGAACTGAAGGTTTCAGTTAATTTTTTTCGAAATCCATATCTCATCTGTTGCTTTTGTATCGTACTATCAAATGAATTCTTTTAAAGATAGAGCTTTTTTAAACTGTGTCTTAAGACACTAAGGAAAGTACTGGTGATTCTAGCTTGCGAAAAACAAGCCAAAATATAATATATGAGATGAGAAAATCTTTTTACACGGGCTGTGATAACAGATTCCAAACATTTCCTGAAAAGTCTTGATGTTTAAATTTAGAGAACGTAAGTTAGTAAGGTGAATTTAGTTTCCGCCTAAATTGACTCGTTGATAGAGATGCACTTTCCAGACGGGGATACAAGTCAGAAAGTGACCTTGTGAAAAGGAAGAAAGATATTTTCATCAATTTAATTAAACTTTAACCTTAAAGTCCAGTATATTAAATACGTGCGAGTTTTATGATCTCACAAATCCGCAATCCGGTCTATTTTTAACTTTACTTTGCCAAAAAAAGTAAAGGTCATCCGTACAATTACACCCTCAAAAATCATCTCCCCCTCAAAGGCTCTTTTTCATTGATGAAATGAAACTCGAACCAGCCAAACTGTGGTCCCCTTTGCATTTTTTTTTTTTTGTTATTAGCACGTTTAGGTTTTTTCGTACTCCAGAGAGAGCCCAATAGAAGCTCTTGAAGAGGCCTATATGTCGATCGAGGTGTGACCGCGATCCGGCATCCGTAACATTGCGGACGCGTTCGCCATCAGTAACTAGTAAAAACACTCACAATAGAGCTAGAGAACCCACTTTTTAAAAAGCGCTTTCCCAGCCATTTTCTATCTTTACTTTCCTCTTTCTTTGTTTAGACATGATCTCATATTAATGTTACAAAAATTAAAATAGGAAGTGAGTGTGCATCACACATGCCGCGGGCTCATTCGCGGAAGCCTTTGTGTTGAGTAAGGGAAAAGCCGAAAGCTACTTTTTAGGGACACCGCCTCTGCATCGATCGCGACGTTTATATTTATAACACAGTCGTGGCACAGTCAAAGCCGAAATCCTGAAAAACTATATGTTTAAAACATAAGGGTTCTCAATTAGTTTTTACTTCAAAGTAGAAAACTAATATATAAAAGTACGCAAATTGGTAATTTAATGCTGTAGACAATTTTAGGCTTTCACACCCTCACTTTTACTCTTTCACTTTCATTCACTTTTATTTTCCCCCAAAAAAGTAGGGGACTAAAACATCAAAGCAGCCAGTTTTTTAGCAGGTTGCCGACACTTAAAGGGAACCTTGCCTGAGCCAAGCTACTTTTATCAACATTTGGACCAATTTAAAAGAACCGAAGGACATATCAAAAGACTCTTGTGGTTTCTCAGTTAAAATAGATACTGAGAGCAATGTTTGGAGTCTAGCATCTCAGTGCTGTTTGTCTGGCCGAAATACGTAAGCTTGTTACGAAAATAGGATTTAAGATGTTCTAGTCTATGTATGTCAAAAACGTTTGGGTTTCTTATTTTACAAGTAATTCAATTTATTAAACACCCTCGTCACGAGCAGAACTTGCAAAAGACGCTTGACCTCGCTGTTTTCTTCATGAGCTGGTCTTAATCCTCGGAATCAAGGTCTAGACTGCAGAAAATATCTCATTTGTATCCAGGTCCGATCCGCCCAAAAACGTGGCGCAAATTCAGCGAAGAGAGTGACTCGAGATAAGACTGAAACTTGTGTATCGACGGGTTTAGTGCCTTCGATTTTAGCCTGTAAGCTGGCTCCCGTGGAGCGTGATGCGTTGTGCGCTTCGATTTTTTCCTCGTTCTCAGTCCTTTTTTCGGTAGGGCCTGTACATGTTTTAAGTCTACTTACAGTTTGAGTGGAGCCTACAAAACAACCTTTCTTTACTAAAACCTTCAACTATTCAGGGTTAATTTTGTCGAACACAGTCCTTTATCAATAGTACCCAATAAAATCTGGCAATAAGGACACTCTTTTGCACGCCAAGCATCATGTTGCAATTAAAACTTGTATGTCTACATCATCTCAGACAGCAAGATCCTTACTGGCAAACCTATTAGAGATGAACTACCCCACTGAAAATAGAACAGAAAAACAAAATATGTTCAAACTTAATTCAGAGCATGTACGAAACTGAAAATGTTCACTCTGAGAGGGTCATTTGATTAAACCTGTTTCCTATCAGTAAACACTTAAGTTAAATGATATTTTTGAATTCCTTCCAACTTGAATCTCATTTACGCAGACAGTACGAAACTACATATGGCTAATATAAATCACATAACCTGAACATAAGTATGCTTATTTCCTTTCTTGAAATTTGAAGAAATGACAGAAGTTGGGCAGACGCAAAGGCGAGAAATGCCGGATTTCCTGAGAGTAATTTGCTCTTCTGCAAATCCTTTTTCAAAATGATCCGTTAGGGTGGTTTGTGGTTTGCGAGTTGTTGGCAAGAGATGAGGTAATGATGCATGTATTTACATGATAAATTCCTGAGAAATAAAATAAAAACTCGTTTTCCTTTCTCTTTTTAATAAACTGCAACGGATCAACTTGTTGTATGGCTCTTATTTCATTAAAATGAACCTTTTTTGTTAAGCCCTGTTTTGCTATCGCCATCAATAAAAACGACTCCAAACATTTCAGCTTTTGTGAAGTATTATAAAGTTTAACTTAAAGGTGTTGACTGTCTTTGACTTGATTTTGAAACTGTACCCTACTGAAATCGTTTATGAATCGCGTCCTTATTTTTACACTGTCGCCAACCAAATCATGGTAAACATAATGAAATCATGTCAGTTGTTGGGGATAATACAGTATAGTAACACTGGCGTGCACCTAACCACAGGCGACAAGTTGATTTATAAGAGCCGAAACCGAGCACGCATTTTAGGTATCCTAAAGTAGCACCGATGCTGTTGTTAGATGTTTGCAAGAGCGACGATTATGAATAGTTTATCCCTTTGGAATTGAAATGGAATGTTACCAAAGAGCTGTAAACTGACTGATAATTACGCTTTAAAGGGACTACTACGTCAAGCTATTCGCTATCCTCTGCATCAACTGAATTCCAAAAATAATAGTTCAGTTTTGTTGTTTAATGCAATTTGTTTCATATATTTTTTTCAAAACTCTACAGGAGGATTTTGGGTGTGGGTGAAGGCACTGAGTAATGACTTCAGCAGAGATTTGACCTTTCAGTAATATCCTCGTGACATAAACCAACCTAAACCACTTTAAACAAATGTTTTGGGCTCAGGCAAAGGCGAGCCTTGTCACATTATGCCACCATTCTTTAGTTATCACCTTATACAAGGTGGCAAGGAAAATAATGAACTAAAATCGATAAAATTGCTTAACTTTCACTCTCTTCTCAAAGTAGTTTCCTTTAATCCATGATTTTATCACTTTTATCAGGGTTTAGTCATCATTCACAAAATAAGCTGGACCACAAGTTTACCTCTATTGGATTATCATTCAAGAATGCAATATTTCCGGTGATTAGCTCTAATCTGTGCAGTTTAACTTTATAAAAGCAAAGATAGGCTGATCCGCCTTAAAAGTATGAAAAGTGATTGACTAACTCGCCTATGTGGTTACATTGGATATCATACCTTTTCCAACGTAATTAAAGACCATAGACAAATACCCACGCTCCATAGTGAACTTCCAGACTCTTAACAAGGGGTGCTTTCTATTATGCCAAAATTTCCGGAAATTTCGGTTGAAACATAAATGGAACGTTTCTGCGCAGGTAGAAAGTTTTCGGAAAAAGCTGTCCACCTCAAGAAGTGGTCCCATCTAATCGGTCAGACCGAAAACATGCCGTTCCATTTTCAAACATTCTCTGAGAACTAGCAGAAATTTCGCTCGAAACATAGATGCAACGCTTTTGTCCCGATGGAAATTTTTTATTTCGAGCAACGGCGTTTCATTTCCCTTGGTTACTACAATCCTGGTCCATTGTTCGTACAACTTCAGACAAACAAATTTCAAGGGCTTTTCAAGGATTTTTCAGGGACAAATTACGGTTTTTAAGGACTAAGATTTACTTAATAAATCGGCATTCTTTAACCCCCTTGATCACCCTGTTGACTAAAACACGTCCGAGACTTTGCAAAATGACTGCGTATGACTTGCAATTACATCTGAGGTACAGAAATAGAATTTGAAATTGCATCTGAGAAACAGAAATAGAATTTGAAAAAAAAAAAAGAAACAGAAATGAAATATTGTTCATGCACAAAAATGTTCTTACATCACCCATGAGTTTTATACGTTCTTCCACCGAGGATGAGCCAAATTTTCTTCGGCAAAATAATCTATTTTTACAAAAAAAAAATGTGTCTAGCTTAGACAAGGTTGTGGATTTCAAGGACGTCAGTTTAAGACCTAGTAAAGAAATCAAGTACTTTTCAAGGACCTAAACCGAATTCAACGACTTTTCAAGACGACTAGTAAAATTCAAGACCTTTTCAAGATTGTACGACCCATGCTGGCTAAAAGGTTCTCGCTGTTCTCCTCTTTTTGCAAAGGAATTTGTGCACCGACAATTCCGGTTGTAAATACGGTCCAAACAAGTGAAAGATTTTCCGAGAGGCTTTGACTTGAGACACCCAACACAGTCCAGTGGAGAAATGGGATTTATTTGAAAATGCACAGATCATATGTAAAAGACGACGTGCCCTACATGTTGTTGACCAGGATTGAACATCCTGACCAAAAGGTCTTGGGACGCTTCTCTTTTTGTCTCCTCTTTTGGGTAGGGAATTTGCCGTTGACCGGCAAATCACAGTTGTAAATAGCCTTTGCCTAGGCCCGGGTTGTTCAAAGGTTGGACAGCGCTATCCATCGGATAAATCACTATCTAGTGGATAAGTATTAGGAAAACCAATTGCACTTTCCACTGGATAGCGATTTATCCGGTGGAAAGCGCTATCCAACCTTTGAACAACCCGGGCCTGGTCTAAATGTTTGGGACACTTCGTCTTTTATATATGATCAGTTCGGTTGGGGAGGAAGAAACCTGGACTGTAGGTAGCTTCAATGGTCCCTGCCAAGTTTGACTGCTTGTTTAATGTTAGTTGCTTGTAGTCCACCTTCATGTCCTGTAATGTTCAAGAAACTTAATTGAGGCTGTTCGCAGTCCACTACCTCGTCCGGCACTATGGCCTCATGGAAAACACATCATAAATAATGTTGTTCCGCGTAGCACTATGTACCAAATGATGGAAAAGTGAGTTAACTTTGGGGTGAAACTTTAAATATCCGTTAATCTCCACTGGGGGTCAGTTGTAGTAAAGCGAATTAGGGGAACACACGAGCTAAAGAAAAAAAACCATATAATGAACCCTTCACTCTCTCGATTCACAGCCTTAATAACGACGAAGTGCAAACAAAACTTTTGTTTTTTTTTTTCAACCGAATCTTTGAAAATCTCGTGTATAAAGGTTTGTTTGGGTTTTAGGAGTGGCCAGAAGTCCCAGAACACAAAACAGGCATTTTGCATGTATGCAGTTTTATTTTTCTGAACACAACGCAACATAGCCTGTAGTTAAAAAAGTTGTATTTACAGTTTCGAGAATCTGTACCAGTTCTAATCCAATACAAGGGCACAATATGATCTATACTCTTTCAGTAATAACTGTTTTTAGAGGAGCTTAACATATATCGTGTTTTATGAACAACCTTACAAAGGACACGAAAACTGCTCACATACCTTTCCCGGCAAACATCTTTCATTGCTGCAGAACTAAGAATCATACCAAATTATACCATTTACATGCCAATGTAATGAGCCTTAATATAACAATAAGTGGCAGGTCTTCTGTGTTATCTTACAATACAGAACGTAAGGATAACGGGCGAAAGTTGCATATTAGAGTGCAAGTTACATCTGGCAAACCTTGCTGCATAAATTCAGAATCAAACATAACGTAAGCAATATTTCTCTGTTTTCATCAAGGGCGAAAACGGAAGTATCTCTCTCCCTACTCTTCGTCAAAATCGCTATCAGAAATCGACCAGTCTTTAGTGTCATCATTTTCCTTATCGTCAACGTCATCATCGCTGTCTTCAAAGTATTTCACTGCTGCCTTGGCCCTTCCAGCGCGTGGAGCGCGGGCTCGAACAGCGGCAGTTTCCAGCGGTTCGTCGTCACTGAAGGAGCTGTCTCGGCTGGTTTTGGACTTTTTTGGTGGAGACTTCTGAACCTGTGGTAATGAGAAAACAGAGACGAAAAAGAACCACAATTAGCAATCTGTAGAATGAGCTGAGGCGGCAATAAATCAATAAATAAATGCAAAGAGGATCATCGCAGTAGTAGACGCAACGTACGCAGTTCCAAAAAGAAAGCCTGATAAAATTCAGGCTTGACGGGATTATTGTATTTGTTTTTATTTCTTCATTCCGCAGTTCCAATTTACGAAATTCATATATTCATCAATAAAATGAATGCTAAATATCATGGAATGAAGGAAGCTATTTCGTGCGCCACTTTCAGCCTATGCCATTCATGCAGAGGGTTCAAAGAAACCTCGGTCTCAATTATTAATAGAGGGAAAATAAGGTACAAAACAAAGGGAAAACTTGGCAGGTTTCTACACCGAGGTAAACGCTCAGATGGCTAGCACCTCTTCTGACAAAACACTCGGTTTGTGTGCCCTGAATTAAGGTGAGGAGCTTATAAAAATTGAATAATGACCCTTACGCCTATCCGCTAAAACAGTGTCAGAGGGGGGAAGTTAAAAAATGGTGCGAAGGAGCAGTGTCACGGTTGTCTAGTTCTTTTTGTTTAAAATGCCAGTTACGTGTCCTTATTCGCTATGAAACTTGAGAAATTACTTGCGAACGACAAAATCACAGTTTTGTGTCAGACAAAATACGTCTCCAAGCATCATATCAATCGTTGCAAACAACAAAAATCAACTTTGAAAAACTGTCTGGTAAGCAAGTTTTCCAAAACCACAACCCGCTTCAATCTTCTTCAAGTTTATCCATCCGTGCTTCCTTTTGTATTTGCTGTGTCATTTATACCCACTTCTAACTTTTTGAGCTGTTGGTTTTATGTTTCCCTCAATTTGGTGGCAGTTCCTAATGCCTGAATTTTGATAGCGGAACTCTCGCGCGCAAAGGGCGCGCAGCGGAACGCCATGGGTTAAAAAAATGTGGTAAACCACCTATCCAAGAAAATTTGGTAATCACGTGACCGTACACCGCCCGACCGTCCGCACCACAGGCATACCAATTCAAGGTTTTATTTGGAAAGAAATCGCATGGCCGCCCGGACTTTTAGAAAGAAAAACAACAACAAAGTCGTGTCTTTTTCGACGTTATTTTTTATGTTTAAACTCACGTGGATAACAGAGAAAGAACCAGAGCGAGTGATTGAAAACAAAAGAGACGAATTTTGTAGGAAGAAAAACATGACAATTCAAAGCAGCTGTGAGACAATGAGAAATGCTAGCGGCCAGCAAGGTGAAAATGAGCGGCAGTGAAAAATAAAAGCGAACATGAACACAGGAGACAAAATATTGGGTAAGCACATACGACAATTCCTCCATCAAAATAATGTGTAACTAGGACGTTTGACGTTTTAGTGCAACAAAACAGCGTTGTAGTTGTGCAAAACAACGGCAAAGAAAGACAAAAAGCGTGCTGCACGTACAAGTTTGTTTTTTGCTAATTAGAAAAAAAAGTGTGCTGCACGTGCAATTTGTCTTTTTGCTAATCTTGATGCCATTTTCATTGCCCTCCCCGTTTAGCGTTACACGATTTCATTTTTTTTTTTTGTTTACAAGTATTATTAACTAGAGCTTCGCTTTTAGCCCTGGCTAAATCTATATATTAAATTTCGTGACACAGCCCTAGTAAACCATTTGCCGTGGACTGTAGTAAAGGGTGTCTGGGTACCTTGGCTATCTTTGTTTTCTTAACGGCGGCTGGTTTCTTAGAGGCTGAATCGGAATCATCGTCGCTGCTGCTGATCACCGCCGCCGCCTTCGCCCGTTTTCCTTTCTTGGCTGGCTCTTTAATTGGTGGTGCTTCGGCAGCCTTGGCCTTAGTCGGCTTCTTTGTTGCTTCTTTTGCCTGTAAATAGAAATAGCGGAATGGATAACAATCAGACATGTTAATGAAAACAAAAGAGCTGCAAGTAATTAATTTTGTATCTCTTGAAAGGATACATGTCCAGCTAGTCTGCATAGTCAGACAAAACAAAAATATCAAGGGCGTGTCAGGCTTTTACAGCTACGGGAAGAAAATGAAACTTATTAGTTCTCTTCTGAGAGGTTTTTCTCCAAATTCCAACTCCACATATATTAGGAACGCTACTGGACGTTGTGCACTGTCACGTCCACAAAAACATATGACAAAAGAGTCTGACGGGCTTCATAACAATTCCACTAGATATTAACTATGTTGTAAGTCAATCATTTAATGAACAGGTCTGACCTTTTGGGCGGGCTTTGAAGGTTTTGCAGGTGACAGCTTCTCGATCAAAGCCCGTGTAGCCTGTACATCACTCTTGTCGGATTCTGCATCGCTGTTCGCGCTATCCACGCTTGGTTTCTTTGAACTTTTAGATGAGGCAACCGAAATGACATCATCGTCTTCATCGGAGCTTGCTGACAAGGCCTAAAAACAATGTAACATGCATCAGAACCAAGGAAAACAAGGGCATGACACGCCCTTGATATCTTTGTTTTGTCTGACTATGCAGACTAGCTGACAGAAGAAGGTATAAATGACACAGCAAATACAAAAGGAAGCACGAATAAGGACACGTAACTGGCGTTTTAAACAAAAAGAACTAGACAACCGTGACACAGCTCCTCGCACCATTTTTTAGCTTCTTCCCTCGGGCACTGTTTTAGCGGATAGGCGTAAGGGTCATTGTTCAATTTTTTTAAACTCCTTACCTTAATTCAGGGCACATAAACCGAGTGTTTTGTCAGAAGAGGTGCTAGCCATCTGAGGGGTTACCTTGGTGTAAGAACCTGTCAAGTTTTCCCTTTGTTTTGTACCTTATTTTCCCTCTATTAATAATTGAGACCGAGGTTTCTTTGAAACCTCTGCATGAATGGCATAGGCTGAAAGTGGCGCACGAAATAGCTTCCTTCATTCCAAGATATTTAACATTCAACTAAAATCCCTTACGAAGATTTATAAGCCCATGCCGTAAAGCAGCAGTTTACGGTATTTGTCTTTGCAAACCACACCGTTGCAATGCAAATCTAAAGCGAACCGTGAAATGTACATTTGATTAAAACTCGGCTTTAATCAAATGTAAATTTCACATTTCATTTTGTACGTATCTCGCGTAAGTACACTTAATTTCAGGGGAAAATCAACAACTTCAGCATACACCAAGCTTAAGTTAGATTCCAGTGGTTAGCTTTTTGTTACTGTCTTTGAACCGTATTCTCGAGCGACATTAATAATTAGTTACACTTAACGTCATGTTGCTGGAGTAACTGTCCCGGTTGTTCAAACGTTGGATAGCGCTATCCACCGGATAAATCACTAACCAGCGGATAAGTGTTTAGAAAGCAACTGCGTTATCCACACTGGATAGAGATTGGATGGAGAGTGTTGCCCACATTTTAAACAACTGGGGCCAGTTGGAAGGGAGCCGGTTTCTGCACCAATTAATGACTTACTTTTTTTGCAGCGGCTGCTCGAGCTGTTCTCTTCACAGCAGGTGCAGAGATTTCTTCCTCGTCCTCCTCACTAAATTCCATGATTAAATCATCATCACTGTCGTCCGTCGCCTTTTGTGCTTTCTTCTTAGGAGCCCTGTTACTGCCGAACCTCTCTAAAGTTGCCTGCTTCTTGGCTTTAGACGATGAACTGAGAGGTTTCTGACGCTTCGCCAGTCTAGCTGCCAAAGACATAGGAGCTGCCGTCTCGCCCTCGTCAAACTCGAATGAGTCATCACTCTTTTCTGATGTTTTCGCGTCTGTTTTCTTTCCTTTCCCACTCTTGGCCTGGGCTTTCTTACTTTCTTTGTTTTCGGCGATGACAACCGGCTTCTTTGGCTCCGTCTTTGGCTTACTGTCTGTTTTCTTTGCTTGCTTTGAAGGTTTCTTTTTGTGCTGCGCTGAACGTCCGCTTTTGGGTTTCACGCACATTTCTTCATCGTCTCTTTCTTGCTGCTCAACTCGCTTTAAATAGACACACAGATAACAGACACAAAAATGAGATTTCAATAGCGGTAGTGGTTGTAAATGGTTCAACAAAGGTTGTGTTAACACAGCTTACTAACCTCAAGCTCATCTAGGAATTGATCAAGGTCTTCAAGCCAAAGCATTTGAGGTGACTTGCCGCGCAAAACCTCTAGCTCCTCCGCCTGTGCAATAACGACGTGGATATCAGAGAGATGAGTTGAAAACGAATTAAAAGACGACAGAATACTTGTGATATATCATGTCACGTTAATAATAATATAAATGATGATGATGATAAATATTTCCAATTCTGACAGAAAAGTTAAGAACTGCAATCGAAATTATGCCGAGCGCCAAAATCGACACAACCGAAAAAAAAATTAACCCTCTATCTGTAGAGGGCAGACTGTGAGGGAATTATAAGCTCTTAAACAAACCTTGTTATCTCTTTCTTTCAACAGTTCTTCTTTCTTCTCTCTGGAAAGCGACAGCAGTGACATGGACAATAAATAATTAAAGTCAGGACCGCCTGCACCAGATGCAGAACTCGCCACGCTAGAGGCGTCATCACTTGTATCATCATCTGGCTCGGGGGCGGCCGCACTTGACTTCTGAAGCTCTTTCCACACTTTGACTGGATCCGATGGATAGCCACGCTGGACAAGAGTAGTGATGACATCCCGCTTAGCTCTGTTCTCTGTATTGCAAAAAACAAGATATAAGCGTTGTTTTACCGGGGATAAAGGAGCTTAGAGACCTTATGAAACTACGAAAGCGCCAGAAAAGGCAATGGGGTTAATAAGCGAAACAACTCTGCACGTGCATCACGCTTTTTTGTAAATTTCTTTACCGTCACTGCACAACTAGGACATGAAATGACAGACCAAATTTTAAGTTTACTTGAGAACGGAATCGGCAAGGTGATAAATTGTACCATCTCATTTCTGAACGCGGTCCCCTCCCTTCAGCTCGAACTTAATCTCCCTCCTTTAAAGATAATCGGGAAAAAAATGGGGAAGGGAATATTTCTACTGCGCCGTGCGCTGTTTCGAGACTATTTTTAGGAGTTGTCTTGGAGAAATATCCCCTGAAACAAACATGTCTCGACCTACTTCGTAATGGCAATGATGGTCGTTGCGACAGTGATTCTACTTTACATAACGCGTGCGGCTACGAAAACGTCTCGGCGAGCCTTTTTGTTTCCAGGGTGTTCACTGTAATACTCATTCCTAGGCAATAATTGCAAGACAAGTTACAACAGAAATTGGCCCAATGCGACAACGCCTTTGTTAAAGTTCCACGTGGCTGCAAGCAGAAATAAAGAGAATAAAGCAACCCACACCAAATGGCACAGAAGACTATACGGTTGCTACGAGCTTAGTATCCAATAAGTATAGATAAATAATATTATAATGAAGATGTTTGGTTCTTCTCTCACCAATGATGATATGGCCCTCGATTTTTTCCAAAATGAACCGAGCTTGACTGTTCAATTTTTCTGATTCCGCTGCCAGCATTCCTTCAAGCCACGCTTTACGAATGAAGTATCTCTCCAGACGAAGCTCAAAAAATTCCTTCAGAATATCCAGCGGTGAATCGAACTTACGAAGACAGCCCATGGAATCAAATAGTACCTAAAATAATTGAAGTGCGTTAGGAAAATCTCAGTAAAATAATTCTTTCTACCTTTGTGGTACTTAATTTGCCGAATCTTAAAATTCGCGCTTTTCGCGATTGTAAAAATATCGTGAAATTAAAGGCCCGCGAAATTAATATCTACTACAAAAATTCAAATCAGAGCAAAAATATATATCAATACTGTAACAACAAAACATATATTACTAGATGTATATCGACAAATCATGATTTTACTGGTAAATTCCATTTTGTATCTTCTGCTGTGAAGTAACGTGAATTTGCAAAGATTTCACGTATAGAGCAGAGAAGAGAAATTATCTAGCTATCTTTTGACTGAATCGCTAGATTCGTACAAAAACAAAAACTGAAAAAAGAAATACACAAAACTCGCGAAAATTTCGTGAGAAAGACATCTTTATTTAGCAATGTTTAAGCTTGTTGGAATACTGTGTTTTTTCTAAGAGTTGAAATAAAACGCTCAACATATACATGTACTTTGCACGATTCTGTGAGCTGTTTTGTTGGAAATTAATCTTGTTTTCTTATCGACTATTTTACCTTAAAAACAGACTGTCAACCTCGGCTCTTTTTCAACCACTATAATTGTCAAAAATCCTTGTCTCGCCTAGAAACCTTACCATGTTGCTTGTGGAAATGGTGCTTTCAAGTTTAAACTTTTTGTGCAGTCCTGACTGTTCAGCCTCAGCGAGCTTGCCCTCTGTCATGCAGATTATGAACTTCACAGATGTGTCTGTGTAGTAATCCTTGTAATCACTAAAACATGGATAACGAAAGGAATCTTGTCCATTAGTAAAATCTAACTATAGTGGTCTAGTATCAATGCTGCGTTCCGAGTGGTTGAGCTACTACTAGGCTATATGCTATAGCCCACTAGTAGCGGAAAGCGCGGGCTTTTGGGCGGCAAAAAAGGATTAAAGTCTAGATTTAACTAGCTAAATTTTTTTTATTCTCGATATTTTTGACTAACTAGTTGGATTTCACTAAAACAATTATTCCTCTCGCCCTCATGGCGTCTGAGTCAATAGCCCATTCGGGCTCGAGGAATAATTGTTAAAGAGTGGTTTGCTGGGGAAGAGTTATTTCACGTTCTCAGCCAATCAATATGCGTTTTTTATCAAGCGTGAGGTCAAGATATAGCTGAATATTGGCCAAGTTATTTTTTGCGATTTTGTTAAACGCAAAAAAAGGACGAGGCCAATATTCAGCCATCTTGAACGAACAAGCATGATCAATAAAGTATTTATTATATGGCCAAAAAGTGAGCCTTTACTTGCGGGACCAACGCGGGAAATCCCGAGCGGCCCATCTTGCCCGCTCGGGTAGCCAATTAAAATGTAGGATTCGCTTTATCTTGCCCACTCTTGGATTCAGAAATATAATAAAAATCGTTATTTAGGGTTGATTTCCAGTGCTGCGTAATTTTTACATGCGTACGTGCGTAACATTTACGTTGGCAAATAAAATAGCGGCACTGCATGAAAGGTCGCTCGCATGCGTAAAAGGTGAACCTCGCTCAACTTCTCGTTTAAGCTCAGCACTTTTTACCTTGCCTCTATTTTATTTACGTGACTAAAATCTACGTGCGTGTTGGTGAGTAGCCAAAAACGCGTCAGTGGAAATCAACCTTTACTCCCAATCGTTTCGTCGCGCCTCATGCCGGCTTCCCGCTACATAATTTGGTTTCAAAGCTGACAGGTTTGTTTGAATTTCCGTAATAGTGGTAGCAACGCGAACGTCAAAGAAAAAGAGGTTTAAAAACAAGCAAAAATTTACGTGCGTCACACATGTTGGTTTATTTCTTAGCCGCTACGGCACGACTATGACGTGAACTGTCGTGGAACGACGTTTAATTGAGGTTGTAACTGCAAGACGTCCAATTTTTTTTTCTCTTAGATAGGGACCTGCATGGGAAATAATTCAATTCCAGGGGAGTTTGGCTTCATTGGAAAAATTGACTGATGTTGGATAATGATAAATTTTAAAAAACAAAGAAAGAAAAAAATTATAAATAAATACCCGCCATATCAAATTAAGAGTAACGTTTTCACCACAGTCTTCGCAATTTTTTTCAGCTTTTAAGACCAGCTGCTTTTTATTTTTTTTTTTTGTCAAAGTGATAACTGATTTAAAAAATTTCTGACGTTGAAGCTCAAAGAGCACACTAAATTGGTGATTTTTTACCAGGACATATACAGTGTAACCTCTATTAAGCGGACACTAAGCTGGGTCCTGAAATTAACGTCTTGTATTTCCCTTTATAACGCACCCCTATTCAGCGGACGCGGACACTGAAATATTTTGTTTTGGCTAATTTCTATTGTTAAAAACCTCTATTAAACGGACACCGGACTGAATTGACAATCGGCAGTATTGGATTACGTCCTTTACATACGTACTGTAGTCTATTAGTAAAGATAACTCAATACATTTAGCAATAGCTGTCAATAAACTGTAAATTAGACCGATATCCGGCCGTATAATTGTCATTCGCGATCAAAGTTCACCTAAAAGTCTTGCACAAAGTACACTTCCTTAACAACATGGAACTTTAACACTGTACAGAATAACCGTTGTGTTAGTCGTTAACAAACATTGCGCAATTTTCACAAACCTCTATTAAGCGGACACTTGGGAAGTCCCGAAGGTGTCCGCTTAATAGAGGTTTCACCGTATTTCCTATGACTTTCCAGGCTTTTCCACTAAGGCACAAACCCTACCAATGACACTTTTTTGGTTTTACGTGACTCAGTTGTAATCGCTTTACCATAATCCGTGCAGACTCTTACTGTACAAATGCATCTAACTTCTTGCGAATTGCGACTTCCAAGCAACCTTAAGGTCGGTACACACTAGGCGACAAGTTGCAGCAACAGGTCGCGGTGACAGATCACTCCGTGTGTACAGGTCGGGCGACTAGTACCAGCAACTCGTTGCGAATCGCTTTGTGTGTACGGGAGCAGTTTACGCACATCATTCCAAGATAATAAATGCACCCGACATCTATAGATTATTTATTACAGTCAAGCCAGGCCAAACGCACCCCCCAAAATTCCACTGCAGTAATGAATTTATTATTGAAAAGTTGAATCCGTTGGTAGTAGTAGGTTTCAGAGTCATCTCTGTATTCCTGCATGCGTAATGAGCAGCGAATTCACACAAAAGGTAGTTATTAAATTTCTAACCGCTCAGTTTTCTTGAATTCGATGTCTTCAAACAAATTCTATCCATTTAAAGATTTTTCAACTGAACGAATACAGAGAAGGTATCGTAAAAACGTCAGTGCTCACCGGGCTCTTTCCATTCATCCCAAAATTCCGGAAATTTCGGTTGGTACATCAAATGGAACGGACCATTTCGGTTTGGTCCGACCGGAATATTCGGGAGTGGTCCACTTTCGGTCGGTCGGACGGAAATGTCCCTTTCCATTTGACAAAATCGTTGTCCCCAGTACCGCTCTTTTGTAACCTGTTGAACAATAACCAAACGCGCGGTGGCTTGGGTCGGGTCTGTCCAACCGGAATGTACCGTTCCGTTGGGCACGTGAAATTTCCGAAATTTCAAACCGGAATATTTGCTGAAGGAAAGCGCCCACGGATTTATTTTTCGAACAATCGATTCATTAATGGAATCTTGGGTGTACGCTTGACCTGGTTTGACTGTAAAGTGATCATAATAGTGTAGTCTGATTATGGATATCTTACGTTATAACGGGAGGCACTTTTTCTGTTCCGTGCAGCATTGGCTCCAACACATTCTCTTTGTAAGTTTGTGTCCAGGTTCCCACGGGCAGCTCAGTAATTTCTACAGTTTTGGTGTCAACAACCTCCACATTTCCACGGACAAGGTATTTCTGGGAATCGACTTGAGTGATGGTGCCAATAAAGTTCTTATAAGATGGAGTCTGGGACGGATGAGCAATGTTCGATATAAATGAAAAATGCGTACATATCATCTTCAAATAATACGATCCTAACAATATACAGGATATTTGTATCATGAACCTAGTTGAACGGGTTCTTTTGCATCAACTGAATTTCCAAAATAGTGGTCGAGTTTTTTTAAATTAATACTATATTTAGGTCTTGAAAAAAATTGGGCCAATTTTTTTTAAGTTTTAAAGCCATGCCTGCAAAACCAAAAAATAAATATGGCTAGTGCTCACTGATGAATTTTGTTTGAAAATCTTCTTCACAACCCTACAGGAGCATTCAGTGTAAGGGCCAAAGGCACTAAGTGACTTCAACACAGAATGAACTACAACAGCAATATCCTGGTGACATGGGCCCTTTAATGGCCTCAGTAGCGCCAGTGAGTCTCCTGTTAGAGCTGAGCATCTGGAAGGACTACTAACCAGAGGGTGGTCAGTAAGCGCCAATCATACTGGGAGTAGTCAGTACACGCATTTCTTCTTTTCCAGTCGCCTGTGTCACTGACTGAAGAAACCTCAGATTCATAATTTTCTATGTCGTTTGGTTTTCAATTATTTCACGAGTGCGCGTAGCGCCGAGTTGGCTATAATCATCTCATATCCAACAAGCGTGAGTGAAATAATTGTTTTATTAAAAACGCCCACAAAATGTCGAGAATTGTTCCTGACTTTATTTATAAAAATAACCGATTTTCAGTTTGTTTTTGATCTTCAGTAGACGCGTACAGTTACCATATTTGGAGAGCATGGTATAAAGGCTCATATACCATGATGGCTAAGCCAATCAGAGCTCTGGAATTGCACTATTCAATGATTCAGTGTATTATTATCTAATAATACTATTGCTTAGGCTGTGTGATTTCATTAGACACCTCAGGCTTTTTGTCTCACAGGCAGAGAAAAGAAAATTTACGGCTAAGAGAAGAGACAACCGAAAATACAGCAAACTTAGATATTTTCAATAAAAATGTATCTCTATTAGTTTCTTAGTTCCAGTACAGTATCTTAAGCAATTATAATTAGCCTTACCATCTCCTCTGGTTCTTCCCCATTAATCATTTTCTTTAGATTGTCAATGATCTGCCGCACATCAAAGTTTGGCACTTTTGTACTGTAACCAGTGCCAATCCCCTCGGCACCATTCACAAGCACTGTGGGTAGTATGGGACAGTACCATTCTGGTTCAACGGGTTGGTTGTCGTCGTACAGGTAAGTCAGGTTGGGCATGTCGTGTGTGGAAAACAGGAGCTTGGCTAAAGGGCTTAGCATGGTAAAGATGTAACGAGGGCTAGCAGCATCCTTGCCACCATGGATGCGGGTACCAAACTGGCCGATGGGTTGCAGCAGGTTGACGTTATTGCTACCCACAAAATTCTGAGCCAAGTTGACAATGGTGCCCATAAGACTTGTCTGCCGAGAATAAACACGGAAAATTAGTTTGACCCTATCACTCTTCCAGGATGACTAATGGTGTAACTGCAAATTCTCTATTTTTGTTTAACAATAAAATTTGAAGTCATTTGGAAGTAAAACTTGGCAGTTTATCAGAAGTCCCTTTTTTATCAGGCACTCTTGAGCAAATGTAAGTAAAAGCGTATTAAAGAAGAAGGTCATCCTAACTAACTAATGCTCGTGCTTACAATACATGTATGCTCAAGTCGCTACACAACCCTGTTTATAAGCTTATGCTTATGCTTGCGTTGCTAATGACGAACAGTGACAAAGGAAATGGAATTCTATGCCTTTCCTAGAATCTCGTTACCTACACTTGTATAAGATTCCCCTTTTAGTACAAGGCAGAATTTTCTTGTTCTTGCCTCTGAAAGTACTTTGAATAATGATGAAAGAGCATTATGGTGAAGCTTAATTTGCATACCTCATCCAGGATGAAAGAAAGGGAGTTTTGCAGCTTGCCACTCGGGCAAGCTGTAGCTAGCATGTACTAGTGCAAAAGTCATTTCAGCAACACAACAAACAATTTTTGATGACCTGGTTTGACTAAGTTTCTTCTGTGATTTGGATTCCCTGAAAAACATCACTTGCCTGTTGGGCAACTTAAGAAAAAGACCACAATAGCCCGACAGCAAAATTCACTAGTTCCGAACTATCGGACACCACTTTCTTTGCACGCTGCCTTCCCAGAACCAGTTGATTACTACAGGTAACAGAAAGATCCACAAAGATTTAAACTGGCCTGGCTTGGGACCAAAGAAAGTGAAAAATGTTTTGTTCTCATGGAACAAGGAAAAAGAAGAGTTGATCACTCACCTCACCATGGTGATAGGCAGACAATTCAGCCACTGATCCTGCAAGCTGGGCTACTTTAACCTCTCGTTTGTCGTTCCTCTTAAAGCAAGTAAAAAGAACCTTTCTCTGTCCTGGTTTCATACCTATAATAATAATAATGAAAAAACATGAAACAAGGTTAATCAATTCATTTACTCACACCCCCAGCTGCCCACAACTTCCGAGGGCTGTCATTAAGAGGCAGGAGCCAGGGTTTTCCCTGGCTACTATATGCCGGTGTGGAACCACAGCCCTTGTACCAAAAACTCTTCCCACTGAAAATAGTGAAATCAAGCCTAGTATAGGATGCCTAGCCTGCGTGCAGACGATAACTAAACTCTGATTAGTACCATCTGCGAAGCAGGGCAGAGATCCTTGTTCTGGACCCCCAACGGACTCAACGAATTACCGGAAGTGTGTTTCGAATTTCCCTTCAACCTGATTGGCGATCACGACCAACAAAACAAAGACCTTTTTTAGCTGCCCGATCGTGATGCGTACTCAAATCTGGGTACACAGCTGGAAGTCCAGAAAAAGGGATTTCGGCGCTGTTTCACAGACGGAGTTAACCAGAGTTTAATTTCACCTGCGCGCAGGCTAAAGGCTGGTTTTCACTAGCGACGGAGTCGGAGTCGTAATCAGAAGCGTAGAGCTTATGATCTAGTGAAAATAGCGTTACGATTCCGCTTACGACTCCGTCGCTTATGATCTAGTGAAAACCAGATTGTCGGAGTCAGAAGCGGAAGCAGAAGAACCAAACCAATCACAAAGCGTGGGAACGTGCATTGTGTTTGGTTAATCCTTCCGCTTCTGCTTCCGACTCCGACAATCTGGTTTTCACTAGATCATAAGCGGAACGCAAGGGACTGAGTCGTAAACGGAGTCGGAAGAAAATGGAAACGTTCTGATTCTTCTGACTCCGATTCCGTCAAGCTTATGACTCCGCTTACGACTCCGATTTTTGATTTTCACTAGGTCATAAGCGCTCTTACGACTCCGCTTACGACTCCGACTCCGACTACGTCGCTAGTGAAAACCAGCCTTAAGGATGCCAAGCAAAAGAAAAAAAAGGAAAAAATAAAAGGAGCAAGGAGGAGAGAAAGCAGAAGGTAAAGATCAAGGGGGTCTGAACTACAACATTAACTGTAATTTAGGTGTTCAACTTGTAAACAACATTTAGGTAATTTGAGGGTTTTTTGGCAAGATATTGACCACAAATAGCTAGACTAGCTTCAATGGTGGAGTAAGGTTAATCAAAGTCTTGGTTGTTCACAGGCCATCAGAGGTGGGGTTCCAGGAACCATAGCTTACCATCAACCAAACATGGAATTGATCGTTCGTTGTCAGCATTTGAAAACAAAATAAGTTCCTTGTTGACAAAATCAGAGTATGAAACTGACTTTGTGTCCTTCTCATACAAGTAAACCTGCAAGAAAAAAGTTTATAAGATGATTAGACTTCAGGCCTCTTCCTCAGCAATTAAATGAAAAGTCATTACGGTTTTGAAGTGAGATCCTCACAAAACTCAAACATCTCTTCAGATTTGGAAATAGTCACAAATAACGAAGGGGCTCATTTAACTCTTTGTCAATGACTGCCATCTACAGTGTTTCTCCTTACATAACTCACCTCTGAAAGACCATGCTGCCTCCTCCATTTGCGGTCATCCATGGCACGTGTAAGCCAGTCTTTCCTGTCATTTACTTTCTTCTTACTGAATGCCTTTTGGAAAGGGAACATAAATAGCAAACACATAAATGTACTTTAAGTCACTTGAAGTCACAACTGTTCATTACTAATGTGGTAATAACTGTTGACGATTAATATATCAAAAGCAGAAGGGTTACAGAAAAACATTAAGGCTTCTTTTGACAATACTTTACAATAACGTCTCGTATGGGTTAGTGTAGTGGTTTGTGCAATATGACATTGCAAGTTTAGTGGCAAAGATGAAAGTGCATAACAAATTTAAGCTCAGATTTCCATAATCAACATTGTAGAACAAAATAGAGAAATACCGGTAGGTTATTATAATATACCTTGGGAGTATAGAGAGGTGTTAAATTGCAGAAATGACATCATACGTACCATAAGTATGGCTTCATCACAAGCCACACCTTCATGATGGAACTGAATCTGGTGACGATGCATATCAGCAAAGTATTCTTTTGCTTCTTTAGGAGTGCTCGTACCCAACCCCTTATAGTACTTTACTTTCCAAGATTTGACATTCTCTGTGCTGCTTTTCCATTCCTCGTATTCAGGAATACTGTAGAAGGCTTTCTCTTCTTTGCCTTTGCTTACCTTTTATGAAAAGAAGAAAAAACATTGTAAACAATCTAAGAGAACCAACATGATTTCACAACATTTAAAGAGGAAGGAAAAAACATTGAAGTAGGTGGCAATAGATTAGACCTGGGAGCCTCAGGGTGCAAAGAAAGTCAGTTTTACAGCTTGCCATTCGGGCAAGCTGTAGCTAGCATGTACTAGCTTGAAAGTCATTACAACTAGCCCGAAAAAAATATCACTTGCCTGTCGCGCAAGTTAAAAACAGAATTCACTAGCCCGATAGCAAAATCCAAAAGCCCTGGGCTATCAGACACTACTTTCTTTGCACGCTGGAGCCTTCCAGGGAAAAGTAATAATTGTAATTTGGTGGTCCATGAAAAGTGTATTTCATTGATTTTGTTAACTCTGCATCCTGCATCCTGATGCATAAAAATCCACAAAGATGCAAAATAATTCATGGCATGCGCCCCGTAGGACACAAAGATTGATTGATCGATCTGAACATGTGCATTTGTAGAAATATCTCCTTCGTGTAATTTCTGTGGCAGTTATTATGGCTGTTGACATTCTTTAAGCCTTTGTTGTGCTTTAAAATAGTAACCATTAAAATAAAGGAAAGTCAACACTGACCTTAACAATTGGAGTAATAAACTCCTCTAAGAAGGGCAAACGCGTCAACTGTGGCCAATTACTGTGAATGAAATTGATGAGAAGTCCCTTGATGTGAGATCCATCTTGATCCTGATCAGTCATAATCATAACATGTCCATATCTCAAACTCTTCAAATCTTCCTCTGATGAGTACTTCTTGTTATATTGCAGACCAAGAATCTTGATAAGGTTGTTGATCTCAGCATTGTCAAGAATCTACAATCACATACAATTAAAACCCACGACTAAGAACCTGGTTTTTAAGAACCCATTAAGCTAACATTTGCCCATTAGGTGCCCTCTATACAAGAACCTTTGCACTAATACACTATATCACATTACCAAGGAGGCATTTACTCAAGGGCAATATTGTTTAGAGGGCAGCGTTTACCTTAAATCTCAATTCTTGAATCACTGACAACAGCTAAAATTAATTATTTGTAAATGTCTCACTATTAATTTTGCAGAAATACAACCATATTTCTGCCTCAAAGGTGTAGATTACCAATTGATGTATAATTTTTTTCTTATTATCCTTGAATAAACACTGCATTTCCATCTTAAGAAATATGGTTCTAATGTATAAGGACCATTAAGAGTGCATGTGCTATGACAACTCAAATTGCTGTACAAAAGACTGCAGTCTAATTATCATTTCAAGGTAATGCTTTTGTTTCATACTAAAACACTTCAAACCTTGCATGTACATGTATGTCCCAATCAAAGGGCAGCCATTGTCTAAAAACAGTCACCATCAACTAAAGTGCAGGCCACAGGATCCCTTCTTTCTTTTGTACCTATTTAAGTACTACACTTTTTTATGCCAACATTTATGTTAAACACAGGGTAGTCCGACAAAATGTGGATTTTGGATTATAACACACTTCTGCTCTGTCATGAAACACTTGCCATTTTTTACTTCCAGAACTCAGATATCAAGCCTGTATCAGATCATACTTATATAGCATACTACAGCATACAATGTAGGTGTACCTGCTTGTGTGAAGCATCTCGTACATTTAACAGTTTACCACGTAGTGGAAACACTCCAAAATGATCTTTGCCAACAACACTCAGGCCACTCACAGCCAATGTCTTTGCTGAATCTCCTTCTGTTAAGATGAGTGTACATTGCTTTGAGTTCCGTCCACCTGCTTCATTGGCATCGTCAAGTTTAGGAATTCCACGAATTTTGCTGGACTTGGTTTTCTGACATTTCTTGTTGAGTTGACTCTGGAAAAAACAATATTGGACCACAACTCTTATATCACAGAAATTTTTTTTCTGGAAGTTACAGTAAGAAAAAGTGTTTAGTACAGTACCTGTGCTTTGAACTTCACCCAGTTCATGATGTGTTCAACAACACCACACTGAGTCACCTGCCAAGAGAGATTAAAATGTTAGTTGCATGATACAATGAAACTTTTCTGAGGTTTGATTTGTCTGACAATATTATTGATATCAAGGCAGCCTGTGCTCTAAGAACATTTGAAGGACCCCAGTGCTCTGAAACTGACAAATTTAGGGTGGCCAGCATATGATTACTTTTGCCAAGGGGCAAAAGTAAGTCACCAGGAGCCACTGGGGGATGCTACAGCACAGCCCTGTATATACTTTATTTCTTATTTAATTTTTTTATTTTTATTATTTTGCCCCACAGAATAAATTACAAGTAGAATAGAAAAGATAATAAATAGTTAACTAATATATTAAATTTAAAATGAGGATAGAATTTTGAATGAGTGACTCTGGGGGGGGATCTCCGAGAAGCAGAGCTTATGAGGAATAGAGATCCCCCCCCCCCCCCCCCCACGGGCAATTTAAATACTAGGTGGCATTTAAAAATAAAGAAAAAAGACGCATATTTTAAGTATATATATATATGTGTGTTTAGAGAAAAATATAGACAAGGTGGTAAGGTAATTAGGTTGTATCCTGTCTGACCCTTAAAAATGGTTTGATCACAGTGATGCTTGAATATATTAAAAGTTGGGGCGTTTTTGATGTTATACTGTGGAGGTAACTCTCATTACAAGGTGGCTAAAGCACTTCTACTATTACACTGGTACATTAAAAAATACAGTAGGCAACTTGAACTCTAAAGGGAAACGAAAAACAGTTTGAGTTTGCGGGGAATTCAAGTTATCTATATCAGGGTAAATTTCAGTGAAATTTTGATGAAGGCAAAGCAAATTTAGTTCGAGTTAGCGGGAAATTCAAGTTATGCGAGTTCGAGTTATTGAGGTTCTACTGTAGTATCAAACAAAATTTAATATGCATTGATCAGCAAGCAAGTAATGGCACTTCAATCATGCATATTATATGTAAATTGCCTCTGGTAATGTAAAAACCTATGCTAGAGTATTTGACCCTTATTTTTTTATTACAGAATTATTGTAGATTGGCATGTGTCAGGATTGAACTTTTTATACCTCCTGTAAACTGAACCTGTATTGACCAGATACACGCCTTTATAAAGTGAACAGTTGCAAGGGTTGTAAAGAGTGCCCCTTTAATTGAGACAGGTTTTACAACAACAACACACTTAATTGAGAAACAGATATTTACAATTTAAAAAGTACCTACCCACAAATAGTTAAAACTAGTCGAGTGGGGTAGGTATGATTAATTTAGGCTTATTACAACATGCTATACATATTTAGTTACAAGGATTTCAGATTAGCAACAATGACAACAATACATGTAACAAACTTTCAAACCTGTTTAATAAACTTGTCACTGAAATCACAGGTGGATCCAAAAGCCTTGGCCCGTAACGTCATGTTTTCTTTAGTTTGGGAATCAAATGAGGGGTTTTCAATCAGACAGTTGATGAAGACCCACAGGTGATTCTTTATTTGAAATGGCTTTACTTCAATGCCACCTTTGTTCCTCCTCTTCACTGCAATCATGAGCTTCTCCACAATTTGATCAGTTACATAATTAACATGAGTCCCTCCCTGAAATACAAAAATTAACCATTAATTTTACTGAATGTGCAAATGCTGTTAACCAACTGCCTCGCTTAAGTGGAGGGTGGATGCCTGGGATACCCAGGGGCTTCCACTGTGGCTAGCCAGCCCCCAGATAGAATACTGCCCCCATGGCTGACAAATCCCTGCAACCCTGCCATGAGTGCACATTCCAGACACCCGTCTCAAAGATGGAACAGTGGAAGGAAGAAAAATGAGGGATGGGAGGGGGAAGATGCTCCACAGGACGCTGCACAAATGCTCAACAAAGAACTCAAAGATCCAGCAGTGTACAAAGTTACCACGTACCAAGTGAACCTGCACTTACAGGGTTTATTCTAGAAATTGGCCAATGAGGGTCAAATGGGCCCCCTTCTGTAATTTTAGGGGGCTCTTTTTCAAGAAAGGGGCTCCAAGAAAGGATGTCCTCTAAAAGATATTATTTGAACTTATTTGTACAGACTGTTCCATGAGAAAACAAACATTTATTGAAATTCTCATTTACAGACTTACAAGTACTGAACATGAGGTTAAAACGACTAATGCTTTAACGTAAATGAAAAGCTTCTTTGCTACATCCAAATCAAAAAAAAACTGAGCGCTTTTTGAGACTTTTGACATTCTACATGGGTCGGACTCGCCGGACGCTTTGCTGCCATTTTGGAACATTCTGCGCAACCGAAAAAGCCTGGGCCTGAATTACTGCAGAATTCTAGTGTTTGTCAGGTGAAATAATGATTCAAATGAAGAAGTTCAAAAGTTCAAAATGAGTTTATAGAGCAGCCGTGAAATCACTGTTGTTTTCAGTGATGTTTTCAAATACTTTATTTCAAAAAAAATACTTATCCTTGGGTCTATTTTTTTGCTCCACATAAGACACAGCAACCTAAATGTTATGTGGGATTTTTTTTCAAATTGCAGAAATCCTGCAAGGCTGCACTCTAGAATACACCCTGCACTTCCAATGTATGGGATTGACCACTGAATACCGCTAAGCTTGCCAACCGCTTAACCGCTAAGCTCAGGAACTGCTTGACTGCTATGCTTGTGTACCACTTGACCACTATGATTGTGAACCACTTGACCGCTAAGCTCATGGACTGCTTGACCGCTAAGCTTGTGGTGGTTAACTTAGTTTAACAACCGCGTCGCTTAGTGAAAGGTGGGTGCCCGGGATGTCCAGGGGCTTCCACCTTGGCACAGCCAGCCCCTAGACAGAGTTACGCCCCCATGGCCGGCAAACCCGCGCCCTCCAGCCATGAGCCCCCACGCCAAAGAAACCAGGCACCCGTCACACTGATTTAACAGTGGAAGAATAAAAGGGGGGGGGGGGGGGGAGGGATGGGGGTAAAAGAATGATCCAAAGGCTAAACGAAGAGAATGGCCGCCACGAAAAACACTGTACTGAGCACATGGAGCTAATGCAAGCAAGGCTGACCGCGCTTGAGCCAAACGACAGACTGCTGACCACGCCCAAGCTCCTTGTTGTTAACTGTGTTAAATAAATATTTATTTAACTTCATTAAATTACATTAAACCAAATCGAATTAGAGCTGAGACATGTTATTGCCAGGTTTTAAAGCCTAGTACTGGATGGTTATGTTTATAAGGTCATATTTTATGAAAAACAATCAGTTATAGTTTTTTTTTCCAAATTGAAATTTCCCTCACTAACTGTAAACTGGGCAAGTATTCTATGATTTCCACTCATTGATAGGCTTTCACACTCTCATTGGCAATTGAGCTAACACTTCTGTCAAATCCTGTGACATGCAATGAAAGTCCATCCATGTCATACACTTCCCTAATTGACCGCTCCAGAAAATACCATAACATACCATAATGCTCTTTGTTTGTCACCCCAAAATTTTACATAAGCATTGTCTTCAGTTTCTCTTGGGAGTTAAAATGGCCCCAAGAGAAACTGAAAACAATGCTTATGCAAATTTTGGGGTGACAAACAAAGAGCATTATGGTATGTTATGGTATTTTCTGGAGTGGTCAATTACATTAACTTTGTTTGTTTGCTTTTTACAACAAAAAACATGTAAACAAAGCATCAACATAATAATAATCATAATCATAAAATGTTTAAAGTGCTGCTGTACCTTAGTAGTAGCTATGCTATTAACAAAGCTGGCTTGCTGGAATCCTCTTGTACTTGTTGTGACACAAACCTCCCAGCGTTTGTTTACCACTTCATGTACAACAGAATTAGCAGACTTTTTCTTATCCTCGTCATCGGCTAATTCTTCTTCATCATCTCTGGCTTTCAAATAAAGTCCCACATAATCTTTGAAAGACTTGATCTATTCAAAACAAAATGAAAATAGACAAGTGCACATGACATTGTGGTTCTATTCAACAGTATCTTAAGCAACATCCAGTAAGCCACTGCACTTTGCCAGGGTTGTCAAAAAGTTTTGAAGTAGACAGCTGAGTTGTCAAAGTAAGCGGTGAGTCCAGGGATATTTTATTTCAAAAAAGCCATCCGTAACGAATAGCTGATACTAACCAAATAGGCGGCAATTTTTGCCAGCAGCCAGCTACTTTTGACAACCCTGCATTGCTGTGGCTAAAATTATAAGCTGCCATGTGTATACTAGACTGATTTAGCAACAGAACAGGTTGACGATGGGAAACATGCAGAAAGGACTAAACGCAACTTCCAGTAAGAGAGCTCAACAAAAAATACAGTTTAATTCTTTTTTTCAACAATTTGATGACAGGATGCTCCAAGAATAATAGAGAAAGAGAAACCCAGGTTAAAAATTAAACCCCAAGTTTGTGCTAATCGGCCTTCAAACAACTGGGCCCCCACAGCAGCAATGGATAATGCATCAATCACAAGCATTTTAATACATGTATTACAAACATACTGGTAGTTTCTTTCCATTAAGATAAACTGAAATCCCTCTGACAGAGCCAGCAACATCATACGCTCTCCTGGCCAGCAGTGAGATAGTGTCGCTATCGAGGCTTTCCATCTTGAATTTGGCCAAATCAGGTTTAAATGTAATGCAGGTGAAATCCTTGCCACTAAAATCCTTCACAATTGGTTCTGCAGCTTTACCCATGTTATTAGTCCAGGTCTAAAATCAAAGGCAGACCAAACAAAAACTAAAGTACAAAACTGAAGCACCTTAAATGTAACAACTCTGATTATTAGTTTGGTAGACTGTACAACTACTGTCCATGTATTTCTACTTCCCCACATAATCCTCTGAGGAATTACTCACTGGTATCACTTCATTTAACATTTCAAGCATTGAAATGAATCTGAATGGAACTTTTAAATTATTACAGTAGAAAAGCTAACACCCTGTGCATGAAATGTATACAGTACACTCAGTAGTGTGTAAAAAACAATTTTTTACATTCATTTTACAAGATATCATTGTGTACATGTACATGCACAGGGCTTTAATAACTTTTCATGTACAGGAGTTGTCAGAGAAAGCTGCAGTACATGTATGCAAGGCAAGAGAGAAATTATTTAACAATATTTATTATATTAATGAGGCTACAAACCAGTGGCACGATGTGGTATTAGACGATGTGCTGCTGTTTTGCTTAAGTCAAGTTTAATTTGATCAATTAAGTTCAGCACAGCAGAAGCACGTTTGAAACAGGCCTACATGTAAGCTTCTCTTGCGTGGTATCAATGATTGTAATCGCCTGTAACTTCCAAATTTGCCCAGCTCCAGCAGGTTAGGAGAACTACATGTTGTACTACTGTAGCTGTCAGTATAAGGCCACAAAACAGCCAGATATTTTGAATGAATAATAATAATTACCGTAACAATTATTCCTCAAGACCGGGCTATTGACTCCATGGGCTATTGACTCAGAGGCCATGAGGGTGAGAGGAATAATAATTATTGCTTTAGTAAACTCCAACTAGTTAGTAAAAAATATCGCAACAAAACAACTTTAGCTAGTTAAAGCTAGACTTTAAGCCTTCTTTGCCGCCAAAAAGCAGGCGCTTTGCACTGATAATAGATCACTAGTTGGATTTTACTAATAGTCCTTATACACTCCACATTGTAGGAAGTGATTCATAATATAATATTCAAAGAAGCAGAAAATGTACCCATGGGTAAAGGGTCTTGTTGAAAGCCATGCATAAGTTTAGAAGAAGTACTTGTACCTGTATATGATAATACCTGCTTGAATATGTATGTATCATAATACCTGCTTGAATTTTTTTCCAGAATCAGATGAGCATGTCTCCACAACAAACTTTGTGCTGAAAATGTTGCAGAGCTTCGCACCATAACCATTGCGTCCCCCTGTTACTTTCTTTTCATCATCATTATAGTTAGAAGAAGTCAGAAGATGGCCAAAAATTAATGTGGGTACATAAACTTTCTGCTCCTTGTGCATCTCAACTGGAATACCTCGTCCATCATTCCAAACACTGATCGTATTGTTTTCACTACATTAAGTGAAAAGTAAAAACTTAATAACCAGAACAAAATACTTCACAAAAGGAGCTACATTATCTAAGATACCAACAGTCGGTTATTTGAACAAAGACTAACTTAGGCCGTCATGTAAGAAGTCATTGGACCTCCAGATCTCTTTCTAAGTGGGCAATTTTACGAAGGAAAGTGCCTTTACAGGCTATGCTGTATGCTTTCAAGAAAAGTACTGTTCACGATGAATGGTGCCTAGATCAAAACATTTAGTAGAATGAAAATGCTTTAGAACACAGTTTTGCTAAACTGTGCAGCTAGACTCTAACTTACTCTAAGTGTTTAGTGAGAGAGAATAATAATTTTAAAATCCTTGTTACAATGTATTATGGGCAGATTACAGTATTTTTTCCGGCACAAGTTTCTCTCTCTTGCACATGAACAATGTATCTGGATACTGTGGAAAGTTGCACAACAAAAATGTGCTGGAAAAGCAGTACAGTACAATGTAAATTAATCAGTCAATCATGTCTCAGGACTAATAATTTTCCAGTCTGCTCAAACATTTGCCTGCAGAAATAATAGAACTGTTGTATTTTTTTATGCTGAACTAGATTGTCCTAAATTAATCTGAGTTTATGTTAAAAAGACCTCCACAGCTCAACGCTTCACTTACGCATCAATGGTGATTTTCATGCATCCCATGGAGGGATCCCTCTGCTTGTTATCAGCAGCATTGACTGAAACACATAAATAAACAAATAAATAAATGTAAATACAGTGGAACCTAGGTAATGCGTGGAAGTTTAATTTAAAGAGGGCATTGAACTGCAACCAACAAATGCAATGTACACTTATCACTAGCTACAGCCTGTGTACAGTGTTCATGGCTAGTTGCATAAGACCACATGACTGTTATAAGCACAGTTAGAAGTATTTTAAGGACAAAATAGTCAAAATTAAAATAAACTCCTGGCCCTTTTCTCAGCATTATTATTCATTCCAAATATTTCTCCATTTCTGATTGGCTAAAAGGCCATGCGTAATTCATCATAACCAGCTATTGTTGACATAATTTGGAAGGATTTTGCAATAAAATTATGTGAAAAATGACGTCAATCGTGCAGTAAAATTGCCAGATTATTGAACCGTTGACTGAGAAGACCTGGGGGACAAGGTTGATTTGTTTTGGTAGTGACTAGAAAATGGTGGCACATTTCACTCATAGGAAGTAGGTCAACTTTTGGCTAAAAACATAGCAAGAACAACAAGAAGACCACTTGACAGACGACATTTGCCATTTAGAGAATATTTGCAGACCTGAACAACCCTTTATGTCCTACATTTGCCAATAAACATGCACTATTGACAATGAACTTAACATCGATGGAGGTAAGCATGTTTTATGCTGTAGCTTGTTTTTAAACTTGGAATTATTTTGAATGAATAATAAAACAATTATTAAATTCGGCTTTTGTATCATCTGAAGAATTACGGACATCGAGGAGGGTGTTACCCACCTCGGCTAAGCATAACACCCTTCTTGATGTCCATAATTCTTCAGATGATACAAAAGCCAAATTCAATAAATTAATAACATGTTAACTATTGATAGGTCACTTACCTAACAGTTCATCAAAAATCTTGTATAGACCAGGCACATATGTTATCTCCTTACTAACAATAGCTGACAGTTGTTCATCATAAACCCACATACTTTGTTTAATTGGCTCAACAGAACCAACGTATGTGTCAGGACGTAACAGAATATGTTCCAGTTGAGTTTTCTTCTGGTAGATTCTTTCCACTGACATTCGCTTCTTTTTCTTTGCTGCAAATGCACTGTTACCAGCATTTTCTCCATTCATTATCTCCTGCAAGAAATGTTTTTGAGTACTTTAAATTAGAAACAGCATAGAAGAATTTCCAGATTATACAAGCCAACAGTAGTGGTACAGGCGTGACAGGAAATAAATGCAGTGGAACCCCACTAAATAGAAACTCTGAAAGGAAAGGAAAAACAGTTTAAGTTAATGGGGCTTTGAGTTATCAGGGATGATTGAATAGTCCTTTGCAACGTTAATAAAAGATAGTTTACAGATTTTTCAGCACCTCATGGTATAAAATAACTAAGACAGTACACACGCTCTGATTGGCCAAGAGGTCTGTTTGCATGAGAGTATGTAAACATGGTTTTGACATCAAGATGCTTTGCTTTTCATGCTCTAATCACTCAAGCAGGAAATTTGAAAAAGTTTTTGAGTTGAAAACTCCACAAGTTTTCTTTATTTTCCCATTCCCTCGTCGGCTGAAACTTGGAAAATCTTTATGAACATGCTGTGTCAATATTTTTTTCACTTAAGCTGACACTTTAAGTGAGAAAAATCCGTATTTTGGAAAGCATCTTTTTTGCAAAACAAGATCTGATTACACATGCTAGACTTTGTGTACAAGACTTCACAACTGGTAAGAATTTCTCTTTTAATCAGTGCCATAACAAAGGGTTTTGCATTTTTTCTCAGGAAAGTTAATTTATAAAAGTAATAGAAACTTTTTTCCTGTATTTGCATGGCCTGATATAAACACTTGAGGGGTTGGAAGAATTCTCAACAGTTTAGACTGTGTGCAGTCTGCATTTTCTGTTAAAATCCGTCTAGTTCTTATCTCAGCCAGCACGATTACAAACCACGACATTATGCTACAATGAGGAATTGGGACAAGACAAGAAAAGATGGACTGCAAACACTTTTGTAGTAAACAAACCCTCCGTCAGCCTAGAAACAGAGTAACCAATTGGTCAATTTTACAGCTGTTGACAGATCATTGACTGATCTGTTGTGAGACTACAAGCGATAAAAATAGTCACGCGCCACAACTACCGGTAAGTACAAACAATAACAAACCAAGCTGTAATCGCTTGTAAACTAAAACTTTTAAGGAATGCGATACCTTACAGAAGGAAACTGCTGTAAATTTCCTCAAGGGAAAGGAATTCAAGGCAATCTTACCGGTTTTAAAGAAAGCATAATTTTTCAGTTGTTTATGTTCTATTTATAGACTGTTTCAAGTTACTCGGGTTTAATTGGTTAATTAAATTGCCCTGACAGCTTCATTGTCCCCAGACAGTACAAAAGAGTCAGCAGTCTCTCACTCGCTTACGCCCTTGTTTATCACGGCTCGCCACTCGCGTTCCCGGGTTTCGTGTGAAGTAACTTTGCAAAGAAAAATAAGAGACTGCTCGCAGTCTATCGTCAGTTATGCAAACCCGAGACAAAGTCAAGGGTTGGCGTAACTGTCTTGAATTCTCCCAACCCCTCTTGTGTTTATATCAGGCTATGCAAACACAAAAAACATTTTCCGTTCCTTAAATATTACACGGTATAATGCAAATTAAACTTATCTCATCAGAAACTGTAACACATGAAGGAAACAGTAGCAGTGGTGGATCTAGGAGAGGGGCCTACCCCCCCCCCCCCTTATTTTTAGACCATATTGAGGCAGTGACTAAGATTGAATGTTAAAATTTCATAGTAATCCTATCTGCTATGTGGCTCATGGCAGAGTGAAAAGGTTAACTATGATGCAACCCTCCAAGTTAAAGTTTTTGCTTGGTCACCATTTGGCAACCAACACTTTTGGTTTAGGGAGGTTTATTTACAAATCAAGTTGTCAGCTCCAAAATTTTAGGCGCCACTGGGATCAAAAATGATCGCAACTTGGAGGGCTGTAATGTTCATGAACCAGAGATTACTGTGCAGTTGCAATGGGTTTTGGAAGCCAGCAAACAGGATACCAGAGCACAAGTGGTAGCTGCAGTTTAGCTGATCACAATTATTATTATTTGGAACAAATAATTATTGGTCGATTTATTTGGGAATTTAGCCCTTGTGTGAAGATTGACCCTTTATCCTGTAGCCAGCCTTTACCTTCAAGTGCAAATCTCAACAAAATGCCATTGCGACTGGCCAGGAAAAGCAAGGAAACGTTTAGTTAAAGGTATGTGCAGTGAGCTTTATTTATAATATTTTTGTTTTTAGGCTCCATTTATACTGGTCATTATACAAGCTTTGGCTGTACTGGCACATGGTATCGCGGCACAGATCTAGATGTTCTTGTTTTTCAAAAAATACATAGAGCAACAAACACTGGGCCATTTTCAGGACATCATATAAATGTACACGAGTAAATATTGGAATAAATTAACTTTTGCCAATCAATGATGCAAATTACATGTACGACTTGAAAGTTACACCACATTTAAAACAGAAACATTCTTAGACATAAACCGCACATTTCTAAGCACCAATCCCTACTAGTCTTATTTTATAAATGAGCTTGCAAAAGCAAATGCCGTGATAGATGCGAGCGATTCAAAAGGGCGGGAAAATAGGAAAGAGCTTTTAACACGATTAGCTATTCTTTTCCTGCCCAGTCACTGGCTTCGATCTTTGCTTTGGTCGGTTATCTACCAGAGAAGTTAACAATCGCGGCCCTTTAACGAAAAACAACGGTAAAATATTGGGACAAAAACGAATTCGTAAGACGTATCGTCGATCGTGTCAAAAGCAAAACTCATCTCCAAGGTAAAAAAAAAACTCCATCAAACGTGCATTTCTAACACCCGATCTTTTACATTTTACAGCCTTAACATTCAAATGCCCTTCACTCCTTTGAAAGTAATCGCTTGGGTCGAATAAAACGATTATCCTTACCTTCAACGGGCTGCCTGATTCAGCCGCCATCTTCCTGAGATTGCAATGCAGCCGATCGCGAGGTGAATATTCGAGGTAACCGCCAAAGAGCAAGCTCCTCAAAACAACCAATCACAACCACCAACAGGTATCACGTGACAATTCTTTTATTCTCGCGAGTATTCTCGCGTGAACAATTTAAAAAAGATGGTGACAGAAAATGTCGATCATTGGATCTCCGAACAATCTGTTGTTACAACGTTCCTAACAAAGTGTATTCATCGTCAAAGTATTAATCTTAAATTCCCGAATCAATTACTTTCTACTCTCCTTTTCGAAGATAAAGACAATACACACAAAAGAAAATAATGTACGTGCAAAACCATGATCGATGTGGCTTACCATATCATCGTGCAGTAGATTTGAAATTCCCTTCGGTAGGAGTGGTTAATTTTTCGCGATTTCTATGAAGACGGCACAGGGCTAATCCGGTGGATATCTCTTTCCTTTTGTATAAACAAGTCGATTGCAATTCCATGGTCAAAACGTTGAAATATCCCCCTCGCCAGGAAAGAAGGAGAGGAAGACTGGGTAGGAATTCAACGTGTCGCCTGGAGGCCTGGGGCCCGTTTCTCGAAATTCCCGTTAGAGCTGTTGTTGTTTTCATGCAAGATAGAGGTTTAAATAGTTTTGCATCTAACGTGATAAAACTATCAGTTAATGAAACAAAACGGAGTAGTTTGCTAGCCGGGACACGCGCTCTTATCCTTTATATTTCGATTTGAATATTTGATTTCGGGCCCGAAAAGTTACCGGGACTTTCGAGAAACGGGCCCCTGGCAGCCCCTGGCCACTACGATAACGCAGCCCCTCTGGCCGGAGTCACGCTAACCTGGGCATGGAGTACTACTTATATGAGATCACAGCTGAGATCAGGCTTTTTTTTTTTTTGGCTTCTGTTCTCTGCTTCTTTGGCTCCCGAAACAGATTACAAAGATAAAGGGCGTGATCGCAGGCTAGAGTCACGCGGCTGCGAAAGACTACTATGCGATGTTTACTGGAAAAAATTTGGCGGCCTCTTCAAAAATATCCATACATTGACCCAGTCTCGTTTAAAACCTCTGCACAATTAACGGCCACTTTCTTCTGTCCCCAGGTACGTCCAAGGTGGCCGTTGTAGAGAAGTTCAACTGTATTCAGCCAAAACACTATTTACAATTCCTTTCGATTAAAAAACACTTATTATATTGATCATTTAATTTAAAAAATTATATATTCGAATAAAAAACACTTCATTTCAATTTAAACAATCCCTTTCGATTAGAAAAAACTATTTTCAAGGTCGGCATTCTTACCAAGGAAATTACTCAAAAAGAAGAAAATAAAATAGCGTTTTCAATGCCTTATTAACGAATATTTGCGTGTCCTTTTTCAATATGTAAGTCAATGACCGACAATTCTAAATTGACTCTCCTAGAAACTTGCAAACCTCTTAGGCAACTAGAAACACCTTTCTGAGTAGCAAGGTCCACAGCTCTCAAAGTTTTTCAACAAATCGGGCCTTTGACCTCATCGATCAAGTTTTTCCTTCAGATACTGATTCTTTATTTGGCGCATCTCCCGTTGCAAACCGTGTATTTCATTTTCATCTGGTGGCTCATGCACCTGTGATTCTATTTGTTGGGCTAATGAACCAGAGACGATTGGTGATGTTGCTTGCTGTTTCTTCAAAGATGTTAGTGGTCCCCTCCTTATCAGCCTTTACGACAAGTCAACATTGTCCTGCATTAGGATAGTATCCTAACTCTGGTCCGGCCACTATCAACTCGTACCACCACACCCTGATGTCCAGTAGCGATCCATACCCTATCGCATCATCACTTTCATCATCTGCAAACCAGCATCGTTTGGCTTGACTCACTGCTTGTAAGCTATATATGAGCGGCTGTGGACTGACGGCATACATACACATTGCTAAAGGATCGCCTTGCGTAGTAATAACAATAGTAATAACAATAATAATAACAATAATCAATAATAATAATAATAATGGTGATGATGATAATAACGATATATGATATAATGATAAGAATAATATTTTAGCAGGGAGCCCACTGCATGGTCTTAAAAGGACCAAATAATTAAAAACTAGACTGTTCAAAGTCCCCTATTTTTCCTTAAAGATCGTTGAGCGCTTTGCCTTAATGGCAGCTATCTTGGATGAGTGTCAAAACTACTCAGGACGGTTTGGGAGAAAGCAAGAAATTACTCTCTACGGTTTAAATGTTTTAGAGCTGATCTTTTAGTTTAATAGCACCAGTCATCGTAAATCTTGCCATTCATGGTTCGTTTTATATTTCATTTAGTTTTTATTGTAATGTGCATTTTACACGCAAATGAATTTTTCGCCATAGTAGTGAATTGTTGATATTATTATAATATTGATCTGCATGTAAAATACAGTAAACACCCGCATATAAGAACACTGAAATGAATTATAAGAACATCAGGCTGAAATTTCGCCCATAAAGCACCATATATATAAGAACCAGTTCAGCCTGATACATAAAACATGTTCCTAAGGGAGAGGGTGTCAGAATAAGAAAGCAATGTAACTATGGTTGCTGTTGAGTTAGCATGACTGTAAGAAATATTTCAAAAAATGTTAAAATTAATGTTACATTTCCACTCGTTAGAGCGATTTTCGTAGAGCTTGAAATGAAAACGCGCGAACAAAACAGAAACAACAAACGAACGGAAATAAAGCGACTTGATTGGTTTATCGAACGGATACAAACGCGCGTGGCTTTTGCTTGGTTAAGCGAACGCTCGGGTGAAAGATCTTCATGCCCGAGAGCTTTCTAGAAATCAATTTATTTACTTATAATAAAATATGCTAACTAAACCTGGCCCAACATGTCATGTGTAGTATTTCTGAAACAAAGTTCAAGAACATATTAAGAACATCTTAAGGTGATTCCCTAGTAAATGAACGTAACATAGATTGTAGATGAAACTTGGTACACTGATGTAACAAGTCAAGAAGATGATAAAAAAGTAATAAAAAGTGGGGGTCACCGTGCTCATTTTGACGTCACAATGCTGAAAAATACGGTTATTTAGGACCCTGTGGCAAAAACCGCGCGCAGCCCAAAACTAGACAAAAAGGAGAGATTTTTTCGATGATGCATGTGGTATCGCACAGAATTTGACTTTAATGTATTGCTTATCCACTTACGTACCAGAAAAATGCCTTTTATGCCCTTGTTTTTACTTTACGCTCCAAAGTAGAACTAAATTAGACACGCGTTTTACGACCCGTGATAGCTCAATCCCGTACAATTTAGTAAAATTGCCAAAAAACTGAACATAGATCTGTGCCAATTTCTTTCTCATCGAAAGGAAGCACTTGCGGTAGAGCTGCAGAAAGTACGCGCCAAATGCATTTTCTCCGATTTTTGAGAGAGGACTGGGGCTAGTTTCAAAATTAAATGTATGTCATAGGGGGAAGAAAGTATTAAGAAATCCGTTTTTTTCAGAATTTACATCGAGATATAACATTTAGGACACAATGTGATAAAGAAAGCGCTTCTTTGAAAATTAAAGTGAGTAAGCACAAGTTAAACATCCACTATCGAGGTCACGTTCTCTGTGAGGAAGTCTAACTCAGCAACACGCGTACTGCTTACACTATGCACCTTCCCAACAAATTGAGTCTCACCTCGGCAAGAAACAACTGCAAGCAAAAATTCCAATAGCGTTTCTCTTCAGTCAACGTCATTTTAATAATGTTACTTCACATGCTCTTTTTTACGGCGGCCATCTTGTCATGCGCAATAAGAGATGCGCAGTGCAAAACCAGGGAATCACCTTAAGGGTTATTTCTCTCTAAGCACTGGATAAATTAGTACGTACTGGATCAGTCTGAACCCCGAAATCATGTGTTCTTAAAGGCGGATTCGTCGTGACGTCATTGTTTACATTTTTGCTCATTAGCATATGAGTTAAGGTGTTTCGATATAGTATTTTTCAATCACATTACAAGTGATTTTATCCTTGTCTGATCGCTATAAAACTTTCACCAATGATTGACTATAGATTGAAATTTGTCAAAATGTAGGTTTTAGTAAAATCGATATTACTATGACAACAATAAACAAAAAACTTTGAACTTGTTAAACGCCTAATTTTGCGCGATCTAGACCAGCTATTGAAAATCCGACACTAGGAACTTAAAGTTTGGTGTTTAGCAAACAACCTCCGTAAAAAATAAAGAATTCTATAAGTTTGAGTTCGACTAAAACGAAAATATATTTCAAGCCTTAAATTTTCAATGGCCATGATAGATTATTTGATAAACACGTTATAAATCACTCAAATTATTCTTAAGTAGCGCGAGAATGCTGCTATACAATATCATATTTCGATGCTAGGAAATTTTGGTGTATTTTCGTTCTTGCGATCTTAAAAACTAGCCCATTTTCTCACCACCTGTCTAAGTGCAACTTCATTCAAAATTTCGACTTTTAGCGCTTTTTTGTATATCTCTAAAACGACTCGAACAATTTCTTTTTTAAAATCTCTTCACATAATCTTCATAATGTATATGATAATGTCTGAAACGTTCATTATGATTAATTCACTGCATGTAACACCTTGAAATTTGAAGACCAGCCTATCCTACGAACCGGTCAAAACTCCACGCTACAACATTCACTGTGTTTTGACGTTATGCTAATTTTTCCAAATTATTGCGGACAATACATACTTCCATGACTAGTACATTTTAGTTTGAATTTATCGCATCACTTGAATGTAAAACATTGACAATACTCACATTGAAATTTACTATAGTCATGGATATATGTATTAGGTTCACAAATTAATAGAGCTGGTTAATTTATGCAATTTGTGCAAGTTTCAGTTGTTTGCAATCAAAAACAAACAAGATGGTAGCAATGAAGAAATGCAAAATTACTGGGTGGCAAAACTTTAATGAGCTCATACATTCTTTGTTAATTTGTGGGTTTGGTTTTTCAAAACGAATTTCTCCGGAACTATCTCGTATATCGGGCTCAAATATTCAGTGTTAACTGAAATTGTTATACTCTATAAAATATTCAGAAATCTCATTTTATTAGCTTTATCGGATAATTATAAGCCTATGCTAATGAGGCAAAAAATGTGAACAAGGATTCGCCTATATGACAGTGTTTACTCTATTACAATTTGAATCATCAGAACGAATATTGAAATTTCAGCATTCATGTCCAAACTCTAAATTGCAATATTATGAATCACGTCAATACTGACTGAGATAAAAATGTGAATTAAAAAGGTTTGAATATTATGAATGTCAAATATTAAAATTTTAAACTAAATCGCATCAAGTCAAACACTAAAATTACAATATCCTTTCCGATTTCTTAAATTTCAATACTTTCCTTATATGTCTGGAAATTTTCATATTATTCATCTTAAATATTAAAATTGCGATATCCTCCATGTCAAATCTTTAAATTTTTAATATTCTTTATCATGTTAAATATCAATTCCTCTAAATATTCTACATCTCATATGGTAAACTTTTAAATTTCCATATTTTGCACCGATGACAAATTTGGGAAGTTTAACATTGTCCATGTCGGATAACGAAATTTCAGTATCCTGTATGTCCAGTCTTTAAATTTTTCAATATTCTGTATGTCAAATATTCACCTGCTAAAATTTCCATACTTTGCGTAATGTCAGATGTCAAAATTTGAATATTCTGCGTGTCAAATACTGTTGTCAAATTTGAAGATTTTAATATTTTGCATGTCGAATACTGAAATTTTTATATCCCCTATATCAAAACTTTAAGTTTTCAATGTTCTTTATCATTTTTTAAAAATATCCAATTTCAAGATTCTGCATATCAAATATTCAACTCTTTAAATTTCCATTTATTATCATGTCAAAAATCTAAATTTTAATTTGCTGAATGTTAAATACTAAACTTGCAACACCCTTTACGTCAAATCTTTCAATTTCCATATTCACCATAACAAAAGATATGAAAATGTTAATATCCTGCATGTTAACTACTGAAATTTTAATATCCTCTATGTCAAATCTTTAATTGTTAATCTGCATTTTAAAATTTTTCTAATCGACCACTCCAAAAAATACCATAACATACCATAATACTCTTTGTTTGTCACCCCAAAATTTTGTATCAGCATTGTTTTCAGTTTCTCTTGGGGCCATTTTAACTCCCAAGAGAAACTGAAGACAAAGTTTATGCAAAATTTTGGGGTGACAAAGAAAGAGCATTATGGTATGTTAAATGGTATGTTATGGTATTTCTGCTGTGTCAATAGCGTTTGAATTTCGATATCTTGTATTTTCCTAAAATATGGAAATACAAATATTCTGTATGTCCAATACTGAAATGTCAGTATCACTGACAAATTTTAAAACTTTGCGCTGTCAAATATTGAAGTCTGAATTTCAGAAGTACAATGTTTTATCAACTGAATAATTGACTAGGCATTTTATTACTATATAGTTTCGTACTATACGATGGTGTAGATTACAACGGTACACTGATTGTAATTGAAATTTTAAAATGCGGTTACTACGGATACAATGCTGTTTCTATGGATCTTATTGTGTGACAACAGAAACAGAAATTTACTTGCTTGTCTACACAAGATACAAGCTCGTTGCGCTTGATAAGAGTGGCTAGAAGGGGCTTACGGATTATAAAATATTTCTCCCAAACAACTAAATTAAGCCGTTTGGAAGAGGGGTTGTAGGCCATATCGAATTTTTAATATTCTGCATGTCAAATATTGAGCTCCTTAACTTTGCATATGCTACACATCGTCAAATTTTGCAACTTCAATATTTTCCATGTCGGATACTTAACATTTTAATATCTTTACGGCGAATTTTTAATTCACATAGTCTGTAAGATCGGGATTTTAATATCACTACAGTGTACATGTCAATTATTGATTTTTAAATATTTTCTATGTCAAATTTTTACATTTTAAAATTCTGCGACATTTTAAGTATCATGTTTTAATATTTTGCACTTTCTAATATCCTCTATGTCAAATTGTTTAGTCTGAATATTCCGCCAATGTCAAATTTTGAAATTTCAATATTTCGCATGAAAATTATTGATTTCTATATTCTGCATGACAAATATCAAAATACCATTATTCTACATTCCAAATATGAAACCTTTAATCAACAATAATCGTCGTCATGGTAAATATCGAAATTTCAATATTCTGCATGTGAAATACTGAATTTCATAATTCGGAGTTATGCAAATACAGCCAATTTTCGTTATAGCGGACACTGTAGGGACCTCGATTTAGTGTGCTCACTTGCGAGAGTCCGTAAAAGCAGGAGTTTATTTCAGCCAAATGTCTGTAATTTATTTTTTCCTGGGATTTAGCTGGTGTCCGTTATAGCGAGGTGTCCGCAAGGCGAGAGTTGACTGTAAATTAAATATTTTGCTTGTTAAATGTTGATCTGTTATGTTAATATTCTGCATAGCAAATATTGAAATTTAAATACTTTGCAAGTGGAAATCTTTGAATTTTTACATTGTGCAACATATCCAATATGAAGGCTTTAAATTTCAATGTTATGTCAATTATCAAAACTGTACTATTCTTGAAAACAAATACTGCTAATAACAATTTTAACGCTGGAACTTCCACAAACTCTTTATGTTTTATATTTAGTAGATAACTAAATGCCTTTATAGGAATCGTATACAGCTGTTTCGAGAAAGGTTGTCGGACAAAATGTGCACGCGACAATTCCGAAAGGTAATATGGGATATGATCGATACTCTGTTCCTGATGACTGTAGCTATCGAATCTAATTTTGATGCTTTCCTTTAGCACTCGCAAACACATTTTCATGGCCTTTCGTACCAATTCTTTCAAATTTCTTTAGAGACCAGTGAACTCATAACCACCCACAATGCCTTTCAGGATTGTCGCGTGCACTTTTTCCGACAACCTTTCTCGAAATAGCTGTATATGTGATTTACAAAGCGTGTGCGTGTCTTTTCTTACCTTTCCATTGTTTAGGAGGTTCCAGGGAAACCCCTCCCCCACCACCACTAACCTCATTACAAAAACACTATTTTTGCTAGGGGTCCCCTTTTCTTCGCGCCAGTCTAGATGAGCAGGCCCCCGTTAAACTCAAGAACTGGATCCATCCCTGTAAACTTTGCTATATAAAACCATGCAACTCTTAAACTAAATAGTTATACACTTGATAGAAAGGAAGGAATGCTAAGAAACAAGCTTTAAGAAAAAAAAACGTCTTGCCAAGTTTTCTATTTGTAAATTCTTATTTACCAATCTATACTAAGTTTTCATTATTTCCCAGAAAGCATATTTAATAATCACATATCGACTAAAAATAGATTTTTTTGCATTTTAGATTGCGCGCACCTTTAACTATCCTTCTTCCCTTAATTTTATTTTACAATCTGTGTGCGCTTCAAAAATACAATAGAACAGCTGAACAGCAGTTTGAGGTTGCGTTTGAGACTGGGTAGTGTTGCATCGGTGTTACACCATGAAACTGTTCTGCGGATCATGATGATCCAATAGACAATAGAGAGCTTTAGATTCTGAGGCGAGGACAACTACGAGTACTAGATTTTCTCAGCACTAAGTAGTGCTCAAGCATGAACCAGCGTCATTTTGGCGGGAAAACGTGATAGCCGTCGTCATTCTACTACTAGTTTTAGCGAGAATGTCGATGGTAGTGGCGGGAACAAGTTATCACATGAAAGAAGTTTTATCACTTAACCTCCATGAGTATAAATAACCGTGCTAACTTTCTTGGTGAAGAAAAGTAAAATGAAGCTTTCCGGGGAATCTTTTTTTGAGAACAATCGTAAAAAAACTTTAAGTTAAATCTCGTACTCGTTCTCGTCCTCAAATCTAAATTTAACAATTCCAAATTTAACAATTCCCTAGTGCGGTTACACAAAACCGACTTAGACTCATGTGCCAATTAAAAATGGCCTCTTTGCATCAACGATTTCAATCTTTGTTTTCCCCCTTATCAAAAATTACAGTGATTCAAATTATCTATTTAAGAAAAAAACCCTTCCCAATGAAGAAGATTTTGCCATTTGTACATTTGTTATCTACAAGTATGTATACTGATGCGCGCTTTTTAAAAGAAGTTCAAGGCTCAGTTAATGCGCACGAGAGTATCATGGTACAGTCTTCAATGTCATGTGATTTCTTTATGTCGTGGTGGGCGATCCAGATTGGTTTTAACTGTCTCCACAAGCCATTCAATTCCAGTACTTATTCCATCTCTAGAAAAGGACACACCAAAATTGTCCGTTAAAAAAGCTTAATTACTAGTGACTTTTTCCATGGGCAGACTATCCTCGATGTGAGTGGTCATGTATCAATTGAGACTTAGCGCATTGGCAAACTTTCTTGACTGGAGGGTAAAGTTGAAAGAGTATGCTTACAGGCAACTATCATTATTGTTCAAGGGGTTGGGGCTTGGTCCACTTATGCAGATCCAAACATATTCTATTAGAATATTTGAACAAAGCTCCCATTCAGTTGTTTGAGGTGTTCTTGTCTTCCTGTGTTGTGTTGTGCAAGGTATCCTTTTTACATATCACTTTTTGTTCTTTGGTTGAACAGTGAAGGCCCTGCCTCCCCCTCCCGTCCCCCAACGCTAACCAACTGGAACTGACACCAGCCACTGGCATCTGTCTGATCATACTACCTTTAACAGCAAAACAGGCAAACAAGGAGAGGAAAAATACACTTTAGAAGTGTTGTCTACAAATGGTTAATGTTGAGCCTTCAATCCCCGAGATCAGACTCCTCATTAGAAAAACCAACTCTATTCCCCATCAACAGCCTGGGGAGGGGGGGGGGGGAGCGTTGCTTGACGACACTTAAAATGGCTGTGTAGCAGGCTAATATCAACATAGAGATGATATCAGCACCAACAGAACAGTGCATTAGAAGAGATCTATTAGTTACTATATCTAGGCTTGCAAGTTTTGAACTCACCCGTTTAGAGCAGAAGTTGGCTGAATATAATAATCCCGATGCCCAAAGCTTGGAGAATTGTCATTAAATATATTTTTTATTGCCTCCACACCAAGGGAATCCTTTAAAGTGAATAATAATAACATTAACTTCAAAACTTGGCTTTAAATCATTCACTTAATGAGACTGGAGATAGAACAAACCTTCCTGAAAGACTACATGAAGGCTTGCATGTGACATATTTGCAATTTTTTATATTAGTTTACGTGTGATAAAAAAATTTTAAAAAACAATCGTGCCTTTAATTTAGCTCCAGTATTTGTGACTAATTATGCAATTCAATAACATGCACATGTACTACCTGAATATCTTGTTTGTTGGCAAGAATCAGCAATGGAATGCCTTCCAGATGAGAATCATGAACAACACTGTCTGTGAACACAGAAAAGAATATCGTCACTGTAGAATTCCACCATACATCCCTTTACTGATTTAAGACTGATCTCAAAGGGACAATCATTAAGGAAACAAGCAAAATTGAATGCTACTTAAGGTACAATAAAATGGGCAACAACAAAAGTGCAACTTGCTTTGCACCACTGCTGAAAATTAAATACTTTATTTGTTGCAAGACAGTTTTGAATACATCAGTGGTAAAATGTTCAACATTGCTATTCTACATGTTTTGCAGTAATGTTGCAAAACAAGTTGCACGTTTTTTGTTGGCCGTTTTACTGCTTAACTAGTTTTTCTAGAGGTCTAGCCTTGGTTGTTCAAACATCGGGTAGTGCTATACATCGGATAAATATCTAACCAGTGGATAGTACAATTAGTTTCCCTAATACTTATTTGCTGGATAGTGATTTATCTGGTGGATAATGCTATCCAACGTTTGAACAACTGGGGCCAGATGTGTAATCTGGGCTGTTACTCACTGAAAGCCTGATGAGACTCTTCCATTCGCCTTTGATCAGAAGAGTCAATGACATAAATAACACCATGACACTCTTCATAATACTGAAAAAAAAAAAACGTTAATGCAGCAATAAAGATCCTCAAAGGACAACAACTTTTGTACTGTATTTAAAAGGGCTGTATCACAGCTGGCTAGTTCATTTTGTTTATAATGTCAATCAAAATCTTTTTATTCCCTATGGAAATTGAGAAATACCTCTGATCTGGCCCCAGTTGTTCAAAAGGTGGATAGCACAATCCATGGGATAAATAATATTAGTATTCACCAAATCAGTGGATAGGAATTTTCACGCGTTCAGATTGGCTCCCGTATCCAACTGATTTGGTAACAATACTAAAATGACTATCCCTGTCAGGGTTGGTTCTTAGTGCTACAATACCTTGACGCTTCATGTCTCGGTATATTACGACCACTATTCACCTAGTCCCCTTCCAGGGATAGTTGTATACTATCCAAAGCATAACGCAATTGGTTTTCATAATACTTGTCTTATCCAATGGATAGCCATTTAAGTCCGATGGATAGTGATATCCAAATTTTGTGACACAGCTCCTTTAAGTACATCTTTGCTACACTATTTCTTCAGTAGAGAGTTAAATTTGCAGATGGGTAGGTATGACTTAATGCACTCCATAACCCTAACACCTTCAGTCACACTCACGCCTGCACCTGCATTTGCAAATTAAACCCAGTAATGTGCAACTTTTACAATGTACTACCATGTCTGCTGAATGGAACCTGTACCTCTGGTCCTTAAGCATTGTGCTTACAGGGGTGCTATGCAGTCACCTCCCTCTAGGACTGACACCTTTGTAACAGGTACTATTAGAGTGATGTCTGCCTTATGTCAAATAAAGGGAGTAAAGAAAGCCAGCTGGGCAAACTCTAGGTGTCTGTTTTACCGAGATGTCTGTCTTATAGAGGAGTTAAGAAAGAGCTGACTGTAAATGATTCTACTTTTAAATATAATCTTTTTAAAGCCATTAAATATAGCATTGTGATTGTGTTAAGAGCCATACCTTATCCCACAAGGATCGAAGCTCTTGCTGACCACCCAAATCCCAAAATATCAACTTCACATGGCTCATACTAATCTTTCCAACTGCAGAAAAAAAAATCAATGATTTTTTTTTCTAAAAAAGGAACAGCATACATGTTCAGAAAAGTACATCTAGGTTATCTAGTTAGGTTTTTTCTATCTTTGCAGCAGGTTATTCAACTCAAAACAATTTTTCTTCAGATAATATATGCAAGCAAATCATTCAAGGCATCTTATACTCACATTTCTTTCACATTATGAAAGAATTGAGTGTTTTTTTAATTTACAGTACTTAAATAATAATTATAAATTGCTGGGCTTATTTTAAATTGATTTTTCTTTTACATGTACTTTAAGAATCTGTCATGTAGGATTAACATCAAAATTACTCAATAGATGCGTTTTTACTTTTTTTATGTTTTAATCAAATGAATCTACAGCTGTAGAGTATGTGTGTGTCATTTTTGCCAGGACTACGTACAAGAAAAGTCAATAGCCAACAATGAACTTTAAAGCAGCTGTCCAAAATATTGTAGACAGATGGTACAGTTGAACCTCTCCAAGTTTCCACAATGATCTTGGGTTTGCTCCAGCAGATGTTTTTCCACTTGTTTTAACACCTTTACAGTGGCCACTTCCCTAAAACTATAGCCTGTGAACACAGACATAAATTATTTCAGGTAGTCACTTCTCTCCAAAATAACTGCGCAAACCCGAGCCGCCAAACAATTTCTGTGACATAAACCTTTTGTTTTGTTGTCAACCAATCGGAATACAGGATAAAAGGAAAGCTTGAGTGTCTCCTTGTGACCTTGTAAGCTGGCATGTCCAGGATTTTGAAAAGATTTTTCAATTAACCTTTGGATCCTGAATTTCAAGACTATATAACAAGATTTCCTGTGATGCTGAATGCTGCTTTCTTTGTTGAACAATGGTTCTAAAGCAATCAATAAGATTTATGCCTTTGGTTTTGCCAAATACAATAGTACATGTACCTGACACAAACAAAATAACAGAAAATGATTGATATGGCACAGGGAAAATAATGTGACATCATGGTTAGACTCGCATTTATCCAGCTTAACGAATAACCAAAGCTGACTAAAAGTGGAGGATCCATAGTACAGGCACATCCTTGACTGAGTCAAGGAAATCTTCATCATAAACATCGGCCAGACCCAGCACGAAAAAATATTATAGTCGCAGTAAACTGATCATGATCAAAATACCATTTCAGCTCACAGGAAGTCAATAACAATACATGTAATCACATGTTTTACTGTAGCTTTCAAAGATGAACGATACATGAATAATCTATTTAGCAGCACACGACAAAATTCCAAAGCACACTTTCCTGCGGGGAACAAAAAAGAACAAAAGGCATGAGGCATCTACTGTCATTAGAATATTTATCATTTCAAATGTGATCAGCATGGTGTGATACATCATTGACTCTGTGAGCAAATGTCCCTCAGTCTAATCTCTTCTTCAAGATGAATTGGTACCTATTTCATCAATCAGTTCCACAATCCTGGCAAATTAACTTTTGTAAAGGCACCAACCAGTTGTTTCAACTTGTAAACACATCAACTGTGCACGAATCTTGTGAGAATCCTTGCAAATTAGCTCTTGGTATTTAAGAGCTAAACTGTGATTGGCTAATAATGTCTTATGTCACAGAAATCGTTTGGCAGCTTGGGTTCTCGGACAATACTTTTGTGGTGGAGAGTAGTGATGACCGGAAACATGTCTGTGTTCGCAGGCTACTACAACTACCACTGACATCTACGTCTGTCCCTAAGGTGGCCATTGTGGGAACATTCAGCTGTACACCAGGCATGTAGTTAGAGTAAATTCTCAGCTGTGAAATAACTAGAAATAGTATTCAACTTACTGTTTAGTCCAATTGTTGTTTTTATTTTCTCAAATGGCAGGCCACTGTAGTTGTTTCCATACCTTCGTTTTATCTGTTCCAGAAGAGTCTGAAATAAATAAATAATAAAACAAATGTGCATGTAATAATAAAGACTTCAAATCGCCATTCACCCTTAGTTCAGTTTTTTACTTTTTTCTACTCAATAATAATACATAACTGTGAACTTGAAAATTAAATTAAACCATTAGGATACCACTTCCATCCAGAAAACAAATAATGGCAAATCTGGTTAAAAGTTGCCAGAGGGTTAGCAAAAATCCAGCTAAGGTCTCAAGAGGTTCTACATGTACTTATGAAGTGGCAAAATTGATGAAAATAGTGAATCCTTCTCATGTGAATTTTCATCAAACCTTTGGTGAATTTTAACCCAAATTTGCTATTTTCATTTTTGTATACATTTCTGGACATATCTCAAGAATACTGTAACATTAAAACACAACAGCTACAGCTGTACACGGAACTGTAAAGCAATAATAATTTTTAATCAACAGAGGCTACAAGGTACATGTATGGGGTACACAAAAACCCATTCTACTTGTAAGACTAGAAATTTATTAATATTTTTAGGGACCACCACCTGTTGAACTTAGCTAATCCAAATGATGGACTTTTGGATCATGTAGACATGCTGATCCATGCCCTTACTGAAAGATATGGAATAACCTGCGATCAGGCTTCTTTTGAACAATTTTTAGGAAAAGAGGGGGGGAGGGAAGAACACTTCATACATTAATTTTTTTCTCAAGCCATCAGCTGTCCCTGCTTTAAAATAAACAAGAAGCCGCTTACAGTGGCATTCAGTCTTGCCTGCTTGAAGGTTAGATCGAAAAATGAGGAGGCAATTAATTCTACACGAAACGAAACAGATTTACTCGCTAAATGTTTTTTACTTCCTACTTTAGCGACGTCAATACTTTTTACTTGTTTCTGAATTGATTTAGTACTGGTGTTAGCGATGACCGGAAATACGTCTGCGGTTGCAGGCTATACACCTGTATAAATACACGAAAATTCAAGGGCCTCGATTCCAGAGAAATTACATCATTGCCAGAGATAAAAAAAGTGATTTAATTGGCACGTCATATCAATCATTGCCGAAAATAAATCGCATGCTCATCACAAGACTCATTTGCATACAGTGAAAGTTTATAACACCTGACCATCCCAATTTTGCTTATTAAGATTCTTATTTTTTTTCAACCACTCAGTAGTGTTCACTTGCTCCAAAGTAATCAACGCTTTCAGGCGATAGAATTCGTGGACTGACACATTTCGGAAAAGCTCTAAATTTAATCTTTCCTAAGCTTACTTCGCAAAACATGCGTGGCTTCGATCATGCAATGATTCTTAGTCCCAGTATCCAAGGTGTCCGCAAGGAATGCCTGGCACAATGACCCCCGTTTTGGGACACAAAAACAACAAAACAGTCAAGGGGTACTTCCAGAAAAATTGGGAGGGGGTGTGCGGCACGCTTCCTGAAACCCTTACCCTATTTCAGACCAAAATCTGTGACTTTCCCTACCCTATTTTAGACCTGATCAAAAATTTGATACCCCATTTCAGACCTGAAGCCCTGGAGCCCAGCGGGTGACAAGTACACAAATGAATGAAGAAGTAGCTAATTCTTCTAAAAAACATACCCAATTCAAGACTAGAGTGCACAAACCATACCCTATTTCAGACCAAAACGGCTAAAAAACCATACCCTTTAGTGCGGCACATACCTACATAGCCTATAAAAGGAACTACTCCCCCCCCCCCCCCCCCCTCCACGACGAAAAAATGCATGGCAGATTATGAGTCTCGCTGTTTACGCAAGCGAGACTAATTATTAACATGAGCTGGTTGATCTGTCATCCTGGTACTAAAAAACAAGTCATGTGCTCTTTGTACTGAGAAAATAAAAACAACAGCTATTTTCAGTTACCATTTCTTTGAAAAACAAGCACAAGCTTAATTCTTTGGTGGAGTAATCACAGGAAAAAATGACGGATTCCCATTTTTGGAGATTTTAGGGTATTTAAAGAATACCCATAAAAATCCCAAATTTGGAAGAGTGAGACAAGTCCCAATCTGGGAACTTAGTTGGGAATTCCCTAGTTGGGACTTGCCTCACTTTGCCAAATTTGGGATTTTTATGGGTATTCTTTAAATACCCTAAAATATCCAAAAATGGGAATCCGCTATTTTTTCCTGTGAATAGAGCTACATATAGAGCTTCAAGTCACCGGTATCGCAGAGGTCAGGGTACATGTAGGCTTGCCTCAAGTCAAGCTCAAATTCTTTCACGAGTGCAAAGCGCAAGCGATACATTTTCTATATTTTTTGCGGCAAAAGAGAGCTAGAGATTGTTAGCTCCACTTGTTTCCCATGCAAAAAATCACATCAAGTGACATCATTTTGGTGTGAACTGTTTGCATCGCTGTCGCTTGTGTTGTTGTGTGCATGTGTCGTCGCGAGCTGTCAAAGTATGTCAAAACCAACAAATAATGGAAAAAATTTCAATTAGAGCATGGAAAATTTATGATAATAGAAAGTAAATAGACGAATATTCAATACAAAAATCAGGAAATGAACAAAAGTGCCATCTTGTGATATTTGTGAGTTCAGTCTCCAAACGTTTTGGGCTTGTTGCAAGGTTTGCACAGCCCACGAAAGAAAACATTAAAAAATAAAAAACTTTGCACTGCATGTGCTCAAACAAGTCAGTAATGTTTTTTTGCTCCATGGCTGACAGGAAAATCCAGCCTTGGTAAAGTACTCAAATGACGGAAGATAAAATGCTTTGTACAGCTTTTTATTTGAATACAGGTGATAAAACAAAATTGCAATACAGCCTGCAAAAAATACACAGTTAATTGAATTTGGATCAAAACATTTCAAGTCACATTTCATGTGGCGTGATCGGGTTTGATTGACAGCACGTCAGTAAAAACCTTCGTGATTGGATAAAAACTACAAGAGGAAAATTCTTCTTGTAAAATTTGGTGCACTGCAGGGGATAAGAGTCCTCCGCATAAGTTGCATCTTTCAATGGAATGATCTTCCTTTTATTTATTTCTTCAATCCACCGTTCAAATGTATGAAATCGGGGAGCAAGGGTGGCACAGTGGTGAGAGCACTCATCTACCACGAATGTGGCCCGGGGTTCACCCGGCATCAACGCCATATGTGGGTCAAGTTTTGTTGTTGATTCTCTAGTTTGCTCTGAGAGGATTTTCCCTCCAGTTTTCCCTCACCCCAAAAACTAACATTTCCAAATTCCAATTCGACCAGGAATCAGGTAGACAAAGAACCACTGAGGGTTCCTCTATTAAAATCATGATTTATTAGTCTCGCTTACGTAAGCAGCGAGACTCATAATCTGCAATGCATTTTTTTTGCCCTGGGGGGCTATATAGGTATGTGCCACAAAGGGTATGGTTTCTTAGCCGTTTTGGTCTGTCAGAGTTTGGGTATCAGTTTCGACCATTTTGGTCTGAAACAGGGTATGGTTTGAGTACTCTGGTATGGTTTGTGCACTCTGGATATGTTTATTAGAAGAATTAGCTACTTCTTCATCATTTGGCGATGAGAACATCTCCCTTATAATGTTTATGCCAACTACCGTGTACATGCCGTAACAGCTTGTCATGCACTCCGGTAATGCACCGGGCTCCTGCAATAGCTCGGGTATCAAATTTTTTATCAGATCTGAAATAAGGTAGGGAAAATCACAGAGTTTGGTCTGAAATAGGAGAAGGGTTTCAAGAAGGGTGCTGCACACACCCACCCAATTTTTCTGGAAGTACCCCCCCCCCCCGGGCACTTTTGTCGTTTTTGGGTCAGGAATTGGGGGTCATTGTGCCAGGCGTTCTTTGCAGACCCCATGGAGACTGTGACTAAGAATCATTGCGTGAAGGAAGCCATGCATGTTATGAGAAGAAAGCTTAAGAAAGATTAAATTTAGAGCTTTCGGAAACGTGTCGGTCCACAAATTCTATCAATTGAAAGCATTGATTACTTTGGAGCAAAAGAACACCACTGAGTGGTTGAAAAAAAAATAAGAATCCGAATTAGCAAAACTGTGATGGCCAGGTGTGGTAAACTTTCACTGTATGCAAATGAGTCTTAGGATGAGCATGCGATTTATTTTCAGCGATGATTGAAAAGACGTGCCTTGTAAATCACTTTTTCAATATCTGGCAATGATGTAATTTCTCTGGAATCGAGGCCCTTGAATTTTCGTGTATTTATACACGCTTATAGCCTGCAACCGCAGATGTATTTCCGGTCATTGCTAACATGCGTACTAAGTATCGACATCGATAAAATAGGAAGTAAAAAACATTTAGCAAGTAAATCTGTTTCGTTTTGTGTAGAATTAATCACCTCCTCATTTCTTGATCTAATCTTCAAGCAAACAAGACTGAATGCCACTGTAAGAGGCTTCTTGCTTAAATTCATATGTTCATCATTTCATCTTCAATATTATTATCGGCCACAAAAGGAAAAAAGGAAAACATAAGCCAGGGAAATTTGGCCATTAAATCAGTTATGTTTCTCACGAGGGGTCAAACCTAATCTTCAGCCGATCAGAACAAAATGGTGATAGACGTATTGTCTGGACTAATCAGGCTTCCACACTTCCATATTCTGATATTTTTACATATAATCTGCTAAAGAAATGCATCAATTCCTCCTTTCCTTGAAAGACATATTAGATATATAGGGAGGGTACGATCGTGGTCTAGACATGGAATGGTCACATGTACATGTACCAATACTAAATTTCTGAAAAGGCTTACCAGCCGATCGAGAAAAGTGATACAATAAAGTTAAGTAATTTCCTAAAAAATTGGCTGACTGGATCGCACCACACAGGTGCTTGTGTATTAAAATACACAAGCATCGGATCTAGTAAAAGGTATAGGTAGTACTTACGTACGTTATTGTTAAGCCAAAAATAAAACTGGCTAAACTTACCGATTTCCCTGCATTGTCCAAGCCAAGAATAAGAATGCAGTATTCGTCTTTCTGAAAAAGGTATTTCCATAGCCCGGAAAACAACGCAAACATTCTTAATTCCACGAGATACGTAGACTCGGGCGAATAAATCGACTGTTCCTTTGTCCAAAGATCAACCCCACAGTTGTTCCCACATCATTTCAAAATTTCACTTTGATAATCTTGTTTATATCGTGCCTGAGAAAACCTAAGAAAGAAAAGTCTTCAGACTTTTCTCACAGAAGTATGCTGAGCACTGTCAAGAGGCGAAGTAAACGCCAACACGGGTCGCATGGACGCCATGTTAGATTTGCTGAAGAGAAGAGACTGGAGAAGACTATTACTGGGTACGTTACGTGCCCCTATACATAACAAGCCATCCTTTTCGCTAAGAACTCCACTGGTCAAAGTTTCTGGGATTTACACAAAACACTTTTGTCTAGCCTTTTGTCTAACTCTTTTTTCTCGGATCAGGGGAGTAGGTGGCCTCCCCCGCAGACATTCTTACTTTAGTGGTTCGTTACGCAATCATTCCTCTCCCCACGTTCCAGACTTTCTTAGTGGTTCGTCACGCAATCATTCCTCTCCCCACGTTCGTGCGGAGAGGAATGATTGCGTGACGAACCACTAAGAATGTCTGGAACGTGGGGAGAGGAATGATTGCGTAACGAACCACTAAGAATGTCTGCGGGGGAGGCTAGGGAGTAGGGGACGTCGCGTCTAAATACTCAGTGTCTACTGTGATCACAGTAGTGAAGGAGCATCTACTCATTTACACTTCATTTACCGTATGTAAGCGACTTTAAAGTGATTCCATTGGAAAGAGGAACTGCTATCCAAAACACGGGGTCGCCATGGTCGGGAGTGTTTGGACATTTTGAAAGTTTGTATAGGACAGTCAGCAGGAGGGAACAGCTAGGTCCTCCAAACCACAAAATTTACTGTGCATGTTATCCACACTGTCAACAATAATGAATATGTTATGTAATCAGAATTGCCTCAGTTCAAATGGCTTCCTGGACATGGTAGACTTGAGGTAGGCAGAGCTATTCTATGGTGACTATAGTGGGAGTAGCTAAATCTATACTGTGTGGGAACAGCTATATGGCTCTCAGCCTCTATATCTGTGCCTTGTTTTGTAACAACGTTTCACACAGTAAGACTACCGATGACATCATGATAGGGCACAGAGGATTTGCAATGGTTGTCCTGATGTTCTTGCTCAACCAAGATTGAATCAAACCTTCAATGTATTATGTGAACTTGACCAACCACAGAATCATGTAATCTGGCTGTCTGGGTAGAAGCAAGCAGCCTGATTACCATGACTCCAGTCTCCTCCAGGGAAATGTGACATTTGTACTTCATGAAGTGTAGTTAATTTGGATATAATTATCATTAATTTTGCAGTTCAACCCTGGTGAGTATACTAGACAATCATACCTGCAAAGTGTCATGCTGAAGGCATGATTGCCTGCGGATTGAAAACTTTCATCTCACACCTACTTATGACTGTGTTCCAATTTCTCATGCCTGGTAGAAAAGTTTGAGCCACTACAGCATCAACTGACATATTTTGAAAGACATGTTAATTATTTAAAGAAACTGCAACCAATGAGAGAAAAGAAAAGTCCATGTAAATGATAGACTTTCTCCGAATTCTCTTATTTTAGTAGGGAAAGTTAATGGAGATGAGGTCGTATTCCTTTGTGTTCCCGTGTTTGTGTTAGTCGTGTTTATCGCACTCATATGAAAAATCCAGGCACTCTCAGGATAAAAATGTCATACCTATAAGTGAAAAAAAAAGTTGGCAGTTACATACAAAGGGAAGAAAATTTCATTGATGTGGAGATGCTACCTGCCTTTTGTTGCTTTTTAGGAAAACAAAAGAATTTTGTGTCAGGACTGAATTATGACAAAGTTGTCAAAAATAAAGGAGGAGTTCTACTGGAGAATTTAAAAAATGTCAAAAGAGAGAGGACAGAGATGGTAGCTCAAACTTTTGTGGTGTTCTGTGCTGTTCTGTACCAAAGAGGATGGTGGATGTCATATAAATACCAGGTGGGTGCAGTACAAGAAGGAATAAGTGTATAAAAAACAAATAAACAAACCAATGAAAAACTTCCCTAGAGGTATTTGTAAACAAACAAAATCATGGTCAGTTGTTTATACTCGTTAAATTTCAAGCTTTAACTTCCAACAATGAAAGTAGAAGCCACTACTAGTAATTTTCGCTTGGGAATCCGTTTTGTTTGTACTCAAAGCAGGCCTGAAAAAAATTGCCATTTTTACTTTTCATCAATTTGTGGGAAATTTAGACATTCATTTTTAAAGCTACTCATAGGACTCGAAGTTCCTATAACTATCTTGCGTTGTGTTGATTTTAAACCATTTTTATGAGTGTTTTTTGAGAAATCTCCTTTTGAAATTTTTGGTTGCTCCAAAGAAACAAATCTCGAACAACGCGTTTCTCGTAAAACGAACAGGCATTTACCATGACCGTAGGACCTAAACTTTGACTTCGAATTGTTCTTGGAGTTTTCAGTCTAAAAATGAAAGAAATCAGTTCTCCTGATGTCCAATATTGTAAACAATCTTCTCGAGGCTCCGCCGCGAAAAAAAAAACAATTGAAAGCACTCGCCCGCTAATCAAGCGAGCTACGCAGGCTATTGCGCTTAGGGTGAATAGTCTAGCTTACAGTGCAACGAACCTTACATGTTAGAATACCTCTAAAATGCTCGTCAGAAATTCTAAAAAGAAACAACAAACCTTGCGCGCGCGCAAACCTTATGACGTCACAAACGCCTCAGTGGATTCCGAATTGATTTAGGGCGAAATTTTTCCTGTCATGGATAAAGTTTATCGGTCAGAAGTAGGAAAAATCTCCTAACGATTCATTTTAAATGGCTTCCAGTCCAAGAGTAAATGACCGATTTGAAGTTGATAAACAACTTGGCTGTTTCCCTCGAAGTGAAAAGAAAATGAAAACCGTTTCTGCAATGTCACCAAGATCTACAAAAGTTGCCTTCGATGAGAAAGAGAAAGAGCTAATGGAGGTCAGAACCTACTGGCAGGAGGAATATAAAACTAAGGTGAGTGAGATTGCAAGTCTTGAAGCAGCTTTAAAGGATGCCGTAAGATCGAGAAACATTGAAGTCGAGGAATTGAGATTGTCTTACGAAAATGTGCTAGATGCCCGCAACGGCGAGATTTCAGAACTAAGAAGAACTTTGGAAGAGCTGACGAGAACTAAAGACGAGATCCTTGCTTCTGCTGAAAAATCCACCGAGAGTAAACTCCGAGCAAAAGACGCGGAAGTAACGAGGCTAAGAATCTGGCTTGAAGAAGCTAAAAAGTCTAATGCGCAGGGTAGAGAGGTTTTAAATTCATACCAGAGGAGGGTGGCAGACAATGAAATGGAGATTGAAGCTGTAAAAAAGTCGAGCGAAGAAAGCATTAAACTTCTGGAGCAGCAGATAGAGAAGCTACAAGCACTGTTATCAGCGGTCATAGACGAAAAAGACAATGACATTGAAAATACGAAGGTTGCTTTTGATAGTGTGGTTGAAGAAAAGGAGAGGCAGATCGCGATGTTAAAAGAATCGTCAATTAACGAACTAAAGGCTAAAGAAGAAGAAAATAAACGCCACGAGAAAGAACTTTTACGCATGGAAGAGGAGTTAGCTGAAAAACAATCGGCAAACGAGCAGATGCACGTAACCGTGCAAAATTTACAGAATATCATGAAAGCTAACGAAGAAGAAAGAAATAAATTAGCCGAGGTTTTGCGCGTGGCGTCAGAAACGAGAAGGCAAGAAATGATGGAACTACAAGAACAACAACAAAAGTTATTAGATCACAAAGAAAGCGAATTGATGTCGTTGGAAAAGTTGACAAAAGAGCAAACCAAACGTCACGAGATGATGCTAAGGGAGAAAGATAAGCAAATCAAAGAATTGTCAGCTAAAGTAGCGTGGGTGGAGGCTCAGTTAACAAGCGAATGGTTGGAAAAAGGAAACAAAGAAGATCTCAGCACAAAGTTGACCTCTTTATTGAAAAAGATGAGTGATATGAAGGCAGAAAAAGGAATACTGGAAAAGGACATCACAGGGTTAGTGAAAGACATTCGTGCAAAGGAAAGCCAACTCAATGACATGCAGAAGAAGTTTGAAAGCGACGCGCAAAAGAAACAAGTGTTGCAACAAGACTTTGATTCTTTGACTCGTGATCTTGACAGCTGGAAATCGTCAATGAAATTAATTGAAGGAGAGAGGAACTCCCTTGAAAAGGAAGAAAAACGTCTTAAGGAAGATTTAGAGAGGAAAAGCCACACGTTGTATGAGTTTGAGTGTAAAGTTGAGTCACTGGAATCAATTAGACAAAATCTGGAAACCCTGATTCGCCAACTGCGAGAAGAAAATTCTGACGCTCTTCAAACTCAAAAGAACTTGGAACTGGCTTTACGGGAGAAAGATAAAGAGCAGAACTTGTTAAAGGAAAAACTGAACATCACTGAAAAGAAATTTGCTCTGGAAATTGAGCACAGAATTATTAAAGAGGAATCCACTGCAGCGACGATAACCAATTTGAGAAGCAACTATGAGGAGTCGCAAAACGAAAATAAACAACTTAAGATAAGTTTAGATGAGCGAGAAAACGACGTGGCAAGTTTAAGTAGGTTATTAGAAAATGCAAAGCAACAAGAACATAAGCTTCATGCGGAATTAGAACACCTTTCCGAGGAGCTAGAAGTTCTGAACGAAAAATACTTGGGAGGAAAAAATGAAAAAGATGTCTTGGAGAGGTCGTTGGCAAGTGCGGTAACCTTGAAGCAACAAGAACTCGAGGAGCTGCAACAAAAACTCGACAAAACCCTTAATGATCATAAACTTGAAATGGAAAAGCGCGAGCAATGTTGGAGAGAAGCAATGACAACAAAGGATGAACTTGTGAAAGATGCGAAAAGATCCTTCGATGAAAGAATTATGTGGAAAGATGAAGAAATACTAAAACTTGAGCGTTTACTTGAAACAGCAACAAGTGAGTTCCGGTCAGTCAAAGAATCTTTGGAGACAAGTTTAACCTTGAGAAAGGAAGAGATTTGTTTTCTGACAAAAGCATTGAATGACAAGGAAGAAAGAATTGCGGAAGTATTAGATACAAATAAAGACATAAAGCAGAAACAGGGTGAATTGGAGGAACTTTTTGAAGAATGCAAGACAAAATTGATTGAAGAGACACATGCGAGACAAATACAAAATTCAGAAATTGTCCTTGCAAGAGATACAATTTTGAAACTGGAAAGCAACTTGCGCGAGAAGGAGGAAGTGTTAAAAGCTACCCAAAAAGAAGTTGAAGATCTCCAGACACAATTAAAGGAACAGGAAGAGCACTGCGTTACCGAAATAAAAAACATCCTTAACTCAGCTGAAGAAGGATTCAAGGAAAGAGAAAATGTAGCAGAGAAATTAAAGGCCGTTATCCAGAACAGTGCGGTTAAATATCACCAGAGTCTCAAAAGGAAAGAAAATAAAATCACCACTTTGAAGAAAGAATTGCGAAACTCAAACCAAGATGTAGAAGACATGAGAGTGAACATGGCAAGCCTCGTTCAACAAGCTGACGAAAATGAGGCCAAGCTGAAAAGGGACTTGAAAATAATGAAGGATGAAAGTGATCTACTTGATAAAGGGCTTTCAGAGCTAAAAGGACGTTTAGAGAAGAAAGACAAGGAGTTGGGAATGATGGAAGCAAACATGATAAATGCTGTGTCAGACTTTGAAAAGAAACAAAAGTTAAGAGACCATGAAAAAAAGGCAGTTATGGAAGAGCTGAGTAATGAACGACGTAAAGTACAGGAATTAGAAAATAGCTCATCGTGGCTTAAGGGTGAACTGGAAAGGAAAGAACAACAGATGCAGGGAATAACAGGGAAGTACGAAACAACTGAGGTGGAGTTAAAAGAAACATTAAGCACTCTTTCTAGTCTTCAAGACAATTTTAATCAAGTGAAGGAATTACTGAATTTGGCAGAAAATGAGAAGGTTTGTGCTGACGAGGTGAAACAAAGTCTGCTTCAAGAGTTAGAAAAACAGAAGCGATATTGTGATGGCAAAGAAGGAAAAATAGCTGTTTTGTTGCACAAAGTTAAGATGTTGAAAATATCTTCCTTTGAAACTGCTCAGACAAGTAAAAAACTTGAACAAAACGTTGCTACTTTGCAGGCAAAGTTAAACGAGAAGGCGATACAAGCGACTGAATTGAAAAGTGAACTAGACGGTAAAGAAGAAGAATTTAAACAGCAGTCGTCGCTTCTGGAAGAAATGGAACTCGAAGGAGCTGGGTTGAAAAACAAGGTAACAGATCTGGAGAAAACAGTAACCTCGCAAAAATCAGAAATAGATGAAGCTATGGGAAGAGAAGAAGAGCTAAAGGAAGCTGTTAAAGATTTGTTTAGAAGTTTGAATGAGAGCGAGGTGAACGCCAGGGCGCTTGTCTCAAATTTGGAAGATGGCAAGTCCCAAAACGAAAAGCTTCGCTCCGAATACGAAAACTTTAAGATTTCTGCTATGAAAGAAAAAGGTGAAATGCGTGAAAAAGTGGAACATTTACACAGCGAGCTAGATAAACAGGAGGGTCTGCTTCTTGTTTTAAACAAAGAAAAGGAAAATTTAGTGGCTGAGTTAGGTAAGACAAAACAAGCCGAGGAAAACACAATAACATCTATGGAATGTCATATTAAGAGCCTTAAAAGGGAGAATTCAAGCTTGATTGATAAAGTTCAAACACTGGAAGAAGAATCGAAGCAGAGGTTTGCGGAGATCGCAGAAGTGAACTCCGCCCTGTCGTCCGCTGAAGTGTCTAAAGAGTTTTTGATCCAAGAAGTAGAACGTTTGAGGACCTCTGTGTCGGGGAAGGAAGAGAGTTTACGTGAGGTCCGCAAATCACTCGAAGCCGCACAAAAGGAGAATAGTCACTTCAAGTACGAGATAACCAGCTTGAAGGAAAACTTGGCTCGATCCGTAAACGAGAAAGATCATCTACTGGAAAGTTTTGAAGAGATGAAGAGTTCGGCGTCACAAGTGAAACAAAAACTGGAGGAAGTCCTGTCCGAGAAAGAGAACACTATTACCAGCGCAGAAGAAATTATTCGCAGCCTAAAGCAGGACAATGAATCTCTGAAATCACGACTTTTGAAATGTGAGGGAGAAGTAAAGACTGAAAAGAAAAGCGTTGTTGAATTGTTGGGAAAACGACAAGAGATGTCAGCAGAAATTGAATCACTGAATAGGGACAAAGGAATTCTGGAAGCGTCTCTGAAAGACATGGATCTGTATCCAGTAAAACTCAAGGCCACACAAGGTAACAATTTTGGGATATTAAGGATAAAATTAACGAAATCAGGTTGAATAATATTCTGACGAGCAACCGTTAGACCAACAATTTTTTCATTATTTGTCAGTCCAAGCGAGAACTTGGAATGGGATGGAGAGGGAAGCGCCCAGTCTAGGCCTTGGGATATGTGAATTTCACCAAAGTTATTTTTAGAGCACAGTAGAAACCAAAACAAAACAAAAAAAAAGAGATGTAGAGAAGATATTTATATTTAGTTAAGTTTTGGAGACTCAGGTCAAAAGGCTTATATAAGGCAAAAGGGGTTCCCATTTATTTTTGACAGTGGAGGCGTTGTTTTCTAATTGATAAATGTGTTTCAAATAAAGCAAAAAGTTGTTTAAATTGGGGAGATGTTCTTTTGAGCGACAAAGCCAGATATGGTGCTTGGCAAGTAAACAACAAAAATTGATTTGGAGTTTATGTTTAGATCTATCTGGCCTCAGACCCAAAGCGGTATTTATGTGTAAGTAATTATGTTCACCTAAAGGAAGTTGGCAAGACTGCATCCACTCGAAAAGACTATCCCAAAATGTTTTTGTTTTTTCGCGTCTCCAAAATAAGTGTATCAAGTTTTCCGTTTCCTTATTACAGAAAGAACACTTATCATCGTCTCTAAGTCCAACTTTTTTAAAGAAACAGTTAGTTGGTAACCGGCGATGTAACAAATTGAAGTTGAAAGTGATAAGTTTACTGCTCTTTGTGCATTGAAAGGATGATTTTACCCAAGGAAAAAAAAAAGGAAACGAAGGAGTAGGGAGAGAAAAACGAAAAAAGGACCAGATGTATCAACTTCGCTATTTTTAGCCTGTGGCTCTTCTCTCAGTTGATATGTGTGAATTTTTTTGTTTCCGGTTTTTGTTTCTCTTTTTCTCTTTTTTTTTTTTTTTTAGTTTTTCTCTCTTTTGTTACTTTTTTTACTTGTATTTAATCTGTTGTTTGTTAAAATAAAAAAATATCAAAACAAAAAAAAAGTTATTTTTAGACCAATTAAATTCAACAATCGTCATTACAATATTCATTACAATATTCTGCATTGTTTACGTTGACGCAGTCGCGTGTGCCTTGATGACGTTTGAAATTCAATTAAATTTTGCGTCTTAGGGATTATACCTTCGTTTAATTACAGCATGAGTGAAATTCATATATTCCGGCCAACACTCAAAGATTCCCTCTCTGTTCCATAGTTCTCTCTTGGTCAGTCCTAATCGCCTAGAAATTGGAGCAATCACATTGTAAGTGCCAAATTTTAACAAACCGGTCCGCGATCTTGACAGATTACGATGTACTACTGCAATTTCATGACATATGGTCAGGCCAATTTCCTTTGCCTTCTCCTCACTCCTGTTTTAAAAATATATTTTTTATCGATTTCGTCTAACTAGATTCCCTTACCAAGACAAAGAATTCATTGAAAGCAGTAAAAGGACAGTTAAAAGAAGAGCTGGAAGAAAAGAAAACTCTGACGAAAACTATTCTAGATTTGCAATCGATTAACACTGAGGTAAGTACCCTGCGAGCAGAGGTTTCCTTTTTGCATGGCTTTACGATCGAAGCTTATTTGGACAACTTGACAATAATGTCATTTTTTTCCCAGGTCCGCTTACAATTAAGCAGATACTGCCTGCGTGGATCTGTACTGTCAACGTTTTTCTCATTGAAAGGCTTTGAAACTTTTTACATAGAACTAGACTAGCAGATCCTATTCAAGAGGTTACGAAACAAGGCAAGAAACAAGGCGAAAACGTCTCTTAAAAAGTGAATTAACGCTGCATCAAAATTCATCGATCTTATTCCATGTTGTTTAATGTCTCAAATGACTTTGAATTATGTGGAGTTGAATTCTAAAGAACTGTATCTAAGTTAAAAAAAGAATTAGAATTTCAATCATCCTGTGTTCTCGTCCTCCGGCCGAAAATGTGAAATTGGGTAGTTTTACATCGTGGTAGTGCAATGCGTGAGACACCTGCAAAGGTTTGTTTTGCTCGTCTAAACCTATTACTTCTTTGACGTTTTCGTTGCCGTTTTCGTCGTAGCTCCTAAAGACCTTCAGATTCTAAGACTACTGGCGATTGCGAGTACCATATTTTCCCAATATTAAGTACTGTGCGCGCGCGTTTGCGAGCGTTATTTTGGCAGAAAAATGTGGTAGCCGCGGTCATTTTACTCCTGGTAATAGCGAGAATGTGGCATTGTAGGAAACAAGTTCTCAAGTGCTAGAATTCTCATCATTTTGCGATCGGGAAAGGGCTTAATTTCCTAGTTACATAAAAATAACCACGATAACTTTTCTGGTGAAAAAAAAAGTGCAATGAACCTCGTCCCCGCAGTCGTCCTCGTCGTTGAATCCAAAGGTCCGTATTGTTCCAGTGTCGATGGAAGTTGAGTTAATTGTTGGTTCTCTTCCCTCCAGGTAATCTGTGACGTCATTGCGGGGGCCTGGGGAAATAAATTTTAATGCCGTATCCCATAAACCAAAGCTGACGGGAACAGATTGAATTGAATTGAATTGGTGCGCGCGTTGGTTTATGGGATACGGCAATAAATTTCTTTCCCCAGGCCGCTGCAATGACGTCACAGATCACCTGGCTTTTTTAAGAGATTTTTTCCCTAGTGCCGGTTTCCCCCTCACCCCTCTCCTCAAAAATTGACCAACATCCAAATTCCATGTTCGATCTGGAAGTGCGGAAAAATATAAGGCTGCAGGTTTATCAGGCAGTTCTTGGAACCTTTAAGTGTCGCTCTCTCAAAATATCGTTAGTCTTGATGAAATTGATACGTGCATTTACTTGAGCACTTCAAGTAAGGATTACATTTGAAAAGAACAATCGGTCCTTCCTTACGACCACCGCCCTCTTACGGACAGTTTTTGTTGGTCCCAAAGATAGAAAAATTCCTTAACAGTGTAATGCGCGGACACCTCCGTGCTGTGAACTCTCGGCTCTATCGGCATCAAGGTGTTTCGACTGTATATATGAGGTGAATTCGAAACGAAATTTTTTAAGGAAAAAACTATGAATTATCCATTGACATTTAGTTACACATTTCGCTTTTCTTTAGCTGAAGAAAAAACATGATGTGCAGGCAACTGTCAAGCATGCTGAGCTGGAATTAGTAAAGTAAGGAGTATTTATTCATGTGCATATTATCTATTGACTACCTTTAAGTGACGAAGATTTTTACAAATGAATCTAAATGAATAACGAGATATATTCAACAAGAAGCACAAAGGTATCATAAAAAAATACCCACGCGAGGAGGGAATCCAAAATTTAAGGGAAACAACCTTAAATCTTAAACATTTCGTAATCCTTTTAAATGCCAAAAAAATACCCTTTTCCGTTTAATGTGCCTTTAAGTGAAGATAAAAAAAATTACAATCATGTCAGATCTACCGCCGTAGGTTTTATCAATAAATTGATTTGTTGAAAACTAAATCCGTTAGTCGTTGCATTACATTGGTCGCTACTCGGGGACCAAACTTAAACCTGCTTACCTACCTGCGTACCTGCTTGCATAATGAGCTCTGTTTCAGTCAGATTGACATGACTTTCACACTTTGAATGGATAAATTCCTTTGAAGGTATTTAAATTAACTTTAAAAAAGCTGAGGTGACATAGCCTTCCCGCAGACGTCCCGAACAAACCCCACAGGACGTCTGCCGGGGGGCTAGAGGTGACAGGAATTTAACTGACTCAGTCGTCTGTGAATTCACCGACAATTACTGAAGATGAGAGAAAAAGAATCTGATGTTGGCAACGACTAAAATCAACAATTCATTAAAAGAAAGTATGGGAGTACGTTTGAATTGGTTTGACTGTAGGAGTAAATGAGTAAGACTAATCTATAGCCTACAGGGTTATTGGACATTCAAAGTCAAAGAAAATAGAAAAGGATTACGCAATAGCACAATAAATTCTTTCGTCCCAGGCCGCCGTTTTTGAAAAGATATGGCAGATATCGGGCGAAAATTAACCAGAAGAGGTCATTTTAAAAGCACTCGTTGAAGGTTAACAGCAGTATCCCCAGCTTAGTCCCAAGCGTTCTCTCTTGACCCGTTGTCCGCGCGAAGTCTGGGAAAGAGCGGGCGAGAGAACGGCGTTCTCGGCGAGTATCTCTCGGTGACGTCACAGCTCACGGTAGAGTCCAGGATTGACCGCGCCGAGAACGCCTAGGGACTAGGCTGCAGTATCCCATAGAAAAGAGCTGTTCTATCAACAGTAATCTGAAAGCAAAGGAATGGTGAAAACTAACCGTGTACTTTTAATTAATATTTCGTAGGAAACAACTTGAAGAGAAGAACAAAGAATTTTATGATCTAAAAGTAGCAAACACGACACAAGAGATGAACTTGAGAGAAGCACAGTTGAAAATTAAGGAAGTTGAAAGCTCGCTTAAAAATGAGATCGCCTTCCATCAGTCCGTATCTCACAGGTATGAGGTAACTGTTTGGAACGTTATGTACTGTAAAGCTACAATCTTGAACAAAAATATTTAGAAAAAATGGACGTTGTCATGTCTTCTTTCAAGATAAAGCTCTTGAAAGCACTGGCAACTACAAGTACCCTCCCTCCTTCTTCCGCCTCCCCCGGAAAAAGTAATATTGAAGTCCACTGAGCTGGATCATTTCTGGCCCCGAATTAACAACATTGACTAGGGTGGGGCGAGGAGAGGGGCCATAGTGGTACCAAATCCGCGGGACAAGCGTCCTGTGGGTAAAAAAGTGCAAAATTCTCAACATTTTTTGTCCAAGATAGTAGCTAGATTTAATATGGCAACCTTACATACTATATTCTTATTAAAAGACGATTGGCAATATGTTACTGAACCACTTGTCAGTCAGAATGTTACTGTGGCTACGAATCGTGCCCATCCCTTCTGCGCTGTGCCTCTCTCCTAACAGTACTCCAAAAACAGAATAATAAAATAAGGTGGCTGAACACAGTTTGATAGGTTGTCAATCGTTGCCATTTATTGGGGTGTTAATTAACCCTCGTTGAAGCTAGTAAGCTCAAATTTGGCACGGGCAATATATAGTTTTTAAGACATTATATTTGTTAGGTTAAATGGAAGATTGCGATCGTTGCTATGGCAACAAGGGTAATTGAAAACAAGTTTAAAGTTTTGAACTTATTAGGTTTACGCAAAATCCAGTCATTGAATTTCCTTTTGAATTTGAATACAGCGTACAATAACTAACCCTCCTTTTCTTAAAACAACAACAACAACAACTTAAGCAAATTGTAACAAAGCGTTTTTGAGATCTGGCTGGACAGTTCCAAAGATATATGAACGGGGTTGTTGCTTTACTCATTATCAAACAACCCGAGCGGAACTCGAGTTCAAACGTCTTGACTCAGACTTCACGTTGTGGACGCTCGGTTGTAGGCGTTTCATCTTCGTTTCTTGTGTATTCGGTTTAAAAGATTACCTTCCAGCGTTCTGGGAACTTTGTCATTTTACAGAAATGATCAGCTGCAACAGGAGGTCACAGTCTTGCGAGGACGAAACAAAAATGAACTCAGTATTTTGAAAAAGTCACTGGATGTTGCTATCGGAAGATGGTAAGAGAACCTTTCAGCTTTTATCCATTTAAAAGCTTGTGTTTCTTGTAAAAGTGATATTACCCGCTATGCAGTCATTTAACAACATTGTTTCTTAACTATTTGTCAGGGAATCAGGTGTACATAGTAAGTGCAGCGATCAAGCTCAGACTCAGTGTGTTGAGAAAATGGACAATAGAGCAATTCAGAAATTACGGGAGCTGTACTTTAAAGTAAGTGCCTTAATTTTCCTTAAACTGAGTATTTTTAACGGTTATTATTTCTCCTTAATACAGTTTTATTATTACTTCGGCGGAGCGCGAAGTAAAGGATTCGCGACGCTCAGGAATGTATCAAAGTTACAATTTTTTGACAAGATTGGACATGCAAAGTATGTAGGTTTTCGTTTTTATTCGGCTATTTGACGAAGTGAGAATCGAATAAGTTCGAGATATCTCGAGGTCACTTCGATTTCTTTGATTTATTCTTTAACTTTTTCGAGGAAGAAAGAATTATATTTTGGCTTCCCCGGGGTTTGAACCGACTCTAAGGAGAGGGATTAGCCGATTGCGCTACTGCGACCCAAGGTAGTTCGGCATACAGACCTGCCAACCCCTGATAAAGGAAAATCTGGATACCCATGAAAAAATATCTGGAGATTCTACAAAAAATAGTGAGATTCTACCTTTTTCTCGATTAAGATTAAAAGAACCCTGTTTCCATTACAATTGCTTTCCCGCGCTGCTCGTGAACTTGCAAAGACTAGAGGGATACTCAGCATGGGATCGAGGTTTGGTTAATGGTTAACACGGCCGCTGCATAAAATTACTAGCGGAGGCCTAGGAACAAGGCAAAAATCGGCAGAAAAGCGGTAAACACAAGTACAAATGTAACAGTGTAGAGTTCTGCTTTATTCACTTATCGCTTTATCAGTTTATGTCACTAGCTTTCCATAAATTTTTCATTTTTTTATTTTACAGCTAATATTTCATTTCAGAATGATTTTTCCCCAAAAATCGTGAGATTGAGGAGTCTTGTCGTGAGGCCGTGAGAAAAGATAAAAAACCGTGAGAGTTGGCAGGTCTGGGCATATGAAAAATAGTTATGAAATGATGCACTATTTTCGGGACAAGATTGGGCCTTCAAGTTCGTGACTTTTCGACTTGTTTCGGCTATTTCACGAAATGAGATCGGAGTACTTCGTGATATCTTGAGATCACGTCGAGTCTAGTCTTTAATTTACTCGAGGAATAAATAGAGCATATTACGTGCACGCGCAGAGACACGAAATTTCCCTTCGAGTGTTAAAAACCATTTTACGAGTGAGCCCTCCTTTCGAAGTGTTTTATGATGAATTTAAAGTTACACGGATGCTGCAAAAAGACATTTTGTCTTTGTTGAGTGTTTATACGTAGTAAAATTGCTTTCATGCATTGCGTGACTTTCTCGAACGTTCTCTACGTTTTTGGATTATTCATGAATAATTAATTAGGGCATGTTTACATTTCATCATGAGTCAGCAGATTTCTATCAGTTACTGAAATCATAAAAGATGTCGAAAAGCTACTACTATTCGCCTGTTTAGTATTTTCTAGAACCTTATGTCAAACGGTATACAAGTTCCAAGCGAGTTCTTTTGACGAACTAAGTTTTTTCTCACGAGCTGGACTGCTGTGTTTAGTCAAGTGTGGCGAAGGTCGGTTTTCAAGTTCTGTGTTTACAAGATGGCGGAAGCCGTCAGATATCTGAAGTTCAAGTGAGAGTTTGTTATTATTTGCAGAAACTGTTTAGTTTTACTTATTAAGTTCAAGTTAAGCTTGTGTTAGCGGATGCTGTGTTTTAAAGCTCTGTAAAGGCTATGTTCCTGTGGTATTAAACTTCCTTGTGTTAGTCCGACATCTCTGCGGGCTGATAGTCAGTGAATAATTATCCTCAAAACCAGCTCAAAACATTCGAACTCCTAACATTGAGTTTTAGCCAATTTCATGCTCAAAGTAATTGACTCCTTACCCATGCCTTACATATCTTTAATCAGTACATGAGACTGCTAAGCTGCTTTTGAAGCCTGGTGTGACTAAGAAAAATAGAGAAGTCTTTTTTCACTGTTTGTTTTGTTAGACTTGTTATTCACTGCCAGTAACCTCATGTTTGACTTAGGTCTAAACGTTTAGACCCAAGTCAAATTTAGAAGGATTTGTATGGAGTCATCAGAGCATATCTGGGTTACTATCACAAAGACAATTTGTCCCGAAATGCTAGTTTTTGGCAAGTAGGCCTCGTGGATATGTAGAAAAATATAAAACGGAAACTGATCCTTACGGCAAGGCGATGAAGAAGTAAACAAAAGGATAAAACAAAACAATATATATTTAAACAAATTGCCCAATATTTCGGTTTGGAAACAAACCTTCTTCAGGGCTGAAAAAATGGAAATAAAAATAAAAGTTTTGATCCAGGTCTACAACTGGCAGATCCGGCACCACTCATTGGTTTGTTGCTGTGGTTTTACTGACATTTTAAATACTCTTGGATATGGCTCTTTTCAGAATATCCTGACAAATCCCATAATTTAGCAAATTAACACCTAACTCTTACCATATTTCATTTCTTACTATTCCTCCGCATTTACACTTAATCAGTTCCACAACCACGACGCTGAAGTGCACGCTCCGTAGCGTCTTGTTTTAGTTAGGACAGACTGAATCATCGTCAATGAAATTGCGGCCCTCTTGGATGCCACAGTAATGCCGGTCTTCCATTTTACTGAAAATTCAGCTTTCTCAAAATACACTTGAGCTTAAAAGGCTTTCAGGTTTTTCTTGTAAAATATGTTGCTTTTGAATGTTTTCCTTTCTGTTCACAAAAAAGTGCGAATAAGTCACATACATTGTATAAGCTAACAACCCACTGAATCGCTTTCCCTCGTATCTCTTTAATTAACCATGGCAACTGATTGAGGACAAATTTTGTCAAAATTTCTAAAACGTAAGGTAAGGTAAACCAAGAAAGTTGACAAAAAAGTTGACAGTCGTTCAAAAACTAGCGAAAGGCGTCCACCGTCCCCTTGTTCTACTTTCTAAACGATGTAGCAGCAAATTCATTTTTTTTTAAACCTAACCTGTTTATCCTTCTATTGATTTACATATTGCAACATTTTAAATCTTCTCTGAACATAGTTTGTTCGTTTTATAGGTTTCAGAGCTTGAAACACAGCTGAACCACGAGAAAAATGATCACCTTTTATCACTGGCTCAGGCCCGAGTAGAAGGGCAAAGATACATGACAGGAGAACTATCAACGGATTGATATTTTTTTTTTATTTTACTCTACATGTACAGTGGTTTTTTTTCTTTTTATCAACTATCTGTTCACAAATTACTTACTAGCTATCACCTTGCACCAGAATGCTAAATTATTTAGAACTGAATAAATGTAATTTTGAACGCTTTATTAATATCTACCTTTTTAATTCTTGATGGTTTTCTTTTATACGGTCGTTTGAAATAAATCGCACTTAATGACTCAAATAGAATTTTCCTTAATTGAAACCCTGAAAATCTCTTGACATTATTATTCTTACTGGTATGAAAAAGAACTGACTATCGTCTATAATTGACCTAAAAACTAGATGAAAACAGGCACCAGTGGTCAATTCTTTGAATTGTCCACTGGTCGATTTGCACATTTCCGTCACGTAAGGGGTACTGGTTTGTATTTGTTCGCATGGTACTCTTGAAATGTCTGGTTTAGCTCGGCGTATTCCCCTGTTATTTCGTGTCAAACATTATATGGAGGCCAATCGATCCTTCCGACAGATAACTAGTGTAGGTCATTAACAATTTCCCTTTCCTAATTGCTGGTTTGCACGTGACGTCACGGCGGCTATGTTGGTGATCAAGAACAAAAGCATTTCTCTCTTCTGGGAACTAAACTCCATTTCAGGTAAATTCTACAAAAAACGGTTTGTTATATTGACCACAAACATAGCCACCTTGTCACGTGGTTGCAAACCAAGAATATTGAGCCACTGTCTCAAAATAAACCTTTCAGGAGCTTCCATTCAACACTTCGGTCTTCACTGCATCAGAGTAATAATTACCTTTCCATGTCCTATATTGACTCCCGCGTCGTTAACTTGGTGTAAACCAGAATTAAACGATCCCCCTCCCCCTGCGGTTCCTGAAGTCGTAGTGCCAGTAATTCCTCCACCAGAATAACCCCCACCACCACCCCCATGAGTTACTCCACATCCTCCCCCACCAAATCCTCCATTTTGAACTGCTACATGTTCTCCTCCAGTACCACCGGTAAGAAAACTTCTAGCCGGAGTGATGCCAATATTTTTTGGTGCATCCCCGTCTCCCCTATATCCTGCCCCCGAGCTGGCTTTGATATCTGGGGAGTCGAAAGTCTTGTTCACTGTTTGATATCGGAAGCCACCCATTCCGCCGTATCCACCATATTGTGTACCATTCTCCGTTTTTTGTCCTGGGTCACCATCTCTGTAGCTAGGTTTCGCCAAGCTCCCACCCCCACCCCCACCAGCGATTACAATTATGGTATTGTCCACAAGCGTAACAAACGTCCCTCCACCCCCTCCTCCCGGACGCTGACTAAAAAATTTGGTTAATAGGCCCTGCTGACCAACCAAAATCTTCAATGCTGTTCCCTTGTTGAAGTAGAAGGTTGCTTTTATCCTTGCGCCCAGTCCACCGAGCTTCCATCCTGAACAAGTTTGGCAGGTACCATTTCCTCCAGAGGCGCCAAAGGCCTCTATTACGTAAGTCCCGGATTCAGGTACTTTCCAAAACTGAATGCCTTGTTGTACGTCTACCTGCCCCTCTAAAGAAGTTCCTTTGTAGCCTTCAAGTTGTGCTTTGGTAGGGCCATCTTTTCCTTCCGCTCCCAGGGTGGTAAATATAAATCGGTTTGTTTTCACGTCAATAAATTCACCGTATACATATCCTCGAGCATAAGTGAGGCTTGCGTTCCTGCTGTTTTGGCAACTTACTCTATTGAGCTCACATAAACCTTTTTCGAAAAGTTCCAGTGTTTTTAAAAAATTAAATGAGAGGCAATTTGACTCTAACAAGCAAAGGTGGGCGCATGCCTTAATGCCTTGGGTCAGGTGGCTGGATAAGATGTAATCGAAAAGGACATAGTCGTCATACAGGTTTGAAAATGACGAAGCCGTTATGTCGGAGCGTGTCAACGCCATTGAGATCGAAAAGAAAGTTGAGAAAAAGAACAAATGGAACATCAAGCATCTGAAAATATGAAAAAAGAAAAACAACTAGACTGGAATACCCTCTGTTATATCTTAAAATTCCATCACCCCTCTGCTAGTCATAGCAGTAAAACCCTTCAGAATGTCCATCGATTGCTGAATGCCATCATCTCCCACTATGAGTGAGGCCAACTGCTAAACCTTTTAAATTAAATAAGTTTTATTTCATGATAAGGAAAAAACTGTTTTTCACATAAAAAGACTTTGCACTTAGCCCCGGCTTTAAACTCTGAGATGACCCTTTTCCAAGTAGTATAACGTAACAAATTTATGACGTAATCATTACGTCATAATCTACTAACAGCCGCCGTCTTTTGAGCAAATATTGGTTCAAAAAGGGTTCAAAGCCAATGTAAAGGATAATAATATTAATGGAGAGAATTCTGTTACAATTATAAAACTTGTTACTCCAGTAACGTAACACCGTGTTTGCTTGCTCTCAACGATGATCTCCTAGAGTCACTGCTACCATTTTTAACAATATTTCTCTGTATTTACTTTGGTGCTTGCATTACAACTTCAGGAGATCTTTCCTTTTTTCTAAATATCACAGTTAATTTTGTTCGATTAAAGTTGAGAAGCAAAACGTAAGGCTGTCTGAGGTTTGAAGAACTCAGTAACTCATCTAAAAATGTATCAAGCATTCCTGCTGTCGTCCAAAAGCAAAAAATAAAATAATTAAAAGGAAGTAAATTGTATTTACATAGATCGTGAATTCACTCTTCCGAAAGTTCTCTACGTATTATTGTTATAAATTTTTCCCAGCAAGGCACAAACCAATACACAATTCTGACTGCGCTTTGGTAGTTTTAGTGTTAAACAAGATGATATTTCAGGTTTTCAAATACAGGAACACATACCAATCTTGATAGGTTGCGTGCAAAAACCTCGACCTTTCTGCTCTACCCTGGCTTTTATGAGCATGTTATTTCTCTTTCGCTGTAAATAAAATACATTCATAGTTTCCTGTGTTTTTGACGTGTTGTCCCGATATGACGAACTCTTATTAAAATAAAACTGAATGCCACGATCATGTTGAATGGTTAGAGAAATTGTTAGAGATAAGAAAAGAAGAATTCAAATTGAAAATGAACAATCGAAATAATGAAAACTTTATCCTCGAAGTGTCACCAGTGGCAGCAAGAAATGGCGATTTAAAAAATATTGTAGACAAATATCTTTGTTTGAATAAAATACGAAGTCATCGCTTGGGAACATTCCATGTATTTCAAATTCAGCTTGAAAATTTTTGAAACATAAAGGTTGAACAATTTCTATTCAGTATGAATCTTATTGAGTTTTTAAACTGAAAAGTTGTCGAAAAGACCTGATATTTCACTAGTGTAACTGACTTAATTTTTTGGTTCCAGAGTAATACAGAATTAGCGTAATATTTCATGGTCTTAGAGACGAAACACTCAATAGTGAATGTTTCATTTCAGAAAAGGCCATCAAAAATTAACAGTTACACAATGTTTGTTGAGTGTGATAAAAAGAGATTGAATACAAATAGAAGCGTTTCTTAGTAAACGAATTCCAGTTATAGGAAATGGATATTTCGTTTTGGATTTGGTTTTTAGTTTTGACAAAAATTTTAGCAATCGTGATTTTTTATTTACTATTATTAATTTTTTTGGCGGGTTTTTATCTTTTGGGTAATGAAAAAAGCTTAAAAGGAACAAGCTTAAACCAGTTTGTCTGAGAACTTTCATAAGCTTCAATGTGCCGTTCTTTGATCTTTAAGACATAAGGTCAGAGTAATTCGGGCAGATTGTTTTCTTTCGGCATAACGTACTGAACGTCGAAGAAAGTGAATAAACTAAGATATGAAACTAACCTTCTGAACATTTTTCTGCTCATTTCTTCTGTTCAATTTAACGTTCGATATAACATGTTGATACTGAGTCTATCCTGACAATAATCGTACCTAGTGGAAGCGCAATTCAGCAAATTTCAGCTGTCATTGCCTGAACAAACAAATGTTTGTTTGGGAGCAGTAAAGCAATTAGCGTATCAGAACCTGTCAATCAATCTTTGAGTATTGATTATCGCAGCATGGCCTGTGATGAATTGCATTCAGAATTAGATTCGAGAAAGTACTTGATTTGTCACGACATAAACCAATTTTTAATTTTGGATAAATTGATTCCGTAACAGCTGATCGTAAAACCTTGTTAAAACAATTGGGAGAAACGCAATCTGTGTATTTTGACCAATGAGAAGTAGATTACCTTGACGTTTGGAAAGAAACTACTGCCGGTCGATCAGAACTAAAAGACTACAGCAGTACTGAACTGCTTGAGTTGGAAACCATCTCTGTAATTCTGGTTGATGTCCTCATTTATGTAGGAGGGATTGTCATCATGAAATTATGAATGCATAAACCAACACTTATTTCAGGCCATTCACATTGTCATTCGATATATTTTTGAGTACTTATCCAAGCAGTCCGCTTATTTCACTCTAAAACTGAAGATTTTGACCTACAGGAGATCGCTAAATACCAAATCACCCCTCGTGTGTGCCTGTTTTTTGAGGTTTAAAGACCTATCAGTTCTTATCGATTCTACCTAAATTTGTAATTAGTGATTTACTGAAGACTCGTTGATACGAGTCTATTCTATCCTTTACATCGACGAGGTGGGCATCTGCAAGGTTCTAAAAATCGTCCCCCTTTCTTCAATGACGTCAAGGCGTTTGTTAACTCGTCAAGCAAATCAAATTAAAAGTATCCTGAATTTTTTTTTTAAAAAATAACCTTCTCCTTTTTATCGCAAGTCCTGTTCTTCCGTGAGTTTACACTGCAAATAATCAAGTTTACCAATATCTAATTATACAAAATATACATGTAGTGAGGCATTTTACTCAAATTGTACGTTTTCATGATAAGAGCAAATCAAATACCTCCCACATATTTACTGCTCAAAATAGTAACATTAAAAGAGTCTAGACCTCCCTTGCTTCAAAGACCTCACTTAACCTAAACTCCAGTAACAAAGCCTTGTGGAAAGTGTCGTCAACCAGCGAATTCATTGTGCTCCTAGCCGACCGTTAGCTAAATGTGAGTGAGGTTATTCGAAAATGCTAAACTTAATGGAAATAAGCAGAACCTTCAGTCTTTCACTTTCTCAATTTTGGCGTACTCGAGATAGACTTTGTGTGAATCGGGTAAGATCTTTGTTGAGTATGCGCTGCATGTTGCTCGGATATAGTTTCGGACTCAGGTCTAATAGCCGTGCACTTAATACAGCGTGCTCAGTTATGACCATCGGTTTATCAATAAAGGATTATCGCTCTCTAAAAACCAGTTTCAGTTGACGGGAAAACAAGATTGACCAGTCTAGAAGCTTGCGCTGCGGCGACCTCAACGATTTGACGCGATTCATGTAGAGCTGAGTTCTTTTCTCCTCCTCGTTCCAGAAGAAGTCAAAAGGAGGCTTGGCTCGCAGGGTGGAGTTGAACGTCAGTTGAGAAATGTCCTTTAATAAGTGCCTTATAGACAAAACTGTGCGGCTCTACTTATTGAATGTAAAACAACTGTTACATTTTAAGTGGTGCAATCTTTCTCCCGCAATCGAAATATAAAATTGTTCATATATACACGTTCATGACGTATTTCGAAGTTACATATCTGCAACGCGTAAGGCCCACTTGGGCATGAAATATGGACACTTGTTATATGGTCATTTTACGGGTATCTCATGTAAAGTTCAGTGACAAATACCTCAGATCGGAGAGGTTCATTCCGGTCTTCGGTCGATATTTCCAATAGATAAGCCATTAATCACGCGCATTAAATACAGGCTGGACATAAAGCTCGACCATCAAACCCATTTTTTTCTTTAAAATTTCAAGGAATCAAAATATGGAGGGAGCGTAGGAGTTCAACCATAGACTTTTCTTTGTTTTAAGTCATAAGAATTACAACAAGTTTACCGTCACCGTTGTTTACACCACTTTCGTTAACCTGTGAAGTTCCGTTGTTTAGGGAACCTCCTCCACCTGCGGCTCCTATATCGTATGTCCCTTCCACTCCTCCACCGGAGTATCCGCCTCCTCCACCGGGGAGAACCATACCATAGCCCCCTCCACCAAATCCCCCTTTGGAGACTGTGTTAACACTTTGACCGCCACTTTTAAAGCTTCGTGCCTGTCCATTCATACCCTCACCATCGCCCCATAAGCCCGCTCCAGTACCAGATAATATACCTGGATTATTTATTCGACCCCCAGATCCCCCGGTGCCTCCATTCCTCGTCCCATTTGGCCCAGCTTGTCCTGGGTCTCCGTCTAAGTTTCCATCAATGGAAATACTTCCTCCCCCACCTCCCCCTGCTATTATTAAAGGTGAATTGTCCGCAAACGTGAGAAAGGTACCTCCACCCCCTCCACCTGGGTTTACTTGGAAATCAAAGTTGATTTGTCCTTTTTGCCCAATTAATATTTTAAGCTTTTGTCCACGGCTAAGTTCAAACAAACCGGCAATTTTGGCTCCTCGACCTCCAAGTTTCCATCCAGAACAGTTTGCCCTTGTGCAAGTGCCATTGGCTCCTGAAGCGCCAAACGCTTCGATAAAATACTTTCCTTGATAAGGAACTTTCCACTCTTGAATGCCGTTGTTAAGATGAACTTGACCTTCCAATGACGTACCTAAGTACCCTGATGTATTAGTTGGACCCACAGGTCCTTGCCCACCAAGTGTTGTGAACACAAACCGCATAATGGGAAGTGTAATCCAATGACCATATACGAATCCTCGTTTTACGGTCAAGTCTTTGAAGTGGTTTGCAAACTGAGAAGATGAATTGTTGAGTTCACACAGACTGTTATCTTTCCCAAAATTAAATGATAGACATCCTCGCACAGATAAGCATCTTTGCGCACATGAAGAGACGCCTTGACTGAACTGTACTTTTGTCACGTGTCCTAACATGACATGATCTTCCAGAAAGATCAAATATGAAGAACGAATTTCGTCACTTTTGTAGACACCCGGAGCCCAAAGCACTGCTGTCAAAACCAGTTGGAAAAAAGGAAAACTGGGCTTTCTGTTTGAGAAAAGAATAGCAATTCGGCAATTAAAAGCGTGGCAAGTTCCAAGTTGTGTACATCATGCTTTAATAATTATTTTAATGTTTTCACCAAACAACACAGTAATGTAAATTGAAATAATCTCTTATTTTAGAATACATGAAATATTTTTGCACTGACCTCATTTTGAGTGGATGGGTTTTTGGTGCCGCCTCGGAAATGGCCAACTGTAAGAAAATAGAAGGGTAAATTTTTGTCAATTAAGGTGGCTCGATTGGAATTTTCAGGGGCAGATTTGAGCATTTCCTACTTCGCCATTAACAACGATATCGAAAAACGAATACCACAGCTTCATCACGCAAAGATGGAGTTTGTCGAAGTGACGTCATTAGGGACCTTAAGCAACTACGACGACGACGACGAAGACAACTTCAAAAAACAATAGGTTTAATGATCAAAACAACAGCTCTGCACGTGCATCACGCTTTTTAGTACATTTCTTTGACGTCCACTGCACGACTACGACGTGAAACCTCCTAATTTGACGGTTTATGGAGGTCGTGAACGTACGACGACGAATTTTCCTTCCTGTTTTTGACCTTGAATAAAATCCTTAAGAATTCAACTCCAGGAAAAGTCGCTTGCATTTGACAGATTGAGCAGGTCCAAATAGACGCAATTGAGTTTGAAAGAACGCAAATTCATTTTTCAGAGACGTTTTCACCGCCGTCGTCGTCGTGGTTGCTTAAGGTCCCTATTATCTCTTTAACTTGCAGCCGTATTTCTCGGCACTGAGAGTTTGTTTCTACAGTTGTTACCCCAATGCCTGCCCCAATGTTCTTGAAGTTTGAGCGTTTTCGAGGCATTTTGGGATGAAGTTTGTATGGCTAGAAAAACCGGTGTAAAACCGGACAATTAGAAAACGAAGCGCTTTTGAAATGCAATTTATCTCATAGCAGTTTCAATCCTTTTATTATAAAAGTGTTTAAAAAATCATGGGGATAGCTTTAGCCGATTACAAGAAGGATTTGTTTAGCATGCTTGAGGTTTCGTTATTGGCATTTTTGTAAATATTTTGGTAAACATTAACAAATGAACTTGGAAACTGGTTGATAGATTTTTTTGAAAGTCTGATATATATGCTCGAGATTACTCGTCGTTTTATATGACCTTCAGGTTTCATTGAACATCATTGAAAACTTGTAACGTAATAAAATAAAGACTCCAATGCGCTATTGTTTTGCCGCGAACTTCGTTTCTGCATGCTAGGGCCTCTTATTTTTCAGAGGTATTGTCTCCAAGTTTTTTACGTGAACAGCAGTAACTAACAATTAATACATTTCAAATACACAGAAATACCAGCTATTGCTATATCCACGAAAATATGAAAATAATAAATGGATCTCACTTGTAAACGTGAAATTTCCTACAAAAAAAATAGCGTTTTGAAGACCTTATTTTGTGCGTTACATGTTTTCAAGGATCATGAAACTTGAGGGTCATATAAAACGACAATTAATCTCAACAGTGTCATATTTTTTTAAAAATATCTATCAAGCGGTTTCCAAATTATTCGCTTATTTTTTAAAGTAGAGCAAAATGTTTTCAAAACCGCCGCTGACAAGAGGGCTTCAATACATACTTATCAAATGCCTCTCTCTAGCAACCGGCTAAAGCTACCCCCATGATCTCCCACACACCTTTTTAAAAAGACTTAAACTACAATAACGTGAAATTGATTTTAAGCACAAAATTTTGTCCCAGAATATCTCGAAAACGCTTTCATCGATTTTTTTTCTCAAACTTCACGAACATTGGGGCAGGCGCTTGGAGAAACAAGCTCCCTTGAGCAATTGTCGGGAAAAAACTGCGAGTGCCGAGTCCAAGCTCTCAGATAGTAGGAATGACACGTAAGTATAAGTGACCGCGCTTACTCAATTTCGCGGACCGACTATCTCGGAGCCTGGAACAGGCTACGAAAAATAAGGCTGTAAGTAGAATAGATAATTACCTCATTGCTATGACAACTCTAATGTTAACATAACCCTGTTCATAACAGATTTTCATGCTTGTCTGATAAAGCTGTGGTAATCGCTTTTCCATATCTTTGTTAATGGCGACATAGTTAATGCTTAAATTTGGAAGGTGTTAGCCATGAAAAATACAATCTAACTGACAGGAGAAAACCTCCCTAAAGGTGTTTTATATAAACGTTCCTGCTACTAGTTGTTATGTCATTTTTGAGAGATTTTAAACGCGCGTTAAATTTCATTAAGAGTTATCGTCAGTTTAAAAAGTTATATCAGACACTTGATGCAATGTTTCATACGATATCTAAACCACTCGCAATTCATACATCACCGTTTCACATTTCCCATAATTCCCCTCCTTTACCTCTAAAAATTTTGCATTGTCTTGGGACGACTGTAATGCCCAGGGGTAGTGTCAAAATGGTGAATCGGCTTAAACAAACGTACTCCGGCGGCTGCGCTTCGTTTTTCCAGCCCAGCCTTGGTCTCTGCGGTGTGTCCATGTAAGGTGATCTAAGACAGTCTTTGATTCTTGATTCCATGCTGTGTTAATTCCGGATTCCACGTACTGAATTCTGGATTCCTTGTCAGTGGAACTTGGATTACGGATTCCAATCGCTAGCGGAATTCCGAATTCCCTGAGCTCAGGATTCCCAAAGCCCAGGATTCCGAATTCGACAAAAAATTCCAATTCCAGATTCCACAAACAAAAATTTCCTGGATTCCCGAATCCGGTTTACCTCACATGAGGCGAATATTGGATGACAGCAATACGTCTCAGATGATTCACATATATTAGTTCCCACAGTTACTTGGCTTAAGAACATTTGCCACCGTCTCTCAAGTCAACAAACAAATATGTGGTAAGCTTGGCAGTTAATGTTGAGGCGTCGTAGCTGTCACCTTTCCAAAATTTAATTAAAAAATGCTCCTTCATTTACAATGCGAGGCAGTTAGAATTGTAATCGGTATGTCAGTTATAATGAATATTCCAGATTACTTCTTTCCTCTTTTTGCTTAAACTTCCTTTCGGCGAGGGATTTGTTGTCGGCTAAGGTCTCTTATGCAGGAAAATTCATTCGGATCGGAGCAAACTCAAAACAATCTTTTCTTGCTTCTGTTTAAAGTTGAGCTGTCATTTTCGCATAGTGGTGGAGCGAAAATTAGATCAGATGCATGAAACACACAATACACCAATTTATATGTTGACATTAAATCATTGGAAGTCGCTAATAATTACAGAAGACAGCGAGTGGATTGTCTGCGAAGGGTCTAACGTTCGAATCGAATTCGTTTTACAACATTCATCCTTAAATTTTAAGAGTCAAGAAATGGTATAGGCATTAAAGAACACCCTATAATGACACTGTCGAGTACAGTATAAGTTTCTCCAATTCTCACCTAATTGAATGCCCATTTATTTGTAGGTTGTTTTAAAAAACCTTACACCTTAAACGGGACTTTTTCTTTGGGGAAGTGTTTAAAATACTGTCGAAAAACCTCAGTTGCCTTCTTATACATAACGGACAATTTGGTATTGATTAACAAAATCAGTTTTTCGCTAAAGCCAATAAACCTAATGTCTTCGTTATGACTATCAGCCGCACTGAACATTACTCATTTTTACCAGGATATCAGTACTAGTCTATTTTTAGCGATTTCAATGTTTTACGATAATTTTATCCTCACTTTTTTAAAAGTAAGACAGTCGAGACACTTGTCTTTTTATCCAAAACGTACCTTTTTTAGGAAATACGAGGCGATACTGATTCTCTCCTATAAGATGAGTGAAGCATAATCCACGAAATTATACACCAGCCAGATGTGTTGTCGAATTCATACTTCTTCTATTTGTTCATGAAAGATCTGCTATTGGTTCACTGATCGACTTTTCTTAATGGGAGACTTCAAGTCTTTCGTACTCTGAGGCACTTGAGTAAACATAAACACAAATCGACGTTTTTAGCAGTTGTTGGCGATATATAAATGTTTTTGATTTTTACATCTTTTACGAGTACTCAATGGATTTTTTAGCTACACAAGTCTACTAGAAGCAATACAGAAGGAGATTAATGTTTCGTGTAGTTTCGCGGCGCGATAGTCTTTTGCACTGAGTAAAACAGAGAGACGTTTTCTTGAAATTTACGTGGTCATCTTTCTTTTCCAAATATTGATTCACGTGTGTCGGTGCAATTAGAAATATACAAAATAAGTTAACAATACTAAAAATGGTCACCGCTAATCTAATCGGTACTCACAAATGGAAAAAAAATCATTTTTCTTGAAACTAAAATCTGAACAGAAAAACTGAATTGAACGTGTGAAGTATTTACTTAACTATTGGAAGATAGTTAATTAGAAACAGCAAACCATAGACGACTTCCCCATGAAGGTTCAGTTTACTTAAGAAGTTGTCCGCGTTAATTAATTTTATTTCGGTTTCGTACTTTAAACTTTTGAGTAACCATGCCTTAACAAAGACCTGTTCAAACGTCATATCTCTACCGTGGTTTTTTTTTTTTGTGTTTGTGTGGGGGTGTGTGTGATGTAATAGAATGGTATACTTAATGGCAAGGCATGAAAAAAGGTGCTCACTTCCCCATTGTTTTTATAGTACTTCTAGTTGGGGTAAAAAGGAAAATTTACTACGATGTCACGGTATATTATCAAGTTGGTATATTAATCTCTTGTTTCTAAAATAAATTCCTTTTAACAAAATCCTTTCTGAGTATAAATAACACATGCAGAAATAATAAATGTGAGGAACATGGCAAGTAGTAGAAACTTTCCTATCTGTTGTTGGGAACTCCTTTAAATTGATTTAAATTTTGCTGACACAACCATGCTTTTTAAAACGTGGATTAGAAGGAAAAGAATTGCCGTCGAGATACGATACGTTAAGATAACTTTATTTTATTTAAAACTGAATCATTGGGTTATGCAATTCTAGAGCTTTGATTGGCTTTACGATCATCGTAAATGAGCCATTATTATTCATTCAAAACATTTCCCCGTTTCTGATTGGTTAAAACCACACGCATCATTCACCATAACCAGCTACTGTTGACCAAATTTGGCAAGGAGTGAAAACCTGGGGACGAGGTTCAGTTGTTTTGGTAGTGAGAACAAAATGGCTAAACAGTCGACGGAACATTTTACTCGTTTCACGGCGAAACATTGTCTATAAACATGGCAAGAACAGCATGAAGACGGACGACATCTGCTATTTAGAGTATACTTGTAGACCTGAACAAACAGATCTTTATCTCCTAAACCTCCCGATAAAGATGCATTATCGATATGAACTTACATCGACCAAGGTTAGCATGTTTTTAATTAGCTTGTTTTTAAACTTGGAACTATTTTGAAGGAATAAAAAAACAATTATTGAATTCGGCTTTCGTAGGATATGAAGAATTATGCAGACCTCGGAGGGTGTTGTCGGCCGAGGTGGATATCACCCTCCTCGATTTGCAGAATTCTTCATATCCTACTCAGCTTCATTCGATAATTGCTAATTATGCTCTCCAAGTATGGTAACTGTACGCGCCTGCTGAAACCAAAAACCAGCTGAAAATCGGTTGTTTTTACAAATAAAGTCGGGAAGAATTCTCAATATTTTGTGGGCGTTTTTAATAAAACAATTATTCCACTCTCGCTTATTAGATATGAGATGATTATAGCCAACTCGGCGCTACGCGCCTTGTTGGCTACATTCATCTTAAATAAGAAATATTTACAACTTAAAAATCATTTTTAATCGCATGATAAAGTTAAAAGAATTTAATATTGTAAAAAGTTAAGACAACGGTCTATATAAAAAAGGTTTATATAAGGTATATATATAAAAGAAAATCACTGAGTAAAAATTAAAACGAGATATTTTGCCGCATTGGAACATCGCGATTAGCTAATAAATGATAATTCACATATTCACTTTTGTCGTTAATTAATTCTTTCAAAGATTTGTTCCGGTAGTTCCCAGAAACCACTTGAATAAGGTTTGGATGATTTAGAATGATCAAGATCGGCGTTAAAGGCGTTGATATTTGCTGAAGATCGGACTCCTAATGGTAGCTGGTTCCAGATGACACGGGACCGGTTATCCCATAAGCTTTTAACTTTAGCAGGAGACGCTCATGTGGGGCTTTGTCAAAGGCTCTCTGAAAATCTAAATAAATTAGGTCTACTACCTCCCCATTCTCTAAAATTGTGTTGATCTCATGCACTGTTTCTAAAAGGATTGGAGAGGCATGACTAACCGTGGACAAATATTATGAGTAGCGCCGCTGGCAGCCGCTTTGTCCGAGAGGAATTTTGTTGTTTTCCATATAAGGTCAAACTAAGGTATGTGAGCTCATCATCGAGATAGAGTGGACCAATCAAAATGCTAGAAATGCATTCAATCCGAGGTTGAAAATTTAATAAAATGCGATATTCATGCAAAACAATACTTGTTCTCATAATTCCTCGTTTCAGGTATTAAAGGGACCAAAGCAAGGCATAGGGTGATTGAAAGATGTCAATCAAACTCAACCAACTTGAAGAACCAGAACATTCACGGTTTCTTCGATGCTGGGATCATTTTTGACCTTGGGCAAAAGGAAATTATCCTGCTCAGAATTTGCTTTTTTAAACTCGTCCAAACAGATGAGTCCTTTGTGGGATTCGTTCCTGCGTCATCGCTTTAAAAGGCGTTACCGGAAATGTTTGTTGATACTTGGGGTGCTTCTTCGATGCTGGGATCACTTTTGGCCTTTGGGAAAACGAAAGTATCAAGAAAAATATTTTGCTCAGAATTTGTTTTTTTAACCTCGTCCAAACAGATGAGACCTTTGTTGGATTCGTTTCTGCGTCATCGCTTTAAAAGGCGTTGCCTGAAATGTTTTGTTGATTCTTGGGGTACTTTTGAAGGTTTCGGAAACAAAACATTTCGAGTCTTGTTTTTTTCCTGGAAATAGATTAAGGTGGCTGAATAAGCAGGGCTGAAAAACGACTGCGCATGTGCAATGGCATGCGGCAAAAAACGCAGGCTCAGGCGCGCGCTCATTCAAAATGACTCCAACTTCGCGGGAAATAAACAGACGGCATTTAAATTGAAAAAATAAGCTCACAGTTGAAAAGATAAGGGTTTTAACAACAGTTTTGAGAAGAAAAAACATTGTCCTAAAAATCTAGTGGGTGTCGAAATTTTGAAAAATTTGTCTTCGCGCCGAAAACGGCCTTTCGCGCAAGTGGAGTTGCGAACCCGGTTAATTTAAACTTACATCGGCAATGTTTACAACACTGTGTTGGCTTTTTCTGGCTATTTTGCCGCCTGTTCTTGGATGTTGGTTTGCTGGTAAAGCTAGGAATACCAAGGAGGCTTGTTACGACGATACTAAGCCCTAATCACCAGCCTTTTCCTTTTAGCGAGAGCTGCTAACATGCCGAACCACACAACAGTTTGCCTGAGACATGGACCGAATGATCGAGTGACAAGGCAGTCGCTGCTCTGAACCTTTTTTTCAAGACAACCACTCTGCTTTTTCTTTGCGTGTATAATTCGGTATTAAGACAAACAATTCAGTGACCACAACTTGAGTTCATTAAAGAATCCAAATTCAATGAGAAAATGTATATTTCTACTATTCTAATTTGTAATATTTTTGTGTGCATACTTTTTGTGCTCTTTGAATGAAATATAATAATTAAAGTTAGTTCAAACATTATTTCTCGAGTTTAATAATACAACAGTTCAATAAGCTCAGACAACAATTATAATTAGTTGCTGAATATCCATAACATGTTAGTAAAAGGTTTTTCAAGATACAAGAGGGGAAAAGGGGTTTAAGAAAGAAAAAAGGGGAAGGGGAAGGGGGGTGGTGGTTGGGTAAGAGGTATCCTACTGTTTGGCAGTGTACATTGGGTTGTGAAGAGTATAAATGCAAACATTGCAGAACTCTTACTTATTCTCTTGCTTGTTCAAATAGTAGTTTCCACTCGGCCGCTTTCAATTTAACATCGACCCACGAATGGTATCAATGCAGACAACTGGTCATTGACCTGCCTCCTTGTCCGGAATCCTTACTACACTGTAGACTTTTTAGTCTCATGGCTGTCATCCCATCCTTTAAATGACCGTGATTGTAACTTTAAAATGGGCAAGGCTATGATAGTTAAAACTTTTTTTTCATTTTTCTTGCTTGCTTAGCTTAACTATAATACTTACATTTACGTTTATTTATGAACTTTTTATTGTAGGAAAAGGTATTGCCTAGTAAATATTTAATTTACCATGATTACACTTCAACTTAATTAATTCTCAGTGAGTTTTGAAGGAGAGGAAAGGAAAGCATGTAGTAAAGACATTGGACATGTCAAAGAAATAGAGCAAGAGGAAAAAATGCAATGAAAAATAAAAAAGGGAAGAAAATCTCTAAAACAATAATTGAGGTGTTAAATAATGGTTCTCCTTGATTTTATTAGAGACAATTCCATTCCTCTAAAGCCCTCCACCTCATTAGTTTCAACCACAATGATAATAATTGTTAGAAATATCTGTCTCCACTCCATGAGAGCCACAGCCATTATTATGGAAAAAAATATTTTACACTTTCATAATTATTTTCTGTATGCAAAATCTGGTCTGCCAAGCGGCATAGCTGTCCAGCCATAAAATACAGCTGGCAGCCGCCTGCTTGGCCTCCATAGCAGTGTTCTTGATCTGGGCTGCCTTCTTGAAAGTTTTTTCTTCTTTTCTTCTATATCTTCTTCTTGATTTTTAAATTCCAATCTCACGTCCTCTCTCCACCGCATGTAATCCTTATTCCAGTTTATATCACCCCAAGAAGAGTACGAAATCAGGGGGGCAGTGCTTGCGCAAGCACTGCCCCCCTGATGTCATACTCTTCTTGCAGTGATATAAACTGGAAATATGGATTACCCAAGGAGCCAGTAATTATCAACTAACTAGTTTTACACTGATAATTTATAAACCATAAGGGGCCAACCATTTGACTTTTGAGGGGGTATGGGTGATTTCAGACAAAAATATGCTGTAGACTGATTTTGAGGAAAAAAAAATTCTTCCAAGGAAATAACTAGCAAAAAAAATTCCTTCACTGAAAAAATATATTTCAAGGCGTATAATGCTGGAAGAAAATCTTACACCGTTGTTTGTCAGTAAAAATTCTATTACCAGAGGTTTGGGAAAAAATTATACACAAAAATTAAAATTATACACCCATACCACCACTCAAAAGTCAAATGGTCGGCCCCTAAATTTTATTTCCCAAAATTAACTCATCATTAACAAGCAGTAAGGATCACGCAATAACAAAATGTTCATTGCCTTGTCTCATCAGGAGCTCAGAAAGATCTGGAAAGTAGAGAAACATGTCAGGTCAACTGAATGACAACGTAGCTGCAAAAACAACACAATTGAAAAAAAAAGCCAAACAAAATTTTTCAGCTGCAAAATCTGCTTAGATGCACGATCCAATGCCCACCAAACTAGCAGCCTGTAAAATACAGATACTTAAAGCTGGAGTGTGAAATTAGACAAATAAAATTAACGAAGATAAGACACATGTCCACGAGTAAAGCTTACTTTTATATGTAAGATTGAGCTTACATATGTCAGTGACATTTTGCGTTTTCAGTTTTATCTTTTGTATGTGAGCTTGTTTGGGAGTCACACTACAACAACGTTGAAATTTTTCTTGATAAGTTAATTATATTGCAGTCTAAATCAAGCAAGCGTACTCACCGAGAGCTGCCATGGTCTGAAGCAACGCTTTCCGGAATATGTCTGCCGGTTTAATCTATCGAAATAGACGAATATTCGTTTAAAATACTTTCAGCATGTCCGAGAATTTCCCTTGACTGAAACTGCTTGCAAACTGCGTCTCTCAGTTCCATCTAGCAAACAAATATTGCCTGGGAACCACCAGCAAGAACCACCTTCCACCGCCATACGTTTCATGATCAAACGATCGAAATGACAGACAACAAGCAGACGCTTCACCAAACGCATGCGCAGTCGTTTTTCAGCCCTGCTGGCTGAATACAGTTTGGGGGGCGGTCAGCGGTAACGCGCGTGACGGCGCGCGTTTTAAATGAGACAAACAAACATGGCGGCGAAAAAAGCAATGGTACACAGAAGACAATTTCTCAAAATCTCCTCATTAAAATTTTTTGAAATTCGCCAGAATTTTTACTTTTATCGTATTTTAAATAATGAGAACTTTAAAATGGAATTTGAACAGACAAATTTTGCGACACATGTAATAATTACTATTCAATTATATTACTGATTATCTAAAAACCCGTCTGTTAAAAATTGGTCAAATAAGTTTAAAATGGTAATGATTAATTATATTAAGCTGTGTGCAAGTTTATAGAAAAATCTAATGAGCGAATTTTGTGTAAAATGAGTAAAAGTGAAATTTTAATGTTTTAAATCGTTCATGTTGCCATGGAAACTACGAAAACGTCAAATTTTACCCGTCAATCAAAATCTTTCATCAGTATATTTTTCACTTGCCAAGTTTCAGCTTGTGAGCTGCAACCTTTCTCTTTCCATGATTTGGTAAATGACATACACTCGCAAACTGCCAAAACTGTGTTCAGCCACCTTAAAGTCTCAAAAAATACATTATTTGACGTACTCTGTCAGATATTGTCGCACTGCGTGCGCTGAAATAAATTTCGAATGTGGGCCCGTATATTTCGGCACTTTGAGGTAAGTGAAAAATGAAATAGAGTAATTATTGTTCTTTTTAGTGTGTACCATTCGACTCCCCGAAAGTTTTGACCCAAGAAAGGAGCAATCCCCAAATTGATTCTTTAATTCCTTTTTCTTTTGTTGTACTCAGAAATCAAATGCTTGAACCTACAAAATCAATATATACTAGAGAATTTTTTTTTTTTTACACTCGAAGAATTTTCACGGCGAAGCGCGTGATTTGATACACGTTTACACGAAAAAAGTCAGTGTTTTAATTCAAGTTCATTTTTTATCCGTGGTCAGACACTCAGAGTTCACACATGCATTCATGAAAATGAATTGTGTTCTAATACATTTGTACTGGTGTATTTTCATTATGTTATCTAAAACGTTGAACATTTAATATGTTCCACGAAAATAATGAACCAGTGAAAGTAACGGGAGTAAAGGAGAGCACTCTAAATAAATGGCTAATTCGATAAATGTTCTGATATCTCTTTAGTAAAGAGTTAACCTTCAGTGTCGGTGGAAAAGTTGAAACAATCTTCTCTCAACGACATTTCTCACGTTTTGCCGATACAATCTACTTCAGAAAAGAAGCGAACTTCTCGGGGTCTCCCCCAGCTCTTTAAACGTTAAACTGACGTTAAACCTGGACGATTATGCATTTTTACTTAAAAAACGCGACCTGTTCGTTGCACCGATTAAATTCAAATTGACGTATTGGTATTCAGGTTTAGTGTTTTGACCGATTACACAAAAAGAGGAGCTAATGGGATGGCATCCGAGTGGAGTCACAAGAACCAGAATTCGATTTATTGGGGTAAATTTCAGTGACGGTTTGATCAAGGGTTCGAGTTAGCGGGGAATTCAAGTTATCCGGGTTCGAGTTAACTGAGTAAAAATGACTGAAAAGTGGGGGTGAAATCCAAGGGAAATTGTACTTTGTTTCAGTTAGCGTGTAGTAACTCAATATGGAGCCGGGATGGGGTTGAAATAGGCGGAGGGGGGTGGGGGGTGGTGTTCGAGTCTGGATTTTAAAGTAGGTAGTTAGGTGTCCATAATTAGTCTACACAGCGTGTAAGGCCTAGGGCAAGCGTCGAAGTTTTCATGAGACGAACCAAAATTAGTGAGTTACGTTCATGAAAAGTTCGACGTCTAGCTCGGTTAAGTTCGTCTGAAGGAACATGGATCGTCGTCGTACTATCCGTGTGCTTCAGACGGATAGAACGTCTGAAGATCAATGTAACACCATTGATTGTGAATGTATTACGCCTTTTTCTTTTTTTTCTTTTTTTTTTTTTTGCATTTGCACGCATTTGGAATGTGAGGATTTTGGGATGTGTGGATTGTTTTTAAAAGCCATTTATTGGCAGTTGCAATAGAGCAAATTCACGTTATAGTCATTGCTTTTGGATACGAGACAAACAAATTTCATAGAGCAAATCAAATCAATCGTGCAGGCAAATACCCTGTTTTTAATGAGGAGAGACTCATACGAAATTATATACCCTTTTTAGGACAGACAGGACAAAACCCACACCCTGTCCACTGGCACATCCACGAATATCGGGCCATATAAGGGAGGTGGTCAGGGTAATACCTTGATGCTCGTCTCTCCGTATGTTTATGTTGTGGTTAAATTTTACATATCATACTTAAAACAAAGGAAAAACCAAGGATAAAATTTAAACACAACATATTCAAGTCGTTTAATTTCACCTCTTCTTCGGGAATAGTTGTATAATAGCCTTGTGTCAGCAGAATAACATAGAAGATAAGGTATACTGGTAGATAGTGTGAAAAGGGAAAGCATGAATACGTCAAATAAGATCAGAGTGGTCCCAGTTTTTCTTTATTTTCACTGTAAATATCTTACTAGAAATATGCCCCTAAACATTACCAGCCATTATTAGAACTGATCGAAACGGCTGATGCTAGCATTGTCATGGTATCATAAATATGCCTCCTATGGTAAGCTTCCATCCAAGGTTTCATCTATATATATGCTAGAAAGAACCAAGAAAACTATTAGCAACCTGTTAGAGACTTTCAAAGGAAAAAGGCTTGAGGCTGAAATGTTCTTAACACTGAATGTTTGACCAAGGCGTTGTGTATTAGTAAATTATTGTTCATATGATAGTTAGAGGAAGAAAAATGAAGCGTATGTTTCAAATACGAAAACGTTAATTTTCTTCTTTAAAAGATTTCGTTAAGAAACAATCGCAATGTATTTCAATTGTGTGTTCAGTCTTTTTTCAATTTGTAGTTTCGCATGACCTCAAATGTGACGACAAAAACTGTCGAAGTACTAGACTAAGTATTTGCCGTTTCCGATTTTGAATTTGACTTTTCCCTAAAAGAATTAAGAACTTTTTAGTTATGTAACCACAAAAAATTACTATCAAGACTTTCGACAAGGGAACTTATAAATAAGCGGGCTTGCACCCGACCGTCGCGGAGCTCCTCTTGTGATATCTATTTATGATTTTCACGATTTATGCATGATTTTCTTGCGACTCCGAACTCATTCTTAACTTTATTCAGTCTGTGGTATAATATAATCAGTCAATAAAATTGTGTATCTGATGTTTTTGACTATATATATGTTCCTGAGAATTTGTACAAAAGTACAAAATTTAGAAACGCAAATCTTCATTTAACTGAGCTTTGAATTCGTAATTTTACGCGTACCTTATACAGCGCACCCGTAAACCTTAATCTTCATGCAGACATGTGTTGAAGTCCAGGACAATGGTTTGAAGCGCAGGAATCCAGCAGTTATTGGCTTTTTCAACCACTGCGTCTCTAAAGTGAATCGGTCTGAATTGCCTGGGAAGATCGACTATCATTTCAAGCAATGAATTAGACACACAGAAGTATATATTTGTAACATTTACATTCAATCTCTGCCCTAGCTTTGACATCTAAAATAAACTTAATGGGCTAAGTATTAAAATCACATCACGATTAACCCGGAAAGTATGACTTCTTGAGCGGCTTTTGGATCTTACAGTCATTTAAAAGCAATTTTTTTTATTTAAAATATTTTCCGTTTATCCCCGGGGACACCCAATTCTATATATTAGTTAGTTGACTCCAACCAAATTTGGAAGATACTAGAAGGCTATGCTACGAAGAAATAATTCTCGATGGATGTCAAACTGTGTTTTTTTAGCAATATCTTCATTCTCAAAATGCCGAGAAGAAGGATACAAGGAGGTAAGGGTATTAAATACTTAGAAATATTTTCTGATAAATGAAAAATAATTCGGCCTCGGCGAATAATACAATCTGCGGAGTTTTTCATATCATGCGAAAGCCAAATTGAAGAATTATTAATTGTAAAACCAGAACACGTTTTAATTTCAGCATTTTACGTAAAATTTCGTAAGGGAGAGAAATTTAATCTACAAGTTGTTGAATCAAAGCAATTAGGAAACTGTATTATTTGACATTAGTAATTTAATTCCCTTGGACTTGACATGCGCACCTGGGTAATGCTTTAGTTAATGTACGTTACTACATTCTGGGCCATAGCTCGCTACAGTTACGATACCTCTTGATCACCCTCATGATAAGTTTTCCATGATTCCCCTTCCTCACTCCACTCCAGTTTGTACAGGGTTACCCAACTGTCTACATTACCACCCTGCGTTCCGACACCTGTGTGCACGTAAGATATGCATGTTAATTGGTTGAATATCGCACTTCAATCTAGGACAAAAGGTCAACGGAGGCACACAAAGCTCGCCAGGGGTCAAGAATGATTGGTGACTGTTGACAAGTTCTGTTGAGTTCTGTCCACTACAGATAATTAAGAACTAGCAGTAATCGTAGATTATAGTGCGTCGCCCTAGGCTCTCTCTAATGAAGCTCCGTTTTCTGGTTCAACAAAGGAGGTAACTATGTCTGGGACAACAACATTTGTTTGGCGCAATGGCTACCGAGTATACCGAGTACACCGACTCGGTTTATTTCCTTTGTGGCCGCAATGGGTCAGAGTGCGAGTGCAATAACTCCGTTCAGTTGGTACTTGCGTGACCACAATAGGTCATTGTGCTCAATTCTCTAAATGGTCAGCGAGTACAACGACTCGTTTCATTTGATCTGACTGATTTCATTTGAGTGAGTAGGAGAAATCGTTACTTTTGATTGAGTAAAATGACGCGTTTCAGTTCATTTGTGCCAAGTACGACTCATTTTATTTGATTGAGTAGTTTCATTTTTAAGATTTGTGCCAGCAGTAATATGCCGTTTAGACATCAGGCGTCGCAAAAGCTCCATATGGTGAATACTTCCCTGATCAGTCTTTGATGTACGAAAGATTTAGAAAAGAAAAGATTGTTGTGGAATTCACGAAGAAGCAATAAAGGTCCCAAATTAAACCTCGAAACCACGAGGAAGCAAAGATCCAAGGGTTGCGAATTGAAACGCGCTGGGAACGGGAACGCGATGGGAATGATGGATACTATTATGACGTAATCATACTATTGTGACTTTTCAAGATGGCGCAGGTTTGGAACCGAACCACAACCTCTTTTCTCGATTTCTCGCGCTTAGAACATGCACAGGCCACCCACGAACACACAGAACAGCCAACGACTCAATTAGGAAGAGTCTCCTTTGTCGACGCAACAACAACAACAGCAACAATAGGACCATATAGTAAAGAGATGATGTTGATGATGATGATGATGATGATGATGATGATGATTTATTCAAGAAGTGTCCTTCCGTGAGACTCATCAACCTTAGTTTTGTTTCACGCTTTTGCAGTCCGATTAGGAAAATATCTTCGAATTCTGGTGCGGGTGTAAGAAACATGGGACTTGAACCCGTGCTTCTCAGATACGAGTCTGGCATTCTTACCACTCAGCCGCTGGCAGAGAAGAAATTCGTGACTTCGTCATTGCTTTAAAATTAAGATCCAAAATAGCGGCTCTATAAGACGGCGACCAATTTGAATCACGACATGACTAACAGGTCATAAGACGTCACTCTGGAAACAGCATAGTATAGTGGAAAACAGAAATCCATCGCTTACCTGTAATCTTACGTTCACCGCGTAAGTCTACAACTATCCACTGATATTCAGCAGCGTCACCGGCACACCAAGTATGGCCGTTGACTTCTCCAGTGCTGACAGATGCTTTGAATTGCAGTTCCGAAGAACAAGCTACAAAAAATAAACATTATATGACAAGCAGAACGATCTGATGGTTTTATTCAGCTATTGTCACGCATATAAGTGGCAGTAAAAAGCGCAGGTGACATGCAAAGCGTTTAAGACTATAATAAATATCAAGTTTACTCTAGAGGAGTTTTTATTGGAGTCAAAAATGTTACCGTATTTGCAGGCGGTTACACTAAAAACTTACTTGGATTGCCAACCGTTTTAACACATCGATAAATATTCGGGATGCTTTAGCAAAGATGACTGCGACCTCAACGAGAACGTCAAAAGCGAAATAGGTTTAGGCCTCGTTTATATAAAAAAGAAGACTTCGCTGAAAAGAGGGTCACCCTCTGATTCTCTAAAACAGCGCTTGCGCATGCTTTGATTGTCTCGCGTGTCCGAGTTTACCAAGCTGGGAGAGCCAAAGTGTTCCTATAGACAAATGTCGGCCCTACCATCGAAAAAAGGTGACTCGGGTATGTGGGTCACCTCTCTAGCCGAGCAAGCATTTTGTTTGTCATGTAAATGGTTCGCCAAGTTTTGTAAGGAAATGTATGAAAAGTTGGCTAGCCCCAGGAGAGCTCGGGTAGGCGGTAGAGTGACCCTTCTATACTCAAACTTTCTTTATATAAACGGGCCTAAGGTATCACAGACAAAGCTTAAAATTTACCGGGCATGTCCTCTAAGCGGTAGACGGCATTGGTTTTTTCCCTCCCAACTCCTTTGTAACATTTGTCACTTTCGCCATATTTCGCAAACGTTTTCTTTGCATTGGCTCCACTCCAACATTCACCGTAATACTGCACCGAAAAATATTCCAGCCTGTTAATATGTAAAGAGTAATTAAATCAGACTGGAGTGATATCAAAATACCGTAAATCCTCTATTAAGCCCACAGGGGCTTATTTTTTTTCCAAGCACTTTTTTTTGGGGGGGGGGGGGCTTAATAGAGAGGAGGGGGAGGGGGCTTATTTAATTAGCGAAATGCATCAATGAGAGCAAGGTTTCTCGAAGGACGGACTTGTGGTTACCGTGCCCTATACTACTTTTTCTTACAATAAGAAAGTCAGGTAACAATTGTCCACAGAGAACTAGAGCATACAGTTGAAAAAGTTCAGCACATGAAGTTGGAGGTCATGCGACCGAACACCATAAACAATGTCCAGCCTGAATAAACCATAACTGATCAGTCCGCGTTAATTGTTTGTGAAGAATGAAGATGGAGGGGAGGGCAAGGGGCTTGGGACTTATTAACTTTCCTCCTCTCAAAAAGGGGGGGGGGGGCTTATTGGAGAGGCGGGGGCTTATTTGAGAGGGGGGCTTAATAGAGGATTTACGTTATATCAGTGTATAAGCTACTTGCAGGCCGCAAAGATAGATTGCGGAATGCATGGCATGGAAATATTGCTTTTTTGTTTGTTCAATTTGCAAAGAAAAATTACGGGAAATTCGAGGGAGCAAAATTGTCAAATGAATATATTTGTCTATTTTTTACATATTTAAGATCGCAAGCTATCACAAATATGGCTTCAACAAACATTTTTGCTGGTACGGGAATTTTGGTGGTTTTTTTTTTTTTGCTTGTTCAATTTGCGAAGAAAAATTGGGGGAAAATTCGAGGGAGGAAAATTGTCAAATGTAGACATTTGCCTTTTGTTTTTTAGAATAACAGATTTAAAGAGCGCGAGTAAACTGACTACTGGTGCAAGTGAAGGATGCAAGTGTCTAACCCCCAATCTATTTTTAAAAAAAGAACTAACTTCACATTTCATTATAGCCTCTTTTAATCTTTACCGATATTTGGATATTTCATTTTTCATTTTTTTTTTGTTCTGTGTATTTACTTTTGTAACAATTTTATAATATTATTTATGTGTATTATCGATGTATTTGTTAACATGGTCAAGCCTCGTTTCTGACTTTGCATATTTTCAATTATCATAATTAATGATGATCGCCCATTCAGTTTTTTTTTGTCATTTCGCTTTTTTTAACCTAACTATGATTAGTACGACTATCTAATATATTTTATGATTTACTGTTACAGTTACTGTAGTAGCTCTGCCATTGATTTTTTTATGAGTAATTATGAGTAATTATTTAACTGAGGGAGCCCATTCCTTATAAGCCCGGTGGCTTCTCTTGGGCTTCCTCGCCATGAGAGTTTAAATAACTAGATTTTCTTCCTGCTTTTGTACAACTTATGGCAAAACAATAAACTGAAACTGAAACTGAGTTTAGCTTTATAGTTATTCTGGGTTTCCAACTACTGTATGTATTGTTATTAATAATTATATTCACTCATGTAAGACATTTTTTAGATGTCCGGCTACAGTATTGTGGAAATAAAGTTGTTGTTGTTGTTGTTGTTGCAATCATATCACTCAATGTGGCCTTGTAAGACATGGAGTAACCATTGCGACGTAATATTCTTTTGCAGTGAAAACCCCCAGCTAGCGTAGAGTCTATCAATGGTCCCGGACAAATACCATAACATAAAAACTACAGACCAGCCCTGTTGTTTCTGCCTTACTGCGACAACGATGTTAAACCTAAATCTTTTAAATAATACATCTAATAGTTGTGTTGAAACTGCCCAACATGCCCAGGTTAGAAATAACTATCTTTCTTTTCAGAAGTTACCTTTTCGTCTTGGCTTCCTCTGCACATGCCTGTATTGTCTTCGACAGATCATACCAGTCAATAGAAGTTCTAAAGTTGGCATATAAAATTGGCAAAGCACGGGGATTCGTCTTCTTATCCTTAGTATCGGCAAAACATCCAAGTGACACAAAAGTGGCTGGCTGAACTAAAGTGATTTTAATTAAACAAAATCAAATCAAAAGTTTCATGCATAAAAAGAAATTCAGTTAGTCGCTCCTCGAAAGATCTGCCAGATAGAGGTACCGTACCTGATCTCAGTCATAGACGCTCGGAGTGTCTGATCTAATTTTTGGAGCCCAAGAGGGGCGTTAAAGCGGAAGTGTTTGAAAGTAAGAGGCATTTTTGTTATTTGTGTATAAAAAAAACTCCACAAAACTCTGAAAGGTTTGAACCCAGGAGTCATTTCATAAGTAGGTGAAGTATAATTGTCCGGGTGCGGTAGTCAGAAGAGTTTTTACTCTGAAGATGACTACCACACAGGTTGTCGAAACGTCAGTCACTGTCAACAACAGTGCTATTCAGGACTATGATCACCCGGACGATCATGCTTCACCTGCTTATGAAACTCCACAAAACTAATATGCATAGTATATTATTAATTACAGTCGATCCAGCCCATCCATTGATAGGTCCAGGCCGTTTAGAGATCCAAATCGTTAAAAGGCTTGACTTCGATGTCAGATTTGAGATTGATATTTAACAAAATGCGATGCGCAAACTCTTGTTAATCAGACAAGACACTGAATAAATTGAACGATTTTGCTCTATTTCACTCCTTTGCAAGTATTTTAGACCAACTTCCATACGCGGTGTCTATTATACAGGGGGTATTTATTTGGGAGAGGCGTCTAAAGCAAACTTGACAAAAGGCGTTATTCTTTGAGCAAGACCGTCTATAAAATCGTTTACGGTATGAAATCTCATTTGCAACCTTTTTCAGCGCTCTTCAAATTGAGCCACGACGCTGAACGGGAGAGTAGGTGGCTTAAAAGTTGTTGCCCAAAGCTATTTAAAAACTGACAAGTGGAAAAAAAACACCGGCGTAGACTTACATCCCGTTGTCGGAGCCACTGTTGTGGTCGAAGGCTCAGTTGTTGGAGGAGCCTCGCTGGTGTGTATAACATGACCGCCACCACCACTTATGCCTGGCAAGAGAAAATTAATAGACAGTAGTGCAAATTGAGTAAAGTTTTAAAATAACTTAATGGGTGACACCTCTTTTTTGATCATGATGCTTATTCGCCGTCCAGTTGTTTATGGACGCAAGGAAAGCAGCGTGAAAAACAATCTTTAATAGGGATTATACCCCAAGTGATCACTATTCGCCTTTGTATTTGTTTCCTGTTTCAAAGATGGCCTCCTTATTATTAAGACACTATAGTTAGGCTTGCATGCGACGAGAAAAATGCTTCGTCAGGAAAGAAGTAACGTAAATTTGTCTATCTGAAACAATCCGTTAACCCTAACGGCTCAGCTCAAAATCGACAAGCGAATGCATAGTGGATAGTTATTGATTTAATTTTATAAATCTTTGATGCCATTTTCAGATGAAAATTGAGAAGCCTTCAGAAGTGATTTGCAAAACTTTTTTGATTCGCAATATCTTATTTTAAAATTTATTTTACGATTTAGGTCAATTTTAGATACTCGTGGTAGCCACGACCATATTGATCGGTTTTTCATGCAATTTTCTTGTTTTGCTTTAAGTACACTTTTTGCTTTAAACTACAAAGCAAATGAGTTTAATTTAGCTCATATTGCTGGGACAATTTCTTACTTATTTCTAAAACAAAAGTGATTCACTTACAATCCTCTCTTTTGTCAATCTCAGGGTTGCTACACTGGATTAATATATCATCGCAGTTTTCTGACTGCTCGACTACTTTAAAGCCACTTGACTCATTTTTGACTCTTATTTCTTGGTAACAGTTAGTTTCAGGGTTATAGTTGGTCCGTGTCCAGTTTCCCCAAGAGCAGATAACCTCGTTACAGTTGCCTGTGCATTACAAATTATCATCATCGTCAATCACTGATTTATATAATTGAAAAGGTTGTATAATTGTTAGTAATTGCATTGTAATTCAATATACAACACGACTTTATTGTGATAACTAATGATTGCGAAATATTAACAACTCTTACTGGTATTTGCCGGGAACTTTTTTTATAACACCCTCAACTTTGTTAATTTGACTCAGATCATTTTATAAATATCAAAAAAATAACAGCGCTGTAACGTTAGCTTTTATTCAGTGAATATGCGTATGGTCGAAGTTAATGAACCTCACCCTCAACTGAACAGTTTGCTCTCTGATTATAACCTACTAAGTGATTGGCCACTCCCTTTACATCCTTAATGGCTGGAAAACGTTTGTGAGTTTGCACAGAATGATAAGCAGTACTACACGAACATAGCATGAGGATTTTAGTAGTTAATGGTGACTCATATTGTTTATCGCAGCGAGCTAAAATTAAGCGACAAACACGTTGGGCCACGCTACAAACCCCAACTGAGAATTCGCTCTGGCAGTTAAATAGATAGGTCATGGTCAAATGTCACTTTTTATGTACAGAAATGCAGTTAACAACCAAACTTAAAACACGACTGGGGCTGGGGACGGTACTCTGGGGAATTGTTTGAGGGGGAGGGGGTGAGGAATGCTTCCCGTAACCCTTATTCTCTATTTCAGATAAAGACAGACCTGTGTATCTAACCGTTAAAATTGAATGATAACGGTCACTGTGGTGTTGACTGCTAATGGTCTGGGCACGGTGAGGGACCGCATGGGATGTGAACCAAACAGGCACCACTATCTCCTTTACTTACATTTAGTCCGAGTCTCCTCTCTTGTAACAGGGCAAGAGTCCAGTCCGTCACATGTTTCTCGTTCAAAGTATTCAATGGATTTGTTGTAGTCACGTGTTCGAATTTGCACTGCGCATCCTCCGTTAGGAATTTTTCCAGTCCAGTCGCTCCAGTCATTTAACACACAGTTTTCTCTAAAGGAACAGTTACCTAAAAATAAGAATTCCTCTGACATCAATAATGAAATTACTTGATCGATACACTTATTCGTTTTGAGTTAAGTAGTCCGAATGAATTTTTCATCCAGCCGTTCGTTCCGGATACATCGCCATTTGCGAAAAAACTTGGAAATAAACCCTACAGGAAGTAGATTAATATTGAAACTATTAAAATCTATACACGCTGTAGGCAGAATCCGCTTCAGCAAAATTCAACTTTTTTGACAGCACAGAAATCTTAGAGCGCTAGAGCCGTGTCTCCTTTACGCGAACGTAAAGGGGCTGTGTCACGACTGTCTAGTTCAATTTATTAATATTGCCAATAACACGTCAGCCTTATTCTCAATATAGCGTCAGCAAAGAAATTACTCGCAAATGAAAAAATCACTGCTTCATGTCTAACAATTTTTTTCCCCAGCATTATATCAAAAGTTACATGCAAAAAGAATGAACTCTGAAAAATTGTTAGGCTAACAAGTTTTCAAAAAACCTAGTAATTGCAATCCGCTTCTAATCAATCTTCTTTAAATTTGTCCATCCGTTCCTCCTTTTATATTTACTGCGTTATTTATACGGCTCTTTCTTTTACTGTTTTGAGCTGTTTTTTTTTTTTGTTTCACTTAATATGGCGACGGTTTCCATTGTTAGGATTTTGAAAAACTTCATTACAAAGCTTCTTTAATCACTTCTCTTTAAGAAAATAAACGCCCAATGCGATGTATTCAAATTCTTCTCTTAATTCTTGTAAAGTGTTTCAAGACGATGGAAACGATACGAATACATTCATCACATGTTCCAGCAATTAAAACTGTAATAACAGTTCACTGCTTTTATAACAACAATTTCAGTATTAACTTCGTGAATATTAAGTTTAGCTTACACCACTGCCTTGTTTCCTGAGGAATAAGAGGGCAGTTTGTTTCCAAGCCGTCGCAGTTTTCAGCTTGAATCTTTTCGTGTTGTTTCTCCGTAACGTTTTTTGTTCTCATTTGCTGTGCACAGCTATCAGCGGGTAGCGCTCCTTGCCATGGGTTCCAATCACTAATGTCACATGTGACATACGGGCATTTGCCTGCGCACAGAAAAGAAAACACACAGGAAGTTAGCCTTCAATGTTTAAGCTAAAAATGATATCCTGCATTCCTTAATTATTTTCAACGTAATTTGTCGTTATTATTAGTTGATTAAGATTTGTTCTTAAATAAACAGTAATGCATGGCCCCAGAAAGTGTACTGCGCATAAAGACACTCCGTTTTTTCACAAAAAAAGGTCTCGCCAAGATTTTTCTTGGCCATTTTTACGCGTGCACAGGTTATCTATGAAATCCTGTAGAGCGCCCGAAGGCTAAGAACAATGGGCGTTTCATTGAAATTCTATAACCAAAAAATTCTAAAACAAACTTGCAAAATGAAGAGACAACTTAAAAACAGCTTAAACATACACATCGTTCTTGATTCCTCTTGACTGGCAGGACATGACGTCGTGAGTCCGTCGCAATTTTCGGCAAAAGTGAACTTTTCCTCAGCAGCATAATGTCTGATTCTTTTCTCCTTCCCACACTGCCCTACGGTCAGGACGGCACTGTTCCAATCGGACCATTCTGCCAGTGTACACTTTACGTGTTTGCACTTGCCTTATGTCAAAAAAATAAAATCTCTTAGTTAGAGAAGTAACAATGAAATAAATGAAATAAAGTGGGTTAAAAATTATGAGCAAGAATTAATCTGTGGTAAAAGTAGGGATGGTCGCCGTTTTAAATTGGTAGACATTCACAATTAAATCTGCGGGGTAGGAGATCCATAGGGAGCTATAGGGGAAAGCCTTAATTTGCTTGAAGGTGGATAATGCTATCCTCTGCGTAAATCGCTCTCTATTCAGTGAGCTTCAGTGAGTGACTCAATTGGTTTTCCTAATAGTTCTCCGCTGGATAGGGATTTATCTTGTGGAGAGCGCTATCTTATGTTTGAAAAACTGGGGCCCGAGGGAACGTTTTCCAGTGAATCAATAGAGGGGCCGAACTGGACACGCTGACAAAGCTATTCCTTGTCTTCGTTCAAGACGTTTGTTCACATATCTTGCATATACTTGATTTCAGCTGGTGCAGAACTGCTGTATAGTTGTCCTTTTTGTGTTAAGTACAGGTTCTTTAAGTACTTACAATAGTTCCTGCTTTCCTTCGGTTCTGTTATACAAGATGTTAGCAAGCCACTGCAGTTCTTCTGTACAGAGTGTTTAAGGGGATCAACGTAACTTCTGGTTCGTGTCTGCACTTGGCAGCCTTCTTCGGTCAGTGGTTTATCCCATTCGCTCCATGCTCTTACGTCACATGAGTCTCTATAAATGCATTTGCCTTTTTATGCAAAAAGAGTATATTAAAAACCAGACTTAATACCCATATGCCATTTCCGAGTTGCCCCATGAAAATGATTTTTTATTCTCATACAAATAAACTCATTATCACAAGGAAGGTTTTGCACTTAGCCTCGTTTCGAAAGTGAGGGTTTTTAGAACTCGAAAATTGGCCCAATAAATATAAATGTGTGTTAATATTAACATTGAACAAATAATTACAGATCATTGTGAATTTATTGTAGAACTTTGCTCAGATCCACTGAAGTGCACGTGTTTACCACACCTTTACGACTTCCACGTTCTTCAAGTTCATTTCTACATAACTATTTATAGAAGCCGTTAACAAACAGTAATGGATATCGACAAAAGAGAACTCTCCTGATATCGAACAGTTTCTGTAAATTTAATAACACAGCGAGGCTCGCCTAGTCGGTAGCTCTTGGGGGGACTGGTCGCAGGCGGTCAAGTCTTTGCACTGAAGGTGTAAATGGTTAACCGAGCGGTCGCTTTAATTTGATGGTCAGAAAGACCTGTCAACTGAAATTTTACTGTCTGCGGCTCCTCGCGCCCTGGGGGGTCTCAAAAAATAAATGCGAAATGAAGGTACTGCCCTTGCATGCACTACAAACGGCTGGCGGCTGGCTGACTGTGGTCCCGTCTTTAGTAGGAGATGCCTTAAAAATAGTGTCCCCAATTAGCTTTTTTCCCGCTAAATACACTCAAATAAAGCGCGTTTTTGTTTAATACGTAGAGGAAAAGTGGGATTTAAAATGTTGATTATCCGCTTACATTGCGTTCTCTTTTCAACGATGTCATCAGGACATATCTGCGGCAGGGAGGGACACTGTTCCACATGCAACTGATAAGCCCAAGTCAGCGAATATGCTTTCTTACGGGTCTGCTGTTGACCACATTTACCATGTTCCAGTTCTAGGGGTTCCCACTCGGACCAATCATCAAGCGAACATTTAGCATATTTGCAGCTACCTACATGTATAGCAAGACAGAAGGCTTGAGTCACATTCATCAACTCGATCAATTTCTAAATCGACTGCTGCGCGTCTGTGTCAAGTTTCTCCCGCATCAAGTGATTATTTACCTCAGGTGGTGGTGAGAACTCTTTTACTTACAAGTGCCCTTAACTATGGAATAAGCTTCCAGAAGATGTCAAGCTGGCCGATAATGTTAACATTATAAAATCTAAGCTAAGATCAATTCAGCTGTAATTTTTCTATATTTATATTTTTTGGTAATTTTTAAAATTTGTTATATTCAAGTGCACATAGATTTAGATTATAAATTATATTCCGTATATATATTAATTCCATATTAATCTCCTACTTTGTTAGATCACGGTCAAAAGTTAGTTCAGTTCTACTTAGGTTTTAGAAAAAGTAATCTTAATTAGCTGTCAGCTAATAGAAGTCATTCCTGAAAACTGGTTTTTAATCAGGACACCCTTTTCTAAATGATGGTATAATTGGAATGCGATAACGTCCCCTCCCAAAACGAGAAAAGGGGAAGCAGCCGTCTTCGCATGGAGCCCTTCAATTGGTCTCTACAACAATGTCCACATCGTAATCAGCGGCGTTCGACAGAATGAAATGACTAAATCCAGGGACCCCTGCTTAATGTACATGTTGCAGTTAATTTTTTATCGAAGGTAATTTTTATTTTTCTTTTGTTTTTGGGTATGGTATTGTATGCTAATGAAGTTGAAACAAAGAAAAAATAAAAATTACCTGAGATAAAAAATTAACTACAACTTTCGCGTGATTTAACGTCCAAAAGTTTATATGAATTACTGTCATTACTGCCCAATTAATGCTTTCTTACACATTGCACGGCTCTCTTCTACAGGTGCACGACACTTTTGCGGAAGGCTTGGGCATTGTTTGCTGTGCTGTTCGTAAACAGTTTCCTTCGTGTATACCCGTCTTCGTTTTTGTGTGCCGCAACTCCCCTGTTCGACTTTGCCTTCCCACTCGCTCCAGTCTCCTAGTGAACAGTGCGCTTTGGAACAACTACCTGAAAAAGACAAAGCCCATTCCAATTGGTTTAGTACTAATAAGGTACAAATATTTTTCATTTTTGCTAATATCATTTCTCAGGATTAAACTTCTATAAAAATAGACAGCTGTACGTCATTGGAGAGATTCCGAATCAGAAAGTTTACGGCTAACATTAGATTCAAGTTGGCACTTCCAAAAAGTGAAATGGTTGGATGAAACTGTCCATAATTCTTAAGGATAAAATTGTCATGAAGCCTCACTTTAGAGTTACTACGTTACTTTATTTGTGTCCATGTAAAGAAAAGTATACCGAAACGTTGAGAGAAAACTTGATCAAGTCAGCTTCAAGTGACGTTTTCATTGCAGTGGCAGAAAAGCGCGTCATTTTAAAGAGACAAATGTATCACAGGGCAAAACAATAAGATTACAAAGCTAAGCTAACCAGGTGATCTGTGACGTCACTGCGGGGGCCTGGGGAAAGAAATTTTAATGCCGTATCCCATAAACCAAAGCTGACGGGAACAGATTAAATTGAATTGAATTGGTGCGCGCGTTGGTTTATGGGATATGGCATTAAAATTTCTTTCCCCAGGCCCCCGCAATGACGTCACAGATCACCTGGAAACCGTTGAGCAGTTTTTTTCTTTTATCACGTAAGAAATTCTTACACACTTTCCGACTCTCCTTTTCAGGCTCAGGACAAGATGTCTGCACTCCGGAACAAGAACCTGTTTTCTGAATTGTGGTCCATGTCAGAACCTGTGGTCTTATTCTGGTCTGTGTACCACAGGCACCCTGCTTTATGACCCCTGACCATTGTTTCCAGGTTCCCGGCTGACAGTTGGCTATTTTGCAAACACCTGATGAAACATAAAGTAATTTTGTTTTAAAATTTGTGAAACTGATAAAGCTTTTTGTATTCCAACTGTTCCAGCCCCCCCCCCCCCCCCCCCCCCCCCATTTAAATTGATCCAAGACAGACTTAGATTCTAGATTCCACCCAGTGGATTCCGGATTCCTGGGACTGGATTCCTGTTTTTGTCCGTGGAACTTGAATACCAGATTCTAATATTTAGTGGGATTCCAGATTGGCCTTGATTTGTATTCTGGATTCCAAAGTCAAGGATTTTGAATTCCACAGGGAAAATTTCCCAGATTTCGTATTCCACAAGGAAACTTTTCGTGATTCGAGAATCCAGAGCTCCCTATTAATGGAGTGACAGGGTTACGGTTTTTACAAGGACCAGATCCAGTAAGATTCTATGTGAGCTTCAGCAGGTCAAGTTTTTGTTCTTGATCTCCCTGCGACAATTTTGGGAGAGCTCTTCTATAGTTTTATTCTTCTTATATTTCTAGATTTATCCTGACAAGTGACGCGAACGGCTTCTCAAACGCTAAAAGTAATGCATGAGAGATACCTCTGCTCGTAGGGTATTCTACGAAGTCGAAAGTGTACCCTATTACAGCAACGAAGGGACAAATACTTACACTAAATTTTTTTCATTTCACTGTCATTTATTTCAATGAACTTGTGTACCTTATTATAGAAACGAGGGGACACGTATACATACACTGCATTCTGCTTTGAACCGGCGGAGCCGCGCAGTTAGTGTTCAGTCCCCCGCAGCCGTGACGCCTCATCACAGTCTGAAGTGGGTGGTTGTACGGTTTGCTTCTGGTCTGTTTATAACATCCAGGATTATTAACCTTGATATTTCCTTCCCAACCACCCCAGCTTCCGAAGCTACAGTCATCTCTGTAGGTACAAGGAACTGTAAAATAGAAAAGTAACCCCATTACTCACATACCGGTATGGATTATAAATTAATCATAGCTTGTACGCATGTAATGCCAATCATATTCATCGGAGGCGGGTAGGGGATTTCTAAAAGAGAGTAGAAACAGAGCAAAAGAGATGGCATGTTACATATACACATTTTCTGAACGGGTATTACTATAATTGTAAGTTGCATCACGCAAAATTCTCAATAATAAGGCTTCGAAATGGTTCCAAAAAGTAAGTAGAGACATCAAAAATACAAGGTGGAAGTCACATAATTATGTATCGCGACTGGCAGTTTTAGATGAAACGATTCTCTTCAAAACTGTAACTTACTCTCTACGTCTTATATTACAAAGGGAATCTGGACAGCCTGTATTTCATACATGCACACTGAGAACCCACTGTCACCTAGAGGCCAGGAAGTATACATAGAAAAGTCTGTGTTTTTTCTCTGTTTGTTTTTTTTGTTTTGCTTTGTTTTGTTGTTGTTGCTTTTTTTTACGAGAATGCAACATTGAAGGGGGGAAGGGGTGGGGTAAAGAAAATGTGGTCTGTAACTTTTGGATACACAAACCTTTGCATTTTCGGCCAAATTTCGAACAGGTGTAAGTGTAGTAGTACTCGTACTGAAAGAAAAATGAAAATGTTAGCCTTGTTAACAAACAAAAAACATTGATTGATAATTAATCGGTTCAAATCAATAAGCGGGGTTGCAAATGTCAAACTAACAGCATCGCGACCTGCTTTGAAAGAAATCTTTTAAGCTGAACGCTCGAGAAAAACAGTTGGAACTGCCACTACCCGGTCCTCCTTCTGAACTTTTCTGGATCCACCTGTGGCGATAAACTGGCTTTTGGCATTGTTTCCTTTCCCTTTCTTTATCAATACAAATAAGAGTAAAAAAGAACCACGACTGTAATATGATCAATAAAAACGGTTCGCGTAGACACTTAGGTAGCGCAGTCTACTTTTCTTAGGTTTTCTGTGACTTGGGAGGATATTAAAGCTCACAGAGGATGACGTATCCTTTTTAAATGCTACTTGCCTTTTGGGAAATTTTTCAGACAAACGGATAAAGTTAGGTTAAGCTGCTGTAATTGATATACGAACCACAACAAGCCCAACCCTGTCTTGTGCGCAGGTAGCATGTATCATGAGGTTGGGTTACAAGTTAAGGATTCAGCTGGCCACTTATTACCGCATGTGTTACGTTGTTCCATGAAGTGACCTCTTCAAACAAGATGGGATTAAGACACGTTTAGATTAGATCGGGATTCCACCGCGGTCAAACGAGAGAAATTTGCAAAATTAAAAAGCTAAGCAAATCAAAGTACCCCAAAGCTAAAGGTTGTCACTTATTTTTCAATTAATGTTGAAAGTTTGATTATCTTTCCAACACGTTCGCTCGGTCTCGGTGTTATGCCCGGCGCCCAGTTTTGTCAACAGAATTTGGACCCGATCGCGAAGCGTTTTTAACGAAAAGAAGCTTATTATTTGGAGAAAAATGCAGATAGTCTTATTAATTAATTCTTTTATACAATTTGGTCAATGTTCCCACTTACAATGGTGACTGAAATCCCAATAAATGAAAGAAAAAACGCCTCCTCGGACTTTTGAGTGCGATGGAGTTAGGGATATTCAACAATTATTCCTGGAGCCCGAATGGGCTCTGAGTCAATAACCCCTGAGGCTGAAGGCCGAATTGGCTATTGTCTCGGAGGCCATGAGGGCGAGAGGAATAGTTGTTTTAGTAAAGTCAAAGTAGTTGGTCAAAAATATCGAGACGAAACAACTTTAGCTAGCAAAAGGCGATTCAGCCCCCACTGTTTGGTTTTCAAAGCTGGCGCTTTTCGGTAACAGTGGGCTATAACATATAGCCTAGTACTGAGTAGCTCAACCAATCAGAACGCAGCATTGATAATAGACCGCTAGTTGGATTTTACTAAGCTACAATAGTTACTATCAAACTAAGGGCGCTTCTTTTGTCAGAACTGGCCTGCCAGACCAATCATTTTGAAAATGAAACGGGATTTTACCGAGAAATTTGACTGAAAAATCATCCCCTTTGTGTTTGAGTGATGTCAGGCTATACTAGATAGTTTTGATTAAAAGTAAATGCTCTCACTGGGATGGGAATTGTCAAGCCATTCATGATAAGTTCTGACAAATGGAAAAGGTCTTACATTTTAGTAAAATCCAACTAGTGGTCTATTATCAATGCTGCGTTCTGATTGGTTGAGCTACTACTAGGCTATATGTTATAGCCCACTAGTAGCGAAAAGCGCGGGCTTTTTGGCGGCAAAAAAGGATTAATAAAGACAAGCTTTAACTAGCTAAACTTGTTTTATTTTCGATAATTTTGACCAACTAGTTGGATTTTACTAAAACAATTATTCCTCTCGCCCTCATGGCCTCTGAGTCAATAGCCCATTCGGCCTTCGGCCTCATGGGCTATTGACCCAGAGCCCATTCGGACTCGAGGAATAATTGTTAAATATTCCGTCTTTAAATAAGGCACCGATTGGACCAGACCTACGATCAAAACTAGTTTCCAGCCTCCGACCTGTATCCCTCTTCCCCAGGCCTTTCCGTTAGGAAAAGAGGGGAGGGGAGAAAACCCTGGGGACAAGCTTTACCTTGGTGTCTAACGCCGCTCAACGGCGCTCCAGCTGTATTAATAGTCCAGTTTCGAGATTCATCGTGGCCGCTAAATAGAAGCACACAAGACTCCTTTATACAGGGTTAGCCTCGACCTAAGGCAAATATATTCATAAATTCCAGTCAGAAGAAGACCTGTGTACAACTGTGTCTATTGTTTTAAAGTCAAATTCAGGCACCTTCTCGCCGAAATTTGTAAACATTTTACTTTAGGTCGAGGCTAACCCTGTATAAACCGGCCTGAGTCTTCAGTGCTTCTCAGGGCGGATAAAGGTTGGGCGGTGAAACGAGCGCGTCCGAGCAAAAAGGTGTTATGCAGTGGACTGGGACTCTGCTTAGAAATGTCGCTTGTTTTCGACTTCGGTCAGGGCTTGCGATGTGGTTTGTCCATTAGACACTGCCGTTGTCACTGAATTATGGCGGCTTGATTTGTTTTCTTGCACTTCTTCCTCGTTCCTTTATGCTGGTACGCTGTCTCCGAGAGGCAAATGTTGCTATTTTTTGAGGGAGTTTTAGTTGGAGTAGACAAACATCTCTTTCAAAGGGTTTCTCTTATTACTCCATGACTCTACCACTGAATTATATGTTCGTTCTACTACTCGCCAATATCGATGTTATTCCAAAACAAAAACAACTAAGTACTGTCTAAAATACGAAGGAAAATCTCATCCATGTCGTCATCCATGGCAAAACTTAAAGACAGCAGATTGTGTTTCATAACTAGATTTTTTATTTATTTTATTTTATTTATTTGCCAAATACTTGCTCTCCATCGATGAGATGATTCTTAGCAAGAGGTCAGCGGCCTTACAAATAATATTAAGAAATAATAGCGATAAAATACAAACAATCAAAACATGTCTAGCTTAGCTCGGAAAGAATTTACACTTTGTGCCTCAACAACATTCAGGGGTAGGCTATTCCAGTCCCTGATAGTACTAGGAAAAAAAGAAAACAGATGATAATTTGTTTTAGACGCCGGGACTTTGTATGAGAATTTGTGCAAGTGCCTGCTAGAGCGACCAGCAGGCTCCAAATACTTCTGATGGTCTATCTCAACTAGATTATAGTGCATTTTATATAGCATTGTTAGCCTTGCTTTCCTCCTACGCTGTTCTAAAGTTTCCCAATCAAGTTGTTCCAACATTTCTTTGACACTAGCAGTTCTTTCATAGCGATGTAGTACGTAGCGTGCAGCTCTGCGTTGTACCATTTCTAGTCTATCCCTGTTATGCTTGGTGTATGGATCCCAAACCGTTGAGGCGTATTCCACAGTGGGTCGAACCAAACTCTTATAGGCAATTGACTTCAGTTCTGGAGAGTTAACTCTGAGATTTCTTCTCAGAAAGCCTAATGACTGGTTACCTTTAGTTACAATGTTGAATATGTGTTGATTCTAACATAAATCCGATGTTATTGATACACCTAGATACTTTGCAGAGTCAACTGATTCCAATATTTTGCCATGTAAGATGTATTCATGGATCAGTGAATCACGTTTGCGAGAGACACGCAGTACTTGGCATTTGTCCGTATTGAATTCCATAAGCCATCTACTTTCCCAATTTTCAAGTTCCCGTAAATCGTTCTGCAAAGAAATTGCATCACCTATCGACTCCACAACCAAGTATAGCAGGGTGTCATCTGCAAACAAACGAACTGGAGAGGACAGGTTTTGTGGTAGATCATTGATATAGAACAGGAACAGACATGGGCCCAATACGAACCCCTGAGGGACGCCAGATTGCACTTGAGCTATGTCAGAGTAATTGCCTCTAACAATAACTTGCTGCGATCGGTTTGCTAGAAAGGCCTGTATCCAATCCCTTGTTTTACTCCGTACACCATAGTAGTCTAGCTTCTTAATCAAACGCTGATGGCCCACCTTATCAAAAGCTTTTGAGAAGTCCATGATCAGGACATCCGTTTGGCCCCCATTTTGCATGTTACATACCAGGTCATGAACAAATTCCAACAATTGTGTCTCACATGACCGCTTTTCTCTAAACCCATACTGTAGGCGGTAGAGGATGTTGTTTCTACTTGAGGGATAACATGACGTGTATTTTATAAAGCGTGCAGCTCGTGCAAGGTGCAATAATTATTATGCTAATTTCAATCACCATCATCCTTCTTTTCAATTTTGAAAAAAACATCTCATACGTCTTTCTGTTTCTTCGAAACTTCAAAATTAGTTTCACCTCAGTTTTTACTGTTTACCTTGTTTTGTTTTAGAGAAAAAAATGGAGAAAAAACCTTATAACTAAACTCAATAAATTTTGTTTACGTGCGGTTGCCGGATTTGCGACGCATTGCGGGAATCATGCTATGGCGCGTTGCACCCGAGAGGCAAAGTTTGAAGCAGTACAACGCCACTATATCAAAATATATCAATCTAATTTTTTGTTATGTCATATAAAACTTATCCCCTTTTAACAAGTGTAAAAATTGAGGTTAAGAAGTGTTAAGCTTTTGCAAACAAAACGGCGAAAGACGATTAGGTGATATTTAGTGGAAGGAGGAGGTATTCAACACTTTCAAATTAAACTCAAATTTTGGCATTATACGACCAACAAGTTTGACTTATAGGCATACAGACACAAACATATGAAACTGTTTATTGATACTGTTATGAAACGAATTTATCTATTTAACATTGTAGCCTGAAATTACAGAGAGAAAATAGCATTTCCGGTTTGCAAAAAGGAAAATTTCGCCGGCATTCAAGCGCACCGGAAGCGCGGAAAGAGCGCTCGTTTCACCACCCAACATTTATCCGCCCTGGTGCTTCTATTCAGCGACCGCGACGAATTTAATTAAAACTGGACTATAGCATGATCCATGATATTCAGAGAAATGAAATGAATTTGAGGCTACTCACTTTTTTTTGTTTGGATGGTATTTCGTCAACTTCATTGACCTCTTCAAACGAGCAGCCCTCAACATAACATTCGTGATAAATGTTTATACCAAAAAGTTTGTGAAGTGCCGATCTGCGAACCTTGCCGCCGAATGAATTAGCATCTTCCGGGCTCAAGCGAACGTCCTTGTGACCACCTACAATAAAATTCAAATAAGAATTAAGTAAGTAAAAAAGGTGCTCCAACACCTGGGCTGGCAGTTACGGGTTGGGAAAAAAAAAAAACAAACATTCTATCTTCTCTTTTTCTTTCTTTCTTTTTTTTTGTTTCTTTTTTTCAATTCCTGAGAGACGTTTACGGTAAGACTAGGTTACTATGGTTTACAAAACTCACTAAGACACCAGGACATGTGCCAAAAGCAGTAAATTGAAGATTTAATTAAGCCTTAAAAGCGTTTTAAAGTTGCTAGCGTCTAAAAGTTAAACCATAATCAACAACCTGTCAATTTTCTTCATACAGTGAACATATTTATTTATTTTTTTTATTTCAGAACAATTACAAAGACATTATCATCACGGACTATGTTACCTCGCGGCTTTCTAATTTGTTTTGCGCTAAAAAGAAATTGTCAGGAAGTTGATTTTGAACGCATCAGAAAAGACAAACATATTTTAAATGTAATATCCTCTAAAACAAATAAACCCACCAATGAAAGAAAAGTTGCACATTCAGTTTGCTTCCAGAAACTCGTTATTAATGGCCACTTAAAGTTGACATCGAAGTTCCAGTTCGTTAAAATCAATATCGTACCGAACGTATCACTGCTTTACACTCAGTTGAGAAACTTTGCCTTGGTAGCCATCTTCCCCGAAAAAGCAAGCCCCCGCTGACTGTACAGAACTCCGAGCTATAGCGAAGTGCGTTGACATCCTCTTGGTTGACATGGAAACGCTGAATTTCGCTTTTGCAGTCGGAAGCAATTAAGTTGGATAATTTTAGTCGGTGTTATTGATTTTCACACTTGCTTGATGTCCTCTGTCGCACTTACAACCAAAACAAACATGTCATATTTTGCTTTTCTCTAATCGAAAATGAAGAACAAGACTTTATTACAATCAGTCTAACCCGGTTTAACATCGCGTACCACGCCGTCGGGCTTAATAATCTGGGAAGCTCCCGGTTTGTGATTGGTACTTGACATCGCTCAGTGAGTCACTAAAGCATTTTTAACATATCAGTGAGTTAGGAAATTAAAGAGAAGTTTCGGTATTTAAACATATTAAGTCATGGCACTGTTTGGCAGCTGACCAAAACAGTACTCTGGCTTTCAAAGTTTTATAACGGGGAAGCCGTAGTTCAATACATGTCAGTCAACAATTGTTAGTTTTTCCCAGTTAACAGAGTTTCCTTTCCTGATTTAAAGGCAATAAAGATTTGATCAACCCTGTAGTGTGGTTTACCATGAATTAATGCAGTGAACGAGTAGGCTGATCAGGGCATACTAGTCTCATACCGTAAAATTTTCACAAATAAGCCTCGTGGCCTAAATTTTTCAAATCACTTTTTTAAAGGTCATAAAATTAATATTCTGAGGGAGTTTGAATATTTAAGGAGGGGCTCAGTTTCAAAACTGAAGTTACTAGTAGGTTCATAATTGGACGGAAATTTCGCCGCGTCAACAATGATAATAATGGCGGGGGCATTAAAAAGAAATGTAATGACGACTTTCATTCCTCAGAACTTGCTAACTTCAAATGCAACGACAACAAACTATATAAACAAATGCAATACCTTACCTTACAGTACCTATACCTATTAATCTAACTCTCGCGCGTTTCTGATACGCTTTTCTTGGTATCTTAGGGCAGTAAACAAATACAATTCCTCGAAAACTAATACTAGAATCTTTTCATTCAGTATAAGAAGAAGTTTTTCTGCGTTTTGAATTTAAATGAAGGATTTATATTCGAGCCCTTTTTCATTCTTTTTCCAGATTTTACGGTAAATTTCTCCAATCACAGCGTTTTAAAATGCCTGGAAGCCTTCAGCGATTATTCAGTTTATTAATTAGTTGTGAAATCAGCTGACGATACCTTTCTCCAAGTAAAAATAAGTGCTGCGCTAATGCCCGCTAGTATTTCCATACGGCAAGTGAAGTAGCCCGTATCCTACGCTAGCCTTTAACGTGGTAAAGTATAGAACCTCTATACTGAGGCTGACCGCGTATCCCTTTTACCTTATAATTTAAGGTGACCCCTTAATAAAGTTCCGTGCTGGGTAGATTTTAAGTACAAGTGACTTGGTGTGCCTACGCTTAAATTTGAAACATCACTATTGCAACTGCGCATGCAATTGACTTGCACAGTAAGTAGCTAGTATTGAATTGGTTATATAAAAGGGAAACTTGAATAATCGTATTGATACGATACCGTACCGGCTCTTTCTGGGAAAACGCCTTATTCCACTTTTTTATTAATTCTGAGTTCAATAATTTATCTATCCTTAAAAAAAAAACGGGGCAGTAAGTATAAGAGGCACGTTGAATCCATGCAAATGAACGAAAAGGCTTTTCAATGAGCCATTAAATTCTGGAGAATATTTTCGCCTTGTGGATGAAGTAAAGTGCTATCTGTAGGGTTTTTTTCTTTGTTCTTTGCTCTTTTTCATCAAGATTAACCGGATTGAATTAAGCTAACGCTTAAATAAACAACTGTTTCAAATTATTTCAAATCCTCTTTACAATGCACAATATCAAAACATCTAATATTTTGGCCTTGTAACCGCATAAAAAGGTACTTTGACTCACTCTTTAGTTTAAATGTTTACCTAAAGTATCAAGTAATTCCTGAATTGAAAACTTGTTTTATTAGTGCAAAATATAACTCTACCATTCTAGAAAATGTTAACCACTTGCAGGCTTATTAACGGACCAATGAAATGAAGGACTGTTATGTATCACTACTTGGTTAATCACAAAGCAGTGGTGATCAATTCTTCTAAGATTAAGGGTATGGTTTTATAACTAAACGCGGAACTAAGAGTGAATTAAAACTGACTTCTGGTTTGGACATGGCAAATGAACAAGTCATCCGAAATTGAAATCTGAGAAAACTCCTTGGTCTCAAAAGCGGGTGAATTCCTTGAAGGGTCCTTACCTCCAAAAACTGCAAGACAGAGGAGCATAAAGGGCAAAACTTGTGATTTCTTCATTGCGCTCTTTGGGAGAACACGCACCTCTTGGCCGTAACTGTGATCTCGTCAGTCAAACCCGATGCGTTTCTTTTCTTCGCATAAATACCTTTTTGTTTGTTTAGGTGTTTAAATCAGCTATTGTCACATGGCGTTCTTTTAAGGACTTTTCGCTTTTTATTTAAATACATTTCGGTTTTGTTTCTTGGACTTGTGTTATAATTGGCTCTTGAACAAAGAACGCGCCAGGACATTCAATAAAGTTCACAGCTAGTCAGCTTGGAACCCCCCTAGAATGCTGAATATGAATGCTTGACTTTTTTAGCTTAACTTGTCATGTTAAAAGAGTTACACTATGATAAAACGAAGTGGGAAGATAGTTCATGTCCAGTACGTACCACTAACTTTTTTCATTAGGCAATATTTAGTTTCTTAAATTAGAGTAAGCTGCGCGCAGAGATGATTAAAATCCAATGATTGTTCTTTGAACTGAGCGCAGTTTACTGTTAGAACTAATTTGCGGTATCCTTTTAGCTAAAAGGACCAAATTGTAATCGTCAAGCTACGGTAAGTGATTTCGGAAGGACTAATTGATCTCCATGAGTCTAAACCTCTAATGCCTCATGCAACATGAATAAAATGGTGATACATATATAATAAGATCCTTGTCAGACTACAGAAATATAACTTATTATAAAAGAATAGGCAGTTTAGTGATTAACAGCTTTTTTATAGGTATGCACACCACACTGAAAATAACAAAGGTTGTACATAAGAAAGAGTGTAAATATTTATGAATAAGGAACCTTTAATTAAACTTGGTTTCTCACATTGCCAGTCACTGACAATACGATTTATGTTTACTCCCCCGAAATCTGGTTTTGGTCACATTTAACTGATCTCCACTAAGCTCAGTTAGTGGCCGATGGTCTAAGAAGTAAATTAAATATTTGATGTCGGCTAGACGTTAGACGATACTTTGTCTGAAAAGAGAGTTGTAACAGCTTTACAAACGAATCCTAAGAATTATTTTTATGTTAATTACACCTAACTTTGGTAATTGCGTCTTTAATTTCGCCCTCTCCTTGCGGGTTATTGTCAGTTCTCTTGGGGGCGTTGCAATTGCGTTGCATTATAAAGGCTTTCGAGTCATAATTTTGCTCTTACAAACTAATGTTTCAGAGGTTTTCCTATTTTGTAAGATATGATAGGAGACTAATTATAAATTGATTTCATCAGGGCCTGGTTTTCTATTTACACTCTAGTTTTCCATCACGATTTTTTACTGAAAGATTTTGTACTGCTGGTTAATATGTTAATGCATTGAAAGGCAACAGTCTCCTTTTATCCTTTTCAATGACTTTTTTCGGAGGTACGATGACCTATGCTCTCCCTCCCCAACCCCCCCTCCTCCCTCTGTCTTTTAGCCGCAAATTTTCTCTTACTTATAGACTCATTTACTCTCAAGCTGATAAAGTAATTCGCTCCCAAGCCATTTATAAGCGAGCCTAAGACAAACAAGTGTTTAAAGGCTGAAAATTCGAAAAAATATATACCCTTTCTCGGCAAATGTTCAGGCCTGTCTTAGGTTAACTACTAAAGAGCTGGTCCCGGTTGTTCAAACGTTGGATAGCGCTATCCACCGGATAAATCTCTATCCAGCGGATAGCGTAATTGATTTCTGTAATACTTATCAGCTGGATAGTGATTTATTCGGTGGACAGCGCTATCCAACGTTTGAACAACCGGGGCCTGACTTGTAAATTGATAACTTGAATCACCGCTTTAATTCCCTTTCTTACAAGCCAGCACCATCCATAAGCTCAATAATTCTGTGGTCATACACAGAGGATAACAGACGTTGCTTTAGTTTGGAGGTTATTTCAGGCAGATATGGCGTTCCTATAGGGCCCCGATCACAGTCGTGCAAATGCGGCGCTAAATCTCTAGTCGTTGGTGTATCCGCGTATCAGTTCGTTCTTCCCGAGATTCAATCATAGACACTACGTAGCTGGATATTATTTCTCGCATATGAATAGCTTACTAGTTACTTCCTGCCAGTTGGGATTTTTCTGTTTAATTTTACATATTTTTAAGCTGTAACAAGCCGGATTTTTGAAGACAAAGCTAACAAAAGCTGCAGTCATTTGTCTGAAGAAAGAGGAAAAAGTAATGCCCCCTCCCACCAGCCCCACCCAACATCGAGCTGTTAAAACAGAAACTGAATTTTGGCTGCATGCAGAGAAAGGAGAGAGAGGGACTAACTTGAATCCTCGACTGGTAATAAGAGGATAAAGCCTGAGGGCTTTTTTTGCCTTTTTTTTTGTGTGCTCGGCACTTATATTTTCACAGATCGCTGAAGATCACACGCGCCATGAAAAAAAGAAACATGAACAGAAAATTCCAATATTTCGAACAGGAGTACATTACTTGCAAAAAAATTCGGACGTAACAATTCAAAACGTTTAATTTCGGAAACTTTTGCTCTCATTTCAGGCAAATAAAGGAAGAAAGTCCTGCAACGTTGGTGTCCGCAAGCTTGATGTGGTCAGCGGCTGCTTCTTTAAGGGAATTTATAACATCATTTACATGAAGTAAAAAGAATTGAACATACATGTACCTCGTTAAAAAGTTCGAAGTGAAAAGTTTCTGCTGTTTCTGAACATCTTCTCAAATATTTAAACCACATCATGGTACAGCTTGAAAGAAGACGAGGTTTGCTATTTAGCGTTATCATTCTGGGAGCGATTGTCAGTGGAAGTGTGTATTATTACGTACGTGACTACTGGAATATTGAAGCCAAGGTAAAATCGCGTTTAATATTTTCAGCATACGGTGTAAATGTACATAACATGTAGCAGTTTATCGTGTATCACGACAATTCTTGCTATTGCAAGTGGTATTTTGCCACAAAAGTTGATAATATATAACTTAGCAAACACTCAACTACTGTAAATATTCAGTTTCATGACTTTACGGATGACAGTAATGTCAGGTTCAGTAATTCTCATATTGATGTGTGCAATACTACATACATTGCAACTTTTAATTAATTCTAAAAGAACTGTTTAACTTAAGAAGTTGTTCATACTTTTAGCTGTGCGTATATCGAGTTATGGATGCACGTGGGAAGTTTGGAGACCACGAAAGATGCTTAAGAGTTGCTCGAGGTGCAGCCAAGAGCAACTCTAGCTTCTTGAGTGCTCTCCAAACTTCCCAAGTGCATCCATAACTCGATATACGCACAGCTAAAAGTATGAGCAAATTCTTTTATAACATAGCTGACAAAAATGCCTGCTTTTCAATTAACTGCAAAATTCTCGTAATGCACGACACAGAAAAACAAGTACTCCTATTGGCTGGTTACAAACTTGCCACAATCGTCTAGTTCGAAAGAAAATTCTTTCCTTAAAACTTTGAAAGAACATTTGTTAATTTATTTGTCAACGATCAATGGAAACTAAGCATAAACAAAGGTAAAAGAGTCTTAAAGTCCACCTAAAGTTAAAATACCCACATGTTCGTTAGAAGTCATGGAGTATGGTTTGGATTCACTGAAAAGGTGTTTATGTTTTGCTTGGCAAAATCCAGGAAACTTGTTATTTAGTGAAGACGACTGTCATCCTACTTTTTATTCATTTACGAATACCGTAAATCCTCTATTAAGCCCCCCAGGGGCTTATTTTTTTCAAGCACTTTTGAGGGGGGGCTTAATAGAGAGGGGGGACTTAAAAGAGAGGGGGAGGCTTATTTAATTTAGCGAAACGTATCACCTGTAGCAAAAATACCGTGGTGTGAGACAGAGTAGACTTACGCATTGTACAATTAAAGTCACTGTCAAAAGTGTTTAATTCACTTGTGGGAGCCTAAAAGTAACAAAAACAAAATTCTTATTCTTCAAAAATGAGCTTTCGGCCCCATGTTCTTCGGACTTGTGGTTCCTGGGCGGTACACTGCTTTGTCTAACAAGCGCAAAATTGAGAAAGTTCAGCATATGAAGTTGGACTCATGCCGCCGAAGACCAAAAACAATATGAACTTCCAGCCTGAATAAATCATAACTGTATCAGTCCACGTTAATCGTTAATTTTTTTGTGAAGAATAAGGACTGGGGGAGGGGGAGGGGGGGCTTATTAACTTTCCTTCTCTGAAAAGGGGGGGGGGCTTATTAGAGAGGGGGGGCTTAGTAGAGGATTTACGGTAATGGCTGGTCATTATGGCTTCTTGAGAAGGCATGGCAGCAGTTGTTTTTGTGAGTGATACAAATGTAAATTTCTGTCTTCTTGTGTAATTTGTCTTGTTATTACAAGAGACATTTTCCTGTGTCAGTTGGATTGTTCGGCGATAACAAAAGTGCATAATTTTACACTATTACAGTGTAAGCTTACTTTGTAATTAATGTGTTTTGTAAAGGATAAACAAATGTTAAAAATGTAGGACACTTTATGCAAATTGGATATTTCCTGACACAGACTAATTTGTGGAATTTGTGGTCTTTTTCCAGTTGAATGTCAGTTTTTATGGACTTTTCAATGATTCAGCCTCTATTATTTGCGAAACATCGTCACCTCTTTTGCTGCTGGTTTGAGTGCCCATAAGCTCAATTCCAAAAATTGTAGAAAGTTTTTTATCATTGCCGTAGATTTTTGGGTAGTACTAACTTTATAGTACCTAGGATAAAGAGATGAAAAACACAGCTGAACACATCATGATGACAGGCATGCATAAATAAAGATTTTTTTCAAAGAGGCTCAATAGGACTTATAAGACTTAGTATAGGGCAAGCATGTGCGCTATGTTATAAAAATAGTTTCCATTTCACCTTGCTGCTCTTCAATGTGGGTAGAAAAAAGTGGTGCATGAGTGGCAGGCAAGATGTTCTTACCACACTGAATGGGCTACTTCATTTTATATCCATACCCCTCAGTTAAGGACTTCAAGATGAAATAAAATTGCATTTAACCCTGAAGACTTTCAAAAAGTATTAGTCCATCCCCTGAAGAATATGGGTCTACCACCTGTGTAATTGCTCCAGACTGAGGGAATTTGCTTCGCCATCCAGCATTTGCTTGGTCAAAACTGTCTTGGCGGTCTGTACAGAACATTCAGCAGCTCCACTAGATGCAGGATGGTACGGTGGAACCCAGGTAAACTTGGGTCCATTCTGCTTCAAGAATTGAGAGAACTCTTCAGATGCTAACTGCGGCGTGTTGTCCAAAAACACCTCTTCTGGCATTCCGTAGCATGCAAACAACGAGTGCAAAACCTCGATGGTTTTCAAGCTAGTCATGGAACCCATGGGAATCACCTCTAAACACTTGGAATTATAGGCATCAACAACAATCAAGAAATTCAACTTGCCCTTCTCAAAGAAATCAATGTGGATACACTTCCATGGCTCAGTAGGCCATTTTCAAGGGTATAATGGTGCCCTTGGAGGAGACTTGCCCAAAGCAGCACAAACATGACATTGCTGAACCCTCTCAACAATAGCAGCATCCAATCCCGGCCACCAAAAACAACTCCTTTCCAGCAACTTCTTCCAGCATATTCCGTGACTGATGCTCTTGGTGCAAGTCATCCTACAGATGAACATGATAATTATTTCTCAGGAATAACCACACGTAAACCCCACAACACACAGCCATGGTCAACAGAAAGTTCTTGCTTTCCTGAAAAGTAAGGCTGCAACACTGGATCATCAAAAAATACAAGGAGCCTGAAACCTAATATATTACAACCTGAAGAATAATTATGGCTCTACCCCCTAAAGAATATGGGTCTACCCCTGAGGAATTTCACCCTCAAAGAACGAATCCAAGCACCATGTTACATGTAGATAAAACAAAGACAATAATTTGCCCATGATGACACCTTCTCATGTTTATTTCAGGCTATGCAAACACAAACAAACTTTTGTATTAAATCTAAGGAAAATTGCCAGTGAATGGCCAACAAAAGCATCCCAGGTGCATTTTTTTCTGGTAAAATTTTTGTGTTCAGATTGTTAAATTAGTCTCATCTGTATATTCTATATACATTTTTGCAACTGTCATGTATCTGGGTAATCTGTTTGTCATGTGGTACTATCTGATAAAAACGACTGCTCTGCATGCCAAGTTAATTTTTTTGGGAAATTTAATTGCCTGTGGGAATCAGAGTTCTGTCTTATTTCACTTTTTTTGTTATTTTCTGCTTCTTTTTCATCTACAACTGTATAGCAGACATCAAGCAAATTTCATTAGTCATACTGCAAAACCTGCATGTAAACACAATCATGCAAAGCAGTTTGTGGTAAAACTTTTTTTTTTTAATTAAGGGCTGGAGACTGATACAGTGTAAAGTGTTTCAATAACAACAAAATGCTGCATGCTAGCATACAATGTACAATGACAAAGTGAAAGATTCAATTATGCACTGGGTCTAACAATACATGTTTATTAATTATAGAATTTGTCCCACTTGATTGTCACAATGAAAAATTCTTATTTCTTAACGTAACTGTTATAATTTATTTTAAAATTTTAGGAAGCCCGTGTTGCTGAACTTGAGAAATTGGTAAAAGACAAACAGACCAGAGTAAAAGCATTACAAGAAAGCATTGATGGCAAGAAATAAACTGAAGTTAATTGGGGAAACTTCTGCTTTTTTAAAAGAAGATACTGAGGATGATTTTACTTGACTTACACAGTTTCTGCTGAATAAAGACTTCAAGAGCAAGTTAAATGTTTGTACATGTAAACGTATTGAATATGATGGTGTTAGAGGCTTGATAAATTCGTTAATTACAGTTCTTGTTCTTCTCTTTGTACAATGTAAGCTTTATCCAGGAGCATTGCCAAAGGTTTACGTTCTAGGTAAAATCCATTGTTCAAGATAGTTTGATTCACAATTTTCCTTTTTGTCCTAGCTCTAATAGTTAGGACTGTGAAACAAAGAAAAATAATTTAAAATATTCCTCGAGCCCGAATGGGCTCTCGAGTCAATAGCCCATGAGGCCAAAGGTTGAATGGGTTATTAACTCAGAGGCCATGAGGGTGAGAGGAATAATTGTTTTAGTAAAATCCAACTATTTGGTAGTTAAAGCTAGACTTTAATCCTTTTTTTTGCCGCCAAAAAGCCGGCACTTTTCACTACTAAAAGGCTATATCATATACAAGCCTAGTAGTAGCTCAGCCAATCAGAATGCAGCATTGATAATAGACCACAAGTTGGATTTTTTTAACAGGAGACAAGGGAAATTCTGATTTAATCTGAGAAGGGATTTTATGTACAACATTTATCATGTGATGTTTGGAAGACCTTTGAGAAAAATGCCTTAAATTTTCTTTTTTTTGTGAAAATTAATAAACTTACGATATATCAGTTTTAGTGAGGTTTTTTTTGCTGAAGTAGTGCTTGCTGCATTGTATACTATTTGCATGTATGCCTCACCCTTCACCCCCCCACACCCCACACCCCTTCCCCATGCATCATCTCACCACCTCAATACAGCTTTAGGACAGGTTGGGTGCCCCTGCTATTATGTTACCAATGGAGGTTAAGTGATTGTCTTTAACCACAATCTAAGTTAATCTTTGTTTAAATAAGTGAACCTACAGTGCTGTCACTGGTATTTAAAGTTACCCAGTATATGCAAATAATAGGCAGAGAATTAAAGAGCTAACAAGTTCTTTCGGTACTACAGTTGTGGTTTTTTTTTCTTTGTTTCCCTTTGAAAGTAGCCTAGGAAACCCTAGCTAGCCATCCCCGACAGCCCTGCCTAAATGTCCATGGCATACTAGCCTGTATACGGAGGCCCCCTCCCCTCAATTTTACTGAGGGGAGGGGGGGGGGAGGGTCTGTACACAGGCTATGGAATACCAAAGTGGGGTTTTTACGGTTTAATCTTCTTTTTGTCAGAGTTTTTCTCTTTCCCATCATTTTAAATGCCTTAAACTGCTGCTTATACATGTATGCCTTGGGCTTGTACTCCTTTATAAGGGGTTTTAGTTTGGTGGGCTTATAAACGAAGGGGCTTATATCCATGGGGAATTATAACTGCAATAGAAAAAGCACTTCGAAACAAGCTATAGCATTGAGTACTCGATAAGAACTTGACAGATTAAAGCGAAAAGGCAGTCAGGATTCTAATGATGACGAGAAAAGCGTTTAGTTACTTGAATTCCTTTTCTCTACTCTCCAAAAGAAAAGAGGCTGACCTGATTATAGGATGTTCATTTCTACTTTTTTGACAACTTGTATCGGTGATGCGCAGAGACGAAAAAGACATATTTATTGAATGCAATTTTATTTTGAAGCTTGGCGTTACTTATACCATGGGCTATAAGCACGACTTGACATATTGCCAGCTCGTGGGGAGGGGGAGGAGGATCTCAAGAGAAGTTTGGGTAAAGGTGTGCCAATGAGGCCTTTAAGAGCAATTCTCTGTAAGAATCAAGCAAAGTGGGAAATGAAAAATTTTGACCTCCCCTCAAATTTTGCATGCAATTAGATATTGTGGGGGGATGTCTAAAAATGCACTTTGTTTGGGTTGCTACTTTATTGTTGTCATGGTAACACCAACTGTTTGTTGGTGGCAAAATATCTAATATTTAACGAAGAAACTGTTGTAAAAAGTGCAAAATGTGTAGCTCTCTTTCTCAAGTCCATTAAAACGCTACAACCCAAGACTTTAAGCAGGTATAATACCATCATTCTAGTTTACATTTGTGTATATTGCTCTTTATTATATCAAATTTGCGTGTCATAAACGGTTAATCAACTACATAGAGTTTCGGCCATTTCAGTTGATGGCTAAAATATGGTTATCCTTTCCCTGAATTTCTCCAAAAGTACGGCAGTTCCAGAGCTAAAACTAAGCAGGCAGTTTACACACATATCCTAGTTACCAAGTCTGTAAAAATCTCTGCGGGGCGGGCTCTTCTGTTTGCAAAGGCAATTAACGAAAAAACGCCAAATTTCAGTTTTTGTATATTTCAACGCAGTTGACAATCTATCTACTAGCCAACAAAATTTCTAAAACACTGAAACTACCTTCATTATCAAAGAATATTATGTACTGAGTCATTTTATGATAAAAGAATTATTACTGGCTTTCAGTTTTCTAAACAATATCGATCAAAATAAGGCTTACTTTACGGTTTTCTCTACTTCACCGCTTGAAGCGTAGCATTTACATTCAACGAACACTCGGTTTCTCGAACCATTCTCATGTGTCCGGGTGTGCTGTTTCCCATTTTTAACCATTGTAAGTCTCCTTAGTCACTTACAGCAAGTTATAAAGTGACACAGAAGCCGATAAAGAAGTCATACACAAGTCCTTGGCAAGCCCAGCCACATCTTGTAAACACGCACGCTTCCACTTTGCATTTACGCAGTATTTCTTCATTGGATGCCATCAATCGCTCCAGAGAGAGTTAAACCTCATTAGGTTTTAGTCATTAAGCCAAGCATTGGAATTATCTACGTATTAAAATCCGAAATCTCGAGTCGAGAAGCTCAGAAAGCTGAACTAGTGGTCACTCTTTAACATTCCAGTGAACATGCAACCTGTCCTGGTCAGCGGTGTTAATCGCGCAACATAAACAATTTCCGGAAATTTCCGGTCATTTCCGGTAATATTGTTTTCCCCTCACTTCCCGGAGATGATGGGGAAAAAGGATCGCCTCATCGAAGGTTGCATGGAGGGTCAGACGAAATTTTTCCTTCTCAGTGAATGTAATCGCAATTTTTCTACCTATTTGCAAACTTACGGGCTTAGCAAATTTCGAAAAGGTATTACCAATGGAGTTGCATGCTGACTTCCTACCGTCTGCCGTGCAGGTATGTTCATTTTATTTTCTGCACTCTTCTGTTAAATACTAGGGGGGAAACCCTCAAGTAACTCCTATGGCCGCTCACTATAGAATTTGAAACTTGTACTTTGAAATACAGTAATTAGAAAATCTGGAACAACGGATTTGGCTTTCGGCTTTCGGATTCGTACATACATACACTCTCAAGCTAGTTTACTGTGGAATTTTTCTTAGCTAAAAGCAAGGCAGGCCACTTTTTCCTGGCCCTTGAATATCATGATAACATGAGGAGCATATTGTTTTGTAAGGGCTTCGGTACCTTCTTTAGGAGTTTTCGATGTTGCACTTGTCGACGTAAGTAGCTTCAGAATTTGTTGTCTCCCTGCTGTCTCCTGACACGACTGACTGTCCCTGGGTTCTGGCTACAACAAAGTACTTTAAACGTATACCTGTACTTCAAGTCTCTAGCTTTCGTTATTCGGTATTAGGTGAATTATTTTATTATAACTGATGTTAAATTATCAATCTCAGTACACATTGCGCTGAAACTATATTGCTCTTATACATTCTTTTATACTCTTATTCTAGCTATATTTCGCTTGTGTGGCCGGCGTAAAAGGGATTGAAGCGGGGGGTGGAATTTATGCAAGCGTGATCCAATAGAAACTCCGGGCAGGCTTAGCTACATATCCTAACTTCAGAGAAAGTAGAGGGGTCAGCATTCAAATGAAGGTTAACGAGGAAAAGGTGAGCATGTACCTGCAAAGTGTCCCAACAACACGTACCGCAAGAAGACAAGCCGTCCAAGTAAAGTGTCATTTTGCAAAATTCTTTGTGAACAATTTACAACCCAAATAGTGACTAAAAAGGAATAGCCATCTACTGGGTGTTGAAACCTCTAACGGAGAGTGGAGACAAAATTAGTGTTGCTAGCAATACACAAGCTGAGAAATTACAGTCTCTCAAATAACTTCTAGTCTATGTTCCCTAAATTTCCCTGTTCAAATTTTTGTTTTCCCCCCTAGTACTTTACAGAAGAGTGAAGAAAATAAAACGAACTTTATTACCGGCACGTCGGAGTAGGAAGTCAACTTCATCGGTAATACCTTTCCAACATTTACTGAGCCCGTAAGTTTGCAGATAGGTACAAACACCACGATTACTTTCACTAAGAAAGCATAATTTGGTTTCACTCTCTGAGCAAGGTAGGGATGTAACCTTCGATCAGGCGGTCCTTTTTCCCATTACCTCCAGGAGGCGAAGGGAAAAGGATTCTATTTCTACCGGAAATTGTTTATGTTGCATTGATTAACACCGCTGACCAGGAGAGGTTGCATGTTCACAGAGATGTCAACGAGTGTCTTTTTCAGCTTTCTAAGCTCGGTGTTCGACTTGAAGTTTCGGATTTTATCAAATACGTTTGCAATTCCTATTGTAGGCTTAATGACTAAAACCTAATGAGGTTTAACTCTCTCTGGAGCGACTGATGGCATCTAATGAAGAAATACCACGTAAATGCAAAGTGGAAGCGTGCGTGTTTACAAGATGTGGCTGGGCTTGCCAAGGACTTGTGTATGACTTCTTTATCGGCTTCTGTATCACTTTATAACTTGCTGTAAGTGACTAAGGAGACTTACAATGGTTTACAATGGGAAACAGCACACCCGGACACATGAGAATGGTTCGAGAAACCGAGTGTTCGTTGAATGTAAATGCTACGCTTCAAGCGGTGAAGTAGAGAAAACCGTAAAGTAAGACTTATTTTGATCGATATTGTTTAGAAAACTGAAAGCCAGTAATAATTCTTTTATCATAAAATGACTCAGTACATAATATTCTTTGATAATGAAGGTAGTTTCAGTGTTTTAGAAATTTTGTTGGCTAGTAGATAGATTGTCAACTGCGTTGAAATATACAAAAACTGAAATTTGGCGTTTTTTCGTTAATTGCCTTTGCAAACAGAAGAGCCCGCCCCGCAGAGATTTTTACAGACTTAGTAACTAGGATATGTGTGTAAACTGCCTGCTTAGTTTTAGCTCTGGAACTGCCGTACTTTTGGAGAAATTCAGGGAAAGGATAACCATATTTTAGCCATCAACTGAAATGGCCGAAACTCTATGTAGTTGATTAACCGTTTATGACACGCAAATTTGATATAATAAAGAGCAATATACACAAATGTAAACTAGAATGATGGTATTATACCTGCTTAAAGTCTTGGGTTGTAGCGTTTTAATGGACTTGAGAAAGAGAGCTACACATTTTGCACTTTTTACAACAGTTTCTTCGTTAAATATTAGATATTTTGCCACCAACAAACAGTTGGTGTTACCATGACAACAATAAAGTAGCAACCCAAACAAAGTGCATTTTTAGACATCCCCCCACAATATCTAATTGCATGCAAAATTTGAGGGGAGGTCAAAATTTTTCATTTCCCACTTTGCTTGATTCTTACAGAGAATTGCTCTTAAACCCCGACCCTGTTTAAGCCAAACATGCCCTGATAAGACAAGAAACTCAAGTTCAGGACGCTAATTTGTTTCGTTTCGCATACACAATTAAGTAATTTATGGAATTAGATATTTTGGGAAAATTGTTGCTACCAAAGGTAAACCACTCACAGGACACCCTTATCAAGAAGCTAAATGATGAGATTTTATACCCTGTTCATGACTCAAGACTGAAAACCACACCCTGTTCATCAGCACATACCGGTTTAGGCCACATGATGGAGTGTCTCCTCCCAGGATTATCAGGTGCCTTCAAATGTACTAACTTCCCCACGTTAGAAACGAGAAGGAACTGGGGCGCATTCCTCGAAAGGCCCGAGAACTTTTCGGGCCCGAAGGCAAATTTTAAAATTAAAATCTGCTGAATAGTAGGACCGTTCCTAACTCCCAAACCAGTCAATTTTGCTTCGTTAACTCATTACTTCATTTTAGCATTTTCAAAATTTTTGAAACTTTGATCTTGATTGCAAACCCTACAAACATAAAAAAAAGTTACCGGGACTTTCGAGAAATAGGCCCCTGGGCCGAGTCGACTTTTGTAAAGACTCCTGGGACTGTTACTGGAGACAAGGACCAATAGACGACCGGCACGTCCTCAGGTCCAAAAAGTTATCGGCCTTCCCCGGGTCCAAGAAGTTTCCAGGACTTTCCGGAGAAATAGGCCCATGGGCCGCGTTACCTTTTGAAAAGACTTCTGGGACTGTTACTGGAGACAAAGAGAAAAAATCCGGCAGCCAATAGCTGACTTGCGCGTCCCCAGTTACGATTCCAGAAGTTTGCAAAAGCTAACTCGGCTCCTGTTTCCTTCTAGATTCTAAAGAGAAAACAAAGAGAAGCTGTCAAAAAAGCTTTGCATTCTTGGAATAAGAGTAGTTTTACTTGACCCATGAATTAGATACTAACAACTACTACAAAATAACTACAAGTAAACCCTTGAAAAGAAAATGATGGAATTACTGCATAATGGCCGAATGTGAATACGGCCAATAGTGCGCAGCATTCTACTACCTATTTCACGGGTTAAGTAAAATCACTCCATGTGTGACCACTCAAAACATGTTAAGACATGCACCCTTAACTCGACTATGAGGCTTTCAGTCGTCAAACACATTTGGTGTATAACTGCATTGTTCCAAACAGCCATTTACAGATTACTCTCCGGAGCACCCGCATAAATATTGGGAAGTCTGGCTTGCCTCCTCGGGACCCCTAGGTTGTCACGTGGTTGGACCTCATCCTTCGCTTCCATGCTTCTGCAATTGATATTGTCCACGTTGTTGAAGGCTTTGGTCTCAAAGGAGAGAGGCCTGGAGAAAACTCTTGGCGTGATCGTTGGTTGATCCATCAGATCTCTGACGCTCATCATCGACTGTAAAAAGAATTACACATTTTTCAAACTTGAAGGAATAATTTTCCTAACAGTGAAACTGCATTTTACCAATGCAATTTTCCTCTGAAATTGAACGATACTGTACATTCTATTCAAGGATAACACTCTGCGATCGGTAGTCTTCTTCGCGGACGTTCTTAGGGCTTCATCACGTGTTCGTAAAGCGCAAACAACGTTCGTAGGGAAGGAACACGAGACGAAGCCTAAAAACATCTGCTTGGAAAGCTATGTGTTCGGTGATCTTGACATAAACTGATAGATAAATCGACTGTCTGCTTGCATATAAGGTAAAGGGTTGTCTCTCCGTTCTTCTGTTTTCTTTTTGGTTTTTTTTGTTTTTGTTTTTTTTTCAAGACATGGTTTGCCCTCGGTTATTTGAACATTACGCATCCTCTTCACTCTAGCTTAATATTTTGCACTCTTTTCTTGACTCGCTCACACTCTAACATGCTTCGAATTTTCGATCTTTGCTTACTTCTGGTTTATTAAGTTGTTCCTTTAGATTGCTACATCGTCTTTCGATCAGCAGAAATACTATAGATACAACTATTCCCCCTGCCAGAACAATGAAGACCCCAGCCATGTGATCCAAAGAAATCCTCATTGTTGTTGCTGACGCTGGCTTTTCTTTTTGGCAGTCACTGCGATGATCCCACCATTTTTGACGGAGCTTATCCAAGAAACCCTCTTCCCTTAGCTGCAAAAAGAACACAGAATCGACTAAACCTTGGACTACAGGGATGAAGAGGAATCCAGGTACATGGAAGTGAATTGAGTCTGGCTGGGTGATAGGGAGGGTTAAGAGAGTAACTGATAAGGCTAAGCGGAATACCTAGTTTGTAAGTGTAAAGAGGGAATCACCAGAGAAAAAACTGTGTCAGACTGCGGTGTTGGTGTTTTTAGCTATTTTAACTGCATACATATTTAGACCGTAACGCAGGAAATGTATAAGAAACTCCTTAACATACTTAACTTATTTATTTATTTGTTTTTTATTTACTTATTTACTCATTTAATTTTTCTAGTTACCTTGAGTATTACAACTGAAAATTGTTCCGTCAGGTCAGAATTTCTTTGTAGTGCAATGCCGTAACTTTTAGCTTCTAATAGATTTTTCAGCATCGTCGTGTTACATGGTTCCTTCATGTTGTAGTAGTCCAGATATGGTTCGTCGGTCAAGTAAGCAAATCCTCCCTCTTGCACCTTGGCCACTCCGTCTTTTGTCGAGTTGACAAAGGTGTTACCCTTTTTCATTGTGTTATACATTTTCTGGTAAGTTTCTACTTCTGATTTTTTGAAGAAATCGGAAAGCGAGCCGTCGTTTAGGACACCATATTTTATCTTGTTCTGATTGGCCAAGTCCTCTAAGGATTGTATGGTGCTTTTTATGTTCTTGGCTGAGAAAGAGGTCTTCGTAAATCAATTGCGTTGAAAAAAGAATCACCTTTAACGGTTCACTATTAGCCTTCAGGGAGTAAGATATGAGGGCATTTAACGAGTGTGTAAGTACAATATAACATGGATGTTGGGGTGACTATATCAATATTGTCTTTGGTCACGATGATCAAAAGTGTTTTGCTGTTCAATTAATTCGGAAACAGCAGCCGCCTCTTCTCTCTTCTCGGTTGGGGGTCTGACCCGTTTTTCCAAATCCTGACCCGATTTCAGACCAAAAAATGTAATTTTCCATACCCGTTTTCAGACCTGGCCTTTAGGCAGAAATTATGTTTTCATTACTTAGATTAGGGCGCAAACGAACAAACTCATCAAAGCCATTTCGAATTCGCCTATTTCTCTTTCTTTCTTACTCATTTGGAATTGAAACGATAAATACCATCATACACTTCCGTAGTTCCCCCGAAAACCATAGCCTATTCCAGACCAAACTAGGCAAAGTGAATACCCGTTTTTCGACCAAAACGGCGCAAAAGCCCTACCCAATGGGACGGCACATACCTATATAGCTTATATAAGGGAGTACCCCACCCCCGGGGTTTCCCTATATAGCGACGAGGGGCGAGGAGACGCGGCTGTACATGCAGGCTGCTGTTTAGAAAAAAAGGTAATTTGTTAAAGTAACAGTTGCCTTCACACAACACAAGTTAGAAAAGAATTAGGGATGGTAAGGGGCAAGAGAGACTTGTAAGGGGTGAGCAGAAGTAATTTACCTACGTTTGAAAGGCGAAAATATTCTACGTAACCATACTGCCCTCAGTTAAAGATCATTGACGAGGAGTTGAAACTTCAAAAGTGGTCATTAGGGAAACCTGGAACCTAAAAAGGCAAGCCTGATTTGAGAGCTAAGCCGTATTGCATCTCCCACATATGGAAAATAATCCAGTCATCCATTACCTGTGAAATATGCAGCCAAGTTTGCAGTGTAAGTGGAAATCAAAATTAGGGTAAAGAACCAGAAAGCTCCAGCTAACATTCTACCAGACGCACACCTAGGCGTGTTGTCAGCACCTTGCTGCAGAATGGATCCCAGAGAAAACCATAAACTGTTGAACAGGTTCAGCTCGTCACCATCGCCATCACCTGTGCTGACCGCCCTAGCCCGGTACCCACTAGGACTGAAGTAATCTAAGCAGTAGATTAGCAGAGTGATACCTAAAACCTGGAAACAAGAAGAACATGAACAAGTTTAGACGGAATCCATCAGGAAATTGTCATGAGTAATTTTAATTAATTTTCAGTGGACAAAAATCTTGTACCAAAATAATTTTAATAATTGCATTCTTTTTTTTTTACATTTTTCAAGGGCTAAAAATGTAATAAATCATTTGTAGTAACGCCAAAGAAAATTTCTCATGGAAGTCCGAGAAAATCAATGTCAAATTTCATAAGAATTGTGATTATACAGGTAAAAATCTAAAAGTTTAAAGTGTAAGATGTAATTTTGTGAAATTTGACATTCATTTTCTCGGGCTTCCATACGAAATGTTTTTTTGGTGTTACTACAGATGATTTATTACATCTCTAGCCCTTGGAAACTTAACTTGTGTTTAAAACACGAGACCTTATTTTGTTACCCTGAGTCGTTTCGATTTGCATATTATATTCAAAATAACATCATTGAAGAGGATTTTTTTGGAGAAAACTGTTGGTACCACCAAATGTAGGGAAGACCGCTAATTACCAGCCGTCACAGTCTCTCTTAAATATTTCCGCATAAAAAGGACACTCTACTTGAGACGCTATATAGGAAATTCCATACCCTGTTTAAAACTCAAGACCCTAAAAACCATACCCTGTTTAGAACAATTAAGGAAGTGCGCCCCTTCCCCCACCCCCCTAAGTGCTCCAGCCTACTCTTTAAAGCATGTGTATAGTGTAGAAGGTTTTAGTGTTTTGAGCAACCCATCTAGTAACCTCATAAAAAAAGAAAAAACAGCTTACAACAGCGATTGTTGAAAGCCAGACATCCATTTCAAATGGTAGAAGAAATCCGAAGAGATTCAGATCTTCTTTTGATGGTTTCGGCATTAAGAGGCTAATTTTGAAGTCCATGAAAGGTTTGCTAAAATCTACTTTCAGCTCTCTCGCAGAAGTAATAGTGATGGCTCCGATGGCTACATGAGCTTTCTAAAGGAAGAGAAAAAACATCAATAAATTAGAAACACAATGATTTAAAATTTGTTAAATGTTTATTGTTATGGCAATCCAAAGAAAAATTTGTGCCTCAGAATATGCTCGCAAAAAGCACTTTGATACAGTGAGCTGCATAGCTGTTTTAAAGATACTGAATTACTGCTGATAATGCTGGGAACACCTGGCCTTGGGTTTCCGATCGAAAAAGTCTGGTCATTCTCTCTTTGTTTATGTAATGTTTTATTTTTTGCTGCTAGTTACGGAGTTCTAACAGCTGGCTAAAATGGCCGCTAAAAATATCAAAACGGAAGCGCAATCCAGGGCATTGTTTTTACCATCATAATGGTTATTACGATATAATGGTCTTGAGGTTCGTTGTAAGAAAGAAAGCTAAAAAAGCAGAATTAAAAGAGAATCCTGAATGCTAACCGTCGTGATACAATCATGAGGCGAAAAAGGTAACAGGGCTGGGAATTGGCAAATTTAAAAGCGTTATCTAGTCACAGCTTAATACCTAGGGTGGCTTGGGATTTAGTCGTTTAATTTATCATTTGTTAAGGAGGTGATGCATTCAATAGCGATTATGCGTGTTTACGTCAGATGAGTAAATTTCACCACCAAACCCCGTCGGTTTTTAACAAAATCCTTATTTTGGAAACGAGGCTTGATGGTGAAATCTACTCGTCTGACGCAAACATATTTCTATTGGGGTCTAAGGTCTTCTCAACGTTCTCAATGCTAGGGTGGGGCACTTTAACGTTCAACGAATCTTATTTCTACTCCTACCAGCATAAACCCATCTAAATGCTAAGAGCAGCGCCAAAACCCCTACGCGAGAGCCTGCTTTAGGCTAACCAAGATCTCTACATGATTATTATTCTGTGCTGAAGGGACCACTTGTTCTTAATTTTTAAAAGATCATGAACAAGAGGGTTGCTATCACCTTGTCTTGTAGATGCTTAATAAGACTATTCATCGTTCCTTCCTTGGAAATCTCAAGCTCGTAGTCGAAGCCCATTCTATCCTTCATTTCCTCGAGTAATTCGATACTGAAACCTTCATATCCATGTCCACCCTTGGTTTCCTTATCACCAGAATGACTGCTTTTATTCTCACAAAATGGTGAATCCTAAATACAGAAAAAAAAGTGCAGTTGTTGGATTAGTAATCGATTCTTCAAACAGTCTCTTGTGTAGTTCTGCATTCAATTAAACATTCAAAGCTAAAGATAACTGAAATCCTCCGACAAAAAGTCTGCTTCTGTTCCAAATTGACCAGAGTAACAACCTCTGCTCTGATAATCGCACCATTTTTTATGGTTTATGCACGAGACCTCAATACGCGTCAATCCTTGACAGCCATGAATGCAGACGGGGATTCTCAACTGTTTGAAATACAAATTTCTGCAGTGGGGATATTAACCATAAAGAGTTTTGCGGGCTAATTATTACTTAGTGAAGCAAAAAAATAATAATAATAACACAGCGATTGAAAAACCGGTTCAGAGCCGGTTATATACCAGTAATTTTTAGCGGAGCCTCATAGCTAGGTACATCTACCCATCCTATAAGATTTGGTTATCACGTGACCGTACACCGAGCGACCGAGCGACCGTCCGTCCGCACCACAGGTATACCAATGTAAAATAACTCAATCAACAGGTATGGCAACCCAAATGCAACTCGAGGTTCTTTTGGCGGGAAATCGCATAGCCACCGTCGTCTTGTAAAGTAGAGACAACTAAAGAGTCAATAAAGACGAAAACGGAAAGCGGAGATTGTTTTAAGCTTAATAGACTAAATGTCATGTCTACAAATTTGGAATATAGAGCAAGAAGAAAAGAGAAAAAGAGAAAGTAGGCGGCAGGCCAGGAAGCTCAACGAGAAAAAAAAACAAAGGAGACATTTTTTTGACAAAACGAGAAATGCTAGTGGCCACCAACAATGCAAGGTGAAAATGAGCACCAGTGAAAAAAAAGTGAACGAGAACACGTACGACATTTCTTCCAAAAAACGTGTGACAGGGAAGATTCTGGAAGTTTCACATTGTAGTCGTGCAAAACAATGGCAAAGAATATACAGAAAAAGTGCGCTGCACGTGCAAAGGTGCTTTTTTGCTAATTAGACCTATTGTTGTTTTTCACCGTTGTACGGCGTTGCCTTTTAATTGGCCGCTTAGCATTACACGATTCTATATTTTGTTTGGACAAACTTTAAATATTATATCGAGAGCTTCGCTTCTCGCCTGAGCCCTGGCTAAATCTATATATTAATTCATTCGTTGGCCCACATTTCTGGAAGGGAATGGTTGTTCTCGGAAGAAGTTAATTTTCGCACGACTCACAGCACACATCGCGAAATCTCAGGAGTTCAGTCTCTTTGCAGGGTAACAGCTCACCCTCGAGTGAGTGATTTAGATCTCAAACATGGGGAAAAATAATTAAATCGTCTTTAAAAAAGAGGTGAAACCTTACTTATGACCGTTATAGATCAAAATAGCTAGTTCAAGTCATCAACTGTAAGTCTTCGGTAGATGTCGTTATGCGAAATTACCTCTATGGTCACGACTTTTAACGTCCTTCCTTCTAAAGCTTTTCCTTTTTTCTTCTTTCTTTGCTTCCTTAAGCACTGTAACTCCTGCCAGAAATCCCCTGTCCAATCAATAGCATTCATGTTGTTCAACTGGACGGGTTTATTTGTTGTTTTTCCTTCATTTGCATTCCACAGACCAACCTTTTTTAATAACGAAAAAAATGAATTTATAAAATAATTAGGATGGTAAGCGCGCTCTGATTGGCCTAGAACCGCTTTTGCATGAGAGTATGTTACCACAGTTGTGACGTCAAGATGTTTTGCAGTGCGCGTGAATAACCCAAGCACGAATTTGAAAAAGGTTTTGAGGTGAAAACACGACTTGTTTACTCTATTTACTCATTCCCCCGTGGGCTGAAACTTGAAAAACCTTTAAAAACATACTGTGTTAATTATTCTTCTCTTAAGCTGACATTTTAAGCGAGAAAAAGCCGCATTTTTGAAAGCATCTTTTTGGCACTGATTACGCGTACAAAACTTCATGCACAACACTTTGCTTCGCGACTGGTAAAACTTTCTCTTTTAATCAGTTCCATAAACAAAGAGTTTTGGCTTTTGCCTCAGAAAAGTTATTTCCTGAAAGCCATTTAAAGCTTTTTCCTGTGTTTGCATAGCCTGATATAAACGCTCGATGGGTTGGGAGGCATAACTGTCTCGAATTCTCCCAACCCTTTTCAGGGTTATATTAGCTATGCAAACACGGAAAAGGTTTTCTATGGCTTAAACATTAAATTCTAATGCGGGGCACGCATGGGTCATTGGTTTTAGAGCACTCTCCTCCCACCTCTGTGAAAGAGGAACCTCTTCTATCTCTTGGTAGTCAGGTGTTTTACGTCATCTCAATAAAAATCCACGGTTCAAAATTCGATCCGGAATATATCAAACGAAGAGACATACAAGGTTTGTGGATTTATTAACAACATTTATTTCATTATGGTGAACACTTTTTGTAATTTTCATGATATGCTTCTTAAATTTTTCTTTAACAGCCAAATTGTTATGTCTATTTTCGGACTATAAACTTTGGACAGCAAATTTTCAGACTACAGTTGTGCACATTTCGGCCGTTTTTCCTCGGATGAGAGGATAAAACGCCTGAAAATCAACTCACGCGGTTACTTAGATCTGCGGGAATAAATTTCACTCGAGAATTCTTCCAGTCTGTTGCTAGTTGAAAGAAGGCCAAACGTCCAGCTCTTTTGGTGAAATATACACCTCTATGGTTATCACATATTAGTAAAATCCAACTAGTGGTCTATTATCAATGCTGCGTTCTGATTGGTTGAGCTACTACTAGGCTATAGAGTGTTTTCACTCACTTGGCCAGCATCTATGCAAATTTATTGGAACAAAAGAAAGCGTTTGCATACGAAAAGAGTTCAACTCCAAGAGGATTGGTTTAGGACACCAACATGGCCGCCATTTCATTGTTTTGGGACAACAATATGGCCGCCGTGACGTCATGTGAAAACACTCTATATGTTATAGCCTACTAGTAGCGAAAAGCGCTGACTTGTTGGCGGCAGAAAACAATTTTTTAACTAGCTAAAGTTGTTTTATCTCGATATTTTCGACCAACTAGTTGGATTTTACTAAAACAATTATTCCTCTCGCCCTCATGGCCTCTGAGTCAATAGCCCATTCGGCCTTCGGCCTCATGGGCTATTTACTCACAGCCCATTCGGGCTCGATAATTGTTAAATATAAGAGGAAAATTTGACCATCAACACATGCAGCGATGCTTAATATCATAGCTGAGAGTGAATAGCAAAAGGCTTACAGGAAACTCTTGTTATTCGCAGCTGATAAGCTCACTCAAAGTTCAAGTTACATATATGTGAAAAATGGCGTTATCAGACGTTTGGCTAACTCTTAATTGCTGCTCCCTGCAATAAGTCATTGCAATTGTTTTACTTACGTTCACTAGAACAGACTCCGTCTCCTCTTTGTCGCTTTCTTGAACTTGGACGTTAACTATGTCCAGCCTCTCTACCATCCTGCTTCTAGTGTTATTATCAAAGCTCACCTCTCCCGTTATTCCCGCAAAATTTACCTTAAATGCAAATTAAGAAAAAGGTAAATGACAAGAGATATGAGCAATTGCTACAACACGAGTTGGGTAAACATTTCATGTGATCGTGCGTAAAGTCGCAATTTTCTAGGACAAAAAAATACATAGTGAGAAATCATTTTTACTTACTTTATTATTAAGGTTTTTGAGCATTTCTATGCCACTTGTAGTTCGTTTTCCTGATGTAAAGCAATTTCCTAACTTGGGGATTTTTCCAGCTGCGTCCTTTTTAAAGGCTTCCACTACCGCAAATAAAGTATCGTTGACCAAAGCATAGATAACCTAAACAGATGAAAAAGAAGCGAGTGGCACGGAGTATCAGAATTAGGATAAAAGTACATTTTCTTCTTCCAACTAACTGCAATTTCCGGTCGTCGCTTCTCTCCATCCGAAAAGTAAACAGGTCAAATTCCTACTGAAAAACGCCAGCTCGCGAGGTTCACGACGAGTCACTCGTCGAGCTTTCCTTTTATCCTCTGTTCCGATTGGTCAACAACAACACAAAAGGTTTACGTCACGGGTTCGCAGACATTTCTTTTCGGTTTTCGAAATATCAGCTCCATATTAAGCTTTTGAAAGGAGTCAATTAGCCATCTCGAAATTGCCTCTAGCCTCGGCCTTATCAAACCAATGATCATTGTGAAGTCTTTGAGGTGAAGACTTTGTCATGAAAATAGTTTCATTCATTCATTCATTTGATCCTTTTGGACATGGCCCCATTTTGAAACTGAGGGTTTTGGAACTCGGAAATGATCTAGTGACTGTTGATCCACCAAAAGACCAAGATAGTAAAACCTCTTTCAATTCGCATCTGTAAAGGTGGATAGTGATCAGAAAAATCATCTAACGTATGTATGTTACGCGGGTAATCTTTTAGAGGACGGGTAGCTTGCAAACTAAACTGAACGCAGGGTTGTCGGAACAGCAACAAGAAGATTTATTCTAAAAATGAACGTAGTTTCCACGAAGTAAAACTCCACAACAGCACTTAACTCGATAAACTTACACGGCCTCCGCCAACTTCAATAAACTTAGACGGCCTCTGCCAACTTGAATAAACACTGCTTCAGTCACACTTGACTAAACACGACTGATCGTCAAACTCTCTTCACTTGTGGTAAACTAGTTGAAACTCCACTCGAATTCGCTTACTTATATACGTTTACAATAATATTCTAGAAGTTTCTAAATAGTCTAATTATAGAGAGATTACAAAAAGATTACAAAATATATTGTTTTAGAAACGCTGACACAAGATCCTAAAATAAACAAATTATGAACTCTTGCGAAGCTTCTAGAAAGTCACGCTAGTCACGCAATGTAGTTTTTCGTAACAATATAGTTTAATCAATAAACGAACAACGGGGAAATATTTAAACTGAGATACTCATTAAACATTAAGTAACGATCCAGGTAAGAAGGGAAGCAATTTCTTTTGTTGTGGCGCAATACACTTTCCTCACATAGAAATGTTTTTATTTTTACGCAGAGAATGCATAAACCTACAAAAAGGCAGTTTACGAAAGAAAATGTATTTAAACTCCACTTTTAAAGAGTGTATTTTTGTGTTAAAACATTTCGACCAATCACAAGAGATGCAAACAATAGCCAAGAAATGTTGACAATTTTACATGATCCGCACATACGATTTCTGTGTTACTTAGACTAAGACGCGATTTTGTTCTAAGGAAATTGAATAGAAAAAAGAGGGATTAATATACATGCTGCTTTGCCAAGATTTCGTAAAATTTGATGTTTAAACCAATCAGAACCATAGTAGAGACAATAGTAAAGTTAGCAACTTTCTGCACTCCGACGTGTTCACTGCGTTTTAGTCCTTTCCTTCTTACCCGGGCCATTACTTAATATGCTTTGAATTTTCTATTTGAATTATTGATGAGCTTTTGGAGTTGATGATAATGATGATGATGATAATGATGATGATCATGATGATAATGATGATGATCACGATGATAATGATGATGATGATAATGATGATGATGATGATGATGGTGATGATGATGATGATGATGAAGATGATAATGATGATGATGATGATGGTGATGATGATGATGATGGTGATGATCGTTTCCCAAAAATTCCGTTCCCCTTTTTCGAAGTCTTAAAATAACACGAAGTACTGTGAAAAACTTTCTATCACTATATATCTTGGTAGTTTTATGCGGGAAGAAGCTAAAAACAACATTCTCAGATCTTTTGCTAAAAACTGCAAATAAATATGGACGTTTTTCCGCAAAAGCGTTCCTCGTAAGAGGAACGGCTGTGGAAAGGAACGCTTGTTCCTATACTGTATGAAGAGATGTTAGCGTTAAATTTATATCAAACAAGGGTTTACCCAGAGCGAGGTTGGTCATAACCTGTGGTGGTTCACCGTTAAATCCGTAGAATCCATCTTTTCCGTGTGTGGCCAAAAGTGCTTTGAGATGGAAAAGAAATGCATAAAGCATCCACTGCTGGTGAAATTCATACTCGGTAAGACTCCAAGGGTTAACCCAGAGCGATTTTGTTTCATATATCTACGTACGTGAGTTTGTCTCCGGCATATCCGTTTTATCCGTTGAATTTATGCAATCAGTGTTGGATTGCAAAAATCGTATTTAAGCAAATCTTGGTCACAACCTCTGGTGGTTCACCGTTAAATCCGTAGAATCCATCTTTTCCGTGTGTGGGAAAAAGATCTTTGAAATGAAAAAGAAATGCATTAAGCATTGACTGCCAGTGAAATTTATACACGGTAAAACTCTTCAAAAAGTGCAGCGGAAAATACGGATTTCACGGATTTCCCGGAGACATGAATGTTTAATAAGATAACTTGCAGTCATGACTGACTGCTAACCGGAAAAGACTCTCAAAAGAGTAGCGGAAAAGACGGATTTCACGGATTTCCCGGAGATATGAATATTTAATATTATTCTAAATTTATTTCATATAATACTTCTCTTTTTTACTGTAAGTATCTTAATACAATTATATATATATTATATATATGTATATATAATTGTATTAAGATACTTACAGTAAAAAAGAGAAGTATTATATGAAATAAATTTAGAATAATATTAAATATTCATATCTCCGGGAAATCCGTGAAATCCGTCTTTTCCGCTACTCTTTTGAGAGTCTTTTTCAGTTAGCAGTCAGTCATGACTGTAAGTTATCTTATTAAACATTCATGTCTCCGGGAAATCCGTGAAATCCGTCTTTTCCGCTGCACTTTTTGAAGAGTTTTACCGTGTATAAATTTCACTGGCAGTCAATGCTTAATGCATTTCTTTTTCATTTCAAAGATCTTTTTCCCACACACGGAAAAGATGGATTCTACGGATTTTGTGGAGCCATGCAGCTTCGAGTTCATACCTTTTCATACATTTTTTGTTTTCGTTTTAGACAAATGGTTTTTACAGATTTCCCGGAGACATGAAGCTTCGGTTGAGTTTAGGTTCCACCTTGAACATTACAAAAACTACTGTTATTGAGATCCCAAGCATCTTTCAGTCTCAAAGGCAAAAGGGAGCCCCTTAAAACCAGGAAAAAGGTCCGTTGTAAAAGAGCTTGCACTCTTTTAAACAGTTTTACCGTTATTTAATTTCACCACACACGGAAAAGATGGATTTTACGGATTTTGTGGAGCAATGCAGCTTCGAGTTCACACATTTTCATACATTTTTTTATTTTTTGTTTTAGCCAGAATTTTCATCACACACTGAAAAGATGGTTTTTACACATTTTTGAGTATTAGCAGAAAGTTCTTTTAAAAAAAGGTCCGTTGAAAAAAAGCTTGAGAAATACAATCATTTCTTGCATTTTATTACTAGCAAGAAGTGACACTAAATGCATCTCATCTTTTCGGTCTTTCCTTTGAATCATTCTTTGAGAAAAGGTGCCGGCCGCTACCTGGATTGAATGACAGTTTTTATTGCATTGTTTGAGCGTCCGAGAAAACAAGGCAGAGAACAAATCTAATTATCCTAGAGTTATTGTACTTCACCAAAAAGGATCAGGTTCTGTTTACTTCGATTTCTCCTGGGGAGAACCATCATAATAGAGCGATTGTGTTGTTTGCGTTCAACTTGCCCTCTAAATTACACCAGAACGTCCTTATTGTCTTGCGCTAGCAACAGCGATTCATGCTTTAAAAAACGTGCACAAAAAGGAACGCACTTTTTGACGCTCATTTGCCTGATAGTTACATAATCTCCGACACGTCCTCGTCAACATCTTTGACTTCAAAACATGACAAACAAACTAATGAATCATCTTTCATAGTTATTCATCAGCACGTCGAAAACAGAGCCAACAAAAGGCTAAACTTTCAAATTTATTCGTCAAAATTTCACAGTGCTGATCCACTATATAAACACCGCACCAATGCCACAACATTTGTGCTACAAAAGAAGAATTCAGCGAACAAGACAACCATGTCGACAGCTCAACAGCGAGGGAATATAAAGAGCACGTGCTTATGCCTTATGCTATTATGGGTAATAAGCGGAAGGTGTAGCATTATCAGCGCTAAATGTGTTTGCGAAGTGAAGGATAAGGCCTTGCCAAAGGCCTGGGCAACTGTTTGTGGAAAACGAGACGTGTGCGACCGTGCAATATCAGGTTAGTATTTGTTGCAATACGCCGGTTTCAGATGCGATTTTAAAGAACATTTTAGTGCAAAAGTTTGACGCATTTTATCTTTCCAATACTGCAGGTATCCACAACGTGGAATTTTTCTTTAGTGCCATAGCCAGCCAGGAGAAAAAAAAGGGCAGTATCAATGAGAACACAGACGCGGAGAGTAGTTCTGAAGATGAAATTCCCAGCTCTTTTTCTCAACAGTGGCTCGAAGGCAATTTAACGAACGCAAACAAATCACTCTGCCCTGCGATTGCTTACTGGGTAGCGTTGACTACAGTAAACGGTGCGCCTGCCAGCCCAATTTCTGTGCATAAAGCCCTGTTGAATTCAGGATAGGAAGCTACAGCAACACAGGTAATTAAATTATTTTCTTACTCTTTGATAACCCAAGCATTCCCTTAGCCGTGAACAAAGTATTCAACATTGAGAAATATAAAATGAAGAATCAGAGTAAGCGATTTTTTTTGCTGTTTGTCCTTTGGATAAGCAGTAAATTGAGTTGGGTTCCCAAAGCCAAAGAGGTTTTGTCCAAAACGGTTTACTTGTAACTCGAGAATCTAAAAAACAAACAGGCAGTGAAAGACCCTCTCTTGATTCATTTCTTTCTTTGCTAGCATTTTAGGTGCAGTTTCAAGAGGGAAAAGAATCCCTAGCCACAGCAGAACTTTACAAAGTGTTGAAAGATCACAAAAATCCTTTCATGCAAGACCTCGTTAGCTCGTCCTTCAAACACTGTTACCAAGCTAGAAAGGCGATCGGCCATGATGGCTTATGCACCCAGGAGCTGGACGAGTGTGGAACTGAAAATGTGGTGAGAGTGACCCTGGTTAATCTGAAATTTCACGCGTCCTTACTGAGTGCAGTCCAACTTCTGACCGCAGCGAAGCTACAATAACTAGACAAATTTGGCTTTGAGTCCAGCACCACAACATCTCAAGCTTCCACCAGTCAGTTACCCATGACGTGCTATGAGGATAAGATGCTGTCGGCGGATAAACTTGCGATCCTCCTTAACGATATAGGGATCGCTATGGGAAAACTGGGTTATGCACGCTATCGCTAAAGCCAGCGAATTACGAAAAAACATTGCCAAAGCAACAAAATAAACATGTATTTCTCAAGTCAACAGTAATTTTTTAATTTCTTCTTACAACCACAATAAAATGTTGTTTATCATGTATGAACCATTAATTGCTGATTGCCTTTATCGTTATTTATATTTCAACTGTCTGGGGTAAATGTAAAGTTCTAGCAGGATAACTTAGAAAGTGATCCGAATCTTCGCGCTGCACGGCTCAGCAGGGAGTTGGCTGTCCTTCCCTCTTGAAAACGAAATTCGGGATCCCTGAGAATCGCTTTCCATTGACCGTAGCCGTGTCGCTCGATGCCTGCTTTTAGATAATTGTCTTCTTCGGGGGTGAACACCAGACTCTTTTTTCTCGACGGGAAATCTGTCGCTATAAACGCATTTTCCCGCTTTAGTCTCGGGACACCTGAAAGACGCTCGGGTGGTGTTTCTGCGATCGTTTCTCCCTCGTCGTTAGAGGAGGTATCAGTTTTGCTACCATTTTGATCTTCAGAAGACGCAGAATTGCCTGAAAGCCTCGAGCGCACGTCTATTTCTAGCTGTGATCCCCTTTCCCCGTGCAATCGTTCCAAATATTCATGTGCTTTGCTCGCCACCTCGCGCGATCGCTTCTTCTGATAGTGAACCCTTGCAACGACAGAGCTATGTTTCTGGTCCTCGGAGATTGTGCTCTGTGCGCTGCTGCTCAGCTGCCTGGAACTCGCGGTCTCCACAATCTGTCGATAGCGAGTGGGGTGAACGTATTTGCCCGTTGCATCGAAGACCAGTTTGCTCATTAGCTCTCCCAGCTTGTTGTGCTGTCCTCAATTCCTTGTCACCAACACAAAGTCACAGGTCGGTCTGAATAGGGGACGAATGTGGTTGATGTAGCCATCCAACACTTGCATGCTCGTCTCGGTCAGATAAAGAGAATCGAAGCCAAATTTTCCAGCCGTTTTGAACATTTTCTGGTCTATAAATCCACCGTTAGTCTTGGCATTGTTCACCATTTCCACCGTTAAGTACTGATATGTCATGGGGCGCGAACCCTTGACCTTGATAAATAAATAGACGGCCAAATATTTGGTCGCAAAAGATAAATCTATGGGCAAAACAGCACCCGGTTTCTCCTTGCACGATTTCAGTACGCTCTCGTAGCGCGGCAAGTAGCGCCCCACGACTTCCAACAGTTCTTCAAGAGTGGCCCAATGTCCCTTGGCTTCTAAGGCATCGATGTCGAGTTCGCTGGTCCACTGCAATCGCATCATTTTGGAAACGGTTTTGCGCACCTTTTTCAAGTAAATTTCTGTTGAAGCCAGCCCTCTCGACACTGATTCCGATGCTCCATTCACTTTTCGATAATCCACCAATTCTGCAATGGCATCCAAGTAGCCTATGCGTCCCGCGTGTCCCAGATTCCAATCATCCTGCATCGTATCAACAAACTTGAAAAGGAGATTCGGTGAACATAAACTAAAGTCCACAATGTCAAATGTGAGCTCCTCTTCGTCTTCGCAACAAAACTTGAGAAACTTTAAGCACTTGCTTACGATCTGTTGTGCTTGTCGATCACTTTTACAGCCCCCACCACTGCCAGTGAGCCACGAAAAAAAGGTTCTTGGCAATGTAGTTTGTAGGATCAAAAGAGGCAATTGCCCTGCTATTGCGCGGTGTAATCTTCTGATCACTGGCTTCACATTTGTTGGTTTCATCGACATCAAGCGTTTCGATTTGAGCACTGTCTGGCTTCTCGTCGAAGTAATAGTACCAACTGTGTTTGTTCTTTACGTGTTTTCTACAGCCTCTTTGCGTAGTGAATCCATCGTGGTTACAAATTTGCACTGGGCAGTGAAAAAGACCGTCACAGTCATCCTCTTCTAAGTGAAGTCTCTTTGGTTTAGGCGATGCATTTGCTAACTTTGACCAGTTGACATCCTTGCCTCGTTTGTTCATCTTAAGCATTAGCTTGAAATCGATATCTTTCTAAAGTATGCACGCACTTATACTAGCAAAAGGGTCCCCAAGAGATCGTCCTATTCGCCAATGAGATATTTGTTAGCCCATCTCTGCCCACACTTGGTCATTCTTGCCCCTTGTTCCATTGTTTTCTTGTCCGTATTTGGTACACAATTAATCAAAAGGAACAAAGACACAAGCCTGAACTTGAGTGGGCAAGTCTCGTACTTAACTTGATTGTTGAAGGATATATCTTTTGATAAATTTGTATGGCGGAGGTGATAGACAGTAGTTTCAGATAGCCTACGATAAATAGGAACTATTGTTCCCTATTCCTTTTTACACTTTGCGCAAAATGGAACGGTAGTTCCTTTATCACTAATTCGGAACCTGTTCCCATTTATACGCGGAACATAACACTCATCTCGAGGAACAAAAACCCACCTCGATTAGGAACAATTTGAACCGAAAGGGAACAAGGCGTTCCGAACAGCATTGGATATGCTAGTAAACAGGAACAATTTGTTCCTTACTGACTAAAATCAAAAGGAACTTTGTGTTCCAATTTGCTGCTAACGGACCAGATTGTTCCGAAATTTGCCGACATTTGTTCCTATCTGATACTTTACTTGATTGTTGAAGGATATATGTTTTGATAAATTTGTATGGCGGAGGTGATGGACAGTAGTTTCAGATAGCCTACGATAAATAGGAACTCTTGTTCCCTATTCCGGTTTACACTTTGCGCAAAATGGAACGCTAGTTCCTTTATCACTAATTCGGAACCTGTTCCCATTTATACGCGGAACATAACACTCATCTCGAGGAACAAAAAACCACCTCGATTTGGAACAATTCCGTTCCTGTTGGCCATGAATAGGAACAATTTGAACCGAAAGGGAACAAGGCGTTCCGAACAGCAGTGGATATGCCAGTAAATAGGAACAATTTGTTCCTTACTGTGTAGAGCGAGAAATTAGATTGGGAACATTTGTTCCCCAATCACTTCGAAAGGAACGTGAAGGGAAATCGGAACTGTTGAAAGAGGAACTTTTGTTTCTGAAAGGATCAAAGAGGAACCAGTTGTTCCTTTTGACTAAAATCAAAAGGAACTTTGTGTTCCAATTTGCTGCTAACGGACCAGATTGTTCCGAAATTTGCCGACCTTTGTTCCTATTGTGCAAATAAAGTTCCTTTATTGTACGTTCCTAGGTTGTTCCTAGAGCAATTTAAGGAACAAAAAGCAAAAACGCGCGGAACACAGCGTTTTTGAAAAAGAAATGTTTCCTCGTGTCGCGTCACTTAAAATCAGACTTGAAAGTTTCCTCATGTAAAAAGCGGCCTGACAATACTAAGGACAAAAATGCAATTGAAAACTACGGTGTTTTAACCTGAAATGTGGCTATCATTACTTTTGGGGAATGTATATGATGATGATAATGATGATGGTGATGATAATGATGATGATGATGATGATGGTGATGATGATGATGATGATGATGGTGATGATGATGATGATGATGATGATGATGATGATAATGATGATGATGATGATAATGATGATAATGATGATGATGATGATGATGATGATGATGGTGATGATGATGACGACGATGTAGATATTCCTACTTTAACTTTTTTGGCTTGGTCCCCGAACGTCGTGGGCTTACTTGGCAGATTTTAGCTTTATCTTGAGCTAAGCTACTCTCCTGTACCTCAAACAAAGGGGGGGACTATCATTTCAGTGTCCTATAAACGCAAGAAGTTATCGAAGTACCTCAGATGTTTTCTTAAGGTCGCCTTTTTTTGGCTTTTTTGTTTGGCTCTCAGCATCCTCCTTCAATTTTTGTGCCCTCTCAGGATCTGCTAAGTGCACTCGGAGACCTACAAGTCCCTTAAAACATTTTTTAGATATATTTCCACTAAAGTCCTAAGAAAGGAAAAAATAACAAATTAAAACGAATAATGAGAATCACAATAGACGTAGTGATTTTGATATATATTAAAATTCATACTTCACTCCAACGCTTCAAGGAATAAAACAAATTTATTCACCACTGAAGTTTGAGGTGATTTCTCTTTTCCCCCAAGCTTCGGCGCCAAATATGAATTTTTAAGTTTACAAATAACTGATAAGCAATCGTAAAACCCTCTTTTACCTGCTTGGATACATCTTTACGGGTTACGGCAAAAATGGCAAGTTTGTTTTCTAAATCAAGACATTTCTTCATACAGTATGTATAACCATCCTCAGAAATTTTTTTAAAAAGAAATAATTTTGAAAATGTTCTCGGCTGAGCTTCTTACTTCCTCATGAGCATGAGTCTAAATGAAATAAGCTACATCACGTTTTCTAAATACTCCTTTGTACTAAACCTTCTTCAGAGTTGTACTCTCCCTGTCTGCACGCGGCAAAGAGATTTAGGCATTGTGGGATTTAGGCATCACAAAGACCATAATGCACCTTGTTTACCCTCCGCCCCCCCCCCCCCCCCCCCCCTCCTCGCCCCCTACCCAAATCTATGACCATTGCATTTCAATTTCTCCTGGGTATGACAGTCATCCCAAGAGAAATCGAAGACAATGGTTATGCAAACGTTTGGGGGATAAGCAAGGTGCATTATAGACTTTGTGAAGATGATGAATAGCAAATATAGGAGAACGATGATCATTGAGACTTTTTTGGATGCAGCAACGACCTTGGACATCTTCACGGCAAGCAACACTGTCATAAAACTTAACGGAATTCTATCTGCACATGGACAGGATAAAAAGACAAGACTGGACCATGACTACTCGTATATATTATCATCTGTTTGGCCCCTTGAAACATCACGTGACATTGCCTTTATCCCATCAATCCATAAGCGCGTAAAAACTGATGGCGGTCATCTTGGTTAATCCTGTCCTCCAACTCTGACACCCAGAACCCCCTCCCCGCCCCCCCCCCCCCCCCCCAAAAAAAATGCGGATTTCTTTTTTTTTTTACATGATGGAAAAACAATAGAATTATTATTTGTATGCAAGCTAGTCATATATAAAAGATGCTCACCATATTCAAAGCAAACCATCTGGAGTTTTCACTTATAGCACCAAGTTGTAAGGCCTTTAAAAGACAATGATATATTTAATGATATATATGATATATCAATGATATATATTTGAGCCCGAATGGGGTCTAGTCCAACTAGTTTGTCAAAAACATCGAGAATAAAACAAGTTTAGCTAGTTAAAGCTAGTTTTTAATCCTTTTTGCCGCCAAAAAGCCCGCGCTTTTCGCTACTAGTGGGCTATAACATATAGCCTAGTAGTAGCTCAACCAATCAGAACGTAGCATTGATAATAGACCACTAGTTGGATTTTACTAAAGTTAATTAGTCAGATTTATTATTATAACAACTTAATTGGATTGTCAACTTAAATAGGAAAAAAGTCAGCGTCAGTTTTAATTTCAAGTTCGTCAGAGTAGGGTGCATCCCTGCTTGTGAGCGGCCTTGACGAATTCAATTTGTGACTGCCTTTTTGGCTTCACATATCATTTTTTTAAGGGAGGTGAATAGCGTCGAAGAATGTATTAAGCACGATGGACTGACTTTGAGGGGATAGTTTTGTAAATAAAGGATGTCACTTTAAAGAGCTTTGTTTACGGGATATGTCGAGTGCATTTTCAAGAATTTGTTTGAAATTCACTGCGAATGACTTTTTTCTACGTAGCAGTAACCAGCCGCAAGCCAAATTTCGTCGCTTTCTTACATTTGTTGTTACAGCTCTAACCTGCCCCAGGCTCTTAGATAGTAGGATCCTGCTCTAAAACTAGACACCATATTTATTCTCGCCCAAAACAGTAAATAACTAAGGATATTTAGCAATTCAGTATATTTATCTTTCGTATGATCTAAAGAATTCTGTAGATCGAGGATGGTCCAATAACACCCTCCGAGATCTGCATAATCAAAATCAGGCGGACAATTTTAGCCCAGCCTCCCACTCGAAACACTTTTTACTCTAAGGCTGCGTGCAAACGGACGCAACATTGTTGGATGTTATATGTTGCGTCCGTTTGCACACCCTGTTGCATGTTGTTGGATGTTGTTGCGTGTTATCGAGAAAAGTTTGAAACAGGCCAAACTTTTCAGCCAACATTTCTTTTGTTCCGCGATCGCCGAAGCGTAGCGCAACAATGTTGGATCCGTTTACACAGCTCTTCCAACAAATCCCAACATTGTTGAGAGTTGTTGGTCAACAATCTTGCGTCCGTTTGCACGGGGCTTAAAGTCTGACCGGTTTCAAACTTTGCGCAACAACATGCAACAGGGTGTGCAAACGGACGCAACATGTAACATTCACTAACAATGTTGGGAGTTGTTGGCCAACAATATGTTGCTTCCGTTTGCGCATTGCCTGATTCTATCTTTGTGTTCATTAAAAAAGACTGAAAATTTAGGAGCTAAACCAGTACCTTCTCCAGGATGTCATCCAGGTTTTCTTGTCTGCAAATGACCAGCACGATGTTTGCACCAGTCTTTGGAAGAACTTCAAGTCCACGTTGAAATTCTTCTTTGTTGTTTATGTTTACTTCAGGGATTGCGTCAACTTCAAATCTTTCGAGTTCACGAGCTATTGAGTACACTTTGGTTGCAACTCTGGAGTACTCGTCTGAAAGAAATGATGAAGTTTATTTTTAATTATTAAATAGGTTTTCCAACAAAATAAATTCTCAGTGCTACATTAAAACACGGCAAGAGACTTTTCAGAAAATCAGCGCATGGAGCATGCTCAAACAATTAAAAAGAACTAAGGGAGTGTTTACATGAGAAAACTCGCACCGGCGCGAGTTTCATACCGACATGACCTTTTGATTTCGTATCGCGTTACATGATGACTGGGTTATTTCACATCTGGTTATTTGAAGGTACATTTCATGTTGATAAAATGCACGTATGATTCAAAATCGCGAACTTTACGCATGCGCTACCTGTTCCAGTCTACCGCAGACCGGCCGAAGACATGATACCGTTGCGAGATTTCGTACCGGGGTGACTCGCGCCAGCATGAAATTTGTGGTGGTATCATGTAAACAAATATGGGGCCATGAGAGGGAACCGGAGTGAACTCGCTCCGGGGCGAATGTCGCCCCGGTGTCATGTAAACACCCCCTAATATCCAGACATCCATATCTTGACACATGGACAATAAATCTGGTATAACGTAAATGATATAATGGACGCCCGAGACGTTATTTAAATCTAGAGGTTCAAGAAGGACGTTTAAAAGAGAGAGGCATTTATTTTCATAACTATAACAAGCTCAAAAAGACTTAAATAATAATTATATGCTTTCGGAGAAAATATGAAGAGAATTTATAAATAGCAGAATACCCAGTTCAGTCATTAATACATGTCTAGGCCGTTTAGAATCCCACTTCAAGGTCATTGTGTTGTCAGCGTTAGTCTATCCTTACTTTGAACTTGTCATCGAAAAATGCAATACACAAACCCTTGTTAATCAAGCAAGAAACTGAATAAATGTAATGATTTTGCTCCTTTTTGCTAATTCCTAAGAGTAATTGTCATGGGCAGCGTCCATTAAGCAGGGGGGGGGGGGCATATATTAGAGATAGGCGTCCAATAAACTTAAAATCGTAGAATTGGCGTTTATTAGACAAAATCGTTGGTTGGATATGCGGCGTCAATTAGATTATTCACCTCACTTCTCAGTCATTCTGGTTAACAGTTAACATATGTTATTTTATTTCACTTCTTTATGATAATCGCGCACACAAGTCCTGCGTTATTTTGTTGAATATGTTATCGTACCCTTCTAACGTCAACTGGGAACAGGAAGCGAGCAACCAGCACGGGGAACGGAAAAAGGAAAAATGGGAACAAAACCTACTCGTGTTAACGGTCACTTCTGAAGATGTAGGTTGAAGCATACGAAACGTCAAGTTCAATATTATTATGAAAATCAGTTATACAATGCGTGTTATTTCTGACGTTTGTAACCGCAGTTTGTTTGTTATTCCTTTTTGGAACAAAACCTATCTTGAACCCTATTCCTATCACTAACTTCATTTCAAATTCTCTGTTTTGTTCTCATTTTTCAATTTCCCGTTCCCCGCACCCCATTTCCCGTATTGGTAACATCCCCATTTTGAATTATCGCCTACCTTCAAACACAATTGCTACTTTTTCCCTGGGACTGTCTTCACCAATGGTAAACACTATGACGTCAATTATGGCACGAGCGTACATATCATAAGACGGCAATGCAGAGTAAACAAATCGATTCGATAAGTCTTGCAAGATGGGCTTGAAGCTGAATAACGGTATACCCAACACCTCAGCAAACGAAAACGAGTGGTGGTCACCAAAGGACAAATCAAATATTGCTATTGCGCACGACATGTTTTTCAAGTTATCTGGTACAGAAGATAAAAATAAGAGAGAGAGAAATAAGTGATTCCAAATGGTTTCCCTACAGGTGGTTTATTCAGGCCTAGTTAGTAGAGGAAACTGGTTAAACATTAAAGTTAAATATAACAGTGTGGCAGTTTATGTTGGAAGATCACAGATCGTAGCCCAATCCTTTGTTTTTTGTTCACAAATTGTGACGGAATAAATTAATGCGACGTTTTATATATCAATTTCGAAATATTAAAAATCATACTTGGCTTGGCTTCGAGGTTTGAGGAAATAACACAAAAGAAATATGTTTTTCATTGCTGAGCCTCACGAAAGTTCGAAAGTTCGTGTTTTTGTACGAAGTTGCGCACAAGTCGTTCTGCGTAAATTAAGTGGTCTAATAAGCAAATCATATTTAATATTCAACAAATATTAAAATACTGTATTCAACATACAGACTTATATTTGGTCTCTTTTTAAAGCAAAAAAAAAAATCATGGTGCGCCTATGAAGCCTTCTGAATTATTTTTCTTCAAAGACAAAAAATTTCGCTGCGTTATTATTTTTCTTAGCGACATGCAATAAAAAATTCCAGCAGGCAAATGCGACAGATATCGAATAGGATGAAAGTGATCCACCCGACGATTGGTTGAACACGGGATGAGCACGGGAGTCACAAACACGCACACGGCACGGCACGCACACGCTCTGATCTGTGTCACGTGTTCGCTCGAAAACAACGCATTCTCTGTTCTGCATTACGTCATGGCTGCCTTAAATTACTCTATATTACATCGATTCGGGATTTTTTCTGCCCCTGGAACAATCGTGCACAACTCTATTAGGCTGCCGCCTCGCAGCCTCGAGTCTAATAATAATTATCATTATTATTATTATTATTATTAGAAGTTTAACAAGTATCGATCTTGATCTGGCAGTTAAGATTAAGAGTAACTGTTGTGGAAGATAAAGAGTGTTTAAGTTGCCTTCGTTGTTATCGGAGCACTGCTGTGTACCATTCCGAAGAGATCTAACTGGAGGACGACCTGAGAAACATAAATGCCGGGATAGCCGGAGTTAGCAGCACCTCAAAGAACAGTCTTGCTACGATCAGCAAGGCTCCTTCGAAGAGTCCTTGAAGTCTGAGGCAGCTTTTTCCGACCTGATGCATGATGGGACTGAAATTTCCGGCATTGACAAACCTGCCGTGAAGCATGCGCCATAATTATAAAATTGCAAAAGTAAATTTTAATTATCATTAAAAATCTCCCAGAGTCCTTTGAGGTAATTTTTTAAGAAGCTTTAGTATAATTACATTGATAATTATCGAAAATAGAGCGCGGTGATTGGCTAGGAACTTTGCTTTATCCCGCTATAATCACCGCGCGGTGATTATAGCATTAAAGGCCAGCAGTTTTCAAAATGCTAGCCAGATTTTTTGATGTTTCGGGGTCGGAAATTGATCGATAATTTTATTTTCTCGAATAATCATCAATGCAATTAACTAAAACAATTAGTCGCCTCAGGCGACGTGAATATTTAACAATTATTCCTCGAGCCCGAATGGGCTCTGAGTAAATAGCCCATTCGGCGTTCGGCCTCATGGGCTATTGACTCAGAGGCCATGAGGGCGAGAGGAATAATTGTTTTAGTAAAATCCAACTAGTTGGTCAAAAATATGGAGAATAAAAATTTTTAGCTACTTAAAGTTAGACTTTAATCCTTTTTTGCCGCCAAAAAGCCCGCGCTTTTCGCTACTAGTGGGCTATAACATATAGCCTAGTAGTAGCTCAACCAGTCAGAAGGCAGCATTGATAATAGACCACTAGTTGGATTTTACTAATGATGAATAGTCACCTCGACTTCGTCTCGGTGACTATTCGCCGATATTCACGTCGCCTTCGGCAACTAATTGTAAATTATAACTTTGATAATTTTATACGTAGAAGACTGTCAGACCATCACATGTCACATCTTAGGTAATGACGTCATTTGTCACGTGACTATTTTCCGAATTAGGTTTTTTTGTTCCTGTGACAAGATTTCATTAACGAGATAAAAACAAATTGCATATTTGAGCTTTTAGTTGTATGGCTCATTTAAAAATAACCAGTTGACGTCCGGCATTTAAAATTTAAGGGGGACTAAGGCTGGGGGCTGTACTCAACCTTTTATCACACGGCAGAGAAAATTTGCGGAAAAGTAATGTTCTACCTGATAATTTTTTTCACCACCAAAAGAGGGACATGACGTCATTAGTCACGTGATCAAAGTGTTTTGAATTTTTTAGTTCGTTTTTAAAGTACCTTTTCGTCATAAATTGGCAAGTTTTTGTTGTTTTTCTCAACAATTCTTTACACTGTATTGTCTCTGAGTAATTAGTATTCCATTTTCAAAACAGAAGCAAACGAAAACTGAGCCAGAAGTTTAAAAGTTGCGTAAATTGGCCGATCAGTTGCAAGTTAAAATCGAAAAGGAGACCTACTCTTGAGACTTCTGTAAAATCCTTTTTCAACTTAACTGTTTGTTTACCGAAATAAATGTTCAACGTTTGTTAATAAAGGAGAACTTAAAAACTAACAGGGGGTATTTGGCGGTTATATTGTTTTTCTTCATTCCGGGGAGAGAGGTCATGTAGCAGCTGTTCTAACCCTAAAAGGCAAATGGTTTACTCCCCTAACCTAAAACAATGGAACTGATGATGAACAATGTTGTGTTAATGTTTTCCCCGACCGACGAAAAGACACCTTACGAGCGCGGGGGAGAGAATCGTACACAACATTCACCAGGTTTTATTCAGTTCCTGCCCAATACTTAAGGTACACAAGCATGAGCCGGTTATTGAAAAGGAGTTAGGCAGGAGTCAAGCGCATTGTAAGCGATTTTCAGTTTGCCCAACACATTTATCTAGACACCATTGATCGTGAACACTTTCATGATGGCATATAGGGTACACTAGAGAAACAAGAACCTTCTAAAAATAACCCGCCTGAGAAAGATTTTGAAGTCCAATAATTTCTTAGATCGCGGCCTAAATTAGACTTTGTTTAAACAAACGGAAGGATACAGCTGGCTGTTGACTGAATTTGAGCAAAGATCAACATTTTGATTTAGTAATTGCACAATACAACTTTTGGCTGATCTTGTATCGGTGACATGCTCTTCTTTACCGGCGTTAAAAGTACTTACTATATGATAACAACTCCATCGATGATGTCGTTCTGATGGACGTTAAGTTAATGTATTTATTCCCTGTAAGTGTCCTATTGACTTCAGTAACACTTTTTCTCAGCATATTGGCAAGGAGGTCATGGTTGGGATGATGAATTACACCTATAAAAATATTTTATTAAAAAAATATTAACATAGCTATCGGCTCACCGGCCTTCCACGCAGACGTTCGTAGGGGATTCGTATTTTCTTCCTCCCCACAAGAGGTAGGGAGAGAGGGAGAAAATGGGAATCCCCTAAAATCGCTTTGGTGGAGGCTATCGTTTCACCAGTTGTATGTCATACATGAAAGCTAAGGAGATACAGTTTCTGAGCTCGTTAGTTACACATTCAAATCAAGAATCAAGAAATTTGGGATGTATAGTAAAAGATCAAACTAGAAACAATCTTGATCTCCCAACTCAATACCTAACGTGTATACTTTTGTCGCTGTTTGCAAAACCGGATTTAACTTGCAAATATTTTAGCATTTACAGCTATCTGACTGTTAAACAGTAGAAGACTGAGTGAATACACCATGTTAATGAAGACTCAAAATATTGGTTAAAGTCGGAAGTCATCACAATTGGCCTCGCAAAGAGAATTTTCTGTCTACATAAACTTCAAATGCTATCCCGATTATACTCCCTGTTTTATAAAATAATTGTTATATAAATAACAAGTAAAGGCTTTTTTAGATGGTAAATTCAAAGATGCGCTTGAAAAATACTGTTTCCTGGACCTAATCGCTTCATCTGTGAAGTTTTCTTTACGTGTTGTGAAGGTAATTTATGTATGATTAATTTTGAGAGCATGCAGCTCGGATTGCTATTCGTTTTCAGATATTAAATGTGCGCCATTTTAACAGTAATATTTTGTAATGTACTTGGATAGATGTAATTTGGCAGAGACTTCTTCCCTAATGAAATAATTCAAATATTTCATTACTTACCTATTGACTGGATGCTAGCAGCTTCTTGTTTATGAACTATGTTACCCAGCATAAGGGCTACTGAAAGACTTAGTACAATGAAACGCATTTCTAAGACTTGTCTTCAACCTGGGACGATGATGAGTAAAGGAACTAAAATAAGTTACCTGAGCTTTTGAAAGCTCTTAGATTTTGGAAAATGAAGAACATTTTATCGGATGTCTCCTCAATTCGCCACATTCTGAAAGTGAATAATTTACTAAGCAAAAATGACAGCGCTTTATAAATTTTTTAGAAAGTGAAAAATTAACTCATCATCTTAAGAGCACTTACATGACAGGGAACTGCTAAAACTTTAGAATAATAAGCGATATGACTTTTCTCTTTGGACAAATTATCTGCTCGGAAGTAATTTGAAATTATTGAAATATTTATTATCCATTTATCTTACTTCAAATATATAAAAATATTTGGTAATAAACAAGCAGTTCCGTAGTTGTAATTATAACTACATTGTCCCTGAGCTGTGTATCTCTTTATGTAACGTTTTTACGTATTTGAATACTGAGAAAGAGTTCAATGTTTTTCCGAATTATATACTTTTATTTTTCTACTTTTTTCCTTATTTTTCTTATTTATCTTTAGAAGATAGGAAAGTGATCAATTATTTAAACCAGCATTTAAACCAGGATAATGGCATTAAACTGAACAGCATGTCAAATTAACTATTAATTGAGCCTTCAAAAAATTATTTTTTTGGTAGTTCATGTACCAAATGCGCTTCAACTTAACACAAAACCATATGACCTGTTAATGTTTAACACTTCACGTATTATTTTAAACAATCAGATTTAAATAGAAGACTAGTGACAGTCTAAACCTTTTTTCTTTAAACATCAGAAAATCATGTTATTGCATGTTATATTATTTATTGCATTGAATATTCTATAAAGTGGGACGATTCCACAAAATTGTTTACTAGATTAAGAAAAGCCATTTTCTAATTATTTCAAAGGGAACAGTGAAAATAGCTTTCAAGGGAGAAACAACTTTGGGTTTGATGAGTTCTGTAATATATACAAGTGCTTGTCAAATTTAAGGGCTTTATACTTAAAAATTAGTATTTCCTCTGTATAGATGTATGTAATTGAGACTCTGTACTGGGTATTTCCAACGAAAGCGAAGTCGCCACGATCGCTGTTGATGAAAGGAGGATCTCAGAGATTATTACAGTGTAATAAGGCCTCGTCCAAATGTATCCGCATATTTTTGAAAACGGAGATTTTTTCTTCGTTATCACAAAAATAAGCGACCACACGTAGCTTATTAGGATCGTTTTCGCCCGTCCACACGAACACGATGAAAAGGATGGAAATCGTTTACGCCCCATCCACATGTATCCGTGTCCACAATATTTTTCGGCTCCGGTTTGGCCTACCGTCCGCACGTTTTTGGTGAAAAAGGTCACCGAAAACGCATCTTTTCAAAAACGCTCTCCAAAGAAGAGATTTTTTAAAACGCAGGGTTCTCGTCTACGTGTGTACGGACGAAAACGGAGATTTTTGAATACGATGATGTCATAAATTATACATTATATACTTCTACTCACATTGCGCATGCTAACTGTTTTCGTGAGGACGAAAACGATTCGAATACGCTACGTGTCGACGGGTATTTTTTTCAAAAGCAGAGGTCCAAACTCTTCGCGGTTTTCAAAATTATCCGATAAGTGTGGACGGGGCCTAAAGCGACGATCGCATTGTTGAAAATACGGTGTAAATAATTAACTCATTTAACTTAAATATTCAATTTTAATATTCTCATTTTTTCGCCTCCGTGGTCGCCGTCGTGGTTACTCGAGCTCGCAGGTAGCGTTACCACCGAGAACATGAACAATTCTTAATATGCGACGATTTCGTTGAAAAAGCGGCTATTTGATGGAAAACGCGCGTCGAAAACGACGTCCGCAGGTACCATAGAGAGGCCCCTAATTGGTAGCCAGTGGAGGCCATATAAAGAGGGAGTGATGTGAGCAATTTTTTCACCATTACAGAGGAGCCTGCCAACGCGCCCTTTCCCGTGGGGACAACCAGCATTTTCGCGAATTTAGGAATCGTGTGAATCGTGAGAGGAAAGCGTGTCGGGCTAAATACTTCAAAGCGAAGGTTGAGCACTTAAAGGAGTGTAAGCCGTCTGCCTGGTGGACTGAAGTTAAGAAGCTTAGCGGCTGTTCTCCGGCGTTTACGGAAAGATCCTATGTCACTACATCGCTCCAACACTTGTATGGGCCTACGGATAACGTCAACCTTGCCAACATCATCAACAAGGCCTTTCTCTCGCCCATGCGTTGTTTCACACCTATCCCGGCTGACTACGTCACAGATCCTGCCAACAGCGCAACCCAGCAACTAGGTCTTGTTGTATCAAAAGAATCAGTTTTTAAGAAATTGATAAAACTAAACAGAACTAAAGCGCATGGTCCTGACGGAATCCCAGGATGGGTGATGAAAGAAAATGAAGACCTTTTGGCAGGGCCAATTGCAGACATTCTTAATTCATCTTATCGTGAAGGTCGTCTCCCTCCATCGTGGAAAGAGGCAGACGTTGTCCCAGTGCCCAAGCAAAAACCTGAGCAGGACATAAACAAACATCTTCGACCCATCTCCCTGACACCAATTCTATCAAAGATAGCGGAGGAGTATGTCGTCGAATCTTACGTCAAGCCTGCTGTTCTCCAAAAGATCGATCCACAACAGTTTGGAACAATACCCAAATCCAACACTACGCATGCGTTAATAAGTATGATGCATTACTGGGCGAAATCAACAGATGGTAATGGATCGACTATGAGGGTTATGCTCTTTGACTTTCGCAAAGCTTTCGATCTGATCGACCATCATGTTCTGGCGCGAAAGCTTTCCTCGTATGACATCCCAAGACCGCTTATGTGTTGGATTATGGACTTTCTTATGGATCGAAAGCAAAGGGTGAAGCTCAGCTGCGATTGTGTCTCGGAGTGGGAGGCTGTCCCTGCGGGGGTCCCACAGGGGACCAAACTGGGCCCATGGCTTTTTCTTATAATGATAAACGATCTCTCTGTAGCTGACACAACTCTCTGGAAATATGTTGATGATACCACTCTCGCCGAGTCAGTATCCAAGAACGAAACCAGTTGCATGCAGTCATGCGTTGATGAACTAGTTCGACAGTCTGAAGCTGATGGTTTTCAGCTAAATGAGTCTAAGTGTAATGAGCTGAGAATATCCTTTTCTAGTTCACCTAGAACTGTAGACCCTATCACTATTAATGATAAGCAAATCGAGGTTGTTTCGTCCGCAAAGCTATTAGGAGTTTTAATTTCAGACGACCTCAAGTGGAATGTGCATGTTAATCATATTTGCAAAAAGACCGCAACACGCCTGTATTTCCTAAAGCAGCTAAAACGCCCAAAGGTCAGTCCGAAGGATATGTTACTGTTCTATACAACCTGCATTCGTCCCGTCTTAGAGTATGCGTGCCCAGTTTTCCATAATGCGTTGCCGCAGTACCTATCTAATAACTTGGAAAGACTGCAAAAGCGCGCATTGCGGATAATATATCCTGACCTATCTTATGCTGAAGCTCTAGTAGCTGCAGGCATCACTTCACTGTATGAGAGAAGACAGGTGCTGAGCGAGACTTTATTCGATCAAATCATGGAAGACCCAAGCCATAAGCTACATGGTCTACTGCCGCCACGTAACGAGTCTACTTACTGCACACGATCCCGGTGATACTTTGAGCTACCGATCTGTAAGACACATAGGTTTAGGAAAACTTTTATTATGAACCATAGCTTCAATTATAATTAGGTTGTAATATTTTATCTTGTATAATATAAATTTTATTGTAAAGTATTTCGTAATTCAGCCGCTTCGGCGGCTGCAAGGAATTTGCTAATAAATCTATCTATCTATCTATCTAGGAAGGCCATAAAAATGGGCCGTCTGATTAAGGCTGGTAGTCGGAGTCGTATTCAGAAGCTTAGAGCTAGAACTTAAGATCTGGTGAAAACAGCGTTCCGATTCCGCTTAAGTTCCCCTCATGATCTAGCGAAAACCAAATTGTCGGAGTCGGAAGCAGAAGCTGAAGAACTAAACCAAACTCACAGCGTGGGAACCTGCATTTTGATTGGTTAATCCTTCCGCTTCTGCTTCCGACTCCTACAATCTGAATTAAAAAATTGTAGGCAACGGGAATTCAACTGAATTTGCCTTCTAAGCTTTCGTACCTCAATTCATATTTCAGACTGGGTTATCTTAACTCCGCTTTGAACAACTCGGCCCCGAGTATGCAAACGTTTCTTCAGAAGCAGGCTGTTCATGAATGGCAATATTTTGTTGTCGTTGTTGTTATTTTGATTTTTTGATTTGTTTGTTTATCATCGTTTCATTAGAGCTTGTTCTTTGGCCAGTCTAGGTCCCAAATTTAACCAATCTAGGTATGATTGCATCTCTCAACTGTCACGTGGTACCTGGTTTGCAATATTCCCAGTGAGCCACTGGCATTAACCTCATCACGACTTCCTTTACGTGAGAGATACTAGAATCTATTTACCCGTTCGCTACCTTTTGTTTAAGTTCTCTATTTTAACTCTACCACTCTGTTCTATTGCATTATATTGAAGACGATTGTAGCGTGGGAATTATCAAATTTTTCTTCTGGTCAAGAGTGAGAATGTCAAAAAAATAGTATGATTTGAGGAAAATATGACAAAAGTATATGTTGATTTAAAAATTTTCCTGCCCTCCCCCACCCCGCTGCAGTATACATATTGAACGCAATTTTAAGCTGCATGCAAACGGATGCAATAAGTCCTAACAATGTTGAGACCTGCAGTGCATCGTGGAAAAGATAAAACCCATAACACTTTGTAAACTTGACTTCGATAGCCATCTTGGCGCGTGCGTGTCCCCAACAATCTTGGAGGAGCTGTGCAAACGGGAAACATTGTTGCGCTACGCTTCGGCTATTAAAGAACAAAAGAAACTTTAAAGTTGTTGGGTCAAAAATTTGATGACCGGTTTTAAGGTGATATTACACGATCGCGAGAAGATTTGCAACGACGATTTTTAGCGCAGCCAGCTTCACAACATTGTTTCGACATTGCTTCGAATGCTTTCAACATTGTTCCAACATTGCGTCGCTGTCAGGGTTACGCAAAAAATCGTCGTTGCGAATCGTCTCGTGCAACATCACCTTTAAACTTTAGGCAACAAATCCCAACAACACCCAAGAACATGTAACAGGATGTGCAAACGGACGCAACATGTATCATCCAACAATGTTGGGAAGTGTTGCTCTCGCGATTACAGAATTGCCCCCGAGATTAAGAAAAAATCCCCTCTGTCTGAGCTAATCAGTATTCAATAATTTTGCCCCCTACGTGATAATGTTTGTTTATGGTCGACAACGGCAAGTGACATTGAACCTAAGGCTGCGCTGTAACTACCTATTTCTCACCGGAAAATAACCCGCAGACAATACTTTTAAATTGACAATATTTACTGATTCTGACTTGAGAAATACAAATTACAGCTGAGGTTTTATACCCCTAGGAATGGATAAAAAAGGTTCCTCAAAAATTAATTTTACAAGGCAGATAAATAATCCTCTCTTGCTTTCTGAGAATAAGGATTTTAGCAAGGCGGTTCCTTTAAAAGCAGAAGCAGAGAGATATTTAACAGTTATTCCTCGAGCCCGAATGGACTCTGAGTCAATAGCTTATGAGGCCGAAGGCCGAATGGGCTATTGACTCAGAGGCCATGAGGGCGAGAGGAATAATTGTTTTAGTAAAATCCAACTAGCTGGTAAAAAATATCGAGAAAAAACAACTTTATCTAGCAAAACGTGATTCAGCCGCCATTGTTTTGGCTTTGAAAGCCGGCGCTTTTCGCTACTAGTGCGCTATAACATATAGCCTAATAGGAGCTCAACCAATCAGAACGCAGCATTGATAATGAACCACTAGATGGATTTTACTAAATATTAATAGCCAGGAGGAAACAAAAACACGACAAAGGAACCTGCCGCCGCGAATCAATATCGGTAAAATCATTAACAATAAGTTGAGCTCGAATAAAAAGGCAGTATGATATATGTCTAACTGCACACAATAGTACTGTTTCCGCCTTATGTCTATATTTTCGAAGTTTCAACCAAAAACACTTTTAATTAGATATAAAGACAATCCATATAGACATTCAATATGAAAAACCGTCGATATATAAATTATAAATGAGAATAATGCGCAATTAGCGTAACTGACACTCATAAGAATTTTGCGAGGGTGGCGGTATATATTTGAGCCGAAAAAACTTAACTCGAACAGCAATTGCGCTACACCGGTTTCATGTTAAAAGCAGATTTAAAGGAATTTTATTTTTAAAAAATCTTCTATCTAAAAAAAGGTAAGCAAACTACTGGGGCCTGTTTAATGACAGGCACGTTTCCTGTTCGGTAGAACTTAGCTAAATACTGCTCTATTCCTCCAAATATTATTCTCGATAGAGGTGTTGCTGTCGATTAGAACCCCATTTCTATTCCTATGTGTGAACGTCAGGAGTGATATTTTGAAAAAGAAATATTTTTTATCAACAACGAATAATAAACTTAACATCCGCTTATGGAAGTGGTCTCTTGTAGGCCTAAACCGACCAGGAACTGTCGACATGCATAGCCAAGAGATCATGTAGAAGACTGGAATAGCAAATAACTAAATCCAAAAACGGTTTCATTCATAACACTCAAGGCGGGTTCCCGGAAGAGTCTCATTGAGGAATTTTGCAGTTGTATTTTACTATACCTAATGCAACAATTTGTGTTTAAGTTGGTAAAGACATAGCAGGCGTTATAATAAGAGGAGCCCGTATTTCGAGAGGAACGAAATGCGAGCTCCACTAAAAACGCCTACGTGTGAGGCTAGCAAAAACAAAGCTTAATATATTTAAGAATAACAACACCAAAATGAGAGGGGCGGTGCTTCCAACCACAAAACCTTTCTTGTAAACAGGAAGATGGATTTGGTTTCTACAAGGAGATTTGGAAATGAAAATATGGGGATCTCTACCGTTCTAGCAAAACTACTTTTAAATTTGTTATTTCTTCAAATAGAGCAAAATTTAAAGACTCGGCGTATAATTAAACTTTTGTTTTCGCTTAAATCCAAACATTCGATCAGAAGTTTGAAAGTTTTAAAGATACTGCGGCAGAGTCCTCAATGATTGTGGTGACAAAAACTACTTTTTTTCAGTATCATCGTTTAACTCGTAACTTAAAGCCCTTCACTCCCAATCAAGAGGGGTATGACTCACGGAAGATTACAAATTTCACTTGAAAAACAAATGGCATCGTGTTCTTGAACAGGTGTTTTTTCTTTTCTTGATATTTTGAATCGTTTATATTGGAGGATGGATGGCAGAATGTTTTCTAGAAACTCAGTCAATTCACATGTGGAATTTAAGTTACTTATCTGAACATTTATTAGCTTAGGTTTGCCAATTTTGGCAGGGTCTCTGCAACGGCGCCTGATGCCCGAATTACTGCGAGCCCGTAAAAGTCCCTCCCCCTTGAGAGACCACCAAAACCCAATTCTTTATCAACAGTGTGTAAGTTCTTTGACAGCGTCCCACAGAATTTATATGTGGAAGGGTTGTGAGAGAGAGCCTACGGTTTATTGTCCTTATCCGAGGGAGGGCTGCAAAGTCCAACCGTTTGCAGATGTAATTTCAAAAGCAGCACTTTCTGCTCAGTTAGTGTACGTTCAGCCGGGATTTGAACCAGCGGCCTGACCTAGGCTTATCCATCTGAGCTAAGGGACTGTGCAATAATTACCTGGAGGGAGGGGGGGGGCTTGGAAAACGGGTGAAATATGCACAAAAATTAAGTCATACCCCCCTCATTAAGCAAAAATTAATTTGAACCCCCCCTCACATAATGATAATATTAAGGCTAACCCTCCCCTCCCCCCCCTCTTGGGAAAAAAGTCTCCTCCCATTGATTTCCTCATACTTAGTTTACTTGTTGGATTTCTTCCTCCGGTACAAACATCACTTCAAATGACTCTCAGAATCAATGGAGTCTGAGCTTGTGTCGTTTTTTTTTTTTTTTCGCATGAATTGGGAGATTTCTCATCTTCTACAGCGTCTCTGGACTAAGGTTCTCGCGTGCGTGGGTGAGAACTCGATCGATCAACTCAGCCTTGCTTCCACTTATCTCATAAATAATGAGTGTGGTCCATCTATTTATGGCATCCAACAGCTGATTTAATTATTGCGCTCTTTCATTATTTTCGTCTTGAACAAACAAAGTTTGTTTACGAGATCTTTTGAATTCGAGAAGCTTTGTAGGAGAAGCTGAAGATAAGAACTTCCTGTCTGATTGAGCTTATTATATTCTGGACTGTTAATGATATATGAAATAATTCATATATGAACTGCGGAAATGAAATGAAATGAAGAAATGATCGTCGCAGTGAACGCAATTTATGCAATTGCGTAAAGAAGCCTGAAAAAAATTCATGACTTCAACGGGCGATACCGGTGCGATGCTCTACCAACTGAGCTATGAAGCCACTGACGTTGGGAGCAGGTCAATTGTGGGTTCATATGGGTTCATCGCGAGGTCGCGGGTTCAAACCCCGTTGAAGTCCTGAATTTTTTTCAGGCTTCTTTACGCAATTGCATAAATTGCGTTCACTGCGACGATCATTTCTTCATTTCATATATTCTGGACTGTTTTGAAGCTCAATTTAATCATACTGTTTGTATTTACTATACTCTAATATGAGATCTTTTGAATTCTAGAAGCTTTGTTGGAGAAACTGAAAACGTTATTCAAGCTTATTCAAGAATTCCTGCTTGATTGAGCCTTCAGGTTTTGAAGCTCGATTTAATCATACTGTGAAGTTTATAAACCATACTTTAAATTGGTATTGCTATTAAAATTTCAACAGCTGGGTTTTTCATTCTGCTAAATTATGATGTCATGTGTGCTAACATTGGCATCTTTCTTTTTCACTGAGTAACATTATAGATCGTTTTCACCGTCACGCAATAAACACGGCACCAAAAAAAATATTGGAAACCGCCCAGCGGAAGAAGCCAAGAAAATAAAATGTTATAAAAGACTAATATATAAACAATTTGTCCAAATTTCATGTCTTTCTGGTCCCAGTTTCTGAGTTATCTGGAGAAACCTTTTCATGCACCTTTGTAGAGCTTTGTATGAAGACGCCATATTGGTGTACAGTTTTGGTACACCAATATGCCATCTGGAGTTCATTTTTTCCATAAAAGCTCTTTCTCTTCACTCGAGAGCTAGTCTACGTGCGCATAAACACATCTTCTTATACTTGAAATGATAAAACTGCTGAAAATTAAGAGGAGATACTTTATTTCAACGAGACAGCATTCCTATTTTGGTGTCACGCACTGTGAAAACTCGGAAGTTCAATTTTCGAAATGAAACGTAGTACGGGACTGGAAACTTATACAAAAATTTATTTTTTGTTTATCTTCAACCTTGTCAAAAAACCGTAAAACCCGGTTATTTTGACTTTACAGTTTGATGACGTCACCGTGAAAACCATCTATAGTGCTACTTTTGCAACTTTTAATTATAGTTTTCTGTTTTATTAAATCATAGTGCAAATAAAGTTGCACTGTTTTAACATATATAACAGCGGCATTCCTTTCCTACTGCATGACAGATAGGAAAACAACAGTTCATAGATCAGAACACCTTAGAGTTGATAAATTCGTCAGTTTTACTCTCTTGGTGTCATTTTCTCCTATGCCCCCCTCTAATTTCCCAACCCCCCCCCCCCCCCCCGCCCCTACAGGTAATTATTGCACAGTCCCCAACCGGGCGATGCTTTAGACTTCCGGTGTTTTAAGATACTCAGTGAATAATTGACGAAAGAAGAGTAACAAGAACATGTATGAAGGGGAACTCAGTATAATTATTTTGCAGAGAGCCACGTTTCTTCTCGGTCAATGTTCTTCTCGATCTTGATATCGCTATCGTGGACTGCGGGAAATTATCAAGTTCTTAAACTAAGAGAAAACGATGTGGAGCGAATATTTACTCTTCCTGCAAGGACAAGGCCAAACGTCGAATTTTTTATAAGACGAAGCAAACTAGGCGAATTAATCGCTCATGAACGAGTTTGGATCAGCCATCACCTTCTATCCGTCTACTTTAAGTGAGAACGTCTCGATGGTTCCACGCCGCTTCATAAACATAATTTAGGTAATTTAATTTACGTCGAGGAAAGTTACAATTTGCATCGTGTCATGACAATTGTTCGACGTTTGGTCTTAGATCCGGAGCCATCTGACCATTTTAAATACAGAATGAACAGACCAATTTACCGAGAATTATCTTTGTAGAAATCAAACTTTGCTTTATTACAAGATAGTTGAAACGTACACTTTTCTGTTCTGTAGAGCGGGGCATAGTCAAGTAATGACATTTTACTGGAGGGCAACTTAAACTAAAACTGTAAATATCGTTATGTAAGTTTCAACTACCTTATTGTAAAAACCAAAATTTGATTTCTCAGTGAGTTCTCGGTCATTCTTCATTCATTTTGTGTTCTCCAGACGTGTAGCATTGGTTTGCGAAACACAAGCTCTTCGTATGAAAAGATAGCTGGGAATGTTGTGATCAGGTATCAATGAGTCTCTTACTGCTCCCACAGCTAAGAAAGAATTTGTCTCCCCATCAGTGCTGTCTTGAGCACATATGTAGATACACGAGCGGGACGTGCCAACAAATCTGCGCAGAATTCATACAAGTCTCACTTCTATTAATCAAGAACCATACGGTTTTGTTCTCCAACGCAATAGCAATGAGGCAAGTCATCCACATCACATTACTTTATCTGCTGAGCCATATATTCATCGGGGTGGTTTCTCAACGTTGTATCAAAGGTGGTTCCGGAGAATCCATTTATGGCTGGAAGTTACAAGGACACATTTACAAGACTATGAAGGCAAACTTTGGATATGAGTGCTTACTTATCTGTCGTCAGGAAAACAGATGTCAGAGTTTCAACTGGGTTATCTCCCTTAACATGTGTGAGTTCAGTAATAGAACCAAAGAAGCCAGATCTGAGGACTTTGTTCCGGACCCAGATAGATATTATTATAAAAAAGACATGAATCGAGGTAAAATGAGTTAGTAAATTTAAATAGCCTGTATGTTGTCTTTTATTGGGAATGTGGTAGATATTTGGGATATGATAGATATCTGATGCGAATCTTTTAATATCTTTTACTTTCAAAAACCAAACCCTGAAATCCTTTCACAGAGGCAAATCGATAAGACTAGTCTTAGTCTTGAAACCACAGAAAGAGAACATTTTTACATACATTGCTAACTAACGATACATATTTTCCTTTCAGCACCTCTTGGTTCCATTCCTGAGCTCCCAGCGGAAACGTGTAATGAGATCAAAGCGAGCGAAGAGGAAGCAGCCAGCCAAAAGTACTGGCTGAGTGCCATAACACCTGGTTTCTCTGTGCTTGCATATTGTGATATGGAGACTGAAGGCAAGTTTTAAACTAGCACGCTAATTCCTGTTTGGTAAAACTATTGGTGCAGCGATGGGAAAATCTGCGATGGTTTTATATATGGGCATCCCATAGTACCACCCAGATCCATGCTTGCTTGACCTTGCCGCATGTAAAAAGACAGAAAGAAAGCATATTAACTTGATTTAGTAAAGTGTGTTATCCTTTTCAAGCTAGCCTATAACGTCAGCTTACTAAAAGTTGTTTCTCTTTTCTTATCGCAAAATATGGGCCTGAAAGGATCATGTTACTATTTTTGAATTTTAAACAATGATCTAGCGAGTTGAGTTTACAGTCAGTAGCGTTCGGGGTTGCCATTTTTAACTGGCTAAAACCCTTTCGCCATCTCTAATTCCCCAACCCCAAGACGAGGGGCAAGTGTTTCCTCCCAGGCCACTTTAACGATGTATCTTCCGTGTATGATTAATGTTTTAAAGGCGTTCTTTTTGCATTTATAGATATCGACGAGTGCAGTGCTGTTCCCTCCGTTTGTGATGTGAATGCAAACTGCCATAACAAGGTCGGCTCTTATCTCTGTACATGCAAACCTGGTTTTGTTGAAGACGGAAAAACGTGCAGAGGTATTAATCTCCTCTAAAATTTCTATAATTCTTGCAATATCAACACGCTTAACACGAGGTTTCGAATACTTCGTGTACTTGAGCCGTTGTTTGGTTCAGTACTTAATGGTGCCGAAAATTTCATTTTGCAGTGCAAATAGCGGCATCATGCAGTGAGAAGAAAAGAATCGAAAACGAAGTAACTGATGGAACCTACAATTTAACTTCACTTGCCTGGAAAATCTCAGTAGGTTCTTCAACTTTTAGCTTCGAATAATAAATAAAGCAAACTGTTTTTTCATTTGTTAATGTGAAGCAATAGACCTTTTTAGCTTGTGGTTTGTTTTCCCATTTCAGACCACGTGATGGTGCATGGAGGCTCGCCACAGGATCTGCCTTCATCAAAATGGCTCGTCTTAAAGCTATCATCGCGATTATTTTGCTCGTTGATCTTGACGAATGTGCTCGTGTTTAACAAAATGTGTAGTTTGCTAAAAAAGCTCTAACGTGGTCTCAACAAAACCGAAGTAGACCGGCTTTAACATACCACGAGTGCTATCAAATTTCATCTCCCGACTTGACCTGGACAACAGCGCGCGTATATGTAGTGCCTGCAGGATTGCGCTGACCTCAGCAAAATCTAAACAAAGTGCCGAAACGTTTGTTGATGTAATTTAACACTGAATTTTCTTTGTTTTGAAACGGGAAAGGAACACAGATGTTAAAAGAAAAAACAAAGCAAATTTCAGCGAGTGGGTTCGAAGTGCGAAAAAGCCGGTGTTCAGTTCAGCAGTGAATTAATACAATATGTTCTACACTTTTCCCAGCTCTTTAAAGCCACAAAATTAAGAGCACACGAGACGTGCATGGATTAGTTACCTGGTGAGATGTTAATGGTGTAGTCACTCTGTATGTCTCAAACAATAAAAGAAATGAATATCAATGAGACAGTAAAATCTGCATTCAATAGGACCGACATTAAAGTCGAATCCTAAGACCGATTTTGATGAAACAAACGGTTAGGTTTCCCAGACGTACAGTAGACATGTCATGCAGACCAAAAGTTAAAAATTAGTAGAGCACGCAAGCTCTGGCTAAAAGCAAATTCCTGTAAAAGATGCGTTACGGTGTTAGTCGACGCAAAAACGAGAAGTTCTACAATTTTCCGATAACAACTTTCTATTCCAACTGATAACGGCGTGGTAGTCGCCCAATGATCGTTATTAATCCTCTCGCAAAATATGGCTTAATCAGCTATCCACAAATTATTGACAGAAATCCACTATTGCATCGAGAAAGTAATCCGATTTATAGACAAACACTAGATAAAGAACATTTTGCTCAATAGCTGCCCATCTGATCAGCAATGCATTCTATGCCAAACTTTGCGGTTCTTGAACGGGAATCAAGACACGAGTGGAGCACCGAACAACAACAAGCAGCCATGTTTGTGTCAGACATCCTTGAGAAACTTGCTCCTTCACCTCGTTCAGCGCATCAGTTTCCACTTTAACTCACCAGATCTTTACTAACTTATTTTGTACAACGAAGGTCTTTCCTAAGTTCCTGATACTATTAAAATCTCAAGAAAGCTTTCAAAGTGAAGAATTTGGTTGGTATGACTATGCACCACGGTGGCTGTCACTGGTCGGGTGCTCTTTATCAAGTCTTAGTGCGCATGCTCATGCAGAAAAGACCCCTGTTGTACCACAGAAAACTGTTTCTTTCAAATGCCGTCCTGTCCACGTGCATAGGTATATTAATTATGAAAAAACAAAAGGCAAATTCCCCTAAGAACATCACGCGATCTGACCTTACAAGATGAAAAGGTTTATTGCAGTTGCTTACTACAGAACCTTTTCATATGACCTCGCTTCCGCCATGTTAGCCGCAGAACAATATACGGAAGCCAAAATCACGCTTTGTTTAGGGCATACATGCACGTTATAAGCAAGCGATCACTTTTCTTCGGCTGTCCTAAAATGAGGAAATTATAGCTTATAGTACGAGAGTTTCTGTCGAAGTCACGAATTTCTATTTTAAATAAATAAGGGAAACGACTTTTCGATTGAATTTTCCTCAAGTTCTAGCTAGAAGTCGAGAGATCGATAGATCGGAAGGATTCTATTGTATCTTGATTGTATCTTTGGAGCGTCTTTTCGACATCGCCGCCATTCCTCTAGGTCTTAGTCCTTTCGCGGTCTAAGCAATGTTTTCGATCTGTGTAAGCCAATCAGATTACAGGAAATCACGTATCCAGTTCTGTTTGTGGCCCGCACTGATAAAACGTCGACCATGTTGATGTCCCACACCATTTCTGTGGGAGTTGAATTATTTTCT